>JAZGUH010000028.1:0-1200000 GCA_037893225.1 Hippasteria phrygiana | reverse complement strand
GTGGTACTGTGCACACACGCACACTCCGATCTGCGGTTACATGGGTCGAACTCAAACCAGAGGTGTTCATACTACGACTTTCAACACGGGTCAACTTCTCTACATGGGTCCAGAGCTCTCAACCCACCTCCCGACACGGGTTGAATGCTCTACACGGGTCAGTGCCCTGTTGAAATGTAGCATGAAATGGGCAGTCTATTTAACACATGTCGGACCCGTGTACAACACAGAGATTTTTCGTAGTGTGAAAAGGCCTTATATCACTTCAGATTTACAGATGTGTTTTGAAATACATTTGTATGTAAAGAGAAAAGAATATTCAGCCAGTCAGAAATGACAGTACATGTGGGTAGAGGCATGCACCAATCCTATTAAACGAACCTA
Organism: Hippasteria phrygiana; assembly: GCA_037893225.1. Taxonomy (NCBI): domain Eukaryota; kingdom Metazoa; phylum Echinodermata; class Asteroidea; order Valvatida; family Goniasteridae; genus Hippasteria; species Hippasteria phrygiana. The sequence continues at coordinate 1,199,616 of JAZGUH010000028.1, read as the reverse complement.
GACATTTCTTTTTAATATAATGCTTACCATCCGGAAAATCATAGGGAAGTAGATTGGCAGACCCCTCTGTGGGAGGTAGAGGTTGTTTCTTGCCAGCTTGCTTAGCCTGAAGATATACAAGACATATCAATTATACACCCTCGGGCCAATCAAAATAATAATAATAAAAAAAAAAAAATTACTTTTGTTTCTTACATTAATGATGTAAATGAGGTCTTGTCCATAGCCTGAAAATAGGCCATTGGAAGCCCGATTATGTATGCTAAGGCTTACAATTAGCCCAACATTTTACATGAAAAAGCTCAATGTCTGGAATACTTACAATGTACATCCCTGTTACATGTACGTGTAGTTTTAAAGCAAATAGAAGTTTTTCCACTTTGAAAAGAAACAATTTTAGGCCAATCCACTGGAAAAAAGACAGTTTAAATGGATTCACATTCAAGTGTCATGTACAGGGTATAATAGATGCACTTACATGTACTTTCAAAAGAAAGACCAATTTTGTCCCTCACCTTCAGCGATTCTTCGACTTTCCTGTCCTCCATCTCTTTAAATTTGCTCCGTATTGCTACCAATTTTTCCTGGAGTTCTGTAGTACAGAGGTCAAATACATCAAGGACCATTGGGTATTTTACATCCTGTAAAAAAAACAAAACAACAAAGATATTTGAAAATGGCAAATCATTATAAACGCTAACCCCTATGGCAAATTTTTCTTTGGGAACCATCCTAAAACCTCTGAAATTCACCACTCTGCAGTAACCCAGTGGCACCTCTTGTACTTTGTAGCAGCAAGGTACATGTTGCGTTTTCGGTGCTCTATACACAACCGTAACATTTGTAGATGTCCAGCGTTCTTTAATTTGGACTTTTTTCCCTTGCAAGACCGCATGTTAAAGTTTATGACCTAAGTTTTTGCTCGTTAAAGTTTTGATCTGTGCAGTCAGTTTTACTGCATATTTTGCACCGCGAAGTGTTGTGACTGAACACTCACTGTTTCCGGATTTAATTGAGCTAAATTCAACAGACATTTACGCAGTTGCGACGATATAGTGCCGGCATAGAAAGTTGGCTTTGTTAAGTCACGTTCTACAGTATCGTCTGTTTGTACGTGCATATATACGCACACACGTTGACATAGCTACGTATCCAGATGCCATCTTGTTTATAGTTACACTGTACATGTAATCGTCATCACTAATCGTAGGTCTACTGTTTTTATTTCTCGTCGTCTTGTTCCTCATCGTTACCTCATCTTTGTTCCGACTTGTAAACTTTGTGAACAATATTGGGACCTTCATTGGATCTGCTCCCGTTCCGAGCCGTGTGTGGTGGTTGTGGACTCTGACTTAGTTTTGAATCCTTGACAAGTTTCACCCTAACGTTACAGATATCGGTGAGTCATACTTTGTCCTTAACCGCAAATGTACTTTTGTAGTCTAACACTCCTACAACTTCAAGCTCTCTGTAAACTTGGCTCCACTCTCCTAAATCCTGCATTATTACACACAAAGGGCTTACATGCAAACATTCTAACAACAGTAATGGATATTAAGGTAAGTATTACATTAATTACAAGAGCCATCCTATAGAAGAAAGTCCTGCTTGCACATATGGCCAAAGATCCTAGAAAGGGAAGATCAGTCACTGGGTATCTTTTTGTACAGCGCCCTATGAAACACTATGACGTCACTATTATTTTCGACTGTGAGGAAGGGTGCCCCTGGCGTTGGATAGGTAAACGCGTGCTTGCGGCTACAGTGAATCCATACGAAAAGTACAGCATCAGGTGTAAAATGCGAGTGGAATTTTCATTGATGAAGAAAAAACTTCAAGAAGATGACAACATGAAGGACAAATAAAGGAATAAGTAAATGGATTAAATAATATCACGGAGGTACCTCCATTATAATACATGTAGTTACATGTTTTAGTGATGATAGTGAATTCTATAAATCAGGGAAAACATTTGTACAATGTCATTTAGTTATTGAGGTGATGAGACCGGCCAATACAAGTCAATTAAGGATTGAAGTTTCTTTTACATGTGAAAACCAGACTGAAATGTTGAGATATTGGTTTTAAGTTGGCAGGTATCAGATTGTATTGATTCCTTATGGGTGGGTGGCATTTTTTTAAAAGTATAACAAACATCTTTGTTGTAACGGGAAGTATCCATAGTTAAGTTGTTTTTTAATTATAAAGTCATGTTGTACTTGAACGATTTTATGAAGCTAAATGAAGCATCCGAAAAATAACTGAAATCAAACTTGGCTCCACTCGAGAAGTGTTAATTTGTGTCCATGCTTCACTGGTAATTCTCATAACTGCTACTTCAGACAGTCAGTAACAAAATAAGACACACCCAGTAATACAATTTTGAGGAAAAAAAATGTTCTTTATTAAATCATTGAAGATGAATAACATTGCAATAAATAAATATTATAGTAAATAACAAAATTGTTTTCTTTTCGTATTTGGAAATACTTTTTAATGATCAATTTCTCTGAGAAATAATTTAGTTTTGTGCCATACATGTATGTACAATTATACTTGTTTTTAATATTTGCAAAAGGCGACTCGCCACAACTGAATATCAGAAATTCAGAATTAATAAATAAATAAATAAATAAATAACGAAAGAAAGACAAACAAGGAGGGAGAAACATTAAGTATGTAATGTTGGATTATTTTTTTATTTTTAAGTCAACGGCAGGTTCCTCAAAGGATATGTTCATTGCATTTCAAGAACATAAGGGTCTCCAGCATCTGTTAGGATAGATTTGCACGCTGGGGCCTCATAATAATCCCTCCTCTGCTAAAAATGCGCTCCACTGGAGCACTGCTGGCTGGAACGTTTAGTCTTGGGCCCAAGACCCTTGTGTTGTAATTTCGCCAGATTCACTAACGTTGTGTCTTCTCAAAATCCCTGCTTCGTACGTGCGTTCTGGCCTCACGCATGCGTAGTTTACAAAATGCAGCCGGATCCGCAGCTGGTTTTTGTCAAACTTGCATGATTTTGGATCGCGCGCCACAAGGGTCTTGGATAAGTTGCAGGCAATTCTTAACTTTTTCTTTACTTTTTGACGATTCTCCCTCGCTTTTCCGAGGGATCCAATCAGCGACCGAGTTTGAGCCTTATCATAAATTATTCATTACACGCAAATACATAGGACATGACAAGGCATCATGACCATTGATCTTAAGCCGCGCGCATCACATGCGCGTGCACGCATGTTGGACATAAACCACGAATGTGATTAGTCAGAACACCGTCGGGCGACGCTCACTGGATCGGTCTATAGAGCGTGTAAGTTGACCTCGAGAACATACGAGAGTTTACGAGAAACCGAACTTCCGGGCACCTCGAATAGAAGCTTGAACGTGTAAAGCGAGTTAGTTTTCTTGAAATAATTTGTTTTGAAGCCGTTCTTTTTACTGAAAGGTATATAAAAACTTTTATCAAAATACTATTTTTCATTTGAATTTACAAAATGTGAATGATATATCAATATAGGGAAAAGGAGAAAAAAAAAGTCTAGTACGTCATACATACGTCATTCGACATTGTTCTGGTGGTTCACAGTCTTAATAGCATAGACATAATTATGCAGTATAATGCCGGGAATCCATGTGTCCATATTGCGTTATGCGTGAAAATGAAATTACAGAAAGCAATGGAACACACGAAACGGATAACGCAATACGCCAAATTTTCAGTTCAAAATGACAGTCAGCTTGTCATATGATGGTGTTACATGTATTACAAATAAAAGAATTGTTTAAAAATTTAACAACTTTATATTTCTACAATGTAAAATTTTCTTTTTGAATCCATTACACTTTGGTCTTCATTTGTTTTGTGGTTGGATCACATACATTAATGTACATGGGGACTGTATCACAAAATTAGTTAATACTAACAAAGGCTTGGGTAAGTGATTTTTGAAAATGGGTAAGTGGAAATCAATGGGTGGTTAAGTGCAGGGTAAGTGGGGGAAAAATTTTAATTCGAGGCTTGCTTTAAACCTTACAAAATTGCTGAAAAATCAACCGCGACAGATATAATTCAGATTTTTGCTTTAGATGGCATAGTTAGCATCGATCTCAAGCTTTCTGATAATGACGTCACGATGGCGTCATCAAGTATCAAATTACAAGCAATCAAAGATTTCTAGATTTAATCTTTGAAAATCAATATAAAATCAACCAAGAGAGATCTGATTTTGCTTTTTACGGGAATTGATAGAATAATTCAGGGTCGTCATTTTTTTATATTATGCGCAAAATCATGTGACCCTTCCTTCCGGTCCAAACCGGAAGTGCCTTATAATTTGAAAGTGAAAGAACTTTCAGTCGATGTGTGTGGCGAAGTTTGCGGTAATCACTTTATAATTGATATATATGATGACCTTTATGCAGGCAACATGTGCGAGGGCTCAGATTGATGACGTCATCAGACCGGAAGTGACAATGAAAAGACCTTTAACCCTGCGCTGAATTGCCAATTCCTACTGACGCGGTGACACTGCCTGCTTCCTTTGGGGAAGCATGTGCTTGTAGCGTATATACCTTCGACCAATGTACATGTACACATGGCGGTCCCATGAACCATGGAGAAATAATTTCTCGATGCATGAACTCTTCCACCCCATTTCTGGAGCTGGGTCATTGACATATACTCCAAAGCCCTGCAACAATTATATGACCTCTTGCCATGCCCTTTGCACCACCATGTCAACGAACTTTCATATCAACTCCACTGTCCCCCCCCCCAAAAAAAAAAAAAAAAAAAAAAAAAAAAAAAACATGCCCTCCTAAAGACCTTGGGCCTTGACTTGGTCAGCAGACTACAAAGGCCTGGCCATCTGGAGCTGGGCTATTGACATATCATTTACATGCCTGTGGAAAACCAATTATGAACAAACAGGAAGGAGGTTTGTGCACAACCCTATAGGACTTTCTCTGAGACATGCATTTCTATGGCTTACCCTGGCTTGTCCCCCAACCCAGGCCACAAAGTGACTATACAGTGCCTTTCGGCAAGGACCAGGATAGGCATATCTGGAGTATCAATGTATGGGGGCGTTTTTTAAATTGTTTTATTAGGAAAAAAACAAAACCGGCGTCACCAAGTGATGCCGCCTGTGCTGCGTAGGGTTAAACTTTTAAAAATGCTGAAAAATCAACCGTGAGAGATATAATCAAGATTTTTACTTCAAATGGCAGAGTAAACATAGGTATCAAGCTCTATTATTATGACGTCATGGTGACGTCATCATGTATTAAATAACAAGCAATTCAAAATGAATATTTTAAATCTTTGAAAATCAATATAAAATCAACTGTGAAAGACCAGAAATTTCTGTTTACGGCAATTGGTAGAGTAATACTAGGTCTTCATTTTTGATATTGAGTGCAAAATCACGTGACCCTTCCTTCCGGTCGAAACCGGAAGTGCCTTATAATTTGAAATTGGTAAAATATATGAACTTCCTTTCAACGATGTTAGTCTCTGGTAGGTATGGGCTTTTCAAAATGGGACCAGTGACGTCGCAAACTGCAGATTAACTGCGTTGGTAATGTGCACAGATGTAATGAAGTCATCAAGGTCAAATTACCAAAACCTTAAAAATTTACATTTTTGGGAACTTCATGCTTCATGAACTGCAGCACACAAGCTTTTCACAATTGGTGATTACATACATGTTGATCTGTTTTATTATGTAATCAAACTGAAAAAGCCCAACACCATGTACTACAAACTATAGTTATGTTTTTTTTTTGTCTTCTTTTTACTTTTCTTCTCCCATCTCACCATAGGTTTTGTGCATGTTTCACTTTTCAAGGGTTTTAAAATTTACATAAAACTGGTAAAATTCAGACTTAGTACATACATGTACATTAAATGTCATGTGACCTTGTGTCTAATAGTAGGATGTCATGATGACATCTTCTGGTGCCAAATAACAAGCTATTAAACAGTTTTTGTTTTAACTCTTTGAAAATCGGTATAAAACAAACTGTCAGACATCGTAACTTTTTTTTGCGGGAACTGATATAGGTAATATAGGTTTTCATTGTTTTTATTGTGTGTGAAATCACATGCCTTAATATTAAATTTTAATTGCTAAAATATTTGGGATTGCTTTCAATGATGTTAGAGTCCAGTAAGGGTGTGCTTATCAAAAATGTAACCGGTGATGTCATGAAATTAGTGCATCCTCTAGCATGTCTAGGGGCAGGTTGAACAATTTCCAGAATGATACTTTAATTGATGTCTGTGGGGGTAGTTTATATGTTGACCTATGTGCACACAATTGTTACGGTCTGAAAATCTCCAGACTATCCGCAAATAGAAATTACTAGAAAAAGCCTGAATTTTCTCAGATGCAACATGGAAATCTAACAAGATCACACTGATATAAAGAACAAAGAAACAATGTGATTTAATAATGAAAATATTCGAGGATCAACAGGGTTTAACAAGTGTAGAATTAAGAAAAGATCTTATACAATATATAACTTAAAAGATCTTACGGGCGAGGACTTATAAAGGTGAGGGCTCAGATGACTTGGGCAGCTTTGCAATGGGTGAGGGCTTAGGCGAGGACTTGGACGGCTTGGGCAATCAGCAACGGACAAGGACGACTCCAATAATGCGAACGAATACAGTTCTTTGACGAGCTGGAACACGTGGTGAATTCACCTCCAAAACAGCTAAAGAGAGACGAAAACAGCGGGGGACGACACAAACTGGCTCCCGTCGGGAAAGTATGAGGATATGAGACCCCCAATAATGAACCGACGACAGTTCACAGATAAATGTCTCTTTTCCGTAAATAAAACTCAGCTCCAACTGTCTCCAGACGCTCCTAAGCAGACGAGTCATATACAGGTCACAGGTCCGAATAAAACGGCTTGATGAACTTGATAACCAAAATCCCAACGAAATTCTCTGTCCGTCTAAAGTCCACCGTCTAAAGGCCTGATTTTGTTGTGAAGTTAGCCCGTATATAAAGAATTTCCTACATTCTAGAAATTACCAAATTATCCAGAATCATCTTACAAATGACGTCTAAAAATAATCTTTTACACAGCTTCTCGAAAGACCTAGCGTACACAAGATTTGTGCACAGAAACTCCCAGTACATGTCGCGTAAACAACTTTGACCCATTCATTCACAAAAGTTAGGGTCACAAGTGGGTCACCCACATGCGTGAACAAATAATGCGTGTGCGGCCACAACAAAGGCTCCGCCCACCCGTTCTGTGTACAACTTGTGAAAGGATTAATACATAACACTGATACATGTACTTCGTGTACATAACACAATACATATCCTTTTTAGCAGAGTGTCCGATCTTCCCCTTCTAGGATATTTCCCTACTGGCAAACAAAGGATTAACAGAGACAAGACAATTGTGTATCACTAGCACACGAACGTAACACAGACCATGTAATAAACTTAGCATTATGTGCAAGAAACAGAAATATGTGTATCGGAAAAAGACCTGTATTCTGTTCATAAAAAGGACACGAAGGCCTCTTCAGCTACCCCACCCCACAGCATGGACCACCTTTTTTTTCATCAAGTTTCAGATTACAAGCAATCAAAGATTTCTATATTTAATCTTTGAAAATCAATATAAAATCAACCGTGAGAGATCTGATTTTGCTTTTTACGAAAATTTATAGAATAATACAGGGTCTTCATTTTTGATATATCGTGCAAAATCACATGACCCTTCTTTCCAGTCCAAACCGGAAGTGCCTTATAATTTGAAAGTGGAGAAAGATGGGAAATTGCTTTCAACAATGTTTGTTTCTGGCAAACGATGAAAATGGTAACGATGACATCATGAAATATTCGAGCGCCCTCTAGCGGCAGGTTCAAAACTCTCCAAAATGAATCTTCAGTCGATGTCTGTGGTGAAGTTTGCGATATTCACTTCTGGGAGTAATACATAATATGATGACCCCAGGCAGACAACACGTGTTCGAGGAATTAGATTGATGACGTCATCAGATCGGAAATAATGAAAAGACCCTTTGTCATTTGAAAATTCTAAAAAATCAACCATGAGATATAACCTTGATTTTTACTTCAAATGGCAGAGAAAAGGTAGGTCTCAAAAATCCCTTGTGTTTCTTGACAATCAGTGAAGTTAGAAATGCCCTGCGGATGCGGCACTTTGACGACCTGGCCGCGCCCCTAGTCAACTGTGTGTATACATGTCATATTACCATTGTAAGTATTACATACCGTGCGTGAACAAGCAATTCGGGGATTCCCCCAATTTGCACCTACCGGAAAGCGAAACGCACATGTGACAGATCGGTGTGTGTGTGTGTGGCAGCATGTGGTTTCCTTTCCTGCGCTAGATCTTCGGCTTCAGCTATTGTTATGTACACCCCTCAAGGAACGTGGGCGAGGCCGTTGCTGTGGTTGTGGTTGTGGCACGCATGTCTGTTGTTACTTATGTGTTTGACCCACGTGTAACCCTTTTGCAGTTTTATGAATGGGTCCATCATTCTTGTTTACGTGAGGCCTTACTAGAAAATTCTGTGAATGATTCTTGCTTACGCTAGTTCTTTCTAGAAGCTATAAATTCATTTTTTTGAAGTTTCCGGAATTGTTGATTTTCGGAAGTTAGAGTATTTTTAAGAAGATTCTAGAATTATTGTAATTTCTCGAAGATATAAATTTCTATAAATACGGGCGGGACTTTGGATTTTGGACCAGGATTTTTGGACGGAGGATTTTGTTTGAATTTCGGACTATATAGCACTGTGTGTGACTAAAGTATCTAGCAGAGTTGTATTCGAGTCCCTGCAAGTCCTTTCACAAGTCCTTTTGCAAACCCAGTCAGAAGTCCTTTCATAAAGCAGGTCACAAGTAACTGGATGAACAATGACAAAGGAATGCCTTTGTCAAAGCTCATTTGAATAGCTTGTGATTGGAATTAGGACTGGAGGGCTTGTGATGGACTTGCAGGGACTTGTGAAAGGACTTGCAGGGACTCGAATACAACTCTGGTATCTAGGCTCCGGTACATTATCCGAACCCGTGATCTGTATAAGAATCGTCTGTGTTGAAGCGAATGGAGCCAGCCCATTCGTAGAACTAGACGTGGTAGGAAACCTAAGTGGCCATGCGGTATGTGTGGATACGCTGCTAATAAAGATTGTATATCCAATGTACTAGCTGTGCAAAATGGTTTCACTTTTATTGCTTCAGTATGTCAAATGATACCATAAAGTACCATGGTGATCATGCGGACGCGATTTGGTTGTGCCCATTGTGTGACATTGTAAATTTTGCTAGCTCCTTTTTTTGAAGACAGTGACCTCAGCTCCATTGCAGACTTAACCCCTTGCGTACGGGTTTGTGTTTTCGAGATAGTATACCTATGGCCGGTATTGTTAGCGATAGAGGGCGGTGAGCCGTGCGGCGCACCGGGAAATGTCTACCGCTTTTGCCGTGTAACTGAGCGTGTTTACGATACGGGCAATATTGCTGTGGGTATCGCGACTTGACCTTGCTGACACCAATCTGGAGTGCTGTGGGCAAAGTGAGGGCCTCGGCAGGCTGTGGATGTAGCGCTGCCATGGGGGATTTTGAGGCCTATGCGATGGGCAAACTAAGAACATTTTATGGGGAGCACCTGACAAGTGAGTGGGTGCGCAGGCCGTGGATAAAGTGCTGGTATGCATGGATTTTGAGGGCCGTGCAGCCAAGGTACCTCATAGGGAGTACCGGGTAATTGTGTCAGCGTTAGCAGGGTCATGGATAAAGTGCTGGCATGTGGGGATATGACTGGATATGTCTACAGGCCCTTTTTTTGAAGACTGTTAGCTGTTATATATCCCACACCCAGAAGTGTTTAGAGCTGTTCTTTCCGCCAGGACGCTATAAAAAAAGAAGACTTATAAAAAAAGACATAAAAAAGAAAGACCTAGTTTTGATGTCTTTCTTAAAAAAATATAACGTAACAAAACTTAGAAAAAATGTTTTAATGAAAAATATAAAAAGACCAAAGTAAAGTCAAATGAACCGATTTTTTTTTGTATTTCCCCTTCTCATTATTTACACTATTTACATGGTTACATACACGATTGCTTCGATGAAGGAAGACTGTTTGATTTTCATGTATGATAATATTTGAAGCAAGGAAAAGCACACAGGGGAACTTCACAGATGAATTTGGTTTCTTTTCTTCGGTTTTCCCTTGCACAAACAATGCAACACTTGTACAATTGTGTGCTCTTTTCTGTTGAGGGCAATTCAGCAGGAAAGTGTCTTCCCCTCAGTCTACCTGGACCAGGAAGACGGTGTGGTCTACCTCTAGAGCGATAAGTAGGGAGACCTGGTAAATGGGTCTCAAATATTTCATTCCCCAAGGCATATCTGAAAGTCCCTCCCCCCCCCACAGACATGTGGGAGGGGTCTACTAGCGAATACTTACCCGTTGAGACACTACTAATGCATATTTCACTAGAGGGTGCAATACATCCGCCAAGAGTTCACACAATAGCCTACCCACCATGCCCTGCGGCCCAACCGCCATATTAGCTTCCTCTTAGCTCGAGCGCCATAGCAGGTGAAGTCTGCATTGAGTCCCTCAGTGAGGAGGAGGGAGGATGCTCTACGGGTAAGTATTCGCTAGTAGACCCCTCCCACATGGCTGTGTGGGGGGGGGGGGGGGTCTACAGCACTCATCTTACCCGTAGAGCCACTACTACCGTAATTTTCGGAATATAGGCCGCGGCTTATACGTTGATTCTCACACTGAAAAATGTCCCTGCGGCTTATACTCCGGGCGGCTTATACAGCAACATTTGAAGAATAAAATCAGTCACAGAAGCCGCGCCTCAGCGTGTTGGAAATAAAGGAAACCAGTCCAGAGGGACCTAATTGACTTGCAAATGTACCGTAAGTACCGTTCACACCTCACAAATCGTGTGGTGCGTCTGTTCGTTTTTGTCTGTTTTATCGTTGTGTAATCCATGTTGTTTATTATTTCACTGGTTAACGTAGGGTCCGGCTATCAGAATTTTCAATAATCGATACATCGGAGGTCCAACATCGATTATATTCGATGTCAAAATGTCAAAATTCTGGGACTTAACGAAGCTCTAGTCAACTATTATTAGTATTAAGGATCATGATAAACACATACCTCCACCGCTTTGAGGCTTAATCTACCGCATCTGCGGTCTGCGAATGTGACAAAAAAATACAAGTTGTGTACGTATTAAAGTACGTTGCTTAGCGGAGTACAGACTCTGTATTATCGCGGTACTGGAAGTGGTTTTTACAATGATCTCAACTTTTTATTCATAGTTAATGTTTGACCAAAACATCCCCTGAATAAAGTACGATATTTTCCCTGTCAAGTTCAAGTTGAATAAAGACGATTAGGCCTGCAAGATATTTCTTAACACCCTGTCCCCCCCGAAAGGCGACAAAATTCACTGAGACAAGTCTACTGATTGACGATTGGGGGCGCCATTCACTTTACACGGTGCGTCGTCGTTGCGCGTTTTATTTTTTTACCGCACTGTCATTTTGCTCCCGTAAGTTTTTACGATTTCGCGGTGGAAATATCGTCCTTCGGCGTCATTTTGCATTTGTACATGTAGCTGTAGAATGGGAACCAGACAATAGAACTTCCATGGACAGACCACCATTGAAGATTTATGTTAAAATAAAGACGGTACTTTTTAGCAGACACGGTGAGGCAAACAAGTTTTGGAAAACGTGAATTTATTAAAAATCATTAAAACACAATAAAAGTCCCGACACAACATTTTATAATCGTCATTTTTATACAACTTAGCAGGAAGTCCTTAATGCCTGATGAACTGGATGAACAATCGCCATACGGTTGGCAACGCAAAAAAAGGAGTAATTTACGATGCCGCGATAATAAGCGTTGCCGCGAAAATTAATAGGGAGTCCGACTAGTGCTTCAGCATGCAACAGGATGACTTGTGGTTGGACGTCGTCAGTGCCGCGGTGCGGCTTATACACCGGTGCGGCTAATACGCCAACTTTAAATCTTAATTTACAGATTTTTGCGTGCTGCGGCTTATACCCGGCGCGGCCTATATTCCGAAAATTACGGTAATGCAGATTAGAACCAAGGTTAGGAGGTGGGTTGCGAGATGCTACCGTGTGACAGAACAGTAGGTCCCGTCTACTGCGGCTGCTGAAGGGTGGCCTGTGAGGCTCGTGGAACATGGTCTCTCGCCATCATCAGACTGGAGAACGTCCCTGAGGTAGCAGGATATGAACGTCTCAGGAGTCTTCCAACACGCTGCCTAAATAATGTCACTTAGTAGTACTCCCCTGAAATAGGCCCACGAAGTTGCCACTGCTCTGACATCGTGTGCTCTGACCCTGGAGTCCACTTCTATTGCAGTTGGCCAGTTTGGTTCAGCTGACTGGATGGCTGTGACGATCCAGCGTGCAATGGTAGCTCGTGAGGCTGCACGACGTGGGGGAATAGATGTGATGAAGAGACTTGACACCTTTCCCCGTAGCAGTTCGGTTTTGTTGAGATACCATTTCAGGGCTCGAACTGTGCACAATTTCCTGTCTTCGAACACGGAAGAGGAAGACTGAATGTCCGGTATGAAGACGTGAGGAGGAACAAAGAATTCCGACTGATTCTTAGTGAGGAACGATGTATGTGGGACTAGCCGGACTCCATGTGGTTCCCAACGAATATGGCCAGGGTCAAGAGATAATTGAAAGCCTGAAGTTTGCTGCGGTGTATTGATGTGGCCACTGCCAAAAGGACGGCAAACTTGATGGATAAGTTGAGCAAGGATGCCTGTCCCATGGGTTCATAAGGAGATCGTGAAAGCATTGCAGGACTTGAGAGAGATCCCACACGGGAAGGAGCTTGCGAGTGGGAGGTCTCTCGATGAACATTCCACGGAGGATGTGGCCTAAGGTATGATTGGTGGAGATCGATGAGCCATCAGGGAAGCCTCCATGAATGGCCACTATTGCCGATCGGTAATTTTTGATGGTGGCTACCGTAAGGCCTGTGTTGAAGAGATAGACGAGAAAATCGCCGACCTTGGTTAGAGTAGCATTGATCGGATCAACAGCGTTTCGTCTGCACCATTTATAGTAATGTCAAAGTCGGTTGTTGTAGACTTTCCGGGTGGATGGTCTGCGGCTACGTGCTGCAAACGTAGCAGCATCCGCCGAAAGGCCCGCTGATCGGAAGGATTGTTCGACAATACCCAGCATGTCAGGTGGAGATTCTCGGGAGCTGGGTGAGTAATGGTCGAGTCTGGCTGAAAGACAATGTCCGGACGACGTGGGAGGACAAGTGGTTCGTGGACAATAGCAGGTCGATCTGTCTCTGGAACCATGGCTGTCGAGGCCAGAACGGGGCGATGAGGAGAATTCTGCAATGTTCGCGTTCTATCTTCGTGAGAACCCGTGAGATCAGAGAGATTGGGGGAAAGGCATATGCAAGCATGCCCTTCCATGGAATCCACAGAGTGTCGGTGTGCCATGCCCGTGGATCGGGTTGTCTAGAGCAGAACACCGGAAGCTGGTTGTTGATTCCTGACGCGAACAGATCTATGTGTGGGCGATCAATCATCAGAAAGATTTGTTCGATGACACTGGGCTGTAAGGTCTATTTCGTTGGCCGGATCCTTCCCCTGGAGAGGGCATCGGCTACAACGTTGTCCTTGCCTGGGACATACGTGGCTGACAGCGTTATGCCGGAAGCTATGCACCAGTGAAATATGTCCCATGTAAGGAGGCAGAGCTGGGCTGATCGTGTGCCTCCCTCGCAGTTGATATATGCAACTACTGTGGTGTTGTCGCATTTGATGAGGACATGCTGGTTCTGAATGAACTTGTGAAAATGTCGGAGAGCGTTGAAGACCGCGTGCATCTCGAAGACATTGATATGTAGGTCGCTCTGGCCCGAATTCCACTTCCCGGCAGCCTGTCGCGGGTTAAGAGTGGCCCCCAGCCAAGGCATGATGCATCCATGGATACAGTCTTCGTCGGTTGGGGTCTGGAAAAATCAGGCCGCCCGCCACGTGAAGTGGATCCGTCCACCACTGGAGGTGTGGGCAGAGAAAGGGAGCAACTGGCACCATGCGATAAGCGGAGTGAAGCTTCGGGCGGAAGTGTGCTAAGAGGTGGAGCTGGAGTGGGCGCATATGGAGTCGGCAATGTGCCACAAGGTCCACCATACTTGCCATGAGCCCCAGTAGTTTCAGCCATGCTGCTGCTGGGGCCGCCGATTCCCTGAGGAATAGTCGGACGCACTGTAGGAGGTTTTGAACACGTGCGTCCGTAGGGAAGGCCGTGCTTGTTCTTAAGTTGAGAACAGCGCCCAGGAACGTTGGTGTTTGAGTAGGAATTGGGTTTGCTTTCTCGTTGTTGATAACGAACCCAAGTCGTGTGGTCAAAGTTAGAGTTTCTCGGAGGGCTCGGTTGGCTTCGAGCTCCGAGCGGCCAACAATGAGCCAATTATCCAGGTACATAAACACCCTGACGCTGTTCTTGTGGAGAGCTGCACCCACGGATTTTACAATCCTGGTAAAGACCCGTGGGGAGGTCGACAGACTGAAAGGGAGCGCTGTGAATTCGTAGGTTACTCCTTTGTACTGGAAGCGCAGGAATTGATAATGATGTGGGTGTATGGGCACATGCAGGTATGCATCTTTCAGGTCAAGCGATGTGGCCCATGACGGTACCGGGATCGAGTCGAGGATTATCCGGAGTGAGTCCATACGAAAATGTCTGGGACGGATGAATTTGTTCAAAGGTTTCAAATTCAGGATTGGGCGCCAGGTTCCCAAGTCTCGTTTGGGTGTTAGAAAAAAGGTTGACAGGAAACTGGGCGACTCTCCCGCTGGTGGCGCTAAGTGGATTGCGTTCTTGAGCAGGAGCGACTCGATCTCTGATTCCAAGGCGAGGCGTTTAGCCGGGTTGGCTGGAACCTCGGAGGATGGTGACGGAGGATGGTGTCTGACGAGGGGTGAACTCCAAATAATAACCGAACTGAATTGTCTGAAGCACCCATCTGTCGGAGATGACCTGGGACCAGGACCCTATGAAAGCTTAAAGGCGCCCCCCTACGGGTCCGACTTTGGGGGGTTCGCCGAAAACTAGACCGTCAATGCCGCCAGCCCCCGGAGTACCGGGGGGCCGTTGGTCTGTAAGTCTGGCCACTTGGCCGGGTGGGTTGGCTTCGGCATTGGTCCGTCGGGAGTGTCGTGGCTCTTGGGTTCGACTTAGCGGCAGAACAGCCACGAAAGGGTCGGCCCCGAGAAGATCTCGCAGAGCGGCCTGAGGGGGGCTGAAAAGGTTGGGGTTTCTTAGCCTTTGCCTGATCCGGGCCGGGCTTTGAGGTCGATTTGCGAAGGTTGATCTTTCAGTTATATCAATTCGCTTCGCCTCGGCCTCCATGGCCTCCTGGAACTTGCCGGCGAACAGGTGTGGCCCCGTAAGGAGGAGAGACTCTAGACGCTTGCAAGCGCCCTCTGTCGGCAGGAAGATATATATTGCCACGGAGATAGGTGGTCGTCTATGTCGTAATACGGATAACCTGTTCCAAGGCCAGGTGGAGAGAATCGTCCAGACAGCGGAAATTAGCTGAAAGCATGTCGAATGGAATGGTAGAGCCATCCTCACAGCCCCTAACGAGGTATTCGGATAATAGGAGCATGAAGGATGTGGTGCGCATGCCGAATCTAGAGGCCCAGTCTACTTTTTTTAGAACAGTTTCCATCATATTTCTAGTGGCGTCCGTAAAAAAGGCGCGGGCTGAACTAGAAGCACTCCCGTCTGCAGTCAGTTTGTCCTTGACCAAATCAGGGACCGATGTAGAAACTCATCGAAATCCTTCTGAGGGAAGCAGAAGTACGCATTCGCTTGTCTGTCGAAGGCCTTCCAATCCTTGCGATTAGCGATCCCCTGAATATGCTTGATGAAGAACTGATCTAGGGGACGGACTGGGAAGGGCGCGGGGCGGCCTGCCGAGTCATCTGTGGCCGTACGTTGCTTGAACGACTGTTGGGGGACGAGAACAGGCTCCGTGGCAATCAAATCCGGCAGACCCAAAACATGGATCATATCACGCTGTCTGGCCTGGGGAGCGCCGTGCACTGATGGGGCGGCACCGGGGGTGAGTTGACCCATCATTGCGGGGTGTCCGACTTGTGGGATGGGGTTGTCCACCTTGCGGGGCAAGATGGCCTGCCTGGGGGGCGAACTGGCCCGCGAACGGGGCGAGTTGTCCCACGGGAAAACCTGAAGATAACATGGCCGAAAGAGATGCCTGGAAAGCCTGGAAAGCCTGCAGAAAATCGGCCATCGAAACCGACCCCAAACGCTTGTGATGTTTGGTGCGGTGCTGGTATCGGTCCAAAGAGCGAGATGATTTAGCCGTCTTCGCTGAGCGGCCCCGGCGCTCTCCTGATGTGGGTTCGGATAAAGGTGGGGCCGCGGGTACTCCGGAACATAGAAAGAATTCCGAGGCTGAAGACAGACTAGCTGGGGGGACCAGAATGGTCGACTCCACATACCGGTGAAGATCCCCCACCGACAGGCCAGGCACTGGCGGGCCGGTGTCGGACTGGAGTGTG
The DNA here is from genome assembly GCA_037893225.1 of Hippasteria phrygiana. Taxonomy (NCBI): domain Eukaryota; kingdom Metazoa; phylum Echinodermata; class Asteroidea; order Valvatida; family Goniasteridae; genus Hippasteria; species Hippasteria phrygiana. The sequence goes on along the minus strand of JAZGUH010000028.1, from coordinate 1,182,974 downwards.
GGGGTAGCCTGATGGTCTTGACCCGTTGGGAAGCCAAAGGCTACCACCGGAGGCCCAGTCACGCTCGGCGTGCCGGGGCCTTGGGCACAGAGCTTGAAACCGGAGCTTGCACCGAGGCAACAGAGGACAAGTGACTGGGGAAGGGGGGGGGGGGGGGGGGGGGGGGTTGCCCCGCTTGCCCTTGAAGCTAACTACCGTGGCGGCTCTTACCGGCAGGCTTCTTGATCGGCGGTTTGTCCCTGTGACTATCGGCCGGTGGAGTGGGCTGGCAATAGCGCACCTCCCGGCCTATAGGGCCACCGCCACCCGGACCCGGGTGGCAGGGTGAAATCTGCGTACGAGGGGGGGGGGGTGCCTCCGGCAGATTCCCGGTCAAGGGAGAGTCCGCGGGAGGGAAATACCTCCCGAGACTCACCCCCTAATGGAGCCGGCAGTCCCCTGGAACCTCCGTCCACGGGGCCAGCCGTGCCCCTAGCCGATCTACGCTTCACATTTGTATCCATTATACACACACGTGAAGTCAAAACAGTACGGAAATAAATGTACTTACGGAAGACAAACACAGACAAAATGAAGACACAAGAGAAGGAAGATACTCTACTTTATTATCGAAGAAGAAAAACTCAAAGCGAACTAAGAATGGTGAAGAAATTCCCGGATTGTGATGCGGGAAAAAACACTTCTATCACCGTCCGACGCCAAGAGAAAAGAGGAAGCTAATATGGCGGTTGGGCCGCAGGACATGGTGGGTAGGCTATTGTGTGAACTCTTGGCGGACGTATTGCACCCTCTAGGGAAATATGCATTAGTAGTGGCTCTACGGGTAGGATGAGCGCTGTAGACTTAGGAAATTCTCAGTCCTACCTAGTTCTTTGTGGACAAGAGTTCACCAGGCAGACATCGAGTTTCTTGTACCACTTGATGGACTTTCTCACCGTGCGGTGAGACGAGCCTAGTTGATCTGACATGTCTACGCCTTTCATGCCTTCGTTGTAGTCGATTATGCATTTAGGTTTCATTACGGGGTTGCCCTCCCGGTCTTGCTTGCCGCAGTCCCCCATTGCAGCCGTGTGCACTGTAGATAGCATGCGAACATCTTTCTTGTCTTTTCAAACTAAGGCAAGTAGGCCGTCATCAGTAGAGCGGAATTCATGTTCGCCCTTTTTCAGTTGAAGGTTGCACAAGTCCTTGGGCATGTCCTTGCAATGTTGTCTAACTGTCCCGATGACGTTAGTTCTTTGGCTGTGGAGTTACCGGTACAAAGACGGGCTGCTGAACCATTTGCCCAGGAAAATGGTGTACCCCATGCCGAGAAGATCTGCGTTCAAGTCCAGTACGACCTTCGTACTGGCTGGAGTGTCACCGGTCTTGTCTTGCCCCTAGTACACTTTCAAGTTCCATCCGGAGGCGGACCCTGTGCTTCTGCAAACTCTGTACACCTTTATGCCGAATCTTGCCCGCTTCTTTGGATTATACTGCTTGAACTTGAGTCTCGCCTTAAATTTCCATAGTGACTCATCCGTAGTTATTTTTCTTGAAGGGACGTAGACAGACTTGAAGTTATTGGTCAGTTCGTTCATTACTGGTCGCACTTTGTAGAGACGATCACTTTTATCTGCCGAAGTATTGTCGGTGAAGTGAAGTTTGGATAACAAGTCTATAAATCTATCTCGGGCATGGTGTTGGGGAAAAAGGGGGTCTCAAATATGGAGTCTTTTGTCCTGTAGAGTTTTATGTCCGGCTTGGACATAACTCCCATGACGATATTCATGGCCAAGAATGTTGAGATCTCTTCTTGGGTAGCGTCAGACCATCGCCTCATGTGTTTCGACTGACGCTTTGGGTGCTGGGCGGCATATCGGTTTGTCTCATCAGTTATTTGCTTTGTAAGTTCAGCCGGGAAAAACTCTTCAAAGATCTCCATAGGGGTGCTGGTGCCATCCAAATTTGGGCTTTGAACTCCCGCTGCACCTTGAAAGCCATATCAGCGAGGAAAGTTGTCAGTCTTCTTCCACTGTAGTAGACCTTGAGCAGGCCGAGGCTAGGCTCGTTTTGGACGTTTCGGTAATGGGGCACTGATGTCTGAATCACTATCACTTTCTGTTCCTGAGGATTGTTTAGAAACAGATTCAAAATCTTAACCACTGGTTGCAGTCGGTGTATCTTCGTCTTCACTCGAAGCCATCGTGTATGCAACTGAAGCACTGTGCAGTAAAAGTTCCACTCAGCTTTACCGAGCGCAAACGCGAACAATAAGCATACAGTCTAAGTGCACTAAAAGCTATTCATTACACACGCCATAATTCCGCGAAGCCCACAGCAGCCAGCGCTGAATGAATACAGCGGTATGCTAGCATGCACCGCGCCGATACCCGTCAATAGACCTATTAGCCTTGCCGTGCAGCCGGCCCCATGGGGGTTTTCCTTTGTTTTCTTTTTTGTTTTTTTGTTTTTTTCTCCAAGTAGGACATGTACTTCTGTCGTGCAGATGCAACAGAAACTAGAAGTTTCTTGGAGATGTCTACATGCAGACTACCCCTTACACTCTCGATGTGATCACAAATCTGCCTCCTTGCAACAATAGACTGTTCATGCAGGTTGTCAGTTTCAACTTGTTTGTTGACAGAAAATCCCCTCTCAACTGTAGCTTGCCCATGGGACACAAGGAGGAGATCTTGCACCACACAGTGTCTTGTACTGCTGGTTGCCAGCCATGGCCTCCTACAATGTAGAACAGAGCATCTACATGTACCCTGCTCACTGTCAAATGGGTCAAAGTTACGAAATACCGAATGACTGCCAGCTATGTGCAACTACATCAAGGAATTCATCATACTGCCCGAGTATTTCATCACAAGAAGGGCCACTCTTGATTCGTTTAGCTTTCACCAGTGCACTGATCAGCAGTTTCATGTTGGTGACACATTCATCTTTGGCTGTTGCCATCTGTACTGGACTGAGACATGCCATACTTGACAAGCGCATATATTTCAGTGGCGACTTGAGCAGAAGCTTGCTAGTGGTTTTCAAAAGGAAAGCTTTGCATTCCAGTTTCACCTCGATGGCCTCCTTCTCATTGATCTTCTTTAGATTGCTTAGTTAGTTTAGCTTTTTCAGCTCTTGTCCATGCACCATATTGCCTGCAGCACCAGTGCCAGTAGTACTCAACATGCTCAAGTGGGAAAGGTAAGTTTGTTTTTTCCGAGTAAATTTTTCACCATTCAAAAATTGTGTACTATCTACTGATGTTTATAAATAATAGTGACTAGTTTCTTGGGCTGTGCGGAATATTCGATCGATTATCGAATATTCAAAGGTAAAATGCAAAGGAATGTAAGAAGAGGGAACAGTTCAATTTTTGATAACGAAATTGTATTCTAGAGGGTTATTTCAAGGTAACTCCAGACATAATAGCAGCTGATGCCTCAAAATATATTTTAAAAACTCTCCAAGAATATGGAAATAGATCGTTGATATAAAACTTGCAAAGTTAGCATTATTTATATTGGTGCGAGCGTTGAGGAAATAAATGATAAAACCTTCCAAACGGCGATTGATAGACGCATTAGGGTTCACGACTTATCAATCAAGGAATCACTCCCTAGTGCCTTTCTTCCCCGTCTTTTCTTCGTGCCAGAGAATGAAATGTGTCTTCCACGCTCTGTATCTGTAGTGTGGGTAGTTTTCTCTACAAACACTTTTTAAAGAAAGACGTGACACAGGAAAACAAAATAGTAAGCAGAAATGCTTTTGTATTTTATTTCAGAACACATTTAACTTCATTGTTATAATATCTGATACCTGAAAATCAAAAGTCAGCTTTCTGCAATATGTCGGAACATGCCGGTCAGAAAGTCTAAAGTCGGAACATAATAATTCGAAAGTCAGATTTGCAAGGTATGCTACCGAGTCGGAATTCCGCCAAAAATCGGAAGAATCTCATCCCTGTAAACCTTTCCTGAATCATTCCTTGGTGCTGGCGATAGTCATAAAAGTGAGAATCTATTATAATGATTATAACGAGCAATTTCGTGAGTTAATTATACTGCATCTGTACTTTTTTGTTTACCCAAAAATCGGCCGCCCGGACAACCGAATATTTGAATCTTTGATCGAATGGAAGGTCGAATATTTAAATATTAAATTATTCGGTTTGACTCAGCCCTACTAGTTTCTGAGTATTTTAGGCTCTAGTACTCAGCTACAAAATAATGTTAACAAGATGTGTTATTGTAATCCCATGGGGGCTAGTTGGAACATGTTCCAACAAACCCCAACATAATGATTAGATATGAATGAAGTGCTCTTTTTGAATAAAAGTTCTAATCTATTTTCATGCATGAAGGAAGTTAGCTGTAGGCCTACTGCAAATATTACATGTAGATGTATATGTAGATCTGTTGTAACAATATTTAAATGAGCAAAGCATAGAATGTTGGCTATTCCTATTATAGCGCGGCCACGGTACGTGAGCAGCCATTGTGTGAACACCGGGACTCCACTAAACGGCGGTTTGTACCAAGAAGTATCCGTTGTACATAGAAGCACGTTCATAATTGAGGCCGACAGTGTAGAGAAATGTTGTTAAAGAAGAATTTGTTGTACAGTTTAATACAACACAATCGTCTTAAACATGTTTTCATTTCTTTTGCAGGTAAGGTGAAGAGGCATCTGTATTAAGCTTAATAATTATTATTTATTTATTTTTTTTTTTGCCGGGGGACTTTTAAACATGTGGGTGGCAGAAACATATTTGAGTCGGTGTGTGAACTCGGCACAAATGTGAATTCCAGAGGAAAATCCTGCTGCATCGTTGATTATTTCCCCATATTGTTTGTGTGCCGATGGCCACGGAACTATCGTCAAATAGAAACGCATAATTCATATCAATAAGTGTTGCTTTATGGTGTGGAGAACAAGACTAGAACAAAAACTACCCATGCCAAAAATGGCTGCGGAATTTCAATATCACGCACCGAAGGCGTGCACGTCTTTGTACACGTATGCCAATAATGCAGCGGCTGCTGGGCTGTTAGTCATACGGTCATACGCTCCGATCCCAGGCGCTTCTCTGGCCCTTCGCGGTGCCTGTGCCGGTGCGGGACGGTGTGTTGGAGCTATACAGCTGGTGCTACGGACCGATCTTCATATGTATGTCTTCTGGTACGATATTTTCGGGGCCCTTTCGGTTTAGGCTGATTTTGAGCTACATTGTCTGTAGACTAGTTGTTGCAAATTATGCTATACCAGACCGCCATGACGCCCTGCCTGATGAAGACCAACTCGTGACAAGCCAAGAACGCCATGACAAAGCTTACGTGGGAAGAGTGCAGTGTTGCAGCCACAGTCGGCCTCGATCTGCACAGTTACTAATTTATTGGACACAGATATTCTCGCTCTTGACAATATAGATTTATCATGACACTTCCAATTATTTTACTCATCCAGTTTACTTTTCTGAAAGCTGCCATTTTGTTATCAGCATTTAAAAATCATACTTTTTTATGATTTTGATGTCGGCTTTAGGCCTAGTCCAAGTATTAAACTTGGACCCAGCCTTTATCGCCTTTTGAACATTTGGACATGATCTGGCGATAGTAGGGTCCAAGTTCATCTGTAGTGATCATGTGGTTTTTTTCGAAAATTTATCTGAAGTCTTAACAAAAGCATCTGATTTCACCGTTACAACGGCCACCAAAATGCAAGATACGCCACCTGAGATACAAGTAGACTTCGAGGATTAAGATTCAGATACAAAGGGTTCACTTACGATCCTGATGAAAAGTTGAATTTCATGTTCAATTCCATTCAATTCCGCTACGGGTGCCTCTCCGTTGTAAGGGTGAAATCTGATGCTTTTGGTTCAGACTTCAGATAAAGGGGGTCCAAGTTACTCGGACTAGCTTCAGGCCTACCCAAAATAGGACATGGAACATGATCTCTAATCACGTCAATTTGCTAAACGATATGTACTTTAACCAAATTTCTTTGTTGATCTTTAAACTCATCGAATCAATTTTTGTTTCATTTATAAAGATTTTATGAAGATGCGTCAACATTTCCATAAAAATCCAGGCCGATGTCTGATAATATATAGTAGCCTATCTGATAATAATAAAAACACTGATTGCTAATAATAAGGCAATTTTGCAATGTAATAAAGTTTGAGTATATTTGGTAGTTTTTTTTTCAATTTTGCCCTATTTTGCAGAATTTCAAAGGCGTATAGCAATTTAAAATGTGTCATTCTTAAGCCTATAAGTTGTGCACAATGCACATACAGTAAACAGCCGTTGGCAACTGTAATGGCGTCCATCTAGCCAGTTTGGCTCATCGCCAAGAATGAGTGGGAACTGTCCCTGGCAAGGCAAAACAGACAGGTAGGTCGTTATGACGATGAGATTACTCCAACGAGCTGAAACTAACATTTAGAAAACCGCCCAGATACATGTATAATTATGTGGATTGGATCAATTCGACAGGGCATTTCTATAGTAACATTATCGCCTAGCAGCGGCGTAGCCAGGGTTGTCTCCATAGGGGGGCGAGTGGGGGGTGGGGGAGGCTGGATGTTACAGGGGGGACAGTATTTTTTTCTTTATAATACCATTATTTTCTGTATTTGCGAAATTTTTAGGGGGAGGGGCGACTGGGGTTACTTGTAGATTGTACCAAGTACATGTACAATGAAATTTGCTTTAGCACCATAAGTTTGCGTAAATATTTGTCCAGATTTATCATTGTCTTCAATTCTGAAATAAAATAATGAAAAGTGTTCTGCTTTACATTGTAGGTTCCAACTTGTACATTTCACACGCTCAACACCTAATTTTATATGATATATTTTGCCGTATAAAAGATTTTTCTTTTTATTATGATGCAAACAAATTCTCATATTAAAAATCTCCAACATCCCCCATCCCCAAATCTCCCACAACCCCAACCCCAAAATCTCCCACAACCCCCACCCCACATCACCCCACCCCCACATCACCCTACCCCTACATCACCCCCACCCACACCCCACGGAAATTGGTATTACATGTACATAGGCTCGCATCTGCTTTGCAGCTCGCCAACAATTAAAAAGACATGTTGGACAAGAGAATCGAACATGTTAACAGTGGTTTTAGAACTTCTGAGGCGCAATTATTATATTTTCTAGTAGATCCGTTTACATTTTGGGCTTTTTTCTAAAAGATTCTCAAGAGTAAATATTTCTTTTAAATCATTTCGCCTTTGCTTACCACCTTTCACGCCTGACTTGCGTTCGTTGTTTTTATACGATTTTTACACCTCTTGTGTACTTATTCCTGTTGCCTAAATCAGGCATGAGAATGGGTGTTGATAAAAAAACAGGAAAATATTTTGGAACCAAATATAATGTAGTGAGTGAAGCGAACGGAGCATCCCACGGCCGGGTGTCAAGGTGTAATCATACAGTTATATTATACGCGCAGTGTTCTATCCAGGTTAAATTCTAGCGTAAACTGCGAGCGTAAGCGGGTCCGGGGCCCGCTTAAGGGCCCCGTAAAATTTTGACCGTCAAGATGCTCTGTGGTGCATTCTGTGAGGCAATTTATGAGAATTTGTACCTTTTTTTTCTGCATTTCTTTGAAAAAGCAATCAAAATGACTAGTTCATTGGCAATACTGAACAACACAAATTGTAAAATCTTGAATTACTTTCTCAGATTTTTTTCTGTATTGTGTAATGTGTCGGCAAGGGGCACCAAGGCCACCTCAAATACATCTTTTAAAATTGTAGTATGTTACTCTCTTTAATAATTCCCTATATCTGATTCCATTAATAAAATATGAAAATTAATCACTTTTTAAATAAATTGTCAGACCTTAAATCATGTTTTAAAAAGGTATCCCATTTTAAATAAACAACTCATCTCATTATGTTTTACATTACAAAAACGTTAGGTATATGATAATGAAAGTATTAAAACAGCATGCATGATTGATAGCCTCTTAATCAGCAAAAGCAATAAACTAAACCCAAAAAAGTGATACTGACGTTTTGCGATCACCATAATTATCTTAAACTGCACGCACAGAGTCACTGTGCCGCGGTGGGATAAAGTACTCCATGCCGTACAACGCGCTGGAGTGCCCGGCCGACGAGCAGCCCCATGCATGGTGTATTACCCTAACATGTTGGCCACATGTGGAATTATCCACACCTCCGTTTATCGCACACGGCACACTCAACCGCTGGTCCACTTTAGGCTTGGGCGGTATTGAATTCCAGGAGTCCGCGGTTTACATTTCAAAAATACCGCGGTATTCACTAAAACCGGGTATTATTTCAATTGGGGTATTACTTACGTCATCAAAAAAAAAAAAGCCACAGAGCACGCACATCTGCAACAGTATTATGCCAGCGTGAAGGCTGTTATCAACTTGCTTTAGTGACAATATTAATCTATTTGTTTGCAAAAATACATCAACATGATTGATTAAAACAAAAGCTGACATTTTTGTAGTACATGTACTTATTGTTGTTTGTAACATCATTTGTTAAAAAAATACCGATCGTCAATGCAACGATCCTGGCAATCGTGCATATCATGCCTCGCGCATTCACATATGCACAGCGAACATGTGCTTTGCAGTTGGTACCCTGCAGCAACAGTGATTCAAGTCATATGTGCCAGCCCCCGGTAACCAGCGACTCTAACACTGCGTGCGCAACAACAGCACCCGGCGCTGTGGTCCGCAAGCACGCCCACTGTATTGCTCAATGGCCGATGTACGAACAACTGTCGCCAGCAGCCGCCACATTACCTCTCTCATGGCACATATCCTCGCGTCCTACGGCCTCCATGGCGAAGACTACTGTACCTGCGGTCGCGCCTGCTTACATCATGCTCGTACCAGTTTTACGTATGTTCGTGTATCGCGTGGAGTGGAAAGATGGTGGACGGTGTCGTCAACTTGAGCAGCCAATGCAAGTTCAGATTTGTATACATTAGTGGGCATGCAATCCCCCATGGAGTAAATTATTTCAAAATTATTTTTGTTCTCGTGCCAGCACTAAAAGTTCACAACACAGTTTACAGAGTAACAGCTTGTTGGCTGGTAGAGACAATCACAAAGTGTCAACTTAGAAACCGACTGGACCAGACGCTGGCAAGAATCGAAGTGGCTCCAAACATGAATGAGATGTGACCCGAACGTCTTTCAGATGGCCAATCAGACGGTTTTAAAATGACGTACGGCTCGCTGCATATACATCCCATGCTCCGGCCCACATCACGCAACAAACCATGAGCGGAAAAGCACGAGTAGTTTGGTCGTAAAACAAAAGAGAGTACAGATCACGTATTATGCGCGCACAAGTTAATTTACGGCCTTTGTCTTACGCTTTTTGGGAATGTTTTGTTAAATTTCCCTGGACGGTATTTGCAAGATTCAGCTCGTACAGTCCCTTCGTATTTCCACCTTTCGATTTATTTACACGCACACACCACACACATAATACATTTTATACATACGACATCGATCCATGACTGAACAAGCCTGGGGTGTGTTTCGGCAGTCATTATACAAAGACCTGATTTAGTTTTTTCTCGTCGCAAATTCTTTTGCCAATTATAATCCGGCAAAAATTTGGCATGATGAATCAAATCCCCAAAACAATTAACCAAAGAGACAATTGGTTATTCAGCCAAAACACGCCCCTGTGTAAAACATTGTTGGAACTTTCCGTCCCAGACACTACACACCCAAAAAAGTTAACCACAAATGCGGCGGTGTAAGCAAAACTTCAAAGGCCTTTCTGGTAGAATCGGGTTACCAAGTTGAGCTGCAATGCAGACATAACACTGGATGATTGATTTCTTTAATACATGTATCTTTGAGAGGGTTTTTGCAAACATTCTGAACATTAGGGGGAATACCGCGGTATTGAAATTCCAAACTGAGTTCGCCGGTATTTTGGTACTTATGGATTGTCAGTCGGTATTGTTCGGTATTGTCCGGTATTAAAAAAGAAAACGTCACTATACGGTAATACCGAAATACCGCCCAAGCCTAGTCCACTTCTTGTCGCAATTTGTCAAAAGTTTAGATTGAAATAAATGACTCTCCTTGTTATCGGCGGGATTTTGTGGACAAATCTTCAAGTTGCCGATTTCAGTTTGTGAATCTTGTCGAGTACAAAGTTAAAGTTTCCAAAATCATTTTTACAATTGCATGTAAGCATGCGTGTCTAGCTACTAGACTTCGTGCATGGACAACACACAGAATAACGATGGTGGGACCCGACTAAAAATGTTGGTGTTGCATGATTTTAAGTCCCCAAGTCCCGGACTCGCTCTGCCCAATATTGCAATACGCATGCTCAGGAGGGTTTTTCCCATACGAGTCCATATTTGCCGCATATGTGCAAGTACAATGTACATGTGTATTCCCGGCTGGATGCATTGACACGGCATGCACGATGCATGCCGCACTAAGCTTCACGCACACAATTATCGCATACATGTGGATGTGTAGCTGGCTCTGCGGACGAGTCATCGTACCACTTGACCACGCCGTGTCGCGTGTCGTACCGCGTGCGGTCCGTTCAAGATTTTAGGTCTATAAAAACGATGTCTCAACTCAGAAAATTCACTCGGAATAAAGGGGGATTTTCAGCTTGGGAGTGGAAATCCAACATTCCCCCTTTACAACTCTCCCCCCAAATTTTATTTCAAATTTACATTGAACTCGAAGACGACAAATTTGGAGGGGAAAAAAACGGAAGATTCTCATGATTGCTAAATATATTTGTTTAGAGTACAGAAATGAAAGTGACATTGAAATGAATATATGGGCATTGGATTAAAATCTTATGAATACAATGTAGTCTTCTAGTTCTAGATTCTGTCTAAAAGTTTAGACGTTTCAAAATCAATTAAGGCATTCTTCGGAAAAAAATCTTTTTGTCAATCAGTAAAGCAATAATCAGAACATATTTACAGTCGACGCCAGCGAAAAAAATACACGGGAGCGGAGAGTGATTCCGCTCCCGAAACCTGCAAAATGGCTCCCGAAAAAAAAAATTACGAGAGCGATAATTTTTCTACATTTTGAAAAAATCGCTCGCAGGCAGCTCCCGTGAATTTGGGTAGAAAATGTTAACTATCTACTAGACTGAGTACTATAATCATGACAATGAATAAATCATCGATCTCCGGATCTCCCCCATTTTAATCTTAAGAAGTCTTGAACGGACCGCACCGCGGTATACACCGCATGGTCGTCTGCAGATCTACACAATGCATTCGATAATTATGCGCAAGCTTAGTGCGGCATGAATCGTGCATGTCGTGTCAATGTCCAGTCGGGTGTACATGCACATGCGGCAAATATGGACTTGTATGGGAAAAACCCTCCTGAGCGTGCGTATTGCAAAATTGTGCAGAGCGAGTCCGTTTGGGGGACTTTATATCATGCAACACCGAAATTTATAGTCAGGTCCCACCATCGTTTTATGTGTATTGTCCGTGCGGCAAGCCTAGTAGCTAGACACGTATGCTTACATGCAGCAAAATGATTTTGGAACCGTACTCGACAAGATCATGGAGGAAGGAACATGACAAGATAAACAAAATCGGCCAAATCCCGTCGATATAAACAGTTGTTTTATTTATCCATCGATCAACAAGGATAGTCATATATTTCAATCAAAACTTTCGACAAGACCAGTAGTTGAGTGTGCGATAAATGAAGGTGTGGATAATTCCACTTGTGGCCACCGTGTTACAGTAATGTATATCCTCTATGATGCACTGTGCATACTGGGCTAGTCGGCCGGGCATTCCGGCGCGTTGTACGGCATGGAGTACCGCGGCACAGTGACTCTGTGCATGCAGTTTGACAGTGATCGCAAAAACGTCAGTATCATTTTTTTGGGGGGGGGGGGGTGGTTTATTGCTTTTGCTGATTAATAGGCTATCAATCATGCAATAATTGTTTTTGTTCTGAATAAAATGGTTGATTATTCACCACACACAATACATGAGTGTTGGGTTTACAAGTGTACCTCCACCAATAAAATTATAACATTGGTAGGCCAGTCTGTTGTGCATTTTGAGGTGGCCTTGTCATGCTTGTTGGTGCCTCTTATACAAATAAGAAAAGAATCTGAGAAAGTGTGTTGTTCAGTATTGCCAATGGATTAGTTATTTTGATTGAATTTTCGGTAATCCTTTAACTATAAGGACACCTATTTTTTTTTTGAGTTCCGTTCAAAGCTGACTATGGAAATGACTTTACAGAACCAAAGTGACTTTTGCAGGCTAAAGCAGGCTTTCTTTTCTTCAGATTACTCATGTTTGTTGTAATTTTGAAACGCACTTTCAAAGAAAATGTGACTTAGGCCGTGTCCGAAATGGGCGTCTAGAGCTACAGTTACGGCTACGTCACGCGTAGTTGTAATGGACGAACACCTAGACAATAGCCCTAGACAAGCGATTCGAACACAGCCTTACCTACCTTTATTGCGGGTCGTCTTTGTTGCCGTTTTACCCAATAATTTCCCTCATAAATAGAAACCCTGCCCTCTTTCCACAAAATTGAGCTTGCTCATATTCAACATGATATCTTTAACAAAAACACAGAGTGACTTTTCCTGCCTGTATCATCACAAAATATTGAAAATTTCCGAAACACAAACCGTCTCCTTCGTTCTCTTATATGGAACGGGGGTCCTAAAGATTTATAAGGATTAACAAATTTTCAAAGAAATGCAGAAAAAAGGTAAGAATTTTCTCATAATTTTTTTTTAAGTTGAAGCCTTCAGACATGTCAGAAATGCCTCAGAATGCGCAAAGAGCTCAAAATTTCCCAGGGCCCTTAGTTGAAATGGGAGTACGATTTGAAGCTTTGCATGGTGGTTGCGATACGATAAAGACTGGAACTGCCGGTAACACCATGTGAAAAACAAATCTCTTCTTGTGAAAAACAAATCTCTTCTTGTGAAAAACAAATCTCTTCTTGTGAAAAACAAATCTCTTCTGGGAAGATGTTTGGTTCTGAAAAGAACCGGGATGAGTGTGTAACTCGACGTTTCGGACAGTGTGCTCTGTCCGTCCTCAGGAGTGTGAGAAAATGATAGTGACTGACTCAGACTGAGTGAGTTCACGACTGAGAAAGCAAGAATACTGAGAAATGAGGCAGTGTACTTGTAAAAATGAAAGATAAGCAGAAAATGATAAAAGCAAGAAAAGATGGATTAGAGAGAAAGAATAGGAACTAGGAAGGCAGTTCTTTATATAACTGGAAGAGTAAATGATTGGTAGTTATTTTACTTGGTATCCATTTTATGTTGCGTACACGGAAAAACATGCAAAGTGTTACATAACTGATAAAATTAACCATTTTTTTAAGGAGCTCTAGAAAAGAGCTCTGGAAATTGAAAAAGTAGCTCTGCTAAATTTTTGACCAGTCAGAAAAAGAGCTCTGGAAAAAAGAAAGTATTTTTTACACTGGTCGACGCATGAATATGGCTTCGAAAAAAGTCGCACTGTGTTGAAAAATGTAATCTTGGTTTGCTTTCACTGTGTACTTTTCGTGATTTTTCTGCGCGTGATGAATGAACTTGTATTTTTATATATACATTTTTGAAAACTAATTTACGCAACAGAGAAAAGGGTCATACTACTCCGATGGCAGCAATGGTGCAGTAAACCTCACGAAAATACTTTCAAAACGAGGGAATATAAAATGACTTCTTTTGTGAACCACGTAAATTTTACGTCAAATAGCTAAAGCCGGATATCATATCGGGGCTTGTTATTTACTTTTTAGAGGAGTGCTCAGCACAACTAAATAAAAAGGCAAAACAACCTCTGTAGATTCAGAAAGAAGTTTTGTTTAATTCCTATAAAAAATAAATCCGTGTCGATAAAGAGATCGCATACCTTTGATGCTGCTCGCGTTCTGCATGTGTCGGAATGGCTACTTAACATAACAAAAGCACAGTACAATGGGACGTTCTTGCCTGCCCCAGATTCCCAGATTCCCCCCCCCCCCCCCCCCCCCCCCGCCCCTCCACCGCGTGAGAACGGTCCTTTTGTTCAGTTTTATTGCCTCCCGTGAAGAACGGTAAGGAACCTGTCCGCAACGGGACAACAAATATTGGTGTCCTCCCTTAGCAAATTTTTCTTTTTGTTCTTCAGCAATCAAGATGCAACGGAACTATAAACGCAAAAAACTACACGTGGCCAGACTCCACCAGATGTTATGGAGTGAGCTGTGCGAGAAGTGCTAGTCAATCGAAGACAAATTTGAACTGTTGCAAATTCCTGCACATTTATTTCAGATATTTGTTTTGTTTACATGCTGGGTGCATGGCGTTTAGTGCTTGGAAAAATTATTTTACAAATATTAAATGTAGTTAAGTCATTATAGTATACTTTCTAAGTAACCACATACCATGTTCCAACTTACCCCATACCATGTTCCAACTTACCCCACCTATAGGGTAAGTTGGAACATGGCATAGGGTAAGTTGGAACATGGTACGGGGTAAGTTGGAACACATGACATAGTCGTGTTCAAGGTGGATTATTTAAGTAACTATCAACAAGTCTAAGAATTTTATAGGCTACATTTGTAACACACATTTATATGCATAAACTGGTATAGTTATTGTTTCTTGAATATAAAATCTGTGTTATATAGACGTTTTTGTGAAAATCGTTCCAACTAACACCCATCTCCCCTACAGTACATTTACGTCTCTGTGTACGTTCATAATATCCGCATCAGCCCTGTAGCCACGAGTGTGAATGCAATGTACATGTATGTACATCCACACAGTGTACGTTTCTTCAGCGAGTCTCTTGTGATTGTGCTTGTTAATTGCCAATTGCAGTATATTGTGACTAGTCGAGTCACTTCGGAACTGCAGCGCGCTGTGCGGTGCAACTATTAATAGTTGCGCAGCCGTGTGGTTTGTAAATTGTAATTGCGGCATACGCAACCATGAGTCGTGACATTCCGATCACTAGTCGCCGAATAACGACTAGTCGACTATCTGAAAATTGATAGTCGCGACTACCAATATCTTTTAATATTTAATATTTAATATTGCCGACTAGTCAACTAGTCGCACTAGTTGTCCACGCCTAATTCATTTGCGAATTTTGCTGGGTTTGCTGACTTGCAAGCTCTATTAGATACAAAATAGAACAACAAGGATGCACTCTGCTAGCAAATGACTGCAGACATTTAGAAACATCTGACCTTTAGGATCTTGGCATTGATGGCTTCCTTCTCCTTGTAGTAGAACCTCACCATCTGTATTGGAAGATATGCTGGAAGACGACTAATCCGGGACTAATGCAACAAAGCAAACAGAAACATTTTTAAATCATCTAACACAGATTCCTCTATGTCAATATGCCACTCCACAAATCAGGAAAAAGCTAGGCAAAAGTGTTTGTGTTGAACAACTGTTTGTAGCAATTCTTTCAAGAATATCATCCTGGCTGACCTACTAACCTCTCCAGATTATGATGATGATGATGATGATGATGATGATGATGATGATGATGATGAGTGTGTTTTTACTGAAGTTAAACAGGATCGTGCATGTACTAGGGCTTTTGTCGACAATGTTAGCGACAATGGCAGTTTTCCGACATATCGACACAGATGACTCATTGTCGACAAAAGAAATAATGAAGAAACAAACGTCGCACGCAATTTGTGTGCGATAAAATGCAGATTTTTTGTCACTTATAGCTTTAATGTTCTAGTATGTATTAACAACCCATGTGTTATGATGTGCTTTCTTGTCCAAAAACGCCGACTTACATGCGGTGTATTTGGCTCGTGAGTTTCCCCGGACACCACCATTTTCTTGACCTATCTTTCACTACACAAAACAGAAATTGAGTTCAACGCACGTTGTGTCGATGGACCAAGCTAGTTGCAACATGATCCCCATCACGCACGAACAGCGCCAGCTTTGGCCATTTGTCAAGTTGCAAAACAACTTCAGGTCGCGACCATTGTTTACAGGGTTCGATGTATTTTTTCTCAAATACAATGATTACTAAATGTAGTTACTGGTTGTAAAAGTCAAGCAGACTGAATAAAAACCAATATCATTCATTGGGGGTGTAACACACGATACCACTTTTTCATGATACTCAGTTCAGTCGCGATGCGATACGTATCGTAAAAACAAAAACAAACGAATAACCCCATCAAAAACAAAACATAAAAAAGACCACCCCCGCCCAAAAAATAAAATTGAACCTTTCCAAGCAAGTGTTTTATTTCCACACGATATAAACAAATGAATGCACATTTTGTTGCATGTACATGCTCCATTTCCACATAATATAGTATGAATTTTGTAAGCACTAAAATAAAAACAATGTAATCGTGCAAACAAAAAACTAAGAGAGGATTTGTTTTAACTTGTGCCGCAAAAATATTACCGATCCGAGACATACATGTACATGTACACTCAATCATGGAGGAAGGAATCGTGTGTACAGCGTTTGGTAGTGGGGTGATTTTGCCAAATTCTCACTACATTATATTCGTGGTTGCTGTATTATGCGTGCCAATCATCCAGTAACCACGCCCTTAAGTTCCATAAGGTCAATGATGTAACCGTTGTACCTGCAATTGCCCTACTATTGGCCGATAACGAACATGCATGATGCATGTCGCATACACGTGGGCTCGCACGGCACGCACATCAAGTCTGTGGTCTGCATGCCAAACGTGAGCTGGAGCTGCATGTACGGTGTACATTGCAGGATGGTGGATCGGATTTTGTTAGCTAAAATAAAACTGACCGATGCTCGATCGTATTGTCATCATTACGATCTGTAGCGTCCGTGAATGCAATGGCATTTGGTGTTTTTGAACAGTCCAAACCGCACCGATTTTTGTGCGAGCTGTTCTAATAATAGCCAGGGGATTTTCCGGTCATAACTGCGCATGGCCGGCCCTGGCTTTATATACATGACAAGTTATAGTTCCAAATTATAACACTGCTCAGACAAGGAATTATTATTATTATTATTATTATTATTATTATTTATTCAGCAATCACAAACAAGAACAACAATACAAACAGTACTTCCAGATGGGCTAGGAGCAACAAAAGCAAAATAATTACTGTGATCCTTAGACCTGCTGCCCCACATCTGGTTGTAACAACAAATATAAAAAATATATAATATATAAATAAATATGTATATATACAATGATTTTAAGTGATACAAAACATAAAAAAATGAAATAATTGAGAATAAAATATTTAAGAATGAACCAGTTTTAAGAGAGAATATGCACACTACGTGTAATTAAAATAAGTGAGCAAAAATAAAACAATAAATCAGAAGGCAATAACAAAATAAACAATAGGTGAATAAATTAATAGGTGAATAAATAAGAATATAAGAATATATAAAGTTAAAATATGGAAATTTGCACATGTGGAAGACGGCTAATCAGCAAGGAGACAAGTTAAGAAATATTAAATGTTATGTACACTTTCTTCATGTTTCAGTGCCTTCAAAAACGATGGCAAGGATGTTATAATGGCAGTATTGTGAAATTTGACTGGCAAAGCTGACCAGAGCCTAGGAAATCTGTTAATTGCATTCAGATGTAAGGACTGAGTCCTGGCATATAAATGTTTAAATGTCAAAGTGCTATCGTATCTACAATTAACACTGATGTTCCTATTAACCGTTTCACATTTAATTACATTAAAAAGACACTTTACAACAAAGGAAATCATCAAACAATTACGGCGACTTGATAAAGAAGACCATCTAAGAGTACAAAGTCTGTCCGAGTATGACATTAGTCCAATTCGTTGACCTAAGATAAAACGAGTGGCACGCCTCTGGGCGCGTTCAAGAGCCTCTTCCTGCATCCGAGTATGGGGAAACCAAGCAGGTATCCCATACTCCAATACGGGAAGAACATGACTCTTATACAAGCATAGTTTAGCACCAACAGAGGAATTAAAAGCAACAGTCCTAATTAATCCAAGCATTCTATTGGCACGAGAAACAACGTCCTTAATATGATCATTCCAAGTTAACTGAGAATTTAGAGTTACACCAAGGTACTTAAATGAACTAGTTACGGATAATTGAGAATGACCTAATATGTAAGCAGGCGGACATAAATTATGTTTTCTAGTAACGTGCATAACCTTGGAGTTAGCAGCGTTAAAGGTCATTCCATTGTCAGTACACCAGTGACACGGGGCTTGCAGGAGAATAATGTTTATTGTTTTAAATAATACATTTAATTTACCTTAAAATATGAACGTCAAAATGGCTAGTAATGTAGGCCTATTGTTTTATATTCAACAATTATTATAGTAAATGAGAAAGGTAAGAAATCGGACTTCCCTTACGCGTTTCAGTAATACATGTATGAACAGTTTTATGGTTGTCAATGCGTTTTTTATTAACCCGACTTGGAACTTGCTTTTGTCAACAATTTGTCGACGTCAGAGTTATATTTTGACGACATGTTGACAAGAAAAATCGCCAACAACAGCCCTAGCATGTACAGGTACATGTAATGTTATCATCGGAAATGTTCACAGAGCTCCAGATACTTTCTTTGACATATTCCATGCACATATTTCTTTTGCCTCCTGTCTCAATGCAGTCTCCAAGGAGAAGCTTTGTTACATAATGGGAGATTTCAATCTGAATTTACTCAATTGTTCCGATCATCAGTCCAAGATAATTTTATCAGCAATACTCCTTCAGCGCACTAACTGATATCCCGATAAATGTACATGTACATCAGGTATAATCTTTGGAGATATATGTATACTGTATATGTAACTGACAATTTCCTCCCCCACAGAAGTGTGGGTCGGTTCTACTAGAGAGTATTTACCCGTAGAGCATTACTGCATGTTGAATAGTTTCATAGAGGGCACTAGCCATTCGCTAAGATTTATTTTCCCAAAGCACCTTGCGGCCCGCCCGCCATGACACTTCCTCTTTTCCCGAGCGTACAAGAGCATAAATAAGACCGTACGCGAGAGTGGGGAGGCGGGAGGGATGCTCTAGTAGTACTCTCTAGTAGAACCGACCCACACTTCTGTGGGAGAGGATTCTACTGTGTTCGTCTTACCTGTAGAGCATTACTACATGTACATGTGCAGAGTGGCACCGACAAAGGAAGGCGGGTTCGAGCATACGACACTAAACATGCCATAGCAAGGCGGGCTGTAAGGAAGGAGCCCTACCGATGAAGTCTAGATATAAAGAACCCACCAGGCTTGAAAAAAAACCGAGGAACAGTGCTCACCTATAGGAGAAACTGTTAC
The DNA here is from genome assembly GCA_037893225.1 of Hippasteria phrygiana. Taxonomy (NCBI): domain Eukaryota; kingdom Metazoa; phylum Echinodermata; class Asteroidea; order Valvatida; family Goniasteridae; genus Hippasteria; species Hippasteria phrygiana. The sequence goes on along the minus strand of JAZGUH010000028.1, from coordinate 1,163,642 downwards.
TGGGAGGTAATGCGGGACTCCAGCGGCAGATGACCTTGGTTAAGTTGCACTGCTGGTATAGAGGGATGGAGGGCTGCATTCTGAAGCACATCCTGAAGATAGCATGAGGAGAAGGTGCTTGGTGACTTTCAGCATGTTGCCTGCATGATGTCAGCCAAAGGGATACCCTTAAAGAAGGCCAAAGAAGTGGAGGCACCACGGACCTCGAGGGCATGCACACTGAAAGAGCACTGAGGCCAGTCCTGCGAAGCTGCATGGATGGCTGTAACAACCTAACGCGCAATCGTATAGCTCATACGGCACGCCGTGGCCGCTGCAAAGAGAAAGGCCATCTTGACTGAATTGTCCAAGAGAGCAGCCTGGCTAAGAGGCTCGAAAGGCAGTTGAGAGAGAGTAGGCAAGACCTGACCGAGATCCCAAGATGGGAGGGTACGTTGAGGCAGCCGAGACACAAACATGCCCCATAGTAAATGAGTCGGCAGACGGACACGGAGGAACCATCCGAGAAACTGCCATGAACGGCCACAATTGCCGAGCGATAGTTCCTTTTTTCCGTGCGCATGGCAAGGCCCGAGAAATAGATGGAGGAGGAAATCGCTGATCTGTTAGAGTTGCAGCGAGTGGATCCACCAAGTGCCGTTTACACCACTTATGGAAATGTCGGAGTCGGCTATCATAAACTGTATGGGTTGACGGATGTTGGCCTTGGGCCACGAGAGCAGCAGTGTTTTGAGAAAGTCCTGCCTTTCAGAGAGACTGGACAATGGCCAGTACGTCAAGTGGAGACCCATGAGATCCGGATGAAGAAGACCCGGCCGGCAGGGGAGTATGAGCGGTGTATGAGGAAGTGAACCAGCTGTGGAAACCATGCCTGGCGAGTCCAAAAGGGAGCAATGAGAAGGACCCGGCAATGCTCCTGCTCGATTCTCCGGATTACCAGAGGAAGGAGGGAGATCGGGGGAAATGCATAAGCGAACAGCCTGTCCCATGGAATTGCTGGGGCATCTCTTTGTGTTCCGTTGCGAAGAGGTCTACATGAGGTCGGTCGAGATGGGCAAATATTGTCTGCACAACCAAGGGCAGGAGGGTCCACTCTGTGGGCCTGATCCAGCCCCGCAAAAGTGCGTCAGCAGTGGTATTGTTGACACCCGCCAGGTGAACCGCTGAGAGGTGAATGTTTAGCTGGCGGCACCATTGTAGAATTTGCAAAGTCAACTGACGGAGGCTCGGGGAGCGGGTCCCACCCTATGAGCCCGATGTTTGGCATGGAGGCATCTGTCGTGATGGTTACCGATGGTTTCGGTGGCGATAAGGGGATACCCTGACTGATATTGTCCGGCTGACACCACCACTGAAGGGGCTGGCGGACAGCTTGTGAACACGGAACCTGGCGAGAAACCAGATGGGACTGTGGACGAAAATGGGCCCAAAAAATGAAACTGGAGTGGATGCATGTACATGCGGCAAAACGGAACCAGATCTGTTGCCAGAAGGCCTAGAAACTTGAGCCACGCGAGCGCTGGTACGGACGGTAAGAGCGAAGCGCACTGACATACATTTGTTTCTCGTTCATACGTTGGATAGGCCATGCCCCCTTGAAAATCGAGTATTGCGCCCAAAGTAAGTCGTGCGTTGAGACAGGACGAGCTGGGATTTGGCTTTGTTTGCGAGAAAGCCCATCAGCCTCAAGGTGAGTGTGAGGTTTGTCCGAAGAGCGTGAGCTGCTGATGCCCGAGAGTACCTGTACATAAAAAATTTGATGCCTTGGCGATGAAAAGCGCTCGAAACTGTTTTCATTAATTTTGTGAAGACGCGGGCAGCTGTGGACAGCCCGAACAGGAGGGCAAGAAATTCGAACGAGTTTTCGCCATACGAAAACTTGGAGAAATCGTCTGTGATCGGGATGGATTGGGACATGTAAATATGCTTCGGTGAGGTCTATCGAAACAGCCCAGCTTGGAAGTGGGGTGGAATCGAGAAGGATACTAAGTGTGTCCATCCTGAACCACGGTGGAAGTATGTAGCAGTTGTGAGGGGTCTCAGGTTGAGAATGGGACACCAAGACTGTGAATTTTTCTTTGGGACCAGGAAAAATGTGGAATGGAAGCCCGGCTCAAGAGCAACCCGGGGTGGTAATACTCGGATGGCGTCCTCTGCTATCAGTGATGCAATTTCTGATTCGAGCGCCCGACGTTTTGATAAATCGTGAGGCGGTTGAGTTGGAGGAACGAGAGTGTGCGACGGGGGAGCTCGAAAATTTGATGCGGTATCCATGAGATACGGTAGCGATAACCCACCCGGCGAAACGGTCCCACGGGATAGTCATTGTCGCTAGCTGGTACAAAACCAGGGGTGCAGCAGAGGTGGTGGGAGGGCGGGCAGGGCGCCCTCGCACGTTCAGTTGATGTCGGGCAGTGGTTGGGCGGTCACGTTCCACTCCAGCCAGTTGGGATGAGTGGGCGGGCAGGCGGACGTGAGGCACGAAAGGAGGAATGGGAGACCGAAAACCGGCAGCCGGACCATTCTGTCTTTGGCGCGGGTTGGACTTCGGACGAGTTTTAGCCAGGTTAATCTTCTCGGTGGCTTTGATGTGGTCAGCTTCAGCTTGCATCTGCGACTGGAACTGGCAGGCAAACAGGTCGGCACCCAGGAGGAAAAGCGACGAGCTTCGGTGGACGGTATGAAAAGCGTATCAAGGACTGCTGCACGGCGGGCTTCGATAGAATAGCGGCAAAGAATGGTCTAGGCAGCGAAAAGCCAAAGCCATCATGTCCGCTGGAATCGTCGCTTCAGCCCGACAGCCTTCCAACAAATACTCTGATAGGAGGAGTGAGAAGGCTGTAGAGGAAAGACCTGACCGAGCAGTACTATCAACATGTCGGAACGCAGTCTCGGTGCGGATATTGTAGAGAAGACGGCTCATCAGGTTGGAGGCCTGCCGAAAAGCTCAAGGAAGTAGGCGTTGGTCCAACACTCGGGCGATAGGCCCGCTCGTTGATCGTTCCCAGGAGGACCTGGGCAGAGTCTTGGGCATACTTTTGGGATTTGGCTTCGCCGGGTGTTTCTTCTTTGGTTTGGCATGAGAAGAAACAGCACTAACTGAACGAATGGACGCTTCGGTGCGTGGCCTTGAGGGGGCACGGAGGCCGGAGGGGACGGCATGGTCATAGAAAAAGGGCAAATATAACCCACACACCGTATGAAGCGGGAGAATTTACCTAGGTCAGTAGAAGGGGAGTGGATCAGGATGCCGAGCTCGGCAAACGTCACTCCACTGACCAAGGTCGAGTACCGAAAAACATGAAGGAGCGTATCAAGGGCAGAACGGCGAGTGTCGCTCTGACCAAAAAGTCACAAAACAATGAAGGACATGAATGAAAAAAACTTCAAATAACACAAGTCGTCGAGACTACACAAAGAAGGATACTTAGCTACAAGGATGGCGATGAATAGACGAGAAAGCGAAATATGAGAGCTTAGGAAATTCACGTCTAAACATGAGTGCGCTGAGAGAAAAGAGGAAATGTCACATAAATTAGAACAGAGATATTTTCTCTTTTGCCCTATCCCGACGTAATTATGAAGCACTGTATACTCGGTGCTTTCTGAGAGCCTGTGTGAAAAAATTCACGGGCTTACTCGGGCGGGATTCGAACCCACGACTTCCTGCTTACTAGTGCAGACGTCTTAACCACCGAGCTTGCCGGGGTCGGCTGGCCGATTCGAATCCAATGCAGTGTGATTTTGGTCAGCCCCCCCCCCCCCCAATTGCCGGAAAGAAAGAAAACGTGTACAAATACTATGGGCAATAGTCTAGAAAATGCCCATTTCAGATGACATCACGTGACATGTGATGACGTCATCATAACATCATGTCAATTTTCATCTATAAACCTGCTGGCCTACCAAGATATTACATTTCAACTTAATCGAACTTGTACTTTTGTAGATATATGGCTTCGAAAAATGCATTATTAAGATGACGTCACGTGACATATATGGATGAATATACTATAGATGAATTTATTATGAAGATGAAAATATTGCTTGAAGAACTTCATAAGTATCCAACAGATGTATTGTCATGGGTGATTTTAATGAAGACATTCTGAAACATGCATCACAGATTCAAAAATGAATGGAAGGTCCTGGCTATAAACAGATTGTTACTGATTCTACAATGGAAGGTGGTACATTGATTGACCATGTATATGTTAGAAATATGGATTCAGTAAGTGCTTCAATAATTCATACTTATTATAGTTATCACGAAGCAGCTTGTATAACAGTTTAAGCTTTTCTAGCCATTTTAAGGAATGGTTATACATTTGCATACAATTGACACATAAAATGCACATTACAGGGACTAAAGGACAGTCGGAAGCAAAATATTGGAGAATCTCTAGAGCAAAGGCAGGATAAAGAGAGAAAAAAGAAAAATAAAATAGACCGATTCATCAAAACCCGTTTATTGCACTTGTCAACAAGACATACTGCCGTCCACTGAGAGGCTGCATGTTCCACTCTGTATGCACATTTAAATGCATGCACATGTATACATTCAGTGCATTCATTTTTTTGGCTGTTCCGAAAGTTTTTCGAAACAGCCCTTGTTTTCGTTAAGATTTTTTTTTTGGCTGTTTCGGAAACTTTTCCGAAACAGCCCTTGTTTTCATTAAGATTTTTTTTTTTTTCTTTTTTTTTCTTCTTTTTCAGCCGAATGCCCATAGCATTTGTGCACGTTTTCTTTCTTACCGGCACTTTGGCTACATTTATGCAGCCGATTGCATTTAAACTTAACAGACACTTAGACCAACTGCTCAGAATGTATGCTGAACTTTTACGTCATGATGACGTCATCACGTGATTTTTTATGAATTTTTGAATTTTGAAAATCGTAACATTCTTTTCAATATATCTAGCGAACAAAACAAGACATTTTCAAAATTCCTTTTGTTATAGCTTTGGTATGTCTTTAAAGATATGCCCTAAAAGGCGAAAATTGTGTGACGTCATGTTTTTTTTTGTAAACGCATGTAAGGGTCAATTCGATTACAAAAATGTATATATTGAATTTTTCCTCTCCCTAATTCCAAAATTTCATGATCGTGGCTCACTCAAGTAGGAAATAACAGCCATTTCAAAATTTAGACCAAATTCAATATAACACAAAGGAATTCTGGGAAGGACAGATAACCATGGCTCAAATGTGCATGCTGTTTATAAAAAGGGTTGATTTGTAGTCTTTTTTTCAAGTCGCTAGACTATTGCCCATATCATTTGTAAACGTTTTCTTTCTTACCGGCCAATTTGGCTACTTTTAAACTTGGCAGACACTTACACCAACCGGTCACAATGTGTGCTGAACTTTTACGTCATGATGACGTCATCACATGTCGCGGTACGTCATCTTAAAGGGGCATTTTTCGAAGCCATATATCTACAGAAGTACAAATCCGATTCAGATGAAACGTAATGGTATGCCACCGGGTGTTATAGATGAAAATTGACATGACATTATGATGAAGTCATCACATGTCACATGATGTCATCTTAAAGGGGCATTCGCTGCACTATTTCCCATAGCATTTGTACAAGTTTTCTTTCTTTCTGGCACTGTACTTTTGGTACTTTTAAAATTGGCAGACACTTGAACCAACTACTCAGAATGTGTGCCAAACTTTTACGTCATGATGACGTCATCACATGTCACGTGACATCATTTTAAAGGGGCATTTTTCGAAGCCATATATCTACAAAAGTACAAGTCTGATTAAGTTGACACGTAATATCTGCGTATGCCACCGGGTGTTATAGATGAAAATTGACATGACGTATGTCACGTGATGTCATCTTAAAGGGGCATTCGCTACGCTATTCCCCATAGCATTTGTACACGTTTTCTTTCTTCCTAGCACTGTACCTTTGGTACTTAAAAAATTGGCAGACACTTAGACCAACTGCTCACAATGTGTGCCAAACTTTTACGTCATGATGCCGTCATCACATGTCATGTGACGTCATCTTAAAGGGGCAGTTTTTGAAGGCATATATCTACAGAAGTACAAGTTCGATTAATTTGAAATGTAATATCGAGTTAGCCCAGTAGGTTTATAGATGAAAATTTACTTGACATTATGATGACGTCATCACCTGTCATGTAACGTCATCTTTAAAGGGGGCAGTTTTTGAAGCCATATTTCTACAGAAGTACAATTTCGATTAAGTTGAAATGTTATATCCATGTAGGTCTGCAGGTTTATAGATGAAAAATGCGACACGTCATAATGACGTCATCAAAAAATGTGCTTTTTTGAAACACGTATAAGGGTAGGTACCATCGTTATGAAAAATTGGTGGATACGTAGGTATTGTTACTAGCATACAAAAGCCAGAGTGGTTGATTTTCTATTAATTTCTAAATTTTTAAAATTCACAATTAAACTACCACAAAAAAACCGAAACAGCCCTGTGTTTGTCCACAAACACTATTGGCTCTAGTTTTTTTTTTTTTTTTTTTGGCTGTTTCGGAAGTTTTCCGAAACAGCCTTTGTTTTCGTTAAGATTTTTTTTTCCTTCTTTTTTTTGGGCTTTTCCGACAATCTGTCGGAAAAGGCCTTGTTTTTGTTCTGATTTTTGTTTTGGCTTTTCCGACAATCCGTCGGAAAAGGCTTTGTTTTTGTTCTGATTTTTTTTTTTTTATATCTTCTTCTTATTTTAGTTCTATCCCAAATCCCATAGACTTTGTACACAAATTTTATGACAGCCACTTTGGTCACTAAACAATCTCAGATCTTAATTAAACTTAACACAAACATAGACCCGAACCTGAAATTGTATGCCGAAGAGTGACGTCATGATGACGTCATCACGTGATTTTTTATGATTTTTTGAATTTTGAAAATCGTAACATTCTTTTCAATATATCTAGCGAACAAAACAAGATATTTTCAAAATTCTTTTTGTTATGGCTTTGGTATGTCTCAAAGATATGCCCTAAAAAGCGAAAATTGTGTGACGTCATGATGACTTCATCAAAAATTTGTTTTTTTTTAAACGCATGTAAGTGTCAATCCGATTACAAAAATGTATACATTGAATTTTTCTGTACGTAATTCCAAAATTTCATGATCGTGGCTCACTCAAGTAAGAAATAACAGCCATTTCAAAATTTTGACCAAATTCAATATAACACAAAGGAATTCTGGGACGGGCAAATAACCATGGGTATTTTGTGCTTGCTGTTTATAAAAGGGGTTGATTTCTAGTCTTTTTTCAAGTCGCTGAATTTTTGAAGTTTTAAAATTGTAACATTCTTTTCAATATATCTAGCGAACAAAACAAGATATTTTCAAAATTCTTTTTGTTATAGCTTTGGTATGTCTCAAAGATATGCCCTAAAAAGCGAAAATTGTGTGACGTCATGATGACGTAATAAAATAAATCTGTTTTCAAGTCGCTAGAATAGTGCCCATAGCATTGTAAACGTTTTCTTTCTTACCGGCCACTTTGGCTACTTTTAAACTTGGCAGACACTTACCCCAACTGCTCACAATGTGTGCCGACCTTTTACGTCATGATGACGTCATCACATGTCACGTGACGTCATCTCAAAGATGATTTTTCAAGGGCCCATATCTAGAGAGCCGTAGGTCCGATTGCCTTTAAACCCGGTATGTTGGTGGACCACCACGTGTTATAGATGAACATTTACGTGACGTCATGATGACGTCATCATACGATTTTATAGTAATTTTAAAGTTTTTGAACATTAAAGTTTCTTAAAGCCATATCTCATGAACAGAACATGCTAAATCCAAAATTCTTTTTGGAATAGCTTTGTTAGCTCCTATATTCTTTCACATAAATGGGAAAATGTGTGACGTCATCATGACGTCATCAAAAATGTTCTTTTTTGAAACACATATAAGGGTACGTTCGATCGTCATAAAAATTGCTGGGTAGGTAGATAATGCTACTAGCATGTAAAATCCAAAGTGACGTCATGATGACGTCATCGGCTGATTTTCTATGAAATTTTTAGTTCTATCCCAAATCCCATAGACTTTGTGGACGAATTTTGTAAGTGGCACTTTGGTCACTAAACAACCACAGATGTTAATCAGGCTTAACACAAACAAAGACCCTAAGCTGAAAATGTATGCCGAAACGTGACGTCATGATGACGTCATCACGTGTCACGTGACGTCATCCTAAACGTGCATTTTTCAAGGGCCCATATCTAGAGAACCGTATGTCCGATTGCCTTTAAACCTGGTATGTTGGTGGGCCACCACGTGTTATAGATGAAAATTGAGGTGACGTCATGATGACGTCACCATACGATTTTATAGTAATTTTTAAGTTTTTGAACCGTAAAAGTTTCTTAAAGCCATATCTCATCAACAGAACATGCTAAATTCCAAATTCTTTTTGGAATAGCTTTGTTAGCTCCTATATTCTTTCACGTAAATGTGAAAATGTGTGACGTCATCATGACGTCATCAAAATGTTTTTTTTTAATAACATATATAAGAATAGGTCTGAGTATCATAAAAATTTGTGGGAGGGTAGATAGTGCCAGTAGAATGTAACATCCGAAGTGAAGTCATGATGACGTCTTCGGCTAATTGTCTATAAATGTTTTAGTTCTATCCAAAATCCCATAGACTTTGTACACAAATTTTGTACAAGCCACTTTACTCACTATAAACATCAGATCTTAATCAAACTTAACACAAACATAGAACGTAAGCTGAAGTTTTAGGGTGGAAAACAAAAAAAGAGGAAAAGCCTTGTGTTCTGTTTCAAACAGACACAAACCTCTAGTTTCTTTTCTTTTTTTTTTCTTTTTCAGACTATTGCCCATAGCATTTGTGCACGTTTTCTTTCTAACCGGCACTTTGGCCACTTTTAAGCAGCCGATTGCCTTTAAAGTTAACAGACACTTAGACCAACTGCTCAGAATGTCTGCCGAACTTTTACGTCATGATGACGTCATCACGTGATTTTTTATGAATTTTTGAATTTTGAAAATCGCAACATTCTTTTCAATATATCTAGCAAACAAAACAAGATATTTTCGAAATTCTTTTTGTGATAGCTTTGGTATGTCTCAAAGATATGCCCTAAAAGGGAAAAAATGATGTCATGATGACGTCATTACGTGACTTTTTATGAATTTTTTTAATTTTTAAATCGTAACATTTTTTTCAATATATCTAGCGAACAAAACAATATATTTTCAAAATTCTTTTTGTTATAGCTTTGGTATGTCTCAAAGATATCCCCTAAAAGGGAGAAAATGTGTGACGTTAAAATGTAATATCTAGGTATCCCAGTAGTTTTATAAATGAAAATTGACATGACGTTATGATGACGTCATCACATGTGACGTCATCTTAAAGGGGCAGTTTTTGAAGGCGCATATCTACAGAAGTACATGTCCGATTAAGTGTAAAAGTAATATCTAGGTAGCCCAGTAGGTTTATAGATGAAAATTGACATGACATGATGATGACGTCATCACATGTCACGTGACGTCATCTTAAAGGGGCAGTTTTTGAAGCCATATATAAACAAAAGTACAAGTCCGATTAAGTTGAAAAGTTATATCTAGGTAGGTCAGCAAGTTTATAGATGAAAATTTATGTGACGTTATGATGACGTCATCACATGTTACTACTACAAACAGCTTTAATTAATTTCAAAATTGACAAAGAAAACTGGCAGCAGCGCGATTGTTTGACAAACTTAAATTATTGTATTCATATTTCACATCCAAACTAAAAAAACAAAAACGAAACAGCCCTGTGTTTGTCCACAAACACCAACCTCATGCCTCTAGTTTTTTTGTGTGCTTCTTTTTCAGCCAAATGCCCATAGCATTTGTACACGTTTTCTTTCTTACTGGCACTTTGGCTACTTTTATGCTCAGAATGCATGCCGAACATTTACGTCATGATGACGTGATTTTTTATGAATTTGTGAAATTTGAAAATCGTAACATTCTTTTCAATATATCTAGCAAACAAAACGATATTTTCAAAATTCTTTTTGTTATAGCTTTGGTATGTCTCAAAGATATGCCCTAAAAAGCGAAAATTGTGTGACGTCATGATGACGTCATCAAAAATTAGTTTTTTTTTAAACGCATGTAAGGGTCAATCCGATTACAAAAATGTATATATTGAATTTTCCTGTACCCAATTCCAAAATTTCATGATCGTGGCTCACTCAAGTAAGAAATGACAGCCATTCCAAAATTTAGACCAAATTCAATATAACACAAAGGAATTCTGGGACGGGCAGATAACCATGGTTTCAATGTGGCATACTAGTCTTTTTCAAGTCGCTAATCACAGGTGTCTGTGGACGGTGGTATCCAAAACCGTGCGTAACGTTTCGCTAACTTCCTAATCGTGTAGAATGTATAGGCTGTAGCATATGCCAAAATTCTTCATACGTCCGCGCCGTAACAATAACGATCTATCCGTGACCGTGCTTTTCTACGAGAAGATTGCGGAAGTTCATTAGAAGTGCTCGCGTACTTTCATGTGGCATATTAGTCTTTTTCAAGTCGCTAATCAAAGGTAGCTGTGGACGGTGGTATCCAAAACCGTGCGTAACGTTTCGCTAACTTCCTAATCGTGTAGAATGTATAGCCTGTAGCATATGCCAAATTTCTACACACGTCTGCAACAACAATAACGATCTATCCGTGACGGTGCTTTTCTACGAGAAGATTGCGGAAGTTCATTACAACTTACAAAGTACTTGTGAACTTGATTTCGTGCTGTTTTCTCGAAATATACCAATTTCTATGGCTTGTACTGGGTCGAAAACAGCGAAATCTTGGAAAATAACCAAACTTGCTTGTCTAAATATGTAGCATAACTTGTTATTTCAAGATGTATCTTGAACATGGGACAGAAATTTTAATTTGCATGTACGTGTATGTGAACACGGTTAGTAGTGAAAATTCCCCATGTAAATTGTAATTACACAATTCCGAGAAGAGATTTTACTTTAATACCCCTACAAGCATGGGTCAGAAACAGCGAAATCTTGGAAAATAACCAACCCTGTTTGTGTAAATGTGTGGCACAATTTATTTCAAGATTTATTTCCTAAATATTTGTGGAAAATGAGAGAGAAATTTACATGTACATGTATGTAAACACTGCAGTACATTAATTTGTGACCATACACTGCCAAGAATAATTATGTATAGTGAACAGAAACTGTTTCCCTCTATTTAGCAGTGAACATTTCCCAACAAAAGCCTCCAAATAAAAGTTGTGCCATATGATGACACGATTCTGAAGAGAGATTTTACTTTCATACCCCCACCAACTAAATAAACTAAAGAGTTTGATGTCTAAAATACAAACATTGTCACAGATAATACTGCAATATTTTGGCAGTGCTTTGCCAAATTGGACATGCATTTTCAACACTAGTTGTTTCGGGGAGTGAGATATGTCCCTACTTGTCTCAGAGAAGTTACTATTTATCACAGCCCAGTCTGCAAGTAGGGCCTGTGGGCCTGCATGTATCTGTACAAATTATAAACCCAACCAGCTCACCCTGAACCCCAAATAAAAACCCAAAACACAACACATGAATAAAATATAAAAGTACACAGGGGAATGGACGTTAACAATATTAAAACGATGTTATTGTTCCTTATTTCAGATTTGATGACAATACATGTATGTACATTTATCAGTAAAGATAGCAGTGGATCAAACACAATTGAGCTGCAGTTTTCTGGCATACTGCATCATCCAGGCCCATGTGCAAGAATTAGAAACAAAACAGCCTTCCTGCCTTTCTAAGATAAGGCTCTGAAATTATTACTTTCCACCATTACAAGATTTTGATAGGTTTCTGTATCTGGACAACAAGTTGAACGTTCAACAAATGACAGGGACTGCATGTCAGGGTTGTTTGATTTCAATTACTTGATTTTATCATTGATTTCAATCATGATTGAAATCAATGGAACAAAAATTTAACAAAATCAATAATAACTAGACATATGGTACAGTGTTTGTGGACAAACACAAGGCTGTTTTGTTTTTTTGTGTAAACTTTTGTGATTAAAATGAAATTTCAAAAATTTCAAAAATCATAAAAAAATTGCCGATGACGTCATCATGTCATCATTTCGGATTTTGCATGCTAGTGACAGTATCTACCTACCCACCAATTTTCATGACGATCGGACCTATCCTTATATGTGTTTTACAAAAGCACATTTTTGATGATGTCATCATGACGTCACACATTTGTTTCTTTTTTAGGGCATATCTTTGAGACCTACCAAAGCTATAACAAAAAGAATTTTGAAAATATCTTGTTTTGTTTGCCAGATATATTTAAAAGAATGTTACGATTTCACAAATTCATACAAAATCACGTGATGACGTCATCATGACGTCACTCCGGCTTCTGCATGCTGGTGGCAGTATCTACCTACCCACCAATTGTCATGACGATCGGACCTATCCTTATATGTGTTTTAAAAAAGCACATTTTTGATGATGTCATCATGACGTCACACATTTTTTTCCTTTTTAGGGCATATCTTTAAGACATACCAAAGCTATAACAAAAAGAATTTTGAAAATATCTTGTTTTGTTCGCTAGATATATTGAAAAGAATGTTACGATTTTAAAATTTCAAAAATTCATAAAAAATCACGTAATGACGTCATCATGACGTAAATGTTCGGCATACATTCTGAGCATTTAGTCTAAGTGTCTGCCAAGTTTAAAGCCAATCGGCACCATAAAAGTAGCCAAAGTGCCAGTAAGAAAGAAAACGTGTACAAATGCTATGGGCATTTTGGCTGGGGAAAAAAAAAAAATAAATAAAAAAAAAAAATAAATAAATAAATCTTAACGAAAACAAGGGCTGTTTTGGAAAAGTTTCCAAAACAGCCAAAAATCACATTTTGATTTGTTTTTTAATATCTGTTATTTTTAAATGTCTGTTATTCAAACCTGACTTTCATTAACTTTCAATCGCTTACATCACTCTAAATTGATGTATAAGACAAGTTTCCTAAAAACAAATTGTAGTGCATGTACATTTATCTCCTGACAATGCATATAATTCTGAAGCAATGTACTACATGTTCCTGCATGATACAACATTCATCTCTTACATGTACGTACAATGTGGGCACATAAACATGATGATATAATTGAAAACAAGATAAGAGATGGTAGCTGATTATTAAACCTAATCCATGTATTAAAATAATGCCTTCACCATAAAAGTCCTCAATTCTCAGTCATATCAGTAGATGATTTTTCACACATCCTAGGAGATTATTAAGGTAATGGTTTGCATGCAATCAGTTTATATTATTAGAAAATAAACTTTATAAGAAAACAAAGCATACCGTACATAGCTACATGGTGATATTTAATGGTGGCCGCATAAGTTAAATAGTTTTATTCCACCATGATTGTGTGTGTATGGGGGGGGGGGGGGGGTCCTGTTATCAACTTGGATGAGAAATGTGCAGTATGGTGATGATGCTGAACTTTAATACCCCACAGAGATTTTAAGACAAACTACATGTATGTATTCTAGAAAAGATTATGATGAATGAAAGAGATTTGAGAAATACTAATTTCATAAACAATTGTGTACATTGTGGTTATTCTTGCAGGGTTCCCATAGTCATGGAAAATTCTATTAAATATATCACTGAAAAGAGTAAAAAATGTGAAATTGAATGAGAGCCAATAGTAGTCATGTTACGTTAACCCTATTATGGATTTTTGTTGATTGAATTTTTTGGTAATTTTGGAGGACAATTTCAGTTAAAAGTTGTGACCATATTGCAAAATTGCTATTTTTTTCTTGAAAATTTCAGTTTAATTTATTTCTTATCAATTTGTTATAAATATTATTATTAACATTATGATGACGTCATCACATGTCACGAGAAGTCATCTTAAAGGTGCAGTTTTGAAGCCATATATCTACAAAAGTACAAGTTCGATTAAGTTGAAATGTAATATCCAGGTAGGTCTGCAGGTTCATAGATGAAAATGAACATGACATTAGGACGACGTCATCACATTTCACGTGACGTCATCTTAAAGGGGCAGTTTTTGAAGCCATATATCTACAGAATTACAAGTACAATGAAATTGAACGTGATATGTAGGTATGCTAGCAGGCGTTATTGATAAATAACCAAACACCAGTTTCTAGTTATGATATTATTCTCATTATTTTAGGGATTTAAAACAAATTGTGCACTATGTAATGTGTCAGCCATATTATAAAAGAACAGTTAAGAGTGAAGTGCTGTTTACAACGTTGTACATATACAATTAAGCTCAGTTAAGGTCATCTGCAATGATGCTGTATTTTTTACAAGGCTTTTCTAGATTACCGTGCAAGTGTTATATTGGAAACTCTAATTAAAACTGAATGGGTGAACTAAAGAGTGAACAAAATGATGTGAAGCCTGGAATAAAAAGTTGGAATAAACTAAACTAAAACATTAACCAAAAACTTAAGGCTTTAACTTAAAAACTCGAGCAGACTTGAACATGAGAACTTGTGAAAACAATTTAAGCCAGGAAACTTGGAAATAATCTTGAATTTGAGAAGTTGAAAAAATCTGAGTTTTAGAACTTAATAACATGAATTTAATACAATGTTTGAACATCCTTAAGCATTGGTTAGGTGAGTCCAAAGTTTTGTTTTGAAGTTGAACATTGTAAACTATATTTAGAATATCCCATTGATACCATAAACATAATACCCTGACAGCCATGACATCAGATTTGTTGTAGAGGTAATTAAATCACAGTATTTCTTATTTTCTCAAGACATTGCATAGTGTTAAAATGTTCTATATCAGAATTTCTTATTAAATCCAGCATTGGTGCACATAAATGGATGGTCATGATCAAGGCCTTGTATTCACTATAACCAAAGTTTGTATTAAAGATGACTTTGATTGCCGAGAGAAGTCTGCATCATTTGTGTGTCGCCTAAACGAATGTTTTAGTTGGGACACTTACTAATCCTAAATTCTGTGTGACAGTAGCTCCGTATGTATGTTTAAGTTTTAGGTTAAGTTTTTTTGAGAAAGTTTATAACATTCTATGCTATAAGTTTTGAGGCTTTGCATGGTGGAATATCGATATTGTTTCGGTTTGCGGTAACACCATGTGTTTATCTCAACTAACGAGAAGTATGGGTTCTGAAAAGAACCTTATCAACCTTCGTTAAGTGAGGAGGGTTCAAGGGAGAACCAATTTTCGTGCAACTCGTTTTCTCTACTGTCGCTAAGTGAGAAATATGATTCAGGGAAGAACCACGGGGACTTCACGGGTTAATATGGTTCAGGGAGAACCATGGGGACTTCTCGGGTTGTTCTCAACGTTTCGATTAGCCTGCTCTAATCTTCGTCAGGAGAATGAGGAGGTTTGCCGATGCAGCTCCTTACGTAGTATTTGCTGGGATTGTGTGTGGAAAGGGAAGCATTTCGATTGGTGCCACTGTTGTGTGATGTGTTGTGGTTGGTTGCCACTATGGTATTGTTCTTGTTGTGTGTGTTGTGATTGACACCGTGGTATTGTGTGCATTTTCTGCTGTGTGCGAGTTGCCTGCTCGCTGAGGCATGTCAGTTGACTGTGGGGTGTGAGTGTTGGTGGATGTGAGTGTTGGTGGATGGTAGGATTGCTAGGATGGTAGGATTGAATGCATTCAATCCTACCATCCACCAACACTCACAGAACCCATACCTCTCGTTAGTTGAGATAAACACATGGTGTTACCGCAAACCGAAACGATAACATTCTATGCTTTATGGATTTTGACTAAACTTATATGCAGTGACCCTTGGGTGGAACGGCGCAATGCTGAGGTAAAATTGCATGTAGGGGTCATTAGAGGCCATTAGTATGTCGGTATATGGCATTTTGGTTAGTTTCGGGAAAATTGGGTCTCATGAAAAGTTTGTCCAATTCCAATCAAACCCGCTCCAGAAAAAGGTGATATAAGTCACGCTATGCATTTACGTGTAATGGCCCTTTCAACATTGAGAGGGTGACATTATTCGTCAAAATTCATTTTTTGTTTTTGTCTTTAATGACATCTTAAATGTCTAAAGTTTCAGGTTTGATGCACAACAATGTAGATTTCAGTGAATAAAGTGAAAAAATACCCTTTTTTTAGTGCATTGTTCCATTGCATTGTATTAGAACTAGCTATTTCAAAGCCTGTTTTCTCTGTTGTGCAATTTGAACTCCATAGAACTAATTAATATGCAAAAACGCGATATCTCCAGAACGGAAAGGGCTTTGGAGCTCTATCATGTACCAAATGAAAGCTTACATTGCAGGCTTTTCAAACATACATAAAACTCATTTTTCATATTTTGCGACATAATATACCTTTTTCCAGAGCGGGTCACATATGATGGTGATGTGAAAGGGTACTGAGGTCAAAGGTCTTTTGAGGTCAAGTTATAAAATAGGCTGAAACTGAAAAATTGCTATCAAACTTGAGCGTTAGGTGCAATATGGAAACATTTGTGATGTTGATGTTAAAGGTCACATCAAGGTCAAAGATCATCGCAGGCCAACTAGTAAAAAAGGGCTGAAAATGTAAAATTGCTCTCATTTGAAAAGTTGAAGTCCAATTGCAATCAAACTTGAGCCAAAGGTACAACATGGAAACATTTATGTGATGTTGATGTTAAAGGTCAATGTCAAAGGTCATTTCAGGTCAAGTGGTACAATAGGCTGAAAATGTGAAATAGGCTCTCATTTGAACAGTTGAAACTTACATGTAGATGCAATGACCAAAAAAGAAGGCAACATGTGTGATCTGCGGTTCACCTTGTCTAGTTTTATGTAGATTGTGTATTGTAAAATAAAACAGCCAATTATTTCTACTATGAAATAACCAAAAAGTGACATTTGAGAGCTACATTTGTATTTTTATCAAGTACCCTAGAGCGCAGCATAGCCCGCTGGGGTCATTTGTCTAAAAGTAGTTGCTGCGGGCAGCAAACAAATCTAACGTCATAGGACGTACTCCCTTTTTGTATCTAGACAAATGTGACGTCATAGGACGTACTCCTCCTTTGTGTCTAGACCCTAGGGGTGTGCATTTACGGGTAGTAAAAGAACCGGGTACCCGATTGAAAAAAATACGGGTACCCGGGTACCAGTTAAAGAAACCCAATCCAAAACTTCCAATCCTGGAAGTTGTAATAATGTCTTTCTCTGAGATTGAAAAGTCTGATTTCAGACAAAAGTCTGAAAAATCTCATGCCTGCCTATAGTAAACCTGATCACTACTCCGCCATTACATGTACATGTTCCGGCATGTGCATGTGCCGGCATATCACAAAAGACAGAAGCTTGATACAGTTGTATTTATAGTGGCATGAGGCATGCTATTACACATGTATGTCTCGTCAAGGCTCTTTATCCATACCCAGACTACAAAAACCACAACCGGTAAATTCCCTTTATTGTCAATATTCGTGAGCGTCATAAACATGAAATCTGGGCTGGTTTCCCATGTAGGCCTAGTCGTGTTTTATTTTTGAAAATTCCCGACAAATAACATTCGAAACCTTTCCTTTTTCATTTTCTGGGAAGTTACTATGCTATAATGTAAAGTTGCACGGGTACTCGATTCCATTATCTGGAACCGGTTCCTAACATGAACGGTCGGGTACTCGGGTACCCGGTTCTGATGCACACCCCTACTAGACCCAAAAGGGGAGTACGTCCTAAGACGTTTAATTATATGCTGCCCACAGCGACGACTTTTAGACAAGTGGTACCAGTGGGCTAGAGGGAAACTTGATAAAAAATAGCTCTCAAAAGTCACTTTTTTATTTCATGACAGAAATAATTAGCTGTTTTAATTTACAATACGTAATCTACATAAAACTAGGGAATGACAGACTTCTCTCAGCAATAAACATAATCTTTAATGATGGCCAATTTGTTTTGGAGTGTTGACATAAGTTTTCAATGAAGCCTTCTTTTCCAAATTATATTTGTCTTACAGTACGTCTTTGAAATGTTGAAAAGAATCATGTTTAATTGTTGTACTTGCTAAAATATTTTAACTGGGAAAAAACATTTTCTGCTATCCAGGCATGAAGTTGACTGCACGGAAGTCATCGGCCAGCGATTTGGCTCTCCTTGTGGAAGGTCTGTTCTACTTGACACTACACCTAGTCTATAAACATTGTCCTCAAGCAATGTGCATCTAGCAGTGTACATTCTTGGAGCTTAACTGTGCAGGTATGTTAATGTTTGAGATATCATGCTCAGCTTGCAATACTGATGTCCTATGAAAATAGGAATCCTTTTTTGAGTGGAATTACATTTTATTAAACTGTAAATTATAGATAAATGTAATTCCATTTATTTGATGTCCTATTCATTTAAATCCTGTCATTGTCTAGACGCCCATTGTTGACATTGTGTTGGTAGCAAGAGGCTGGAACATCATGTTGGTGGTATTTTGGGTTAGTCACATGGAAAGGCCTTTTCATGTATGGCTGAATAACAATGGATTTTTTTTTTTTTTTTTACTGAATGTGACCAATACCCAGAGTAAATGAAGGCTGATGACAAGAAATAGTACAATGACATGTTTCGATTTTGTGGGAGACAAGGAGTTGTCAAAGTGAATATTTTTATTTACTCACCATGTACATGTGTGCATTGGTTATATATATAGTAATATAAGGTGGACATTCTTAGCTGAATTTCCTTGATTTTTGATAGACAGAAAATACTTACTCATTTCTGCTACATACACGTATTTCTGTGAACTCCTATTGTTGTAAACTATAAGGCATATGTTGATCTTTTAGCTCTCTCCTAAGTAGTGCTGCAACTGATCCTCCGGGTTCGGTTCGGTTCGGATTTTTTTTCTCCGAACATTGGTTCGGTTCGGGTTCGGAAGTATATATGCATTAAAAAAGAAATCTCTCAAATCGATATCGCGCGATCGATAGTACATACACATACAATGTCCTTCCGGGAATTCCCCGGCCCTCCCCACTGCAGTCATAACAAGTTGATTGGCACGTTGCCAAACCCGCAGGGCACAAGATACATAATAATGGAACAATGGTCACACCCCGCGGGCCACCGCCGCACCAATGCTTGACTGTATCTGATTTTCAGAAATGGGTTATTCCATGAAATTGAGACACACACACATTTTGGCATTCTTTGATCATGTAATTGTTTTTCTTGTTTAAACTAAACTGACTTTAATGGTGATTATGGTATGAACTTGAAGAGTAAAGGGAAGGCTTTTGAATGATACAAAACATGAGGGCATTATATGTGATATATTTATGTTTTGTCACCAAGTATGATGGTGTCCCGGGCTAAATTATGGGGTAATTATGTGACATAAAAACTTACAAAGTACAAATAGGGTTTAGAGGTAAAAATAAATTACTATTTTTTTCTTTTACATGAGAAGTTAGGAAAAACTGCATGTAACTTAACAACAACAACAAATCATATTTTCAGTATCTCTTACATCTTTTCTGTTATATGGCTTAAAAATCTGTGGTTAAGGATGGTGTCCCACTCTGTTAAATTTTGTTACATCCTGCCTGCATGTCTAGCTTTCTTACTTTTCATCAAATAAAGTCTAAATTAAATTTCTTTTCTTTTGTGTGATTACCGTTTTAATAAAATTAACTTGTAGAGTCAATATATTGGACTGCCCTTTTTAAACTTGGGGCAAAATGGACTCGGATGTAACGGTGGTGTCCCAAGTTACATCCTAACAATTTTGGGAACTTTCTTCCATAATTTATCTGTAAGCAGTATGTAAAATGTCCATGCAACATGATAACAAAGACTTGGAGAACCTCTTTTTAATAACATAAAAAAGACGCCCTAAATTGGTGTCATGTGTTAGTTTTCCACCCTTGATGGAGTGGTGTCCCATGTACATCCTTGCAGGCTTGCCAAATCAATTATTACATCAAATGTTTTAGCCAACTGTATTTGATGGGTATGTAAAAGGATACATTTTTCTAACTACCAAATACAGATTTGGATGCTTTAACATGATTATTTATGAATTATGAGCAACATAAACTAAGATGTAACCGGGACACCATGTCCCTTGTTACATCGTTGATTTATCCATAGTAAGTCTATGGGAGTTCATGTGAAACTCAAGAGAGAGGACCCTAAACTAAATATTATGTCACAATGAATCTAACCTATGATGAAATAATTGTATAGAATCACATGTGGTGTAACTAATCTATTTTACACCAATTTTAAATGTTTACCTATATGTCACACATTGCGTCTCAACTTCATGGAATGACCCAATTAAGCATATTCAGTGTTTGGTCATGATTTCATCAAGTGATTCAGAGATCCATGTGAGTACATTGTACATGAACTTGATCGTTAGCGCATGTGTGCGTGATAAGCAAAATTGACAGCCATTTTTTGAAATTATGGTAAAAAGTACAAATTTAATTAAGCCAAAACTTTTGACAAAACGTAATGTTATTGTGGAACGTTTTTGTTCTTCAACATTTGTTTGGCGGATAAAGAGCTGCAACATATAATTCACAAGGCAGGAGTTTTTGCTTAGAATCCTATTACCATTTTCGGGGGTACAATTTTGCAAGTATTTTTGTTCTAAACTAAAAGGTGTCCACGAGTACCTGGAATCTGATGGGGCCCTTGCCCCAAAAGGCTTCATCACGCCGTACGTGCTCACAAACTTCAAACTTTATTTTCTAATAGAATCTCATCCCTGGACTGTGCATCCCCACAAAACGATAAATGTATATTCATGTTGTGTCGCCGTGAACAACCAATCATTGCATACTGGGCGGGGGTTGTAGGAAACTCGCATGGCCTGCCGGATGCAAGCGGTCGCGACTTGGTCTTTTATGATTTTTTTGTTACCTTCCTGGACAGGAAAAGGCTTTATCTTTTCTTTCTGTTTTATTCTATCGACTGTCTACATTGCATGCAGTACCTGGGCTAATGTAAGCGTTGTACACATGTACATGTTCTCGAGTCCAAACCTGCTACAATGTAAGTCCGAAAAAGGGTCTTATCAACAGGTAAATTCAATCATATTCGTGCCGCCCGTGTGCGCTAATTTTGTCCTATCATCGCATGCATTCCTAGCGCTATCAATATGTGTGCGTAAAGTTTGCTGAACTTCCGAACCAACAATTTCGGTTCGGTTCGGTTCAGTTCGAAAGGCCATGTTCCGCCATTTTTAATTTGGTTCAGCGGTTCGGCTGCAGCACTACTCCTAAGCACGTGATCTCTGTGTCAAGAAATGATCACCATTTGTACGTATAAGTGTAGTATTGTATTCAGTACTAGATGACACCTTCAAACAGCAGTAAAGGGAACACATACATGTAGAAATAAATGTTGCTAACATTAAAGGAAACTTTTTAATATTTTTATTTATGTGCATATCATACAGCTGCCGGTATACAACTGTTCATGTTTTATCACTTAAATTCCAAAGTTCTTACAGAAAGTTTACCCATTGATTCCAATGCTATTTCCTCTTCTAAGCAATTTCTCGCATAATAAGAGAGAGCCTTCCATCAACTCTGTGCTGTTATTGTATGCAATCAAAACACTGCATTTCTAAACTGCTTTGACAGAATTTTGTGTCCTTTACGACCAGTCTTACTACTTTGGCTTGTCTTATAGTTTTGATGTTCCATATTTTCCAAATAATCCATAGAAAGTAATGTTTTCAAAAGAAAGATTGGATAAAAGAATGATTGTTGCTTAAAATCGAATTATTCAAGTTTAATGAGTCCGACAACGTTAATGATTATAAATATAAGAAAAGACTAATCCTTTGTGTGTTTAAATGAAAGGGCCCATAAGATGTTTTTTTTTTCATTTGGGGGACACTTTTTTGCAACTTTCAACTCAATGTAGAAACCAACTGGATCCTTTTTTATAAAAAAAAAATACCTTGCATATATTAACAGTTTAATAGTTTATTTCTTGGATAAAAATATGAATTTTGCTTTCTGTAAACTATTTCCTTTTTGAAATGGGGGGGGTGGTTCCCTTTCAAAATTCATTTATTGTTGTACTAAAAAATTACATGGAAATTGATACGGTACATTAAGATACAAAATTATGATAAAGAAGTTTTGTAGCATAATAAACAATTCTTTAATTGTTGAATTGTAGCAAACACTATCATAGTATTTTTCTTTCTGTAGTCTGTAACACAAATAATTTGTCCTGCCAGGTACTTGGGTCAGTCTTTGAATATGCACTGATAATTTAATTTGAGTACCTTATTTTCTTCTGCATTAATACAGCTTTTATTGGATTTTGTTATATATATAAGCACTATAAACTCTTGTCATGCCCGGTGATTGTGTAGGAAAAAAATCACAAACTGTTCAAGTTATAGAATTTGTTCTCACAATCCCTCTTGACAACACTGAGTTAACTCCACTAAAATGTTCTTTTTTATTTTGATAATATGCTTATTTAATAAACAAAAATGTAAATATTAAGTATTGTTAGTGTACACATGCGTCGTACATGTAGGTATAATTCCAGACAACTAAATTTGAGCATTAAAAATGGATTTTCATGTCATCTTCCGATGATTCTTAATATAGGCCGACTACATACGCCAGACAATGCGGTCCAATGGCAATTACCATTAATAATGCAAATAACACATTTGGTATTGGATCTCATGTTACATGGTCAACTCCAGTGGGAAGGGAGTTCTAACCGAGTTCTTCATTGTAAGTTGAATTCTTTTGTATAATCTGAAAGCTAACTTGAAAAAAACAATGACATCAAAAATAGCCATACATGTACACATACATCATGCATGACATAGCCCCGATTTAACTACACGGACGTAGATGTATGTTTTAGCCATCTACACGTGCGCAAAGTACTAAGTTTGGGGTTATTTTGATAGGAATAATTAGAATGCCCACTAACTATTTTGTGCATCCATATCAGTTTCTCAAACCTCACCCTTTAAAACCCCCAGAAACCGGGAGTTAAAATGTGTAATTAACGTTAGGCATAACGTCAGTCCTAATAACTTTGCTCGAATTATGACATAAATCCGTAGCCAACATCTGCTTTAAGCATTCCTCTACATGTATTACGATGCAATACATAAAAGAATATCAAATGCATCGAAGTCATGCATCCTTAGAACACTTTTCCGTATCACAAGAGGGTGCTGTTAATTTGTCATGCGGTACGATACCTCTTGACGTACAACTGGGCCGTTTTCCAAACCCCAACTTCGGCTCCGTCTCCATCACCACTGCCAAACTGCATGAACGAAGCTGGGGTTTGGAAAATGGCCCAAGTCTTGCTTAAAAGTATCAAACGGAATTCACCCAAGAAATTTAGTGAAAGTTGATTGAAGTAAGGCTTATGAATATTTAGTTCATGTCTAATTTATTTAAAACACTAAATAATAATCATAATTGAAAACAATTCTTTGCGTGAAAATCGGAGAATCAAACATTCCAAAATGTGTTTTCAATTTAAATCAGCGGTAATTTTGATGACGGCACAATGACACCACACATTTGAGATATTTGGGCATATATGGATCTTTGAAACCTCTTGCAACAATAATTTGTAATTTTGCATGTTTTTCCTGAGATGGGCAGTAGTCAGTTCAATTTTCGAATTAGGTAGACAAAAATGCAATGTAGGCCTATAATTGCTTTTTATCACGACAGCTGATGACGTCACTTCAATTTTCCTCAAGAACACTTTCCTGTGTGTATTACTTTATAAATAAATCGGACTTGCGGTTCTGCAGATTTAGTCATTTAAAATTGTACATACAAATGTAATGTCACAGTGCGGAATAAATAAACTGGGTGCCACCACTAAAGTTGTCTGCTGCCCTCGGCATTGGTTTGTGTACATCGACAATAGTTCATCTGACTACGTACAAATCGCACAATTATCCCGAACTCCCTAGGGTATGTGGAAAATCATATTAAAATTGGAGGATTCAGGACAGTTAGGGTTAATGATGCTATTGGAACATTACCTCCGGCGCCCCGTGGTACAGCTCGCGCCATACCACGCCGGCGCGTCCTGCGTTGGAGCGTAGAATAAATTGACAACACGAATACATCCACGGTTTTCGACCCTTCCAAGAATTCTTATGTTTTATATTACTTTTGATCTAAATACTGGAATGGGTGTAATTTCACACCTGAGTGAGCAAGGGTCATGACAATTTGGAATTAGGTAGGGACAAATTCAATGTGTACATCTTAAGCTTTTTTGTATAGCATATTGCTAAATATACACAATTTTAGTATGAATTTAATGACCTCCAGATGATGTCATCATGACGTCACATATTTTGTTTCATCTACAAAATATTCCGGCCTACCAGCATACCACGATTTGGTCAAATTAGACGTACCGTTTTCTAGATATAGGACCTTAAAGTGTGCACCTTTAAGATGACGTCACGTGACGCCTGATGACATCATCACGATGGCATTTGTCAAAGTAAACATTTGCAACATGGTCTTAGCTTGTTTCAAATTTAGAGTCAATCTGACCAATGGCAGTGTAAGATTTAGAGTGTAGAATGAAATTTGAAACATTTAAAAAAAATGATAGAAAATCAGCCGATGATGTAATCATGACGTCACTTCGGATGTTGCATGCTGGTGACAATATCTACATGTACCTACCCACCGATTTTTGTGACGATTGAACCTAACCTTATATGTGACCCGCTCTGCAAAAAAAGCACTTATGTTGCAAAATTTGAAAATAGTGTTTTATATATAGCTGGAAAGGCCATTTTATAAGCTTTCATATGGTATATGTCTGAGGTGTGTAGCATTTTGCAATCACGATATATTTGGAAATTTGCATGTTTGTTTTCAGGAATTTCTTGAAATGACTTAAGGAGAAACAAGCCATATAAAAAAAAAAAAAGCAAAGCAATAGATGGAAGCACTCAACAAAAACACATTCTTTTTCCAACTTTATTCACTGAAATCAAAGATTTTGGTTATGAAATAGAATAATATAGGTATCAAAGATGCAAAAAATTCCCTCCCTTCAAAATCACTTGTTTGAAGAATTTTTCACCCTCTTCACATTGAACGGCCCATAACTCGTAAAAGCATACAGCGACTTATGTGCCCTTTGTGCAGAGCGGGTCACATATGTGTTTTTTAAAAGCACATTTTATATGACGTCATCATGACGTCACACATTTTTAACAAACCTAATACAAAAAGAATTTAGAAATTAGCCACGTGATGACATCATCATGACGTCAGAGTAATATGCACGACTTCGCTATAGGGTCTAAGTCTATGCAAACTTTCATTAAGATTGAAATCTGTTTAATGGCAAAAGTGACGCGTAGAATGAAAAAATATAGATGTGTTGTCTGTCCATGACAGACGAACAGCCTTTTCCGGGAAATTGCTGTTGAATACTGATATAAAATAATTGTTTATTACATATAAAAATCAGGTGATGGCGTCATCACGACGTCACTATATATTTCCCATTCCCAGTTAACATACCTGCAAAGTTTTGTCACAATTGGACCTTGTCTTCTGCGCGTAAAAAAAAACTTTTTATGACGTCATCATGACGTCAGACATTTTTCACATTTATATGTTAGAATGTATGAGCTAACAAACCTATTCCAAAAAGAATTTGGAATTCAATCGGATGTACAGTCCTCGAGATCTAAAGTGTGCACCTTGAAGAGGACGCCACATGACCTATGATGACGTCATCATGACGGTAATTGTGAAAGCAAAATTTTGCGACGTGGTCTTGGCCTGTGTCAAGATTGGAGTCAATCTTATCAATGACAATGGGAAATTTGGAGCAGTACAATGAAATTTAAAACAGTTATAAATTCATAGAAAAATCAGCCGATGAATTTATCATGACGTCACTTCTGAATTTGCATGCTATTGACAATATCTGGCTACCAACTAATTTTAGTGATGATCGTACATACCCTTTATATGTGTTTCAACAAATTTATTTTTGATAATGTCATCGTGACGTCACACATTTTTCACATTTATATGTAAGTATGATCTAACAAACCTGTTACAAAAAGAATTTTGAGATTAGCATGTTCTGTTGTTGAGATATAGCTTAAAGGTTCAAAAACAAAAAAATTACTATGAAATTGTATAATGACGTCATCATGACCTCACATCAATTTTCATCTATAACACAAGCCAGTCTACCAACAAAACCACGTTTGAGCTCAATCGGACCTACTGTTCTGGGCCCTTCAAAAACGCACCTTTAGGATGACGTCACGTGACACGCGATGACGTCATCATGAGAAATATGCACGAGTTCTGTACAGGGTCTCAGTCTATGCAAACTTTAATTAAGATAGACTTCTGTTAATGGCAAAAGTTACGTCAGAAATTAAACATGTGCATTGTCTACGGCAAATTGAAACATTCCAAAATTCATAGAAAATCAGCCGATGACGTCATCATGATGTCTCTTTGGATTTTGCATCTGCCTACCCACCAATTTTCGTGACGATTGCATATACCCTTATATGTGTTTCAAAAAAAGCACATTTTTTTATGACGTCATCATGACATAACACATTTTTCACATTTATATGTAAGTATGTATGATGTAATAAACCTATTACAAAAAGAATTTCGAAATTAGCATGTTCTGTTGTCGAGATAAGACCTAAGGGTTCAAAAATTAAAAAATTTCTTTAAAAATCGTATGATGACGTCATCGTGACATCACATCAATTTTTATCTATAACACAAGCCGGTCTACCAACAAACTATGTTTGAGCTCAATCCGACCTACTGTTTTCTAGTTATGGGCCCTTCAAAAACGCATCTTTAAGATGACATCATGTGACACGTGATGACGTCATCATGACGTCAGAGGAATATACACGAGTTGGGTATGAAATCTCAGTCTATGCAAACTTTCATTAAGATAGAAGTCTGTTTAATGGCAAAAGTGACGCCTGGAATGAAACATGTGCATTGTCTAAGGCAATTTGAAACATTTAAAAATTCATAAAAAATCAACCGATGGCGTCATCATGACGTCACCTCGGATTTTGCATGCCGATGACGATATCTACCTACCAACCAATTTTCGTGACAATCGGACGTACCCTTACATGATATGTGTTTCAAAAAAGCACATATTTAATGACGTCATGACGTAAGCTTGTGTGGTTTACCGGTAAACCGTTTTTTTTCGCAGGGATCGTCAGCTTCTTTGGTTCCGCTCCGCATGTACCACTATTAGCGTGACAAAAGATAGTCATTACAGAAGCCAGCGCTGCATTCCCAGTCACGCAAAAGATGGCTAGCTTCGCGAAGAAATAATTTTTAGGATCAACAAGAGAGTGGTCGGCGTTCGCGTCGTTCGCGGGAGGAAAACGCACCCGGTGTTTCCGCGGGCTCAACCTGAGCTCGAAGCCAGCGGCGACAAGATGGCGGCGCCCTTTGTTTTCAAGGTTGGTAAACCGGTTAAACCGAGTCAAACTTAGGCGTTTTTTGGGTTTTGGTTTAATCTAAAACCGCACAAGCTTATCATGACGTCACACGTTTTTTACATTTATATGTAAGTGGGTAATTCCACCAGGTTGGGACACTGTTTTTGTTTACGATATCATTAAAACCACCATTACATTTAATTCAGTTATTTCATGTGACATCCGTCTTTGGGTGCGAGATTATTTGAGAAAGTTTTCAATCATGTAAGTTATATTTTAACAAAAATATGATAAAAAGTGTGTTATTTTGATGTAAAATAGACGTCACATGGACACAGTGTCCAACATTTAATTTTGTTTGTTTTTTCAACACTTCAATAAATAAATATGGACAATTTATTACGTACAATAATTAAAAGACACACTATGCAACAATGAAACACCTTTTTACGCCAGTCAGTGTCCAAATATAGCAGAAATAGCAAGAATTTAAAGAATCGGTGCAGACGTAACATGGACACCATGATAGACCATGACCATACGTATATATTTCTGCTGTTGTGCTGCATTTGGATACTGAATACCATAAATGTTTTTTGTGAGTTTCCATAATTATTTATATAAATGTCACACCATGTCAGTACTAAATGTTACGTCCAGACTGCCTTAATTTTGTCATTAAATGTATGCAACTTACTATAATGTCAGGGCTCGACCTTAGCACTAGCCCGGCGTACAATGTCTAGTAAAAACTGCTCCGGGCTAGTGAAAAGCACTCTTTAACTTGCCCGGCGGGCTTGTTAAAAAAGCATACCTACATGTACCTGCTTAAAATTGTCACTGTTGCTTGATATGAATCAAACAAACGTTCTTGGTAAGTTTGAGTGAATCTTCTTGTTTCATTTAATGACCGAGTACAGCGCTACGGCGTCCCGCACAGTCAATACTATTGAAGCCCGTGCACCGGATTTGGAGCAGCGTCTTGCTTGAATAGCGCCCTCAAGAGATGAGCGCTCGGAGCGTGCTTCTTGTGCCAGACGCCATGTTTGCCTGTTGTTTTCAACGTGTTTTCCGCAAATTCTTGCGATAATTCTTGCCAAAAGTAATTGTATTCGTTTGATCAGCATTTATTATCAGCCTGTGGCTCTCAGGTAAGTTGTGGAGAGAAAAACCAGGGTTAATAAACACATTTTTGGCTAAGAGTTTTGATGATATTTTGATGAGTAAAATATGGTATCGGGAAGCAAGGGGGGTGTATTACATAAAGTTCACGTATATAATTACATGTAAGGGGGGTCCCAATCATAACATTATTATATATTATGTACCTGTATTATGGGAGATATTGTATTTGTTCTCTTCCTCTCAGCCCTGCCAACGTAACGTGGCCAGTTTGGTCTGTTGGTCCACCCTGTTTGGTAGGCTCTGCTATACCAGCTAGCGTACTCCGATCAACCAACCTGCAGTTGGTTGGCTAAGCCAGTTCAGCCAGCCTAGCCCGCTTCATCAGCTCAGCCGTCAGCCCACCCAGTCAGTGGGTTGGCCAAGCCAGTTCAGCCAGCCTAGCCCGCTTCATCAGCTCAGCTGTCCGCCAGTCAGTTGGTTGGCTAAGCCGGTTCAGCCAACCTAGCCTGCTTCAACAGCTCAGCCCAACCAGTCTGACCAGTGGGTTTAGTCACTTCGTTCGGCTTGAACAGTTAAGAACAGTGACTGAGTGAGCGTCCCTGCTGGTGCCTGAAAGGTGCCAGTGTGTATGTGGACTTCTGGTGAATTGCTGAATTGAAGGGGACAGAGGTGAACGTTCCTGTGAATGTGCAGCAAGCTGTGGCTTTGAACCAAGTTGTGAACTGTGAACATTTTATGAAACAGTATTGCCACTAGTATTGGACACTGTTGTCATTTGTTCTGTGGCGCGCGTTTAAGTGAGATCTCAATTGTATTTTTAAGGCCTGATACGATCGTATCCTTTTTTTTAACTGTTTGTCAAACATTGCACTTGTGTTGCACTTTGGTGTCATTAAAATTAATTGTTTGAGCTCATACACAGTATTCATGGTGTTGGTGATATATTAGTACAATTAAGTGACAGCACACAAAGGTCCCGTGGCTTACATTTTGGCGATCTTGCCAGGACCTGTGAAATTTTCGTGAGCGGGTTTTTGTTTTTTTGTTTTTTTGTGTGTGTGTATTTGTGCTGCAAGGAAGAGTCGAAATTTTCCCCTTGCACACAAGTCATTTTGGTTGAATAGATCACCAACATTTTTTTGGATTGCTTAACTGAGAGCCACTGGCTGAAGAGAAATTGATTTTTTAGAATTGTTTTTGTTCCCAAGCAAATTTAATGCATACAGGAGCATGGCAGATGGCACAGAGTTGTTGCGTTTAGGTCGCGATTGGTGTAAGAAAGATGATATTCGCACTAGCCACGCCCTTCTTCTTTGTGTTGAAGACATCCTGTTGGCGTCAACGGAAGCTGTCACGCTTGCACTGGCCAAAACCGTCAGACACCTCGTAGGGGTATCCAGACAGGAGCGCAAAGATACAACCCTTCTCCTCTGCGAGTTCGACCGGGAGGTTTCTGAGGTTGTCCTGCCTCCTTCAGGAAACCTCACAGTTTGGATTGATGGGGCAGATGTTTTGTTCCGCATACAACGGTTAGTCTCGACCAGTAAATTCAAAAGCCGGGTTCTTGTAAAAGACTTGCAAGGTGAAGAGGGGTCTGTCGAGGCCAGCAAGGAGGGGCCTATGGGGTTGTCTTTGAGTCGAGCTATGACGTCATGCACCATTGCAGGTGGTAGGAAGCTTCGTCCTTTTTCGGGAGCCAAATCACCACCGAAGGATGAAGACCGCTTCGATACTTGGATCGAGCTAGTACAGGGCCAACTTGAAGAAGAACCCGAGGATGCGGAACGGAGACGACGATTGAGGGAGGCACTCCGGCCACCAGCGGCAAACATAATCACCGATCTCCGTCGAGAACAGCCCCAGGCCACAGCCGAAGACTACCTGAAGGCCTTGGAGTTGGCGTTTGGCAGTACCGACTCACCTGAGGAACTAAGAGTACAGTTCCACTCCATGCATCAGGATCGGGGTGAAACTCCATCAGAGTTTCTTTCTCGACTGCAGACGGTCTTGCGCAAACTGGTACGAAAGGGTTCAGCAAAGAGGGAGATGGCAAATTCCCTGCTCCTCACCCAGTTTATGAAGGGGGTTTTGTTCAACGACATACTGCTAGTCAATTTAAAGTTGAAGGACTTGCAGGATAGCCCACCGGCTTACCTCCAGCTGTTGCAGATGGTGAGGAGAGAGGAGGCAGAGCAACAGGCTAAGGTGACTCGTCGTGGTGACAGCGTCCCAACAGTGGTGACCCCAGCGTCCAAGCAAGCTAAGAGCTTTTACCAATCGGCTGAGAAGAGAACTCAGCAAACCAATCGTCGAAGAGCCGATGACCGCCCAAATTTCTGCTACGCCTGTGGTCAGGAGGGCCATTACAAGTCACGTTGCACCAATGAGGCTGATCTGAAGAAGGTCAATGAGCAACTTATCCGTTACATGCAGCAGGGAAACGCAAGGGGGCGACTGACAGGGGCCTGTCAGAAGCCCCAGACCGCACAGTAGGCCCCACAGAGCATGTATCATTGAAGTTTCAGCCAGGTACAGATATACCAGTGGGATTGGTAGGGGACAACGTAGTGGAAGGTTGTTGTGTTGACGGCCTGTGGACCAACTGTTTGCTGGATAGTGGGTCGCAGGTGACCCTGATATATAACCGTTTTTTTCAGCAGTTGAACAAAAAGCTTAACCCGTTGGATGACCTAGTGCTCTGGCATGGTGGCGGGGGAAAGATACCTTATTTAGGGTGGACCCAGGTGGACTTGGGGTTCCACGCGGATTTCTGTGGTACTAATCGGGCATCCACTGTCTTAGCTTTGGTTGTCCCTGATGGCCGTGACTTTGCCCAATATCAGGTGATTGTCGGCACTAACTCTGGAGCACTGCGGAACTGCTATGAATCTCTGCGGGGGCTGTCCACTAGGGGAAAGGTGCTTAGCGCCCATGTCAGTGCCACTTGTCAGAAAATCTATCAGGATTTTGAAGTCTCTCAGAAGGCTGGATCAGATGGACGGATTGGACTTGTCAGATGTCAAGAAAGGAATCGAGTTGTCATTCCATCCAAGACGCAAATGTTTGTTTCAGGCACTATCCGGAACAAAGTTGGAAGACCAGTAACAGCATTGATAGATGCCGCCAATCCCCGCAGATTGCCCAGTGGTGTGGAAACCTTGTGTTCACTCACACAGCTCAGAACGGGATTCCAGAGAGTTAAAGTCTGTCTTCAGAACAACACCAACCAGGATATATGCTTGCCGAGGAAGTGCATCTCAGCAGGTGCATTTTTACCAGTCTCCATCAGTGGTGCTGAGTCTAGAGAGGGTGTCCGGTCAGCCGCGTCAGCCGCACAGTTTGCTCAACATAATGCAACCAGTAGAGTCCCTGGTGCTGGGCCACACCCAAATGAAAATCCAAAGATGACAGAAGAGGAGTTCAAAAATCTTCCATTTGTTTGGGGTCCTGTGGATGAGGA
This sequence comes from Hippasteria phrygiana, assembly GCA_037893225.1. Classification (NCBI taxonomy): domain Eukaryota; kingdom Metazoa; phylum Echinodermata; class Asteroidea; order Valvatida; family Goniasteridae; genus Hippasteria; species Hippasteria phrygiana. Next base: position 1,131,498 of record JAZGUH010000028.1, on the reverse strand, counting down.
GTGGAGGAACCGGATCTCGAAACTTGCCTACAGCAGAGCAGAGATATTTTCGAGGCATGAGTGGGATGTTGGGTTGACGCAAGGCATAGAACATGAAATCAGACTCACCGATGAACAGCCATTTCGAGAGAGGTCACGTCGAATTGCACCAGCAGATTTGAAAGATCTCCGGGACCATTTGCAACACCTTCTTGATATTGGGGTCATCACAGAGTCGAAGAGTAGGTATGCATCTCCGATAGTCATTGTGAGAAAGAAAAATGGTAAAATGAGACTCTGCATTGACTATCGTACTTTGAACTCCAGGACTGTGCCTGACCAGTACGCCGTGCCATTGGTGCAGGAGGCAATGGACTGTCTACATGGCTGCAAGTGGTTCTCCGTAATCGACCTGAAATCTGGCTACTACCAAATACCGATGAGAACTGATGACAAAGAGAAAACGGCCTTCATTTGTCCAGCTGGGTTCTTTCAGTTTGAGAGGATGCCACAGGGTGTGAAAGGGGCACCAGCCACTTTTCAAAGACTCATGGAGCAGTGTATGGCCGGGTTAAATTTAGCTGAAGTACTGGTGTACATGGATGATGTGATCATTTTTTCGAGCAGATGGAAGAACGCCTGGCCAGAGTGTTCGCTCGACTTTCGGAGTATGGGTTGAAGGTTGCGCCTGAGAAATGTCAGTTATGTTGTCCTTCTGTGAAGTACCTTGGTCATATAGTCTCCAGTGAAGGGGTTCAAACTGATCCTGAGAAAGTCAAATCCATCCAGTCGTGGCCTCCCCCCAAAGACATCAAACAGTTACGATCCTTCTTGGGACTCGCCGGTTATTACCGGCGTTTTATTGATGGCTTTGCTAAGGTAGCAAAACCTTTACATGAGTTGACGGCAGGTCACCAGAGGAAGAACTCTTCCCGGAAACGAGAGAGTAGTGAGAACCAAGGTAGAGACCACAGAGCACCTCTTGGATCCCAATGGACTCCTGAGTGCCAGGAGGCTTTCCAGACTTTGAAGCAGAAGCTGTGCACAGCCCCAGTTTTGACATTTGCAGATATGACACAACCGTTTGTGATGCATGTAGATGCGTCCCGTGATGGGTTAGGAGCGGTGTTGTGTCAGGAGTCGGAGGGGAAGCTGCGTCCTGTTGCTTATGCTAGTCGGGGTTTGACACCCTCTGAGAAAAACTATCCAGCCCACAAATTGGAGTTCTTGGCCCTCAAGTGGTCAGTGTCGGCGAAATTCAAAGACTACCTGTATGCGGCCAAGGGGACCAGAGTCTTCACCGACAATAACCCTTTGACTTACGTACTCTCGTCTGCCAAACTGGATGCCACAGGGCACCGTTGGCTGGCAGCTCTTGCAACCTTCGATTTTACCATACACTACAAACCGGGTCATTGTAATCAGGATGCTGATGCCCTGTCTCGACGGCCTCGTGACGCTACTTCTGGGAGGTCATTCATGCAGGGCCAGACAGAGAAGATTCACATTCTGCAGGCACGTCTCCAGGACAAGACTGATGGGGCATTTCCAACTCTTGATGGAGAGGTCATTGATGCAATCTCTGCGACACATCTAGGGGGTGCATGGAGTAAGGAATCGTCTTCCGAGCCCAAGGTGGCGGAGCGTCACTCTCTTATTTACTTGATGGCTTTGAGTGCTGAGGCAGTCCCCCCGGATTATTCCTGCCCAGTCCAGTTTTCAGGTGTGGAAGGTGGTGTGGATTGGGAAAAAGAGCAAGCTCAGGATGACAATATCAGACAGGTTGTTGAATTTGTCACCAAGGGGAGGAAGCCTGAGGTTTTCTCGGCATTTCCAGAGGAGGTCAAAGTTGATGTTGGGTCAGTTCAGCAAACTGGTGCTGAAGAGTGGAGTGTTGTATCGTCGAGTTGTTGACTCACAGGGGAAGGAGTCACATAAGCTAGTTCTGCCCACAAAGTTCAGAGAGAGGGCCATTGTTGGACTTCACAATGACCTGGGCCATCTTGGGGCTGAACGAGCAGTGGCTTTGGCACGCCAAAGATTCTACTGGCCGAAGATGGCAGCCAAGATAGAGCAGTGGATATCAGGCTGTGCCCGATGTGTGTCCTACAAGACGACTCAGAAGGTAGCCGCTCCATTGGTGAACATTACAACCACCTATCCCCTTGACCTGGTCTGTATTGACTTTTTGAAGCTGGAACCAGACCGTAGTGGTGCTCAGTACATTCTGGTCATTACAGATCACTTTTCACGTTATGCCCAGGCATTTCCAACTAGAGACAAGTCATCACGCACAGTGGCTCGTGTGCTTTGGGAGAAATATTTCTTGTATTACGGGCTACCGAAGCGTGTCCATTCGGATCAAGGTCGTGAGTTTGACAACAAGTTGATCCACGAACTCACCAACCTCTTGGGGGTGAAGAAGTCACGAACGTCTCCCTACCATCCTCAGGGTGATCCACAGCCAGAACGATTTAATCGTACTTTGCTGAGTATGCTTGGTACACTGCCTGGTGACAAGAAAGAGAATTGGAGTAAGTTTGTTGGTCCCCTTGTCCATGCATACAACTGCACGCGCAACGACAGTACTGGATTTTCGCCTTACTATATTATGTTTGGGCGAGAGGCGAGACTTCCTCTTGATCTGTGCTTTGGAACCACTCCAGACGGCGTCGCAACCAAAGATCACTACAAGTACGTTCAGGAGTTGAGACAAAATCTTCAAAATGCCTACGAGCTTCCATCGAAGGAGTCAGCGAAGATGTCTGCTTCAAACAAACGGCGGTATGACTTAAAGGTCAGAGGTAGTGAACTGAATGTTGGCGATAGGGTGCTTGTTCGTAATGTTGGATTCAGGGGTCCGCACAAGCTGGCTGACAAATGGAGCAACATCGTGTATCGGGTTGTAGAACATCCAAGTGATAGCATTCCTGTCTACAAACTGAAACCCGAGGCAGGGACGAGTCCATCCAAAGTGTTGCATCGAAACATGATTCTTCCGATCGGGGTTCTCACTGGGGAGGCAGGTCCCTGTCGTGACCTTCAGGCCCCGAAGAAACCTGTGACCAGACAGACAGAACGTCAACGACTCCAGCAGTTGGGTCAAATGCCACAGGTGGAAGATGATGATGCTGAACAGGATGATCCAGTAGTTGTCACCATCTGGAAAAGAGGCCCCGACAGTGTGCATACTTTACCTTCTGGGGTGGAGTCCAATGGAGAAGGTACACATTTGGACAGCCTTGGTAAACCGAGTGAAGCTCGCATGCCTACAGTGGATGGTAGTGGGGAAGTTAGTGCTCCTTCTGGTGCTTCTCCATTGAGGGTGGGTGCTGAGGTTTTTGTTCCCATATTCTCACCATCCAGGCATCAGGAAACCTCATCGCTTGACCATGGAGCTGACACTGTTTCGTCGGAGGTGGACATTGCGGAGACAAACCCCATCGGTCCAGGTGAGATGGAACAAGTAGTAGGGACTGACCGAGGAGATACAGAAATGTTTGCAGGGTCCAAAGGTCACAGTGAGAGAACTCCTCCAGTTCCAGACGTGGGTCAAACCTCAGTCCCCTTGGAACATCAGGAGGATGTCCTCATGGAACGTGGCAAGAATGACTGTGTGACCAGACCAAACCTAGGTGAAGTGTTTGAGAAAAAATCCGATGTGGTGTCCAACAACAGTGATGATACCTGCATCCACAGAGGAAGTGATGGGTATGTTCCAGAGTTTTTTAATGACCTGGATGTTGGTGCCGAGGTTGTCATCGGTACCGACTTGAGGGACACTGGTGATATTCCAGATGCCCAGAAATGTGCCACGCCGGAGAATGAAACCATACCTCTCAGCACGGTTGCAGAGTTGGATTCTCCTGTTGAAGTCGAGAGTCAGAGTGAGGTTGGGGTGTCCCGGCCATCCAGGGAGCGAAAACCTCCAAAGCGATTCACCTACGAGGTGTTTGGCCAGCCGGTATGCCATCAGCTAAGCGTCAATGCACTGGAGCACTGGGTCCCAAAGTTTTGTAAACCGTTTTTCCTCAACAGAAAGAAGAACTGCATCGGGGCGATGCAGCAGGTTTAGGAGGGGGGATGTGAAGCCCGTGCACCGCGATTTGGAGCAGCGTCTTGCTTGAATAGCGCCCTCAAGAGATGAGCACTCGGAGCGTGCTTCTTGTGCCAGACGCCATGTTTGCCTGTTGTTTTCAACGTGTTTTCCGCAAATTCTTGCAATAATTCTTGCCAAAAGTAATTGTATTCGTTTGATCAGCATTTATTATCAGCCTGTGGCTCTCAGGTAAGTTGTGGAGAGAAAAACCAGGGTTAATAAACACATTTTTGGCTAAGAGTTTTGATGAGTAAAATATGGTATCGGGAAGCAAGGGGGGTGTATTACATAAAGTTCACGTATATAATTACATGTAAGGGGGGGTCCCAATCATAACATTATTATATATTATGTACCTGTATTATGGGAGATATTGTATTTGTTCTCTTCCTCTCAGCCCTGCCAACGTAACGTGGCCAGTTTGGTCTGTTGGTCCACCCTGTTTGGTAGGCTCTGCTATACCAGCTAGCGTACTCCGATCAACCAACCTGCAGTTGGTTGGCTAAGCCAGTTCAGCCAGCCTAGCCCGCTTCATCAGCTCAGCCATCAGCCCACCCAGTCAGTGGGTTGGCAAAGCCAGTTCAGCCAGCCTAGCCCGCTTCATCAGCTCAGCCGTCCGCCAGTCAGTTGGTTGGCTAAGCCGGTTCAGCCAACCTTGCCTGCTTCAACAGCTCAGCCCAACCAGTCTGACCAGTGGGTTTAGTCACTTCGTTCGGCTTGAACAGTTAAGAACAGTGACTGAGTGAGCGTCCCTGCTGGTGCCTGAAAGGTGCCAGTGTGTATGTGGACTTCTGGTGAATTGCTGAATTGAAGGGGACAGAGGTGAACGTTCCTGTGAATGTGCAGCAAGCTGTGGCTTTGAACCAAGTTGTGAACTGTGAACATTTTATGAAACAGTATTGCCACTAGTATTGGACACTGTTGTCATTTGTTCTGTGGCGCGCGTTTAAGTGAGATCTCAATTGTATTTTTAAGGCCTGATACGATCGTATCCTTTTTTTTAACTGTTTGTCAAACATTGCACTTGTGTTGCACTTTGGTGTCATTAAAATTAATTGTTTGAGCTCATACACAGTATTCATGGTGTTGGTGATATATTAGTACAATTAAGTGACAGCACACAAAGGTCCCGTGGCTTACACTATGCCGAGCCGCCGCGCTATGGCGCTAGCGCTATGCATGCCGCTCGCTGTCTCACAGCAGCTAGCTTGTGTCCCGATGGCAACATGTGTACGTGCGTACATGTATGCCATTCATTGCGCGCGTGATGCCACAAGCGCACATGACTTGTAAAAGGTTGGTAGTCTCATATCAAGTCCAGAGTGTGTTGTGCACTTTTTTTTGCCAAATGCTGTACGCATGGGACTGGTTGGGTGTGGGAAGAAAAGTACAGTGAAAGTGCACACAAAAAAGACTATGGATCTTTTCTCAATGCTCGGCTTCGATACGGCTGACACTGAAACATTTTTATTTTGTACATCATCAGTGTTTGAAAAAAATGATTAAGAACTGTTACATTTTTGGCCCATGTAAATTTGAAGGAAAATGCCAACTAATATTGGCAGAATAATGTCCTGAATGTCTATAAGACGCAGCGAACCGTACGCCGTACGCGGCGCTATACAATCTTTGGTACGTCGAACTGAAGCCAGCTTTGATTAATGGGCCCAACCGGGGAATTCCACGTGCATACTGAGCATACGCATCGGCACTGGACCTCAGCGATTCCATGAGCCATGCATGCAGTGCATGATGAAAGAAGGCATGAAAGGTACAGGGCGCGCGTGCGAAGATTTGTGCGTGTGGCCTGTACCGGGCCGGTGTACGTGGTTGGTGAGAAGTTTTATTCACTTGGGTCTTAACATTTTCCGTCATGTGGCGATATCTAAATGTATCCAATCCGTCCAAAAAAGGAAGCAAAAGAGAAAACTAGAGCAAAAATAAAAGACAACGTGTCTACAGACAAGACTGGGAGCGGGACTTTGGCTGGCTTAGCTACGATGGAAATACGATGTTTTGCCGTGTTTGCCGCGAAATGAAACTGACCGGGGGGAGTGGAAGGAAACATATTACCTTATCATTCAGTAATTTCTTTTCTATTTTTATAGTTTGAAAAATCTCTCATTAGTTACAACTCTACTGAATCCTCCTGAATTTTAATACGATATTTCGGACACCATAGGGAGTTTATCGTTAATGGGATATTTACAATGTCCATTAAATGTGGGCTAGTAAAAATTTCTGCGGGCTAGTAAAAATCCCAGTTAACTTGCCCGGTGGACTAGTTAAAAAAAAGCTTAAGATCGAGGCCTGAATGTACTAACTAAAAGACACTCAATGCTACGAAAAAACACTTTTTGTTATGGTTGCCAGTGTCCAAATGGCTCAGAAACAGCAAGAACAAAAAATCATGCATGTGTCCATGTTACATTCACAGGTCCCTCTGTTCTTGCTGTCTCTGCTATATTTGGACACTGACTACCATAAAAAAAGGGTTCTTGTGTTGCATAGTACATCTTTTAATTAGTACACATGGTGAATTTCCCATATTTATATTTAAAGTGTTGAAAAAACACAAACAATTTCATCTATAACAGAAGCCGGTCTACTAACAAACCAAGTTTTAGCTCAATCGGACATATACAGTTCTCTAGATGGGTCATTCCACCAGGTTGGGACACTGTGTATATGACCATATCAGTAAAACCATCATTACATTTAATTCAGTTATTTCATGTGACATCCGTCTTTGGGTGTGAGATTATTTGAGAAAGTTTCAATCATGTAAGTTATATTTTTACAAAAATATGATAAAAAGTGTGTTTTCCTTAATGTAAAATAGACGTAACATGGACACAGTGTCCAACATTTAAATGTTTGTGGTTTTTTAACACTTTTATAAATAAATATGGAAAATGTATTATGTACAATAATTAAAAGACACACTATGCAACAATGAAACACCTTTTTACGGCAGTCAGTGTCCAAACATAGCACAAAAAGCAAGAATGAGAAGAATAGGTGCAGACGTAACATGGACACCTGATAGACCATGACCATACAAATGTACATATATTTCTGCTGTTGTGCTGCATTTGGATATTGAATATCATAACAATTGTTTTTTGTGTTGCAGTTTGTGTTTTGTAATTAGTATACAGAGTGAGTTTGCATAATTATTTATATAAATGTTGACAATGTTACAAAATGGAAATGTGCATTTTCATGTCACACCATGTTAGTACTAAATGTTACGTCCAGACTGCCTTAATTTTTCGTCATTAAATAAATAATTATTCAACTTACCATATGTACTAACTAAAAGACACTCAATGCTGCCAGAAAACACTTTTTGTTATGGTTGCCAGTGTCCAAATACATGTAGCTCAAAAAGAACAAAACAAAAACATGCATGTGTGGACGTAACAGTGGACACAGTGTCCATGTTACGTCGACTCTCACGTCTGTTTTTGCTGTCTCTGCTATATTTGGACACTGACTACCAAAAAGGAAGTGTTTTTGTGTTGCATAGTATATCTTTTATTTAGTACACATGGTGAATTTCCCATATTTATATTTAAAGTGTTGAAAAAACACAAAAATTGAAATATGGACGTGTCCTGTTACGTCAAACTGGTTATGTCAAACTGAAGCATATTTTTAATCATACATGATTTAAAACTTTCAAAAATATTTCCCACCCAAAGACTGATACGTCATCATGACATCAGAGTAATATCCACGAGTTCAGTATGGGGCCCTAAGTCTATGCAAACTTTCATCAAGATTGAAGTCTGTTTACTGGCAAAAGTGACACAGAGAATGAAACATGTGCATTGTCTATGGCATTTGAGATAGAACAAGAAGAAGAAACTAGAGGTCTATGTCTGTTACAAGAACAGAACATAGGGCTTTTCCGCATTTTTTTATTACATCACTTCGAATTTTGCATACGTTGTTCACATTTATATTTAAGTATATGTGACCAAACAAACGTTTTAAAAAAGAATTTTGACATTTGCATGTTCCGTGGAAGAGATATGGCATAAAAGTTGGAAAATTTAAACAAAGCTATAAAATGGTATGATCATGTCATCGTGACGTCACATCAATTTACATCTGTAATGCTAGTTGGCCTACCAGCATACCAAGAATGGATGCAATCTTAAGTACAGTTCTCTAGATATAGGACCTTAAAATATGCACTTTTAAGATGATGTCATGTGACCCATGATGACGTCATCAAGACGGCACTTGTCAAAGCAAACATTTGCAATGTGGTCTTGGCCTATGTCAAGACGACAGTATAAAATTTAAATAGCACAATGAAAATTGAAACATTTAAAATTCATCAAAAATTAACCAATAATGTTATCATGACGTCACCTCGAATTTTACATGCAAGTGGCACTGTCTACCTACCCACCAATTTTTATGACGATCAGACCTACTCTTATGTGTTTTAAAAAGCCCATCTGTGATGACGTCATGATGACGTAACATTTTTCCCATTTATGTGAAAGAATATAGGAGCTAACAAAGCTATTACAAAAAGAATTTTTAATTTAGCATGTTCTGTTGATGAGATATGGCTTTAAGAAACTTTAGGGTTCAAAAACTTTAAAATTACTATATAATCATACGATGACGTCATCGTGATGTCACCTCAATTTTCATCTATAACACGTGGTGGCCTACCAACATACCAGGTTTAAAGGCAATCGGACCTACGGTTCTCTAGATATGGGCCCTTGAAAAAATGCACCTTTATGATGACGTCACGTGACACGTGATGACCGTCATCATGACGTCACGTTTCAGCATACATTTTCAGCTTAGGGTCTTTGTTTGTGTTAAGTTTGATTAAGATCCAAGGTTGTTTAGTGACCAAAGTGCCTGTCACAAAATTCGTGTACAAAGTCAATGGGATTTGGGATAGAACTAAAAAAAGGGAAGAAATAATAAGATTAAAAAAAATCAGAACAAAAACAAAGTCTTTTTCGACTGTTTGTCGAAAAAGCCACAAAAAAACAGAACAAAAACAAAGGCTTTCCTGCTGTAGCGGAAAAGAAAAAAAATATAAAAATTTTTAACGAAAACAAGGGCCGTTTCGGAAAACTTCCAAAACAGCCAATTAATAAACCATTTGATTAAAATTGGGCACTCAAATACTACAGAACATTAAACCAAAACTAATCCCGTTTAAAAACTACATGTACTGTTAATTTCCGAACGTGATTGCGTTAAAGAAAAAATAGGACGTTTCGTAAAAATTGGGACTTCAGGCCAGTTTAAAATTCACCCAAATGGCAAACGAGTTATGTTGAGAAATATTTCGCCGCAAAAACCGTGCCCCAACTCAAAATCCGTGCCGGGTTTATACATTGAACCGATATATAAGGAGCCCATTTATTTAAACATAACACTTTAATATAAAAGATGTACATGTACATGTAGGCCCTTCTACACTTTTTTCTCTTTTACAGCAATCACTCTCAGTACGTAATAAGCATTTAAATTCTTATTAAATACTTCTTATATCTAGCCTCGGCCTACTTTGCAATCACAATGCAAGAAAAGTATGCCTTGCCACCTTACATTGGCATTTCATCATACATTTCTTTTTTCGGAAAACCCTATAGATAGGTGCCACTCGCCATCCTGACAAGCATGTAAGGCTTGCAATGTTCTGTCAGCAGACAGAACGCAGTATTTAAAAAGGCTTCAGTGTTTATGTTTATTCATAAGACATATTTTCTCGGCAACAATAGCGCCCGGTTGGGCTAGCTCATTAAACCTCGTTGCATCCCAGTATGCACAGCTGCCGTGCTGTTTGCGACTTTTCCGGTCCTTAACAATGGCAAACTTTTCGGTATAACGCAAGCTTTTCGAGAAAGAACAGTTAGGACCCAATGCTAAGGCACCTTAGTCAGGCCTCGATCTTTACAGCGGCCACTAGCGGCCATGGCCGCTGAAGCCCCAGCAAATTGCCGTGATGCTCTTTTTAAAAATACATACTTTACGGCAACGTTGGCTGACGTGCCCTTTTCCATTCCATTATATTATGTACTCGAAAGGTGTATTAATATTGTGATTCTGAAGGTCATCAAGACAGGCTAGAGCAACACTTTTGTTTCGGGACGTACCGTTACCACTAACTCCATGATTTTTACAGGCCGGCCATCGCGCGCGACTGACTACATATGCAAACGTAAGTGGAAACCGTGGAATGGCAACCATATCAAACATACATGTACATGTAGTCGAGTTGTAGAATACTAAGAACACAGCACCAGACTACACTCAATGCGATCATGAGAACAAGACCGCCGAGTCATTCTCTTTAGTACGTAACCTCTGGTCAAGTCTCAAAGAATTATTACAACTGTAAGCACGTGTATGCAAGGGATCACTGCACAAAACCCACGCCTTAAAAAAAGGCTATCCCAAAGATGCGCATGCGTAGTAGGACATTCAAAAGAGGAGTTTAGTTTGCACACCGTGATTTAGAAACATGTTTTTTTAAAGTACTTATAACATGCCGCGTTAAGAATTATTCTGGGTTAATTTTGCACGGCTATATTTGCAAATAAATTATTTCAGCGTGATTGATGTCTTGTGATGCACCATTGTTAACATTTTAATTACTTTTTTTTTACAATTTGGTTTGGTGATTGATTAAAATAAATTGTCTAAAACGATTTTTGTGTGAGTCACAAATCCAAAGAATACCATTGTTTTGTTTTTTTCAGGCAACATGCACAACACATGTTTTGTGTAAAGGCTACCGAAATGCTTCAAATTCTGGACCAGATTAAGTTTTCAGACTTTTTTGTGATTTTGCGTTCTCATGCCTGATTTAATTTAATAAGGGGTGGGGGAATTTTAAAATCATTGCGGGGATTCATATTTTTTTAAATGATTTTGTTTTCAAGAATTATATATTCTGGAAATTTTCAGAGCAGCACATTTTGCTCAGTGTGGGTAGGTGCGGTGCGGGAGGGTGGAGGGTAATTGGGCTGGGGATTGATTTTTGTCCAAATGAGCGGGTGGGGCCTTTAATTTAATAGGGGGGGTGGGGGAATTTTTAAGAAACATGGGGGGATTGGGTGAAAACGGGAAGAGGTAACAACAGGGGGAGCTAATAACTTGCAATGCTAGTGCTACAAAAAAAATTCAGTAACAAACATTTTTACAACTTCATTTGTACAGCATGTACAGTGTTGGCTTATTGCATCATGAAAAGTAATTAAAGACACAACACCAAATGGTAAAAGTATCTTGATATTCTATAATTTTACTTGCATGTAAACAGTAACAATAAACAATACGGGTTGAAAAGTCAAACACCATCTTGGAATTAAAGGAAAGTACATTAAAGACCTACTATAACCAAAGTTTAATTCTCTAAACAAGATTAGTATCTTGATTATGAATTACAAGAAACCAAATTCGTGCTAAATATTGTCATTTCTATCCATTATGAGAGAAAGATGCTAATTAAATATTCAAATTTCACGCTTACTCCAAGTTCTCTCCATGCTGCCGTCAGCGGCGCGCTGTTAGCCTTGACGTCATCGCGTGTAGTCATCCATACTATACTCAAATTTGGAATTGAAATAGTAGGCTTACATGATGAGATACAGAGACGAAGTTAATTCAACATGTATTCTGTGTAAATACCGCGTACTCATGTATGAACTTGTACCAAGTGCAACGATCGGACTACACACCATGACGTCACACTCAATAAATGCATAACGCATGACATGCAAATGGGGGGCGTGACGTACGCTTTTTCAGACGATAGGATTTTCAAAAGTGAGCCAATTTGCATTTTTTTTTCAAATTAAAAAGGACAATACAACATTTTTTTGTGTATTGCTCTCTATATTGACATATCTGTAGACTGAGACAATAATTTCACATTTTTTCAAAGCGTTCTACTAGGTCTTTAAGTCATCAATAAATTACAATTTTGAAAATGGCCTTGGTGCCCTTTGAGGCCATGTGGCCTTGCCCCTCTGAAGCTTAAGGTTGAGGCCTGCCTTAGTTAAGGAAAGATAACAATAAATGCCTATCCATATTGTGTACAATGTACTTAAGCATGCAACTCTTCAATTGCAAACAAAAGAGAAAAATATCTGAGCGTGTATCGCAAAGCCCTTACGGCTTGGGGTCCAGGGCCCACCCTTAGGGCCCTGAACATTTTAGAATTCTAGATGCTCTGTTGTGCATTCTAAGCAGTTTTGCACCACTTAGATTGAAAGCCGAGTGACAGATTTTAACCTCATTTTATGGCATGTTTTTCATTTAAAAATGTCACAATTTTTCAAATTTTTGTTTCTTTTTTTGCCATTTATTCAGCTGTAAAAATTGTTACCTTGACATTCTCAACTAATGAATCCTTTAAGTTTTTACATGTAGATGTCTGCAGTGCCGTAATTCATCTCCTCCCTGCACACCAAGCAATAGTAATATTTTTATATGCCATGGTGCCTGGTCGCTGGTGCTTTGATGATGTCCTTCCTTTTTAGAAGTTATTTTGACAGGTGCGTAAATCGATATATCCAAACACGTTTTTTCAACGTATCTGGCCAGCGCGTGCAAATATGTAGGTATAGTGTCCGTATCCTGATGCATTGTATTGTATTCATTCACACGAGAACAAAATGCAGAACCAGACTATCAGTCTATAGTCGATAAAGGGCGCTGTAGCGACTCGTTCATAAAACGGCAAGGCTGTACATGTACGCTAAAGAATGCGCACGGAGTCTGTGTCCTGCACCTTTCTATGCTATGTATGTATACAAAATACGGAGCCAGACAATGTGCCTACCAATATCGGTGGACGATTCCGCGGTACGGTAAGAAAAGACCCGAAAGATGGATTTTTTTTTTCGCGGTCGGATTTAAAAAAAACATGTACAATCAAACACAGGTCAAAAATCAACGATCTTCCGAAATTAAAGGATGCCACAAATAGACTTCAAATGTTAAAACTACTTTCTATTGAAATAGTATTCTTACCTCTTTGATGTACTGTGCATTCCTTTGTAAGGATGGTGAAAACTTTTCAATGTTTTCTACAAGTCTCTGAAAAGAAGTTAGGCAATGAAAAAGTTATTTGTAAAATAATGATAATGATAAACTAAACAATTACATGTACCTGTATGTGTCTGTTTATTTGATTCATCATCACTTGCCACTAAATAATCATGTTTAAAGCAACAAATCTTAAATTCATCATGAATAATGTTATATACACGTATGTACCGTGTTTGATTCAAATCAAAAGTTTTTTATGTGTACTGAAAATCGCCTCCCAGATGATATCAAATTAAATCTTTGGGCAAATCTTCATTAACTGCTAAAGCTATTGTACAAAAAGAATTTGAACTATTGCCTATAGTTAGCCAGTAGAATAGATACATGTATGCCAAAGAGGTCTTTTGTGTTCAGGACACATGATTGCATCATCATGACATGGCTCTTCGAGAATCTGTTTGCATGGTTAGTTTTGTAACAACTTTGTTAATAAAAGACTGAAGTGTCGGTAACAAAATTGACATACAAAGTTTTGGGGAAACAGGATAGAAACTAAAACCGTTCATCTAACAAAACCAGAAATCTAAACGTATACCAGTCTTTAATTAGAAGGCACGGTTTTCTGAATTTCCTTTTTATTCAGAGTAAAACTATTATAGTGAGTTTGTATAGCTATTCAAACCGTGGACCTTTAACAAAGAGGACAATAGGGTCCACGATTGAGTCAAGGTCCACGATTGAAAATCGTGTACAAAACATATGAGAGGCCTTCCAAAAAAGTTAAAGTACATTGTATAAACAAAAGAGGGACAATAGGAGGTCCGCGATTTCCGGTGTTTACACACTTGTGTGGGTGTGCGTGAGCATGTATATACCGGCAATCGTAGACCTAGGACAAAAGAATTCGGGAGTAGACAAAGGGTCCACGTTTGACCAAACGTCTACGATTGAAAATCGTGTACAAAACATATGGGAGGCCTTCCGAAAAAGTTATAAACAAAAGAGGAACAATGGGAGGTCCACGATTGCAGGTATTTACACACTTGTGTGTGTGTGAGTTTGTATATGCCGGCAATCGTGGACCTAGGACAAAAGAATTTGGGCGTAGACAAAGGGGTCCACGTTTGACCTAACGTCCACGATTGAAAATAGTGTACAAAACCAATGGGAGGCCTTCCGAAAAAGTTAGAGTATAAACAGAAGAGGAACAATGGGAGGTCCACGATTGCACCCGTTTACATGACTGGGTGTGTGTGTTAATATTATTGAAGATTCAGGTGTTTTGTTTGATCCAAAACTGGCCATTTGAGCTCATACCACGTGACAGATGTCTTCATGACGTCACTGTTCAGGACACAGCTTTACTACATGGGGGTTTAAAATTGAAGACCTCACAATGAGGTCATCAACACGTGACTTCAAATTGTACTCAACGTAGGTACTGGGTAGTGTCTATACACATACCGAGTTTCTCGAATTTGTTGTATTCTAGTTATCTGACTTTAAATAATGCAACTTGTGATGTCACATGACAAACAATGTCACCATGTAGTCGTTATTTAGGATACATTAGCATTTGATTGTCTTTATACGTGCAAAGATTTACGTCACCATAATGTAAAATAATGTCAAAATTGCTATTTAGAAAAAAATATAAAAACTTTTAAAATTTATATATTGAAATCATATGTCATCGTGATGTCACTCAGCATGTATTTAGCATTTATACTATACTGTAGGTAGCGACCAAGTTTATCACAATCGTACCTTATTCTTTGTATGTTGAAAATATGTTGTTTTGTTTGGTAGATATCTTGAAAAGAATGTTGAAAAAGGAAATATTTAAATATTCATAAAAGATTACATGATGATGTCATCGTGATATCACCCGATTTTTCACATAACCCATCCCTGTCTGTATACAAACAAAACTTCAAGACACGTGATGGCATCTTAATGACTTTAAACTCTTCGACATACAATTTCAGCTTCAGGTTTATGTTTCAGTTAAGTTTGGTTAAGATCTGCGGTTGTTTAAGGCACCAAGTACCACCGACAAAATTTGTGTAAAAAGACTATGGGATTTAAGATGAACTAAAATAGCGAAAAGAAGAAAAAAAATCTGAACAAAAACACAGGCTTTTCCGACTGGTTGTCAGAAAATCCCCAACCCCCTCCCCCTCCCCCCACCCCCACACCCCCCCCACACCCCCTCCCCCCACCCACCCCAAGGGAAGTTATTTCACAAAGTGTTATTTTTTCAGTCAATTCACAAACAAAAAATAACACTCAACTCTCAAAAGAAAACCAACTGAAACCCCGACTTCCGATGGAATGCAATTTCTGACCACCAAACCACTCAGCACAAAGATGACAAAATGAAGAAATGGATAGACAAATAAAGGAATAAGTGAATGGATAAATATCACAGAGTGTACATGTACCCCCATTATAATACATGTAGTTACATGTTTTAGTGACATGATTTAGTGATATTTATAAATCAGGGAATACATTTGTACAATATCATTTAGTTATGCGCCTATCAATTGCTGGTTATTCACCTAGGCATCTTATGTGCACATAACGTGATTATTTGGTGCAAATAAACACGTTGTTATTTCGTTTTAAGAACATCAATTGTTTTGGTTGTACAGTTACCATCAATTCACTTGTGAAGATCACGATATTGTAACTGATTATTCATCCAGCATCTTTGGCCTACTGCTCTACATAACGTTATTATTTAGTGTATATAACATTTTTTTTTTTTTTGTAAAACACCAATAGTTTGGGTTGTACAGTTACCATCAACTGTATGCAGCAACAGACCAATCAGAACCAAGGAAATGTGGGTAACCGTTTAAAGTAGGACACAAAGCGTAACAATAAAGAAGAGTTCAATTTGGCCAAGCAATCTATCAACTACAATCAACTTTGATTTAAAAGGATATAGTAATAACGGATACATATTTTAAATCACAAAAAAAAAAAATGCCGGCCGGCTATTAATGCAAGTTTATTTCAAATATAGCATTCCAAAAAAATCAGCTGTCCACTCCAGCTAGTCCCAGAGGACAATTCTGATGTTGTAGGCCGGGCAACCCTAGTACTGGACAGGCAGAAAAGACCCTCTTTCCAAATGCGGGCTCCCTCCAAAAGTAGTGCAGTAGGTTCTGAAGACCACAACTGCCATTTCTGGCCTGGTTGTTCTTTGCTGGGTGAACGATGTTAGGTATACGTGCACCGGCTAAAACTGTCCACTGGGAGATTCACTAGTCCTCTGGACTTCTGCAGTGACTCAAAGAATCTGAGACTGTGAATACATGTACGAGAGGGTGTACCTCAGAGCAAAAAACAAAACAATACATGTACATGCATTACACAACCTACATGCAGGCGTATTGGCTGTAAAACGACTTTGCCTGTCTCTATCCATAAAAACACAAGCCTATTTGCATTTATAGACACATGGCAAGGGCAATAATAAATTGCCATGGCAATAGTCGACAATTATTATTCATCAAAAATTTGGCTATATCAGCTTGAGCACTTACAAACTAAATGCAAAAGGTACAAAGTGCAACAATCACTTAAACTTATTATTTTCAACTCACAATATGCACATACACCTGTATATGTATGTTTCCACATCACATGCATGCATTAATCCAATTGGCAATACATGTACCTAAACAAAAAACTTTTGTCTGGGAAAACACATAAAAAATGAATTCATTGCTTCCCCAAATTACAAGAATGGAATGTCCAGGTATGCAAAATATATAGCTTAATGTGACCAAGTCAAAATCCGGGCTTGACGATTAGAATCTCTACAAATAGTCCGTTATCCCATGATTTATGCACACTACCCAATTAAACATTTGTTTTACACAGCGTAAAAATCATATTTTAAAACCGCTCAAATATGGTTAATTTTACATACCTGAGAGCCAACAGTATGCTAAGGAGACTCGGTGATAACCAAAGCACACACATGTAAGGTGATGACAACAAAAAAGCAAATTTTACGATGAGATTATCTTGGATAGTTTCGAGCAAAACTGTCAACAAATAAACTTTTGTTGAACAATGGCGAGAAGGTAGCGAGTTCCCGCGGTCGCATGAGGGTGCTATGGCAATTTCGCTTTCCGACATGCACTGCACAACTCATAATAAGCGCTGGGCTGCAATTGTGTTCATAAAATGCATGTTAAAATGACGTGTTTAGTCCAAAAACACACTTTCTTGACCACAATGTGAAGCTATTTAAGCAATTCCACAGAAAAAAATAGATTTGTTTTGCAAACAACTGAAGAATCACATTACCGGTACATCTCATGGAGTATACAAAATATGAAATTGATAATGGAACCATGACTTCATCATGGCGGGAAAAGGTGAATATACAGCTAACTCACAACAACATCTAATTTCAATATTGGGTTTTGCCCTTCGCCGACGTATTTCAAAAACACTGTCTAGAAAGCAGGAAGTCGTGGGTTCAAGTCCCACCAGAGTGATTTTTCCAAATAATCTCTCGGGACAACACTGAGTATACAGTGTTTATGAAATCCCAATACTGAATGTACATCATCCCGACGCAAAATTCCATCTTATGAATAACATCTAATTTGTAGTGCTTAGTAGATTATTGTAGTATTTCTATACTGTATCCGTAGTACATAGTAACATGTTATAAATTGTTTACTTTACCGATAAAGTAACAATAAGCGCCTTAATGCCTATTACAGGATTATCACGTGCGCAGAATGTGATTCGCACCATACAGAAACACGCAGTTTAACGTGATTTACTTTTTATATCACGTTATTGTCATTGGTTTTAAAAGAACGGGCCAATAATGTTATCATGGTTATATTGTTGTGATTTTCACGCAATTGAAATCACATGACTTTTTAGAGAAAATGCATTACCGCCCATTACGAGATTATCAAGTCTTTACAAAACATGATTCACACGGTTACATACGAGTTTGATATGCAAAACGAGATTCAAGATCGTTCCAATAATGTTACTATAATGGTAATATTGCCGTGATTTTCACGCGATTGAAATCACGTGATTTTGTTTTAGAAAATGCATAAACGCCTATTACGATATTATCACGAGTGTGCAGAACGTAATTCACACCAAATTGGTTACGTAAGTTTGACGTGATTTTGAGGTGATTTTCAAGTTCCACTGTTTACTGGGAAGATGTACTGAACTTTATAATGTAAGACAACGCTAATGCACGCGTATAAAATGCTGCATTCGTGCGTGTGCATACGCGCACACGACAGACGGGCGCGGAGCGCTTTCACGCACTCACAAGGCCGATACATACGCATGTGTTTTGTACTGAGCAAATGGTAGAAAAAGTGGGGAGAAAATGCTTCGCATTTTGTCCTTTTTACAGGAGGTTTTTACATTTTTCGTAAGGGTCGTGACCGCTGTTAATGGACATCGCCTTCGGCTCGGTCCATTAACAGCGGTCACGACAATCCTCGGTTATTATTGACGAGGTAAAGACCGGGTCATCACACTTTTATCCCCTTATTAATATTATACTAACCCGGTATCGGGCTCCAATTCATCTCCAACCCTTTCTAGAACTTGGAATATTCCCTGCCTGGTGAACCTATATCTCTTAAGGATTTCCTCGTCATTTAGATTATCTAGTGGATTTCTTCTATCTCGGAATATCCTCTCTCCTAATTGCCTGCCGAGCTTTGTAATCAGCGAGAAACATAAGCGACATTGTTGCTTTTTAGTAAATTGTACATGTTCGCATAGATAAGACGACCCCCAGACCGATCTTAAGTTAAGACGAGTTCAGCCGCGTTGCTAAGGAAGTTAGGACGTGTTGAACGCATCCTAACTTTGGTGAAATCGATCCTAGGACGAGTCGCGAGTTAAGACGAGTTACTCTTCCTAAGACTCGTCTTAGCGTTTCGTGAAATCAGCCCCTGGGGCCGATTGTAGGAAACTCTTCTTAACTTATGACTCGTCTTAGGACTTAAGACGAGTTCCTGCTCTAAGATCGATCTTAGATAAACCCTTCTTAAGCAAGACGCATCCGAAATACAGATAAACGAACTGCTAATTGTTGGACGAGGATGACCTTTCGCATGCCATGGCTGTATCATGTTCAATTTGGCACTTTCACGCAACAGCCGTCGGAAGTGTACGCGCTTGCAGTAAATTGCGAGATGGCATTGCTGCACTAGCGCTGTACACGGATAAATATGTCAAGAAAAAATAAATTATTGCTTGCCGTTTCATAGATTTTTATTTAATTTTTTATTTTGAAGAGAGCTTTTAAAAATACAAACTTGTCGAATGTTCCCCGAATAATATAATGTTTGCTCTGGTTCGACGTATACGTTCGAAATTTCACTAAAATGCACATAGACAATCCTACAAATTTCAAATATTTCCAAGCGAAATGACCGTTCAACGTTTCAAAAATGTGTTACTTATAAATTATTACAGAAAATATAAAGTTTTTAATTTAAATCGGGGTAACAGGTTTGATACATTTTTCGTGCAGAACATGGGTTCACCTATTTAAAAATAACTGAGCTACATACAAAAACGGGATAGGCCTACCCTTTTCCCTCGGACTTTTAGAACAATATCCAGCTACCAATCATCCTCAATTGGAAAATGGGCCTATATACCAAAAAGATAACAGTATGGGGATTCCAATGCGCTGGTCAAAATATATCACAAAATTCACTAGTTTTATAAAAATGCTTGTATAGACCAACTTATGTCATTCCCGAATCTGAAAATAATTCCATTTCGTGTTGTTGCGAACCCAATCAGATTACCTGTGTTTTTGTTTTAACAGTTGAAACTGTTCGGTGTAATAAAATGAAATTGTGTCACTGTTATTCTGGCCTTTTTGACTGCGATGTTAATGTGCCAAAAAAAAATTTGTTTAGAATCATTTCACCTTTTCATTGTTATTTGAGTATTTATTATACAGCCGTTGGCAGTTTTCTGTATGCGTATTTATAGAGCTCTGTGGATCTGTTACGCCCCAAATATGGACCGTCCGAACAGTCCCGAGTTTATTTTGTTGAGGCAGTCTTGTAAACAGTCGAGGAATTCCTCAACTATTGATAAGATTGACCCAACAAATACGCGGGACTGTCCCAACTATAGTTTCATAAACGCTCCGTATGTAGTTGCCTATCTGAAACAACCGTCCTTAATATTGTTTCATAGGTTAAATCGCCTAAGTATGAAAAAGAACAATTCCCTCACTTAAATAATTTGTCCTTTTTATAATACGCCAAAATTAATTCAGGCGTAATTCCCTGGCTATATTTGCGTTTTTGCTTCATTTTCTGTGCACTTTCTA
Source organism: Hippasteria phrygiana (assembly GCA_037893225.1). Lineage (NCBI taxonomy): Eukaryota > Metazoa > Echinodermata > Asteroidea > Valvatida > Goniasteridae > Hippasteria > Hippasteria phrygiana. Next base: position 1,110,997 of record JAZGUH010000028.1, on the reverse strand, counting down.
CAAAATTAGGCCTAGTATTCGAAGTATAGTCATTGAATGCTGATTAATATTACACTCACCCGGGTATTGGGCTCAAATTCATCTCCAACCCTTTCTATAACTTGGAATATTCCCTGCCTGGTGAACCTATATCTCTTGAGGATTTCCTCGTCATTTAGATTATCTAGTGGATTTCTTCTATCTCGGAATATCCTCTCTCTTCTAATTGCCTGCCGAGCTTCGTAATCAGCGAGAAGCATAAGCGCCATTGTTGCTTTTTAGTAAATTGTACGTGTTCACATATATATATATGACGACCCCCAGACTGATCTTAAGTTGACGAGTTCAGCCGCGTTGCTAAAGGAAGTTAGGACGTGTTGAACGCGTCCTAACTTTGGTGAAATCGATCCTAGGATGAGTCGCGAGTTAAGACGAGTTACTCTTCCTGAGACGCGTCTTAGCGTTTCGTGAAATCGGCCCCTGGTATCAGATTCTATTCATTCCTTATAGGTGGAATTTTTTGTTAAATGTATAAAAAGAAAAAACAAACATCTTTGTTGTAACGGGAAGTATCCATAGTTTAGTTGTTTTGTAATTATACAGTAACAGTCATGTTGTACTCGAACGATTTAATGAAGCTAAATGAATCATCTGAAAAATAAATGAAATTAAACTATTTCTGTCAATGGTTTCACTAATAATACTCATAACTGCTACTTCAGACAGTCGGTAACAAAGTAAGACACAACCAGTAATATGATTTTGAAAACAAAATCTGTTTATTTTATTATATCATTGAAGATGAATAAAATTGCAAGAAGACATTTTATCATTTAAGTGATCAAATGCTTTATTCTCAGAATTCATAGGTTGGTTGTTTTAATATACTTGGATTACCTGGTATTGTGCCACAACTCTCATCTGCACTACTGAAGTCATACTGCATGTACTGTTGGCTGCACACAGATACATGTGTGTATTTACTGCACAAATGCCATTGCCAATTTTGTGTCAACACAGGATCTTAAGCTCATCGCAAGCAGCCAATCAGCTGCTGAGGTGGCAAACTTTTTCATGAATATTCACAGCTTTTGGCAGTGCTGGATGCATGGTGATGGGTGTGTGAAATCATACTTCACAAAAATGGGGACATTGCACTTTGTGACCTGGAAAAACCCTTGTACATGTACTGTGTGGATTAATCTGATGTAATGTAACAAACTGGCAAACAGTAAGCTGTGCAGACATAGGTGTGTGTTAAGGACTTAAGGTTAAACAAATTTATCCAATATGGCACTGCAAATTTAGAGGAAAACAGAGGATTCTGGCACAGGATTAACTCCTAGGATGGGAAACTATACATGTCTATGTAGTAAATTTTAGTAGCTTTCTTTCCCTGTAGGAGGTGTAGAATTTAGAGACAATTTGTGGTTCAAAATGGCATTACAAATTCTGTGAAAAAAACATGATTCTAAACGGGATTCAGTGCTAAATATTCATAACCATGTCAGCCAATCACATTAGAGAGTTTTGACCAATGAAGGCTCTTGTAGGATCAAACTTTTAGCCAATGGGCAGCTTCTTATTCTGGTGGATGGTTGGGTGGAAATAGGAAGTGCAACTTGGGTTCACTTTGTCACAGCACTTTATAGGGTATACAACCATTAGTTGAACTTTTCAAATACCCACCTCCACCCCGTCTCCGCCAATTGCCAAGTACTTTGTGGGAAGATGTATTTTCAATTGCTGCTTTTATATAACGACATTTAATATTTAATTTTACTTTATGCTCTGTTGGTTTCCTGGATGTTCTTCTGGAGCCGTTATTCCTCCCATCAGTTCAGTTGGGGGAAATTTCTTGTCCTATGTCTTAACTACAAGGGTATCTTTGAATTGTCATATATTAAGGCATTTTTTAGCGGGAATTCAACAGACACAGGTTAAAAGTTTTCTCAATGCTCTATCAGAATGGCCAATAAATGTATTCGATCAATTTATTTCATCATTTATAATTGCCCTAACATAAAATGTAAGAACTATGACAGTAATTTCAAGTTTTGTGACAGGCACTCTCATGACTCCCTGGAGGTTCATCAGGGACCATTCCTCCCGTAGCTCATAGCATTAAGCGGGGGAACATTCTGTGCCTGGATGTTTTAATAGTTCATATCGGTGTTTTCATTACAGATTTCCTAATTGGTGTTAAAATGAATGTTGGCCTTTGATAATGTGTGGCCTGGTTTTGCCAATTTTGTGTACATGTTCTGGCTAGTTCTGGTGTTACATCCACTTATGTATTAACTAACAGGGTCTGGTGTGCCCTAGTTAGCAGGGTCTGGTGTGCCCTAGTTTTCAGGGTCTGGTGTGCCCCGACTATGATGGTCTGGTGTGGCATATTGACATGTATCAGGGTCTGGTGTGCCCTAACTGTGATGGTCTGGTGTGCCATATGGTGGGTCTGGTGTGCCCTATTTCATGGCTGGGACTGGTGAGCCCAGGGGGTCTGGTGTGCCCCATGTAAATGCATTTTTGTCTTTGCCAGTTTGCCCATAAAAACTCTGGTATCTGGCAATATTTTGGAAAATACAAATGCTGTGCCATAGTTACAAACAAATACATTGTGTGTGTGCTGTCATTCATTTTCAGTCTGTGAATAAATAAATATTACAGTAAATAACCAATTTTTTTCCATTTTATATTTTGAAATACTTTTTAATGATCAATTTCTCTTAGAAATATTTCAGTTTTGTGCCATACATGTGTATACAGTTATATTCGTTTTTAATGATATTTGCAAAAGGTGGCTCTCCACAATTGAATATCAGAAATTCAGAATTAATAAATAAATGAATAAATAACGAAAGAGAAAAGAGGGAGAAACATTAAGTATGTAATGTTAGGACCAATATTTGCAAAATTTTGTTGGAGGTGTCATTTAGTGCAATTAATTCAGTGCTGAGCTCCAAGTCTTCGTTTTTCTCCATTGTGAACTACAGGGAACGATCACAAGTTTTACCTACCAAAGGTATGAGGGCACCCTTCATCATGAGCAACTACTTCCTGTTTCACTTTTTCAGCGGAGTGTCCGATCTTTCCTTTTTACGATCTTTGCTAGTACTAGCCTAATAGCACGAAATAGATTTGTTGTAAATGAATCACTTTCGGCTAATCAAAACGCGTACCGCACACCACAAGTACAACTAGATCTGTCTCCGAAGCGTATTCGCAAGTGATGGACGTCGAGCACCAGCAACATGATGTTGCGGCTCGAATGGCACCTACAAGAACACCGCGCCTTCGCGCATGCATGCAGCGTATTCGATCGCAGGTACTACTTTGTACGTCACACGCACGTACGTAGAGTGAGCAAACGGCGAATTCATGCCATGTTTAATCCGGTACCCAGTCCCCGGGCATCACTGTTGGACCGACGTCTCGTCGGGCAGCCGTCCATACCTCATGTACTGAGCTCGTATATGCATACTAAACCTCGTCCCCAGGGTCTACTTTCATCCTCGGTCTGGAAGCGTATTGCTCGAACAGTGTGACGCGTACTGTACTACCGAATTAAGTACATGTGTATGTGTATGTGTATGTACATGTAGGCTACTGATGAGATTTGCAAACTAAACAATCCAAATTCGTTAACAAATTGCGGTAAAATTATAGGTAAAAATCTGCTTGCTTCTTTTTGTTTGGGCCGGGCCGGACTCGGGCCGATTCCTTGAGCTAGTCGAGTCCTGACTGTCCGAGTCCTTGAAAATCAGGACTCGAGCCCCTGATGTGGCACTTACATGTAGAGGGAACCAAGGACAGGAGTCAATACATCAAATACATTCAATGTTTTGTTTTTCTCTATATCTCATATCCTTGTAAGAACACTGCCCAATATATAGTTTGACAAATTACTCAGTATTTAAAGAGGAAAGAAAACCAATTTGCATTTTTCTACTTTAGTGGCTTTTCTGAGAGCTTATGCCTCCCCAAACCTAACAAAGTAGGTTTGAAGAGTTTATGCATGGATTTGGCAATTTTAGAACAGTTTTACTTTGGAGTCTCTTTCGCTCAGAATCAGAAAAGCTCAGGGTCAACCGCGTGTTTACAATCCAATCGTGTGACGTAGCTGCGTAGAGATAGATGACGTCACTATGCGAGTGCCCATTATGTTTCTATGCGTGCATGTGTGTGTACTACGTGTTGGTTTTGTACTATTTTTAATGTTCCTGGCGGTGCATTATTGCATGAACGTTGCACTGATGAGTTTTTCATTATTTCTTAATGGGGTCGTTGTGGAGCAGGAAGCTTACTCGTGTCTTATTCATCCATATTTTGACACTGAAATTTGGGTTTGGAATTTGTGTGGATGGAGAGATATACCGTACCCTGTGGACAAATGGTGCCGGATATGGGGGGAATTCACTTAGCCTTTGATTTGAGTAGCGCTGCTCAACCCTACACAACTGGTAACCTGACCATTATGTGCTATTCGATGTCAAGATACGTTTACCAGTGAATAGTCTATGGGGTTTGCTTAAGTACAGGGACAAAGGGGAGAACAATGCCATGTCTCCACAGGGATGCAAAAACGCAGAAATGTGGATGGATTTGTGTGTGCGCCGCGAACATAGTCTGGTAACTGCATTGTATCTGTCTCAATGAAATGAATCAAAAAATTAGCTGGCCTGACGTTTCCAACTCAAGCAAGTTCTTTCTCAAAGGCATTTGCCTTTGAGAAAGAACTTGCTTAAGTTCGAAACGTCAGGCCAGCTCTTTTTTTATTCGTATATTTCAGGTCCATTCAGTCAGTCAGCAGTTTGCAACAGTTTAATTCATTTTCAATGAAATGAAAACATCACAGTGACGTCGCGATACGTACCTGTAGACGTACACGTACTTTTATGACACCGGGTCGCCGTGGACAAAATTTTCGCTCTGGAATAATGGCAGAATCTGATGGCTCGTGGGAGGAGTATAGCGTAGATTCTGAAGATTTTCAGCTGCATAATACTTATCAACTGTAATACATTCGAGCTCTGAATAACTCCAAAAGTAAGCTAGGAAGGCCGTGAATTCGGCAAAAATTGGCAAGAAAGTACGACCAGCTGACGACGAAAATGTTATAACACACACGTGGATGATATAGTGCCAACACGCTGCAGACGTGGTGGCCGCGCTGCTGGTCCACTGAGGCCAAGTAAGCGCACACGCGTCATAAGGTCATATGAATACATTTGCATCCTTAATGACCTTTGCAGGAATTGAGACCAAACGCTCGCTCCAAGGGGCACTTTTAGTCTCTTTTTTTTCAATGAAATAAATTGTAATCGTTCTTTACCAATTTGTATTTGGTCAGAAGAATATACAAGCTATCAGAAAAGCCAATAAAGCGAAAAAATGCAACTCGGTTTTCTTTCCTCTAAGAAATTATAGAGAATCATCTTCAAGATTTTAACGTTCACATCATTGTCAGACATTCCGTCATAAAGTGTTGGGAAGCAGTAATGACATGCAGAAATTATCCCAAATTTTGTTCCTAATGCAAAGCTATCCATTGAGGGATTACAACTGGTAAATTTTAGGTTAAACCTCTACATATTTTTGTAACCACAGGGTGTACATGTACATCTTCAATACTTTAAGTTAATAACAGGGACATGTCACTAAATTTCTGTCCATGTTATGAACATTGTTCACATCACAACCTAATTTCATGACAATTTGGGAGACCGCCAACAAAGGGTAAAATAGCTCAGTTGGTAGAGCGCCGGTCATGATAATGACCCTCGCCTTTGGCTCGGATCATTATATTTAGAGTCCTACGAAATCCAGTCCATTTAATTGGTTGAACACTTGAGCGACCAGTCACTCTCCTAATACATGTTGCAGGGTATTATGTGATATATCAAATATCACATAATACCCTGCAATGTGTATTAGGTACCACCTTTTAAATGAGCAGGAGATTGATTATGAAGGAGTTCGCATGCACTGTGTAACATATTTACATTAACATTGAATAGGTAAAAATTACACAACTGGTTATATCACTAAGGGAATAAATATGTGCTGGGCCGGTTTTAAACGTACGTTTAAAACCGCCTTGGGGCCTGGATGCTGACACTGACCCAAGCCAAAGGCAAGGGTCATTATCAGCGTCCGGTCACCAAGGTGGTTTTAAATGTACATTTAAAACCGGCCCAGCACATATTTATTCCCATTCATAAAGTATATCTTTATATAATTCAGCAAAACCTCCGAAAAATATAAATTTCCAATGATTTTGTTAATTTTTTGTTTACCTTAGTTTGTACAGCACCCCTTTAGCTATTTAATGGTTCGTCCCACGTGCAAGTAGTGCTAAGCATTTCCTTATATGGAAATTGACGCACGCATGACGCGCTCGCCAGGTGGTGCAGAACACAGCAGTGTAGGTGTAGTGTGAAATTATGGACTCTAAATACAGACGCATCGGTAGTATTGCGCTTGCGTTAAAGAGAGTGACTGGTCATGTGACACCGAAAAAAGTGTTTAAAATCGGTTGGTGTTTTATTGGCCATTTAAAACCACCCACGTGATGGGCTCTCGACCAATAGGAACGGGTAAACTGTCTTAGGTATATGAATGATTTTAAAATGTGTCATCCCACACTATGGTTACAACCGACAACTTTAGGGGTAAGAAGTGAAAGGTGGATTTAAAATCAGGTTTCTTGCTACTTTTTGTTGACTGAACATTCCTGCATCATTTGTGATTGCACTGAAAAATAAATAGGCTGATTCGCTAATATGTAGGGAATTACTGGGTCATCTTTAAGATGTAATGAATGATAATGTTCACAACATGGATAGACATTCTTGTATAGGTATATTCTTGTTATAATTAATCTAGACATCGTTCCATTTCCATTACTTGTTCAATGTAGATTTGTTATCACTCAAAAATAGTATTTATGAATACATTTTCAAAGTGAACAAAGAAAACTGGCGGAACAGGATTCGAACCTGCGGCCTCCGGAATACCATGCTGGCGATCTTGCCGTATGTTGGCGGTCTCCCAAATTGTCAGTATTTATTAAATTAGGTTGTGACGTTAACAATGTTTATAACATGGACAGAAATTTTGTGACATGTCCCTGTTGTGAAGATGAAGTCTTTAAGATGTACACCCAGTGGTTTTAAAAATGCGTAAAGGTTTGCCCTAAGATTGGCCGGTGGTAATCCCTCAATGGATAGCTTTGCATTAGGAACAAAATTTGGGATAATTTCTGCATAACATTACTACTTCCCAACACTTTATGACGAAATGTCTGTCTATGTTATGAACGTTAAAATCTTAAAGATGATTCTCTGTAATTTCTTAAATACTGAGTTATTTGTCACACTTTATGGTGGGCAGTGTTCTTACAAGGATATGACATATAGAGAAAGACAAAACATGGAAATTATTTAATGTATCGACTCCTGTCTTTGGTTCTCTCTAAGTGAAAATGGAAATGACCCAAAAGCAGACTTGATGAAAGCAAGTACTACATGTACATACTTTTTTACAAACTTCATCTTTCAAGATGCAGTCAATAAGACATTGGCATTGACAACCTCCACGCTCATACACTGCAATAGCACTGTTCATTATTAGCAAAATGAGCTAAAAATAGGTTCCTAGAAATTTAACAAGGGCGCACTCCGACCTGACGCAGAGCATTCACCGTTCTATCATCTAAATATGCCTTGTACATGTAAGTACATACATGTAAAACGACCTGACCTAACTTGATCTGAACAAGCATCACACAAGTCTCCAGGTCAGGTCAGGTCAGGTCAGGTCAGGTCAGGTCAGGTCAGGTCAGGTCAGGTCAGGTCAGGTCAGGTCAGGTCAGGTCAGGTCAGGTCAGGTCAGGTCAGGTCAGGTCAGATGTACACAAGTAAATGCTGTCAGTGTTATGAAATTCCCCTCACGGAATGTATATATAAGCCCTCATTCAGTATTACTATTATGTACAACCGACACAAACAAATGTTTTGTCACAGGCCACGCGCCACTTATTTGCATACGCGTGCCACTTCGGCTGAACCTGGAATGAATGGGTCAATGTTGTTTTTGTAGAGGTCTATCTCGCATACACCAGGTCTATCTCGCATACACCAGGTCAATCTCGTGTACGCTAAGCGTTTCGAGAACCTGTGTAAAAGATTATTTTTAGATGTGACGTCATTTGTACGATTCTCTAGAATTTCTAGTAATCTCTGGAATGAATGAAATCCTTTATATACGGGCTAACTTTGGATAATAAAAATCAGGACTTGATTTTTGACGGTGGACTTGAGATTTCAATGGACGGAGAATTTCGTTGAGCTGTTTTATTCGGACCTGTGAGACAGCGTCTGGAGACAGTTGGAGCTGAGTTTTATTTCCGGAAAAAGAGACATTTATCTGTGAACTGTCGTCGGTTCATTATTTGGGGTCTCATATCCCCATATTTTCACGACGAAAGCCAGTTGGTGTCGTCCCTCGCTGTTTTCGTCTCTCTTCGGCTGTTTTGGAGGTGAATTCGCCCCGTGTTCCAGATCGTCAAAGACCTGTATTCGCTTGCATTATTGGAGTTGTCCTTGTCCGTTGCTGAGTGCCCAAGCCGCCCAAGTCCTCGCCCATTGCAGAGCTGCCCAAGTCGTCTGAGCCCTCGCCTATATAAGTTGTATTGTATAAGATCTTTTCTTAATTCTACACTTGTTAAACCCTGTTGATTCTCGAATATTCTCATTATTAAATCACATTGTTTCTTTGTTTTTTATATCAGTGTGATCTTGTTTGATTTCTTTGTTGCATCTGAGAAAATTCAGGCATTTTCTAGTAATTTCTATTTGCGGATAGTCTGGAGATTTTCAGACAGTAACAAATTGGGGGCCTGTCCGGGAAATCGAACAAACATAAGCCAAGTTTTGTTTACGATATCGTCAAACAAGGTCGCACACTTTGGTATATTGTTGCTAGTGTAGAATAATCATAGCTAGTAAGTTCGATGCACAAGCTTTCGTGGAGGTTGAAGATTTGTCAGTCGAAAAGTTGCAACATTTGACAAAACATGAGTTGCAGGAAGTTGTTAGATATGCTCATCTAGAAATTTCTCGAAGTGCCAAGAAGGCAAAACTTGTGAGCGTTCTTGCGGAAAAGTTCAATCTAGAGATGGCAGAGTCTCCGCAAACTTCTGATCGAGAAATTGAGCTGGCCAAAATTGAGCTGGAAAAAGAAAGGCTCAGGCTTGAGTTTAAAGAAAGAGAAAAAGAAAGAGAAGAAAGAGAATTTGAACTACGAAAGCTTGAACTCGAACATCAACTGAAGATAAAAGAGTTGGAATTAGGTGCAAAGAAAGACACAGGCAAAGAGAGAACTCCAATTGACTTTCATCTAGCGCAAAACGTGAGGTTGGTGCCGAAGTTCAACGAACATGACGTTGAAACATATTTTCTGTCTTTCGAGAAAACTGCCAAAAGTCTGAAGTGGCCTGAGAAGTATTGGCCTTTGCTCCTGCAGAGCACGTTTGTGGGTAAGGCTCAAAAAGTCTACGCCACACTTTCAGAAGACCAGTGTAGTGAATATGCTACAGTTAAAGCAGCCATTTTGAATGCTTATGAGTTGGTTCCTGAGGACTATAGGCAGAAATTTCGAAAATTGACTAGAACAAATGGCCAGACAATTGTGGAATTCGCTAGACAGAAGGAAATTGTGTTTGATCGATGGTATCGATCTCTCAAAGTTGATTAGAAATTTTAGGAGCTGAAAGAAGTTGTCCTCATAGAGGAGTTCAAAAACAGTGTCCCACTGAGCATCAAAACCCATTTGGAAGAACATCACATCACCCAGCTAAAGAAAGCTGCAGTGGTAGCTAATGATTATGAGTTAACTCACAAAATGAGTATGGGCAAAACTAATTTCCAGTCAAAGGGTTTCAACAGACACGCTGATAGGGGCAAGTCAGGTTCCAAGGCACAGTCTAGCACTGGTAATCTTGATCTATCGTATAAGAAGCCGCCATCACCAAGTGGAGCCAACGAGGACAGAAAGAAGTTCTTTCGTCCCATCAAATGTGATTACTGTCACAAGAAGGGCCACACGAAGGCGAGATGCTTCAAGTTCATCGCTGACGAGCGAGAACATTCCGAAAAGCCAGTCGCTTTTGTCCGTAAGGACACTCTACTTCGTAGGAAGTCTGGTGAGGCCAATGGCAACCGTGTTTCTTCTTTGAAGGTGGTTAATGAAATCAACCCAGTCGATGACATTTTAAAAAGATTTTGTTCATCGTGGTGATGTTTAGTGTGCGTCCGAGGAAGCCGGCAGTTCAGTTGTTATCCTAAGGGATACAGGCGCGTCACAGTCACTGATGCTGGAGGATGTGTTGTCATTGTCTCCAGAAAGTTTGCTGAATGCGAAAATGTTGATTCAAGGTATTGGGGGTAATTGTATGCTTGTCCCGTTGCATAGGGTAAATTTGAAATGTGACTTGTTCACTGGCCTTGTGGATGTTGGAGTTGTTCCTAGTCTGCCGATTAAAGGTGTCAGGTTTTTGCTAGGTAATGACGTCGTGGGAGGTAAAGTGTCGGCATCCCCTATTGTCTCTGGCGAACCTGTGGATGAGCCAGAAATTCATTCTTTGGAGGAGGCGTTTCCAGAAATCTTCCCCCGAGTGTGCAGTGACGAGATCTCAGTTGAAACAGATGGAAAAGGAGGTTGCAGAGTCAGTGCTGATAGAGGAGGACTCTGGTGTTTGGCTGGCTGAAACTTTCTTCAATAATGTAGAAGAAAATGAGGGAGTGTCTCAAGATGCTAAGTTTAGCCGATCCTCGCTGATAGAGCAGCAGAAAGCGGACCCAGATTTGAGAAAGCTCGCCCAGACAGCGTGTTCTGAGGAAAAAGTACAGGGGGTTCCGGAATGCTACTACATCAAGTCTGGTGTGTTAATGAGGAAATAGAGACCTACCCAGAGACCAGCTGATGAAGAATAGAGTATTGTTCATCAAATTGTTGTTCCTCCTTGTTAATGTGATGAGATCTTGAGAATTGCACATGAGATTCCGGTTGCAGGTCATCTTGCCATCAGAAAGACTCAAGCTAGAGTCATGCACATTTTTATTGGCCTCAGCTACACCAAGATGTGGTTGCATTCTGCAAGACGTGCCATACGTGTCAGATGGTGGGGAAACCACAGCCATCGATCAAGCCTGCACCGATGATACCGATTCCTGCATTTGATGAGGCATTTACGAGAGTCCTCTTTGATTGTATTGGTCCTCTACCGCGGATAAAGTCCAGGCATCATTTTTTTTTTACCATAATGGATTTGTCAACCAGATCTCCAGAGGCCATTCCACTGAGGAAGATAACAGCCAAAGTTGTTGTTGAGGCTCTTATGCAGTTTTTCACAAGATATAGTTTACCGAAAGAAGTACAGTCCGATCAAGGGTCTAACTTCATGTCGGGTGTGTTTCAGGAAGTCCTGAGTGAGTTGGGGATCAAGCAGTTAATTTCATCTGCATATCACCCACAGTCTCAAGGAGCTCTGGAGAGGTACCACCAAACCCTCAAGAATATGATCAGAGCATACTACGAAGATTTTCCAGAAGATTGGGACAAAGGAATTCCCTTTTTGTTGTTTGCAACTAGGGACTCACCGAACGAGTCAACCGGTTTTACTCCGTTTGAGTTGGTCTACGGTCATGAGGTGAGGGGGCCTTTGAAACTCAACAAGGAGAGGTTTCTAGGAGAGGAGGATGAGACCAATCTGCTTGACTATGTGTCGAACTTCAAGGAGAGGCTGTCCAAAGCATGTTCTGTGGCACAAGAACATCTTAAGGTGTCCCAACGGGTCATGAAGACAAGAGCAGAAAAGAGATCTGAAGTCCGCATCTTTAAACCCGGCGAAAAAGTGCTAGTGCTGTTGCCTCTACCTGGCGAGCCCCTTAAAGCGAAGTTCAGTGGGCCCTACTGTGTCAAAAAGAAACTCAATGATGTAAATTACATAAAACAGGCACCCTACTGACTTAACCCTGACAAATTATCCAAGGTTCGAGAAGAGGTTAAGTTCATGATTGAGCATGACATTATAGAACCTAGTCAGAGTTCTTGGAGTTCTCCCATTGTCATGGTTCCAAAGCCGAACAGGACACTTAGATTTTGTATTGATTATTGAAAAGTCAATGCAGAAACTAAGACTGATTCGTATCCTATCCCTAGGCTGGAAGACTGCATTGATCGAGTTGAAAATTCTGCATTTGTCAGTAAAATAGACCTGTTGAAAGGATATTGGCAAGTGCCCTTGACTAACCGAGCCAAAGAAATGTCGGCGTTTGTGACACCCGATGGTCTGTACCAATGTAAAATGATGCCCTTTGGGATGAAAAACGCCCCAGCTACGTTTCAGAGAATGATGAGTCAAGTCATTTCCGGGCTGGAAAACTGTGTTGTCTATATTGATGACATTTTGGTGTACAGCGATAGCTGGGAAGACCATCTGAAACACTTGAGTGCCCTGTTTGACAAGCTTTCTAAAGCGAACCTCGTGGTGAACCTCAAAAAGAGTGAATTTGCCAAAGCAACAGTGACCTAGTCATGTGGTAGGTCAAGGTCACGTGCTACCTCGAGTAGCAAAGATTCAGGCCATCGAAGAGTTTCCCATACCCACAGGGAAAAGAGAACCGATGAGATTCCTGGGTATGAGTGGATTTTACAGAAAGTTTGTTCCGAACTTCAGCACCATTGCCACTCCATTACAGAAGAATGTAAATTTTGTTTAGTCGGGCTCATGCCAAAGTGCTTTTGAGAAATTGAAAGCCATTCTAACAAACGAGCCAGTTCTGGCTGCGCCAAAGTTTGACAAGGCGTTCAAAATAGCCATTGACGCCAGTGATGTTGGTGTCGGAGCGGTTTTGCTCCAAGAGGATGAGTCGGGCATCGAGCGACCGATCAGTTACTTCTCGAAGAAACTTAACAAATACCAGGCCATATACTCCACAATCGAAAAAGAGGCGTTCGGTCTGGTCCTTGCCCTACAGCACGTTTAAGTGTATGTAACAAATGGTGCTGGGGAGAGGATCATTTATACTGATCATAACCAACTAGTGTTTTTGGAGAAATTCAAGACCAAGAACCAAAGATTATTTCGATGGAGTTTGATTTTGCAACTATACCCACTCAAAATCATTCATATTGCTGGAAAGAGCAATGTTTTGGCTGATGCTCTGTCCAGGTTTTAGAAGATTGTACTTTATTACATTGATTGTTTGTGTTGTAAGACTAGTAAGTTTTAAACACAATACTTCTGTTTATCACTGTAAGGAGTCTTATTTTCTTTTCTCAGCGAAAATTTCCTGTGTAAATTTTCTTTCTTTATGGGGGAGATGTTATGTACACAAGTAAATGCTGTCAGTGTTATGAAATTCCCCTCACGGAATGTATATACGCCCTCATTCAGTATTACTATTATGTACAACCGACACAAACAAATGTTTTGTCACCGGCCACGCGCCACTTATTTGCATACCTGTGCCACTTCGGCTGACCCTGGAATGAATGGGTCAACGTTGTTTACGCGAAGAATATGTTCCAGAAGTTTCTGTATAGGTCTATCTCGCATACGCCAGGTCAATCTCGTGTACGCTAGGCGTTTCGAGAACCTGTGTAAAATTCTATTTTTAGATGTGACGTAATTTGTACGATTCTCTAGAATTTCTAGTAATCTCTGGAATGCATGAAATCCTTTATAAATGGGCCGACTTTGGATAAAAATCAGGACTTGATTTTCGACAGTGGACTCGAGATTTTGACGTTTTATTCGGACCTGTGACCTGCATATGACTCATCTGCTTAGGAGCATCTGGAGACAGTTAGAATTAGAGCTGAGTTTTATTTCCGGAAAAAGAGACATTTATCTGTGAACTGTCGTCGGTCCATTATTTGGGGTCTCATATCCCCATATTTTCGCGACGGGAGCCAGTTGGTGTCGTCCCCCGCTGTTTTCGTCTCTCTTCGGCTGTTTTGGTGGTGAATTCGCCCCATGTTCCAGCTCGTCAAAGAACTGTATTCGCTCGCATTATTGTAGTTGTCTTTGTCCGTTGCTGAGTGCCCAAGCCGTCCATTGCAGAGCTGCCCAAGTCGTCTGAGCCCTCGCCTATATAAGTTATGCCGGTAAGATCTTTTCTTAATTCTACACTTATTAAACCCTGTTGATTCTCGAATATTCTCATTATTAAATCACATTGTTTCTTTGTTCTTTATATCAGTGTGATCTTGTTTGATTTCTTTGTTGAATCTGAGAAAATTCAGGCTTTTTCTAGTAATTTTTATTTGCGGATAGTCTGGAGATTTTCAGACCGTAACACAGGTCAAATCGGGTCGGGTCGGGTCGGGTCAGGTCAGACAAGCAATCTTTTCAATAGCACTGTTCACTAATAGCTAAATGGGCTAAACAAAAAAATATGGAGTACTCCAATGACCCAGCGAGAGTGAAGTTGCCCTGATGCCCTGGCCCAACCCAGGCATCACATGTATCAGGGTCAAGTCATGGCATGTATCCCAGGTCAGATCAGGTCATCATCATTTGAAAGCTTAACACCCACAGGATATGCATTAATATTAAAAACGACACTTTGATGTTTGGAAGCATTAAGCTGAGGACACGAGCAGACCGGGCGCTGGGCGTTCACAGTCCCATCTAGCACGCAGTTACAAGAACTGCAACATGATTCTTCAACATACATGTATGATTCCTAGGTCAGGTCATGTCATCATATGTGCATACAGCCGTGGGAGGCAAGTTCCACACAAGCACGCTATACGCACGAATATTCATACCAACATTTGTAAATAGTGCCATTTCCATTAACCTAAGCATGTTCTGTACTCATCTTGGTTTCTTACATTTTTAAGTCCTGTATGAATGTACTTGACCTCCTGAGAGATGAAACAGCTTAGCTGCAAAAACTGCTCCACTGATGTTGTCACTGCCTCCTCTGGTGCTTCCACACACTTTAGACTAATGAAGATAATAAAGGATTAAAAAGTGCAGTTATAAACACTGAGCATTTATTTCTTCAACTCCTTTTGTAATAGTTATATTTATATTTATAAATATTTCTATTAAAAATGTATATTTATCTCGGTCAACAGTACTTCTTTATGTTCACCCCATACACACATTTGTCTGGGAGGGCTGGTGGGGTGGGAAGGCACTTGGAAGTTTTTGAATATGTCAAGCTGCATGGTCTAATTGTGCACCCTCTGTTGAAGATGTGTCAATTTTTTTGATGTGGGCATAAAAAAATGGTGGTACCACTGGCTGGCAACCTACCATTCTTGGTCACAGCCCTACACCTAAAGTAGCTTTTAGCTTTGTGATGGGCAAACGCTACTAATAATAACATCAAAGGGAAACTGTTGGATTAATTTAATCAGTGTTAAATTGTCCCCCCCCCCCCAAACAAAGAAATATAAACAGGGAGACTGTCAAGATAGCACATGACAGCTTAGTTGGTAAAGCACATGTTTAAATCCTCCTTGCGTCAATTTGTTCACACTGACAATAAAAAAATGATTCACATTTTTGACAAAAAATAATGGCAGATAAGGTAAAGTGAAACAAATACATATGACAATTGATTTCAGGTACAAAGTCAATATTAGGATCCCAAGGAACTGAAAGTTGCCAGACAAACTTCCAATACGTATATCTTTAGAGTTACATGTGGGTCATTCCACCAGGTTGGGACACAGTGTGTGACATTTATCCATATCTTTAAAAGTACTATTACATTTGATTCAGTTATTTCATGTAACATCAGTCTTTGGGTGGGAAATATTTTTGAAAGTTTTAAATCATGTCAATTATATTTTAATAAAAATATGATTAAAAACATGCTTCAGTTTGACATAACCAGTTTGACGTAACAGGACACGTCCATATTTCTATTTTTGTGTTTTTTCAACACTTTAAATATAAATATGGGAAATTCACCATGTGTACTAATTAAAAGATATACTATGCAACACAAGAACACTTTCTTTATGGTAGTCAGTGTCCAAATATAGCAGAGACAGCAAAAACAGACGTGAGAGTGGACGTAACATGGACACTGTGTCCACTGTTACGTCCACACATGCAGGTTTTTATTGTTCTTGCTGTTTCTAAAATATTTGGACACTGGCAACCATAACAAAAAGTGTTTTCTGGTAGCATTGGGTGTCTTTTAGTTGGTACATATAGTAAGTTGCATAATTATTTATTTAATGACGAAAAATTAAGGCAGTCTGGACGTAACATTTAGTACTAACATGGTGTGACATGAAAATGCACATTTCCATTTTGTAACATTTTCAACATTTATATAAATAATTATGCAAACTCACTCTGTATACTAATTACAAAACACAAACTGCAACACAAAAAACAATTGTTATGATATTCAATATCCAAATGCAGCACAACAGCAGAAATATATGTATGGTCATGGTCTAACATGGTGTCCATGTTACGTCTGCACCGATTCTTCAAATTCTTGCTATTTCTGCTATGTTCGGACACTGACTGCCGTAAAAAGGTGTTTCATTGTTGCATAGTGTGTCTTTTATTTATTGTACATAATACATTTTCCATATTTATTTATTAAAGTGTTAAAAAACCATAACAATTTAAATGTTGGACACGGTGTCCATGTTACGTCTATTTTACATACAAAAAAACACACTTTTTATCATATTTTTGTAAAAATATAACTTACATGATTGAAACTTTCTCAAATAATCTCACACCCAAAGACGGATGTCACATGAAATAACTGAATTAAATGTAATGATGGTTTTAATGATATGGTCATATACACACTGTGTCCCAACCTGGTGGAATGACCCATGTACAATGTACTAGCAACTATCCAGCCTCAAATCATGTTATACTTAAATACTGCATTACAACATTATCGTTCTATTTGGATTACCTGACTTCTTCAATCAAAAGATGTCCAATAATTCATAAAACAAATTCTGGGGAAAAAAATCCCTGTGTAAGACAGGTGATCAGTCTAAAACTGACCAGAATTGATCACTGACCATGCCCATAACAACCTGCGCTAATATGGCCTCCATTTAGAGATATTACTGAAGAGATAAAATGGTCGCAACTAGTCCAATACATGTAGTTGTGATGACTATTTGCCCACCACTGGAGTAGGCTGTTGAGCAAACTTTTCCTCCATGGTGTGTATCAGCCATGAATGTACAAGTACATGCACATGGGCGATTCCCACGCAAAAGTGGACATGGCTGGAAAGTGGAAAATGTATGAAATCTTCCAAATTACAAGCATCACAACATCATATGTGGTGTCAAATTCAAGGGGACAACAAGATCTTTCATTTTGGTGTGCCAATGAGATGGAATGCAGTAAAGTGTGATTTTGGGGTAAAAAGATTGTTTTGGGGCTAAAATAATGGATTTTGTGTCATAATTTTGGCACCTTGGCCTTCAAAATGCGAGTGTTATTGAGAGTTTTTGTGTTTAAGGCATAGAGAAAGGTTCATATACAGGGTGTCCCCAAAAAATGTCCAGGCCAAACCAGGCCAAACCAGGCAACCTCAGAATCTAGATTTCGACAAATCCTGATGCGGGAACTTCTTACCTGAAAAATAGTCTTTATTTCATCAAAATCAGTCAAGCAATCAGAAGTTGTCATTTTTTGTGCAGCAAGGTCAGCCCCCAACTAGTAGTGACTGACTGACTTTTTTACATTTTTCATTCCAAGAAGCTGTCCGTCTGTGGTTATAGCAGCCCAGTCATGAAGTGAATCTCTCTGATCGGTTCTTGAGTCTGAAGTAAACTCCTTGGGTGGATGGTCTTTTGCTGCATAGGCTTTAGTGTTTTGTTTGTTGATGCACCCGTTCAGAGGAGACTTTGCCTCATCACCACAGATAAATCGTCGTCGCACAGCAGTGAACCATCTCGAATACCGCATCCTCCGCTCTGGATCACTTGGAGCTAAGCCATGCCTGGTCTGGACTTTGTAGGGATGGAATTTCACCTCTGCTGCCATTCGTGAAAAGGACGACTTTAGAATGTGCAGTTGGTTGCGCCTGGCTGATTGTCTTGGGTCGTCTTCCATGCTGGTTTGAAACTGTGCCAAGGAATTAATGTCTTTTTGTGTCCTTGGCCTGCCACTGTTCTCCTTATTCCGATTCAAACTGGTGCCATGATTTTCATACTTTGCCACATTACGTTTGACTGTTCGTCCAACAGGTGGGTCCTTGTTAGGAAATCTCTGCTGGAAACTTTCGATCATTTGGGCAACAAACTGAGTTTCATGGAAGGTTTTGACCATAAAGACTCCCTGCTCAGTTGTGAACTTTTGGCAAACCATCTTGGCATCGGGGCAATCAAAAGAAGTTCTCCACTACAATAAGTAGGCCTACATGGACACATACACGAGCCTGAAAGACGACCCAAGACAATCATTCATGCATAACCAACTACACACTCCAAAGTCGTCCTTTTGACGAATGGCAGCAGAGGTAAAATTCCATCCCTAAAAAGTCCTGAGCAGGCATGGTTTAGCTCCAGGTGATCCAGAGCGGAGGGTGCGGTAATCGAGATGGTTCACTGCTGTGCGATGACAATTTATTAATTAACAGAAAACTAGAGCCTATGCAGCAAACGACCATCAACCCAGGGAGTTTACTTCAGACTCAAGAACCGATCAGAGAGATTCCCTTCATGACTGGGCTGCTATAACCACAGAAGGACAGCTTCTTGGAATGAAAAATGTTAAAAAGTCACAGTCAGTCCTCCTAGTTGGGGGCTGACCTTGCTGCACAAAAAAATTACATTACTTCTGATTGGCTTGACTGATTTTGATGAAATATAGACTATTTTTCAGGTAAGAAGTTCTTGCATCAGGATCTGTCGAAATCTAGATTCCGAGGTTGCCTAGTTTGGCCTGGACATTTTATTTTTGGACACCCTTTATTACAAGAAAAGAGTTTCATTATGTTGCAGTTCATCAAAGTCAGATTTTATGCCGTGTTAAAAACCATGAAGAGGATGTAACGTGAGTGACGGTACCTTCCTGTAATCTCATGTCCCTTGCATCTAAAATACACACTGATTTAATTCAAAATGGGTTTTTATATCTAGCTATGGGTTGACTGAAAGGTAAAACAATGTTACTTCTGTGTTATAGAGTACAGTTTTAGGAGACGAACAAAAAAATTTTAGGCAAATTTTCCATGTCCTTTTTTGAAACGTGAGTGACGACCAACAAAACACATGTGTTCAAAAGGTGAATGAAATGGTTTAATTTTTCTTTCCATTTTTTAGTACCCCTTACCCCAAGGTTGTTGAATGGCTGGTTTGATTCAGCTTGATCAAATACTTTGAAAGCAGTGAGAGGTCAAAGTAGCCTCATGGCATATAAATGTAACATGAGTGACGGTGGAATTGCATCACTGTATACCAGGATAAAAATACTAGGAGTAATATTAACTGAAAAGTGTCTTTCTGCAGAATAAAACATGCATTCGATAGGTGTGTCTTCACATTCAATGTTAGTAACAAGTGAGTAAAAAACACATTGGAGAACAAAATTTGATGTCCACCCTCATGTGAACTGTTAAAGTTTTATGTATCATATATCTTTCCCTACTCACAGATATGCGAAACTTCTCTACTGTCATGCAGATTTTTAAAACATGCCAGTGCATAAGTGGTATCACTCTAACAGACGAGGGGCAGTATAAGATAAAAAAATCAATTTCAATGACAAAGACCACACATGTAAAACAAGTACCTGCAGTCAAACGTTCCACCAAGGTACTGGTCAATGAAACCTTTTTTGGAACCTACAGCGCCCTCTGATGGTTGACTTTCTCCAGATGTGTCCACTGTTAGCTGTTGTTGCAACAAACGTACCAACTGTACCCAACATTCATTTGCATCCTACAAAAAATTAAGACAGGTATACCTCTGATGATCAACATTTGAATATTAACGTATTCCGGGGTCAAGGGAGCATGGGAGATGGGTTTTTGTTTTGTATTTTTATACAGATTGGTGAAAGTAGGAGTTAATCAAAGGAAGTCTCTGTACATGGCTTGCATAAGTTGTTCATTTTTAGTAATATAGGATGCACAGCTAGTAGTATATAAAGGGGGGGGGGGGGGGGGGGGGGGGTCTGGACACCTCCCTCAATTCTTTCTTTAAAAATCTGGCAGATCTCTTTATCTCAAATTGAGAGGGAAAGATCTGCCTCTCCCCAAATCTCCCCACCTCTGTCCGTCTCTCAAATCTGTCTCACATCCTAAGGGCTTCCTTCGTAACGTTAACTTGCACAATTTAGTGAGATATACATGTATAGTGTTATTCTGTAAGATTTGCTTGCCTAAAGCAATTTTATTGTTTACATCTTTTATTTAGGGTATATTGAATACAAAAATCTGTGATGCCGAATTTTTCGGCCCCTCTATGGCCGTCATATTGGATTTTCAAAATGGCCGTCATATTGGATTTTCAAAATGGCCGCCATTTTGGAACGGAAAATCACCATAACTTTTGACCTAGGCCATGTATGAAAGCAAAATTGGTGGCAAATCCTATGTTTTCAGTACCTACGAGTCCAATGGTACAACGTCTGAAAAGCTGGGATGGCGGCCATTTTGGATTTCAAGATGGCCGCCAGGTAAAAATAGGAAAATCACCATAACTTTAGTTCTAGGCCATGTATTAACCCTAACAGTCCTGAATCCTCCAATTTCAATATGATTTTCCACACACCCTAGGGAGTTAGGGTTAAAGCAAAAAATTGTGGCAAATCCAATGTTTTCAGTATCTACGAGTCTAATGATACAACTTCTGTAAAGCTTGGATGGCCATGTTGGATTCCAAGATGGCTGCCAGGTAAAAATACGAAAATCACTAGAATTTTGCACTAGGACTTTTATGAATGAACAATTGATGGCAAGTTACCGTCTGGTATAGGTATCACATGTAGAAAAAAGGAAAAAAATAGAGAGGATGGATAATGAAAAATGCCATGGTAGTACTGTTCGACGCAAGTTGGTGGGGGCCTACTTATCAAAATACTGCCGATGCCCAGTGACATGTTCGATGTACACATCCCGTGAACCCTTGATGGCATCTATGTAGCATAGACGGCGCATCAGACCTCTGTAGCGCTTGGATCTATCCCAAGAGGCTGAAGTGCTCTCTCATTCCCAGGGCACCAGGAGCCGAGAGAACCGACTGCAAAGCCTAACAATTTAACGTCTTTTACATTCAGCCGCGCCAAGGCCTGTCATAAGGCCATCATATTTGGCCAATGCAGCGATATCCAAGGCATCACAGCCGCTGTCAAAGGGGCAACATAGATCGATGATCATAACCTTGTTGCCCTCAACAACTGTGAGGTGTGGGATCCCCAGGGACGTGTTGGTCAATGTTGACTTGTCCATTCCGAACAGCCGCCCTGATCGGGTTCTGGACAAAGTTATGCCTTCTCCGGATAGACGCCATGTTCGGAGGACAGTGGTTTAGGACACGAGGCAGAGTCTTCTCCCAGAGACCACAGCGGCGCCACTTCGACTGGTTTGCGGGTTACAATCTCTTAACCACTTCTTTGGTCAGGAGGCAGTTCAGGCGGGCCTGGTGGATGAACCGCTAGTCACAGAATCTGATGAAACTGCCAGTGTTCACCAACGAGGAGCCTTTACGGTAGAGATTCTGCTCCAGCAAGCGGGCGACCTTACCCTGGTCCTGGAGAGAGCAGCTTAGCAGAGTAGTGTTCTCGAACAGCAGCCCGCAGAGCGCTGGTGATGCTCTTGCCGGTGTCTCCTTTCTTCTCCGTACGTACGACTAATATGAACCGGAACAGCAGCCAATAAAGGAGACACACAGCCGGCGAGCCGCTGCCCTGGCCCATGACTAGAGCGTGGAGATCTGCCCATTCCAGCCGGAGTTGCCAGGTCCCCCTGTATAGACCCGCTCATGAACAGGTCGAGCTCTGCCTCGGTCGGTATACGCCGGATGGTGCAGCGGACAACCGAGGTCAACTGCTCGGTGGCAACACCATGGACGGTGTGGTCTGTTGAAGACAGGATGCAGACTGCCTGCGTGACTGTCTGAATGTCAGCATTCCGGTCGGGATCCAACAGACTCGGGTCCCACATTTCTGTCCGTTAAGACATAGTTGGTGGCGGCCCAGGTCGGAAGGTTGCAGACTTTCCACGCCGTCATCACCAGCTTCCTCCTGAGCCGCCTGAGGCTACCATTCGGGCAGTTGCCGGCACGCATTGCATACGAGGCGCAGGGTTCAACGAAGGTTCATATTGACGACAGCTTCTGCCAGGGGCCAGGAGAGAGGATTCCAGGAGAGAGGTCCTTGGTCATCTTGGCCACCAGTGCCTTGAGGCTCGCTCCACTTCTGTACAACCCGATAGGGACTCCGAGGTATATCTGTACCCCGTACTTGGTAGACTGAGGGAAGCACCCGTTGACCCCTGCAGCACTCCAGGGACAAGGTGGCACACTTCGGTGGTTTGAAGGTGAGCCGAAGCTTGGTGGCCACGGTACTAGCCGTATCCAACACCCAGCAGTTCTTAAAGTGCATAACATCCAATATTCACGTTACCCATGCGAACCCTCATGAAAAATTATAAAATAGTTTGGTAGTGGTATAATTCTGGTGAGCTGAGTTGAATTTAGGACAATACTCTTTTGTTTCATTATGCATTTAGAGGATATGCAAAATCAGGCAAAACAAAGATGCAGGCGAATATTGGGAAGTATTTCAGGAAACGGCCCTTGTTAGATGAGCAAGAAGCAAGTACATCCATTTGCAATAAGCAAGCAAGAGAACATGGTTACCAAGCACAGGAAATACATGTACAATGTAGATGAGTGGGTTGATGACCCCTATAACAGTGATTCGTCTTCGGATGACAGCGAACCGGAAGCTGCTACTCTTTCAGCTCAGCCGACAGAGGCCCCGAAGGTCTCGATGAAACAGCAGAAACCCCGTCAAGCGTCTGGACCTCCTGACATAAGCGTTGGAAAAACAGAAATGCCCTCTCAACCTAACATATTGTTTCCATCTCGCGTGTTTGGTGCCAAACATCATTCATTCAGGTCCACGTGGTACGGATTACACCCCTGGCTTGAATACTCCGCGAGCAGAGAATCTGCTTTCTGTTTCTGTTGCAGACATTTCATGGCAACCAGCAAGGCCCCGCCGGATAAAACATTCACTGATGTAGGGTTTAGGCAGTGGAAAAAAGCAACAGAGAAAGATGCAGGTTTCAAACAGCATGAGAAAAGTGACTACCACAATGGGGCATACTGTGCCTGGAAAGAGTTTCAAAAAAATTTAAAAGCTGGTATAACCATTGATGCCGCCCTTGTGTCTGCCCATCAGAAGCAAATTTCAGAAAACAGGCACTACATAAAGCAGATTGCCAAGGTCGTCCGCCTAACTGCAACTCAAAAAATTGGGCAACGTGGACACAAGGAACAGTTAGAAAGCTGCAGCAGGGGCAACTTTGTTGAAATTCTGACACTACTCGGTGAACAGGACGAGGTGGTGAGTCATTCCGTGTCAATTCAACACGCTTTTGGACCTGACCGTCACGGATTGAAACGAAATTCGGTGTGCTGATTGGACTCCTTGAGAAATCCTGCTGTGTCCAAGTTTGATAATTGGGCCGCCTCGCCTGTGCACGTGCACCGTGCATGGTGTGCAGTGCACCGTCTCTTTAATTCCATGTACCATGCTGGGTCCCGGCACGGCAGCCACCGTGCTGTCAATGGTGCATGCCGTGCCACCGTACACTTGGCCGGGTCCTCGCAAACGGTCATGTCACAGATGCTGCAACTTAAGCTTACCCGCAACGAAACACACATGCATGCCCAAACATCGACTGGCAATCTGGCTAGAAAATAGATGTACCATGCTTCTGCTAACGCCTCGCACGGTTGCGTTGTCTCCTGTCAAAGTCGACTTGTCTCCGAGTTGTCGCACCGTTAAAGTTGTCGCACCGTTAAAGTTGTCCCAAGTCGAGTTGGCAAACGGTCGAGTTGTCTGACACCCTGCTTTACATACCTGTGGGCGACCACACGTCCAACCACAGGGCAGACACAATGTAGGATTTGATCATTGGCAAGGTTTTGTAACAATGCACTGTCATGAGTACGAGTACTTTACGTCGAGTACGAGTACCCTACTTTATGTCGAGTACGTGTATGAGTACTTTTTGACGAGTACAAGTACATGGAATTGTTTTCATGTGAGTACGAGTACATGTATGAGTACATTTTCATGAGTACGAGTACAAACAAAAGTACTCAAGTATGAGTATGAGTACGAGTACGAGTACTACAACACTCCCATGGTTTTTAATGTACATGTACACAGTACATTTGCATACATCTTCAGTTTTTATCCTTGCTAGCCAATGTTCAAATAATCATAACTCAAAAAATGTAAGAGTGCCCATCCCAAACCTTTCTGGAAATGTTGCTTACATATTAAGCTAACAATAAAAACAAATAACGCATTTTCAAAAATGCACATTTTGGCAATTCAAGGTCAAAGGTCATATTTTTACGAAATGTTTGTTGTGGTACGTGGTAGAATTTTGATTTTATTTTATGAAATGAAGGCTATTTCAAGAGCTTTAAAATGATGTAAAGTTTATCTCTGTAGGTGCTTTACGTTTTAAGATATGGATGTCCAAACATAGCAGGTCATGCTAATTTGTCCAAAGTTCGTTAACCCATCTCAAAAACTAATTAACCGAATGACATAAAATTTTGATTCAGGGGGTTTCTCAAGGAGTCCAATCAGCACACCGAATTACGTTTCAATCTGTATCGGTCAGGTCCAAAAGCATGTTGAATTGACACGGAATGACCCTGGTATGAAACCATATGGAAGGTCCGAAGAGAGTTAAATACCTCAGTACTAAAATCCAAAATGAGATTTGGGAACTGATGGCCAAGATGGTTCAGGAAGAAATATGTGGTGAGTTGGCATACTCAAAACAGTTCTCCATCATGGTTGACGAGTCAAAGGACATAAGCAACCGGGAACAGCTCTCAGTGGTGGTGAGATATGTGTATTAGAACTGCATCCATGAAGAGTTCCTTGCCTTTTTGAGACTGCATGAGTTGAACGCAAGATATCTGAAAGACAGGATGGCTGAAGTGCTGAGAGAATGTGCAATAAAGGATTGCGTTGGACAGACTTACGACGGTGCGTCAGTCATGAGCGGCGTGAATCAAGGTGTGCAGGAACTGTTCAGAGAAGAGTTCGCCCCACATGCAGTATATATCCACTGCTTTAACCACAGGCTGAATTTGGTCATCGTAGACAGCATTAGGTGTGTACGGCTGGCTGATTCTTTCTTCTGTACACTGGAAAAGTTGTACGTTTTCATGTCTTCCCACATACCTCATGAAATATTTCTCAAGGAGCAGGAGAAGTTAGCACCAAGACACCAGCCACGCAAACTCAAACAAGGTGGTTCTCGAACCACGCGTCTCGCCTGCTTAAACGTTAATCATGTTCTCTACACATTTTGACACCTCAATCGGCACAATAGCACAATGACCAATTTTACAATTCCAGCCTCTTTTACAACTTGACCTCACATGACCATCATATAAAGGTTACAATAGTGCATGCATGACCCAAGGTTGATTGCAATTGGACTTCCAGTTTTCAAATGAGACAAGTTGGACAATTCCAGCCTATTTTAGAACTTGACCTCAAATTACCTTTGACCTCAATACTTGACCTTTGACACAAGCATCATATAAAGGTTGCACTATTGAATGCATGACCCAAGTTTGATTGCAACTGGACTTCAACTTTGCATATAAGACAAATTTTGCAATTCCAGCCCATTTTACAACTTGACCTCAGATGACCTTTGACACGACCATCATATAAAGGTCGCACTATTGAATGCATGACCCAAGTTTGATTGCAATTGGAGTTCAACTTTCCATATAAGACAAATTTTGCAATTCCAGCCCATTTTACAACTTGACCTTAAATGACCTTTGACTCAGTACTTGACCTTTGACACGACCATCATATAAAGGTCACACTATTGAATGCATAAACCAAGTTTAATTGCAATCGGACTTCAACTTTGCATATAAGACCAATTTGTCGAAACTAACCAAAATGACACATACGGACGGACTACGGACGGACTACGGACGGACGGACTACGTACAGAAATAGTGATTGCATAGTCTCTTTCTGAACTTCGTTCAGGCGAGACAAAAACTGAGTGACACCGGATGGTAATGTCAGTACCCATTTTGCCAAGTCCTCTTGGATACTCTGCCAGCCGTTCTTTCATCCCTCAAGAAAATGGCAATGACACACACCGGGAAGAGATGTAGTGATGCACAGGGATTGCTAATAGACATCAACTTTGGGTTTCTGGTGTGTCTTGTGATGTTTACCCATGTGCTCAAGAAGACAAAACTACTAGTACTATAAGATATGCTGCAGTCCCCAAAGCTGGATCTTTCTGCTGCTGCTGCTGACACGGTCGACACAGTGAAAGAAGACCTCACTGAAAAGAGAGGAATGACATCTCTTGGCATAATATCTGGGAACAGGTAGAGCAGGTTGCTAATGATGTCGGGACAAGGGAAACAGCATGGCGATCGCATAGCAGAGCAACTGTACAGCCATCCCGCCTAGCTGACAGCATTGTCAAAGAGACAGTAGGTCAAAGGGAGAACATCACAAGCGAGAAAGAGTACTGTACCAGGTTATACTATCCTGAGCTAGATCGCCTTCTAAATGAAATGAACTCAAGGTTCAGTAACACAAACAAACAGCTGATGAAATCGACAGCAGCACTGGATCCTCGTAACTAACTTCTTGGACTTTGGGCAACTGAAACCCATGGCCGAGAAATATTCAAGTGATCTCACATTCCTTGATATTGAACTGCGTCAAGCAAAGAGACTCATACAGTCTAAAACAGGAGAGGGGATCCCCATCACTAATATGATTCAACTAGCAGAGTTCTTGAGCCCCTTCAAAGATGCCTTCCCAGACCTATGTAGGCTGATTAATACTGCACTTGTTCTTAAACCAACGTCAGCCTCATGTAAATGGAGCTTCTTCATCAATGCGTCAGATTAAGAGCTACCCCCGCAACATAGTCAGGGAATATTATCAGATATCTGGCAAATCTGGGAACAAATTCCTTACCAAGAAATTTCTTCACCAATGCGTTTGTAAAGGTGTCTACTAACACATTTCAAAAAGTTTAAATTGAACTCCCCTAGGACAACCCGTGACAGCTGCTAAAAGTTGGGGTACTCGGAACCTTAACCGGCAAAAATAGAAAATGTTTAATTCTGCCTTAAGCAGCTTATGAGGGGTCAAACTAGGGTTTTTTCATGATTCTGAATCGATTGCAAGCATTTGTTTTCCACCAAAACCACTCCTTGGTGGAAAAAACGGCCACGCCCACTTTTCCCGTTACTCGCAAACCCATTTTTTTGCGAAAATAAATATTGCTGGGTGCATATGTAAATAAAAAGTAGCTTTAGTAGTTTATTTCAATTTCTCAAATACTAGTTTGAAAACGATACTGCTCCACAATGTCAAATGCCTCAGGAGTCAAGGTCCGAGTCTTCTCCAGACTCTACACCATCGTGGATAATACATGTAATGCCTTTACAACTTCCGCATGCTTAGATACACTTGATACCATTCTTCTTGCAGCTGCACCGCCGGTTGCTGAATCTCCATTACAATTGCAGCTCGTGAACCATAACAGCTCCTCAGTAACCATAGTCTACTGTTGGAACCGGCTCATAACCACGAACCCGTACCGTCCATAGTCACTGGGGTCCAATCAACGCGTCCTTGGTAACCTGTACGTCAAGAAAGATGTCCATATGATAGACTCGGAACTCAAAGCACAGGGTGATGACACTTGACCAAGTCCACGGAAAGCTGCAGCAGTTTGATCAGTCACCAGATCAGAGCCTCGCATATTCGAAGAGGTGGCTAAAGAAGAAGCTACAAGAGAAATACCATGACACACTGTATTTCATGTCACAGGAGAGGAGGGCAGATGTTCTCTGTTTCAGAGATAAGACCAGCAACATTCTGCGAGAGCATCATGCTAATGTTCAGTTTGGAGATTATATAGCAGACTCGGATCATAAAAAACTGCACTAAAGTTAATTTGCAATGACATCGTCACTACTGATCTAGATCCAAAGTCATACTCCACTGCACACAGTATGATCGACATCCCTAGTCAGCTGGCACTTGTTCCTGAGAGCCTTCAGATGTTTTTGAGACCGATAGCGAAGACCGATGAGGAGTAGCCATTTTGGGCCGGACCTTCATCAAGGCCCATCGGCCTCGGTCAGGGGTATTGCCATACCAGATGGGGCTTGCCATACAACTGGATCATAGATTTGTTTCAAAGTGGATGCTTAACAAGTTACACCGGTTAAGGTACACTGAGTCTTACGCAGAGATACAAAGATACAAAGTTACAAATGCTGCTTCCTCAATGACAAGAATGGAGTTGGCATCTTTGATGCTTCTGGTGTTCTTGGTATACCATTATTGAAGAAGCTGATGATCAGATAGATTATGAGGTAGAGGTTGACGTCGAACTTGAGTATCTATCAGTTGCTGCAACAGCCGGTGAAAGTGAAATACAGAGTGCAATCATGTAATCTCCATTTAGGTTGGGGATACAAGCTCAATATGTGCAGTCACTGTTTGTTGGAGACAATATAGATTTTAACATTGTTTCTATTTACGGGAACACTCCCTTTCATTCAATGGGTTTGATTAAAGTCACCTCTCCGGCGCTACCTTCGGCAGATGATTGGACGACAGCAGCTGTCAACAGGATGAAGTTGAAGGCACTCGACAAGGCTATGATCCTGAAGGCAGCTGAAGTGAAGATTCTTCCATTCACAAACAGGAAACAGATAGGGATCAACGGCATCTCGGCTGAGCTCTCCTCCTCCGTGACACAAGACCAGCCACTCCTCTCTCCGGGAGACACGCTTAGGGCAGCAGGGTGTGTGATCAAAGCCCAAGATCCAGAGTTCCAGCACTCCAACTGGAATGGCTAGATTAAGACAATCCATGCAGAGGATGCTAAGCAGAGCACGCAGGTCGGCTTCCTCCCGGTCATCGAAGGTTACCCTAATGACCACAAGACCATCTTCACCACTCTCAAAGAGTGCATGCGGCTCTCCGGGGACAAAGTCTCCATAGTGACCTTCGATCTCCCCATCTGGCTCAAGGTTGTGGATATAAAGCGGGCGAATCTGCCCATCATTCCAAGGTGAGGGCACTGTGCGTTTGTAAATACCGTCAATCGTGGACTAGGGACAAAAGGGTTATGGCATAGACAAAGGACCCACAATTGACCAACAAAGTACAAACAAAAGATGTCCTGTGGTCATTAGGGTAACCTTCGATGACCGGGAGTAAGTCGACCTGCGTGCTCTGCTTGGCATCATCTGCATGGATTCTCTTTATCCAGCCATTCCAGTTGGAGTGCTGGAACTCAGGATCTTGGGCTTTGATCACACACCCTGCTGCCCTGAGCGTGTCTCCCGGAGAGAGGAGTGGCTGGTCTTGTGTCACGGAGGAGGAGAGCACAGCGATAGGAAGAAACGTGATGCCGTTGATCCCTATCTGTTTCCTGTTTGTGAATGGAAGAATCTTCACTTCAGCTGCCTCCAGGATCTTAGCCTTGTCGAGTGCCTTTAACTTCACCCTGTTGACAGCTGCTGTCGTCCAATCATCTGTCGAAGGTGGCGCCGGAGAGGTGACTTTAATCAAACCCATTGAATGAAAGGGAGTGTTCCCGTAAAAAGAAACAATGTTCAAATCTATATTGTCTCCAACAAAGTGACTGCAAATATTGAGCTTGTATCCCCTGGAGATTACATGATCGTCACTCTGTATTTCACTTTCACCGGCTGTTGCAGCAACTGATAGATACTCAAGTTCGACGTCAACCTCTGCCTCATCATCTATCTGATCATCAGCTTCTTCAATAATGGTATACCAAGAGCGCCAGAAGCATCAAAGATGCCAGGCAGGCAAATCCAACATCGGTTGAACCTTAGTTTTTATGATCTGAGTCTGCTAATCTCCAAACTGAACATTAGCTTGATGCTCTCGGAGAATGTTGCTGGTCTCATCTCTGAAACAGAGCACATCTGCTCTCCTCTCCTGTGACGTGAAATACAGTGTGTCATGGTATTTCTCTTCTATCTTCTTCTTTAGCCACCTCTTCGAATATGCGAGGCTCTGATCTGGTGACTGATCAAACTGCTGCAGCTTTCCGTGGACTTGGTCAAGTGTCATCACCCTGTGCTTGAGTTCCGAGTCTATTGCATGGACACCTTTGATGTACGGGTTACCAAGGACGCGTTGATTGGGGCTGGTATTACGATTTTCCAGTACATTTACCACGCACCAGGTACTACTTTGGGTGCAATTCGATACAACATGTTCTCGCGGAAGGCGGCGGCCGGGCTGATCAAACCAGAGACTCTACCTCCAACAGAAGGTGCTGCTGCACAGCATGTCTTTGGACCCCAGTGACTATGGACGGTACGGCTTTGTGGTTATGAGCCGGTTCGAACAGTAGACGCTGGGGCTCCTGAGGAGCTGCTATGGTTCACGAGCTGCAATTGTAATGGAGATTCAGCAACCGGCGGTGCAGCTGCAATTAGAAGAATGGTGTCAAGTGTATCTCAGCATGCGGAAGTTGTAAAGGCATTACATGTATTATCCACGATGGGGTAGAGTCTGGAGAAGACTCAGACCTTGACTCCTGAGGCATTCGACATTGTGGAGCAGTATCGTTTTCAAACTAGTATTCGAGAAATTGAAATAAACTAATAAAGCTACTTTTTAAAATATACATATGCACATTCGCAACGGGAAAGGTGGGCGTGGCCGTTTCTCCACCAAGGAGTGGTTTTGGTGCAAAACAAATGCTTGCAATCGATTCAGAATCATGAAAAAACCCTCATTTGACCCCTCATAAGCTGCTTAAGGCAGAATGAAACATTTTCTATTTTTGCCGGTTAAAGGAAACATGATTTAGGATTTATTTTGCATTATTCCAGCTTAAAACAATAAAGTATTATCTTGACAATGATATTTTGTGTCCAGAGACAATTATTTCCCACATTAAATATGAGAAAACAATTCTTGAAAATGTTTGTCCAAGCTACTCCGCCCCCTGAGTGGGACCCTCATTAACATAAGTGTGTGACGTAGATCGAGGCACATTACATATTCTGCTCGAGCCGGCCGCATTCATCACGCGTATGCATTGAGTATACATTCTTCGTCCAAAATCTAAGCAAAATATAGCGTTTTTCGGCCATGCCGACAAAGTTTGTGGCTGCTGGGTGCAGCAAAACAAGGAAGGCTGGAGTAAGCCTTCCTTTATTTCCAACTGATGCGAAATATCGGAGAATTTGGACGGCGAAAGTGAAGGTGTAAAGAGCGTTATGTAGCGACCACTTTGAGCCGTCGTGTTTTGATACTGGTATTTTCAAATCATGGGATGACCATTAAAAATATGCTCAAGTCCACTGCCATCTAAACAAAGTTCCCAGATGTGAGTAAGGTACAGGCGAAAGCAGTTAAACGGCCCATTCCCCGAGGAGCCTTCGCTAAAAGGGAGAAAATCAGGGTAAGTTTGATGTTAGTTGTTGCAACTTACAAAATTGCACGTGTAGACCTAGTGTACGTGTCCAGTCGATCCATGAATTTCGGTGCCTCGGTCTACGTCACGAACAGCGCCCTCAATTTGAGTCTCAACAAATTCCAAAAAGGGGGGGTCAATTTTTGGTCGGCAAATAATCACACTAAAACTTCACTTGAACCAGTTTGGCTCTTAATTCACATTTAATACATATAAATGAATTTATTTATGAAATAAAATGTGATCCGGCCAGTTTGAGAAGCATGTTTCCTTTAAGGTTCCGAGTACCCCAACTTTTATCAGCTGTCACGGGTTGTCCTAGCGGAGTTCAATTTAAACTTTTTGAAATGTGTTAGTAGACACCTTTACAAACACATTGGTGAAGAAATTTCTTGGTAAGGAATTTGTTCCCAGATTTTAGCAATATTCCCTGACTAACAGTATGTCTGACACAAAGCTGTCCTTGGTAGCATTTCTTGCCATCCATCCACACAGAGCCAAGCCAATCGACCTTGATGAGTTTGTTTCTACCTTTTCCGGAAAGCGCAACAGAAAAATCCATTTGTTTTAATTTGTTGGTAAGATTTGGTAACAACGGGAGCGTAACTCCCTGTAGTTTGTGTTTCCCAAAGTATAACGGCTATAGCATTTTGTTTACGTCCATATACATGTTAGGCTTGTATCAGTCCAAAAATGAAAAAGGCAAGCCGCAGTTTAATTACTTTCAGTGCCCCCTTGAAAAAATGTGTGCACCCCCAGCTGCCCCCCACATGTTTCACCCTAGTTACGCCACTGGTGAAAACGTGTCCCAAACAAAGACGTCATAATGCCATCATCAGGGGTCACGTGACGTCATCTTAAAGTTGCATTTTTGAAGGGCCCATATCTAGAGAACCGTACAAATGTAGGTCCATGTGTTAGATGAAAATGTTAGGTGAAAAATGTGTGACGTCATAACGTCATCAAAAATGTGTTTTTAAACATGTGTAAGGGTAGGTCCGATCGCCATGAAAATTAGTGGGAAGTTAGATATTGTCACTAGCATGCAAAATCCTTCACCACAGTAGTGTGGGTCGAGTCTACTAGAGAATACTTACCCAAATAACATCTACTTATGCATATTTCCCTAGTACCATTAGATATAAGGCTAAGTTTTGATCAACTGGAGTGCGCCCTAAGGCCACCTTAATGCTTAGTGGTGCTGCGTCATAATCTCCCTTCTTTTCACCGAAAGCGCTCCTATGGAAGAGCCACCAAATGGGGAGGCAGGTGGGAGTGTTATTGAGGTAAGTATTCTCTAATAGACTCGACCCACACTACTGTGGTGAAGGAGTCTACTGCATTCATCTTACCCAAATAACATCTACTTATGCAGAGTAGCACCGTTATTTGGTGGTGGGAAGTGGCGATAATGCACAACCGGCTAGGCACCAATAAGTATTAGGGGGCCTATATGGGTGGGACCAAACTTAAGAAGAAATGGCATCCACCTCAGCTGAGAGTCCCGGCTGTGTCCAGGGAGCGTCTCTCCTTGAGGTACATGTAGATCCCTGGGCTGTCGACTTTGCTGTCAATAGCACTTTCCTGCCCGAGATGCCCTCTGACTGCAGCACATCTCTCAAGTGGCATGAGGAGAATGTGGTAGGGGACTTCCAGCATGCCGCCTTACAAATGTCCATAATCGGCACGCCCCTGAAGTAGGCCCACGAGGTGGAGACGGCTCTAACATCGTGTGCACGTATGTTTTAGTGAACCTGTCTGTCTGCAGGCGCTGGCCAGTTTGGGTTAGCGAAGTTAATCGCCGCTACCACTCAGCGTGCTATAGTGTCACATGTCGCAGGGCTATGAGGATGCGTCGTGATCACGAACAGTTGTTGAGTATCTCCTCTGAGCGGTTGTGTTCGTGACATGTACCATTTGAGGGCCCTGACTGGGCACCAAAGTTTATCCGAAGGGATCCCTGAGTGGGACCCCATGCTGGGCACAAAGATGTCTGGGGGGTCAAACAAAAAGGTCTGGTTTTTGGTCAGGAAGCCAACTGCTGGGACAAGTCGCACCCCACCGGGTTCCCAGCGAATGTGTCCCCTTGCAATCGATAGTGCCTGTAGCTCACTTCTTCGGCGTGATGTTGCCACTGCTAGGAGAAATGCAAGTTTCACACTCACGTGTATTAGCAATGCCTGACCGATAGGACTGTTGTCGACAGGCCTTTTGTCGACAATGTTGGCGACAATGACAGTTTTCCGACATATTGACACAGATGACTCATTGTCTAAAAAAAAAAAAAAAAAAAAAAAAAAATCGCACGTAATTTGTGTGCGATAAAACGCCGAGTTTTTGTCACAAGTTACACATAAACTAATGTGAGACCTAGCTTACTAAAATGTTCTAGTATGTATTAACAACCCATGTGTTATGATGTGTTATTTAGCTAGTGAGTTTTCCCGTACACAACCAATTTCTTGATCTATCTTCACCACACGAAACAGAAACTGAGTTCAAGGCCCACGTACCACGCAGGCATTGGCTTGTTGTCAAGTTCCAAAACAACTTCAGGTCACGACTATTGTTTACAGGGTTCGATATATTTTTTCTCAATTACAATGATTGCTAAGTTATTAGTTGTACACGTCAAGCAGACTGAATAAAAACCTATATCATTCATTAGGGGTGTAACACACGATACCACTTTTTCATGATACTTCAGTCGCGATACAATACGTATCGCGATATGTATCGTAAAAACAAAACAAAACAAAAATAACCCCATCAAAACCAAAACATAAAAAAGACCACCCCGCCCAAAAAATCAAATCGAACCTTTCCAAGTAAGTGTTTTATTTCCACACGATATAAATTAATGCATATTTTGTTGCATGTACATGTACATGTACATGTACATGTACATGTACATGTACATGTACACTCGATTTTGACATACATATAGTATGAATTTTGTAAGCACTAAAATAAAAACAATATAATTGTGCAAACAAACTAAGAGAGGATTTTTGCCGCAACTTGTGCGGCAAAAATATTACCGATCCGAGACATATTGGAAGCACTCGTAACGATCAATTGTGTACAGCTCTATGCGTTTGAAGTGGGGTGATTTAGCCAAATTCTCAATTCGTGGTTGCTGTATTACATGTATGTGTGTCAATCATTGCAACGTATGTTTCTTTGTCAGTATGTGGTCGGAAAATGCCCGATGTCAGATTGTAATGTCTTTGTTATGATCTGTAGCGTCTGTGAATGCAATGGCATTTGGTGTTTTTGATCAGTCCAAACCGATTTTTGTGCAAGCTGTTCTAATAATAGCCTGGGGATTTTCTGGTCATTTACGTCAGCCCGGCCAGATGCGGAGCCTGCGGTACATTTACGCACAGTACGATTTAGCGCCCAGCATGCATGCAGCGTGGCACGCACGCTGCCATTGCGTATACACGGCCTCGCCGGTATTTGGTGCCGTATCCCACGCTAGATTCACGGTGCATTTATCTGCTGCTGCCGATCGCAAACGCGACCGCGTGGTATACTGCACGTACATGTGAACATTTGCACTAAAATACAAGCTAGCAGTAGTTTGCACTCATCGGTCGAATGACCAAAGTCGCATTGCGGACGTTGAAAAGCTTATATTCCATGCTTATGGCGAACGCTGGCCCATGGGTTTTAGCAAATATCTGTGGCTGCAAATTTCAGACTCCGGGGCTGAGTTCGGGCGGTCTGTTCTTAACACGAGTTCCCTGTTCTTGCGCCCGAACGGCGGGAACGCAACCCGCGAACATTGCACTCGGAACAAGATCACACACCACCTGCCAGTCAGGGTTTACAAGAACATGACGTAATTTGACGCGACGTAGAAGACGACCAAATATGGTGGATGATTTGACGAAGCATGAAAGTCAGCGTAATGTTGCCTAAAATTCCCTTCCAAACGTTTTGAAAAATAGAGCTTTTTCTTAACAAACTAGGAGAAATATTGTGCTTTCGTTAAATTATTTTGCGTCTGAAATTCAGGTTTTTGAAACGAATGCTTGAATATTAACGTACATAGGCGCAGCCATTACATTTTGCGTGGTTATCAGCGATAGATGGCGCTCTTGGCTATCGGACGTTCTAACTTCTTTGGCGTTCGAGCGGCCGGAACATGAACGAAAACACGATGTTGCGTGATCGGAGGCAACGTTGTTTATGCCAACGATTCGACCAGACGTACCACCGTACACTAATGCACGCACACTCTATCACAGTCATGCAACATGAAGGTTTGAATGTCGATCTTTTTTTCTATTTTGGTTGTCCCTGGACGTCGGACTACCGATTTCGCGAGTGTGTACTCGATATGCTTATCGGCAACATAAATCTTGCGATGACTGGTTGAAAGTTTTCATATGTAAAGTTTGCATGCACGTATGCCGCGGCCAGCAAATATGCCTCCAAAAAGGGAACAGGTCGCCGCTCAAAAAACACCCTGGGAATCATCTGATTCTTACAGTGACTTCTGAAACGAATCATGCATAGGGAGGACCTGCCAGGTGAGGGTACTATTACACTTTTGAAGTTTGAGTCTGTCACTGTCAGAGATTGATATCCATTGATGAATTAAACAAACAGCGAATGCCAATTCTGACTGTACAAAAAACATTTTATTTACAAAAACAACACCTTTAATTAACAGCACTATAATAGCTACATTTTAAAATTTGTAGGAATACACATGACATATTTTAAAACAACAAATAGGCCCTATCTATTGTTCTTTTGGGTTATGACTTGTGTGCACACTTTTTTTGTGCATGTACAATTTATTTTGTGCATGTAACTTTTTTCGTCTACATGCACCAGTGCATGTGATTTTTTTTCTTTCTAAATCGACCCCTGGCATTGGCCAATACGTTCTCCTCACCCGGGATGTGGACTGCTTACAAGTCCACTTCGTTCTCTATCGCCGAACGGGTGCCGCCCTGGCGGTATATGTACATGTATGATACCACGGTTGTTTTGTCGGACCTGTGAAGTCCCGGAGACTCCTGGTCCTGGTCCCATTCCCCCCTGGTCCCATTCCCCCAATATCTGGAGTGGGGTTAAGGTGGCTCTTCAAACTGTGGTGGAAGCGTCGGTGGTGATTGTGACCTCGGGTCTTGCCCGAGGAAATGTCAGACCGCAGTGTATGTTCTGTCTGTCTGTCCACCATCGCAGGTGTGGCTGAATTTCTATCCCAATTGGCACCAGTTAATTGATGGGGTTGCACTTGGGCCTGTAGTACGCTAACAGGTGAATTTGTAGTGGCCGCATCTGTAACCGGCACCACAGGATTTAGTCGACCATGCTTGCCATTAGGCCGAGTAGCCGTAGCCACGCTCTTGCAGGTGCCGACTGGCTTGACAGGAATGAGCTCATAATGAGCTCATTATCTACATACACGGCACACCTTAGTGCTACTCCAGAATGGTGTCTGCCTGGCCATGGAAGTCAAAAGGCCAAACAAAGACCGCATTCCCACTTGAATTTGGAAAAGGTGGATCAAGATCCGGCATTTTGGTGTGATCGATGTCTAACCGCAACGAAACCGCAAGTCGCGTTCCCACTTATGCTTGATCCACCTTTTCGAACGGAAGTGTCGAGTCCGAAAGGTCACTGAGTTCGGTATTGCGCATGCGCTTGCTTGCTGAGCGCGCGCTCTGTGGGAGCGTTGCATAGTGCGACGGGTCAAATTGCATACGTATACATACATGTACATGTAGGCCTACATGTGCGATGTTTTGGTGTTTCAACATGGAGGAAGAAGTGTACTCTATGACAAGAATATCGAAAAAAATATTTCTCTGAGGCGTATCTCCCGACAGACTCAAGCGAATCGTACATGCCGCACAAATTTAACTTCTGCAAAGATGATAAAAGTAAAAGGCCTAGGACGTACACATGTGCTCTGCATACATGCATGCACGCATGCATCGCGCACCCGTGGTGACACATTTTGTATACAGCCCGTAGTTCAGTAGTTGTTTATTGTGCATGTCGTGCACGTGGGAAATTTTCACATGAGCTACACGCCTAAACGTATTTCTTCGTTCATCAGACCGCAAACTTTTCGCGCCTCTTGTGCACCAGCCGGATATTGACAGGTCAAATTGCCGGATCAGATCCACCTTTTGCGTTCCCACTTGATCGTGATCCACCAATTGCAGGATCTGATCCACCAATTGGGGGATCTGTATCCTGGTCCAAAGGTGGATCAAGAAAGGTGGATCAGATCCTGATCCACCTTATAACGGTTAGCGTTCCCACTACACACAATTGCAGGATCTGATCTACCAATTGGGGATCTGATCCGGCAATTTGGCAAAAGGTGGATCAGATCCCCCAATTGGTGGATCTAGTGGGAACTGGGCCAAAGAGACCACTTAACAGTATCTTAATCCCCACTAATCCGGGCAGGTCTGGAGTTGGCTACACAATGGGAGGGCTGGAGTATAGTTTATTTCAGATGTAATTCCTAGCAATTGTTCAGTTTAGACTTTTTGAGGAACTTGTTTGCTTAGTAGAAAATCAGAGTTTTAAAAAGTTGTATGAGCTTTATTATCAAAATTTAGACCCCAAGTCTGGGCCAACCCGGGCCAAAAACACGTCTCTTAAAATTGATGTATTCATTGCCCACTTTGTTCTGGTCATTGGTAACATTAATACATGTGCATGCACAGCGGACATGGCGCGCGTACAGGATTGTTCATTCAACCGTCACCAAAAGATTCATGGCTTTATTCTTCATTTCCAGACTGCAGGC
Organism: Hippasteria phrygiana; assembly: GCA_037893225.1. Taxonomy (NCBI): domain Eukaryota; kingdom Metazoa; phylum Echinodermata; class Asteroidea; order Valvatida; family Goniasteridae; genus Hippasteria; species Hippasteria phrygiana. The sequence goes on along the minus strand of JAZGUH010000028.1, from coordinate 1,072,459 downwards.
CCAAAGTGGGAATACCGTTTGACAATTTCACTTAACTTGTTATCAATACACCAAATAGAGAAGTTGTGTCATGCAGAAACATCACTTGACTTGACTGAATACCAAACCAATCCAATAATCTCTTAACAATAGGGGTAATCAACAAGCCATGTATCTATTGTCCACAGAGTTTGCCACACTGGTGTAATCCTCCAGAGTTATTTACTGATTTTTAATGAGCCTGTAGGCAAGGCAAGGGTTACCTCTTGCGTATATTCATGACTATAGCCCAGCCTATTGAAAATGCCCACAGACTGGAAAACCGGCAAAAACCGCCGGAAACCGGAGGTCACCCGGCGGCTGGATTAAAATTTGCCCCCTAACCAGTTGTCTATCTACTGAAAAATCATGACGTCATTCCTGCGGAGATATGCCGCTATCACCCTGGTCACCAGGGTGAAGACCCGTGGTGACGTGGATAGTCTGAAGTGGAGGGCAGAGAACTCTGTACATAAATCGGAGGTATCTCCGACACTCGGGATGGATTGGAATGTGGAGGTACGCATCCTGTAGGTCCAGAGATGCTGCCCATGCTGGCATTTGCACAGACTCCATGACAATTCGAAGCGTATCCATGTGAAATCTATGGGGACAAATGAACTTGTTGAGCGGCTTTAAGTTGTTGATTGGCTGCCATTTCCCAGATCCCTTCTTTGGGTTCAGAAAGAATGTTGATAGTTGATCCAGAACGGGGACTCCATGGAATCCTATCTCGATGGCTCGTTTCTCTCGGAGGGAGGAGATCTCGCCTTCCAGAGTCATGCACTTTCCCCTGTCTGCTGGGACAGAGGTAGCACGGAGTATGGTGTCGGACGGAGGGGTGCTCGTGAACTCAAATTTGTATCCTTGACCGACTGTCGCGAGCACCCATGTGTCCGAGGTAATTTCCTGCCAGAACCCTGCGTAAAGACTTTGGTGGCCCCCGACGGGTCCCAGGATGGGGCCGTCAGTGAAGCGTAATAGTCAACGCCGCCAGCCCACGGAGTCTCTGGGGGTGGATTGCCCACCTCTGTGGCTTTTGCCGCCCCACTGGACATTGGGGCATGGCTGCTGGGCTGACTGTGGGCGTGCTGCTGCCAGGGTGGTGCCCGCCAAAGCTCTTGGTGTTTGCTGTCTAGGGACCTGAAAAGGATTGAACGGCTTGCAAGCTCTGGGTCGAAAAGAAGGTCCCCGCGGTTTGCTTGAGTGCTGCATGGGCTTTTTTAAAACACATAAGGGTACATCCGATCGTCACGAAAATTGGTGGGTAGGCAGATATTGTCATCAGTATGCAAAATCAAAAGTGACGTCATGATGAAGTCAACAGCTGATTTTCTATGAATTTGTAAATGTTTTAAATTTCATTGTATTCTCAAAATATTACACTGTCATTTTATAATAGGGAGGACACCAATATTATTTGTCCAGTTCCCACGCGTGTGGACGGGTTCCTTAGCGTTTTTTACAAGAGGCAATAAAACTGAACAAAAGGACTGTTCTCACGTGGTGGAACAGGGGAGAAATCTGGCCCACTGGGCAGGCAGAAACACCCCATTGTACTGTGCTTTTGTTATGTTAAGTAGCCATTCCGACACGTACTGAACACGAGCAGCATCAAAAGGTATGCGATCTCTTTATCAACACGGATTTATTTTTTAAAGGAATTAAACCAAACTTCTTTCTGAATCTACAGAGAGGTTGTATTGCCTTTATATTTAGTCGTGCTGAGCACTCCTCTAAAAAGTAAATAAGCCCCGATATGATCTCCGGCTTTAGCTATTTGATGTAAAATTAGTGGTTCACAAAACAAGTCATTTTATATTCCCTCGTTTTGAAAGTATTTTTGTCAGTTTTACTGCACGATTGCTGCCATCGGAGTAGTACGAATCTTTCTATGCTTTCCGTAAATTTATTTTTTTCAAATGTATATATAAACAAAAGTTCATTCATGATGGGCAGAAAAATTACGAAAAATACACAATGAAAGCAAACCAAGATTACATTTTTCAACACAGTGCGATTTTTTCCGAAGCCATATTCATGCGTCGACTGTAAATATGTTCTGATTAACTCTTTCACTACGGTATTATAATGGGGGCTGTGATGTAATTGTTTTACATAATGTTTACAACGAGCCGCTTTGAGCAGCTTGCCGGCAGGAATAGGCTTTTTTCGAGCCGCTGTGAGCGGCGCGCCGTAGCGGAAGAGTTAATGCTTTACTGATTGACAGAAAGATTTTTTTCCGAAGAATGCCTTAATTGATTTTGAAACGTCTAAACTTTTAGGCAATGTAGATATTTTGTTGGGCCTAAATGTTCCCGACAGAATCCAGAAGACTATTAATAAGATTTTAATCCAATGCCCATATATTTATTTCAATGTCACTTTCATTTCTGTACTCCGAGGTGTACAAAAATCAAATAAAAACAACGAACGCAAGTCAGGCATAAAAAGTGGTAAGCAATAAGGCGAAATGAGAAATAAAACATGCTTTTTATTGGGGGCCGCCTGTTTTTTTTGTTAAATATTTACTTGTTAAAAATTTGGTGGAAAAACCCAAAATGTAAACCGATCATTGGAAAATTAAATAATTGCGCGTCATTTTTGGCGAGCTGCGAAGCAGATGCGAGCCTATGGAATACCAATTTCCATTGGGTGTGGGTGGGGGTGATGTGGGGTGGGGTGGGGTGATGTGAGGTGGGGGTTGTGGGACATTTTGGGGTGGGGGATTTGGGGGATTTGGGGGTGGGGGTGTGGGAGACTTGGGAATGGGGGATGTGGTAGATTTTTAATATGAGAATTTTTTTACTCATAACAAGGAAAATATTTTATACAGCAATATAAATCATATAAAATTTGGTGTTGAGCGTGTGAAATGTACAAGTTAGAACCTAAGCAGAACACTTTTCATTATTTTTTTTCAAACTTGAAGACAATGATAAATCGTGAAAAATATTTACGCAAACTTATGGTGCCAAAGCAAATTACATTGTACTTGAAAATTTCGCAAATGCAGAAAATAATAGTATTATAAAGAAAAAACACTTCTTCTCCCCCCCCCCCCCCCGCCCCCCGTAACATCCAGCCTCCCCCCCCCCTCCCCCATGGAGACAACCCTGTCTATGCTGCTGCTAGGCGATAATGTTACTATGGAAATGCCCTGTCAAATTTATCCAATCCACATAGTTATACATGTATCTGGGCGGTCCTCTAAATGATAGTTTCAGCTTGTTGGTGGAGTAATCTTGTCGTCATATCGACCTACCTGTCTGTTTTGCCGTGCCAGGGACAGTTCCCACACTCATTCTTGGCAATAAGCCAAACTGGCTAGACGGACGCCCTTCCAGTTGCCAACGGCTGTTTACTGTATGTGCATTGTGCACAACTTATAGACTTAAGAATGACACATTTTAAATTGCTCTACGCCTTTGAAATTCTGCAAAATAGAGCAAAACAGAAGAAAAAAATACTAAATGTACTCAAACTTTATTACATTGCAAAATTGCCTGATTATTAGCAATCAGCAGGCCTCGACCTTAGCACTAGCCCGGCGTACAATGTCTAGTAAAAACTGCTCCGGGCTAGGCGGGCTAGTTAAAAAAGTATACTACCTGCTTAAAATTGTCACTTTTGCTTGATATGAAAAAAAAAACGTTCTAGGTAAGTTTGAGTGAATCTTCTTGTTTTATTTAATGACCGAGTACAGCGCTGCGGCGCCAACGTCTGCACATGCTGCGCCGCTGCGCTAGCACTATGCATGCTCGCTGTAACTTCTTGTAGAAAGTTACACAGCAGCTAGCTTGTGTCCTGATGGCAACATGTCCGTACGTACGTAAACATGCCATTCATTGCGCGCGTGATGCCATAAGCGCACATAGCTTGTACGAGGTTGGTAGTCTCATATCAAGTTCAGAATGTGTTGTGCACATTTTTTGCCAAATGCTGTACGCATGGGGACTGGTTGGATGTGGGGAGAAAGCACCGTGAAAGTGCACAAAAAAAGACTATGGATCATGGCTTCGATACGGCTGACACTGAAACATTCTTATTTTGTACATCATCAGTGTTTGAGAAAAATGATTCAGGACAGTCACATTTTTGGCCCATGTCAATTTGAATGAAAACGCCAACTAATATTGGCAGAATATTGTCTTAAATAAGACACAGCGAACCGTACGCGTACGCTGCGCTATACGATCTTTGGTACGTACTGAAGCCAGCTTTGATTAATGGCCCAACCGTGGAATTCCACGTGCATATTGAGCATGCGCATCGGCACTTGACCTCAGCGATGCGATGCGCTATATAATATGCAGCTTTGCTGTATGCAGTGCATGAAAAAAACATTCTTGCGAAGTTTTGTGTGTGTGGTCTGCACGTGTCAGCCGGGTGTGTGGTTTGCGAGAAGTTATATTCACTTGGGTCTTCACATTTTCCGTCATGTGGCGATAACTAAATGTATCCAATCCGTTCAAAAAAGGAAGCAAAAGAGAATACGAGAACGACAGCAAAAATAGAAAACGTCGTGTCTACAGACAAGACTGGGAACGGGACTTTGGCTGGCTTAGCTACATGTATGATCATGATGGAAATACAATGTTTTGCCGTGTGTGCCGCGAAATGAAAAGGACCGGAGGGAGTGGAAGGAAACAGAACCTTATCATTCAGTAATTTCTTTTCTATTTTATAGTTTGAAAATCACTTATAACTGTACTGAATCTTCCAATTTTTATACGATATTTCCGACATCGTAGGGAGTTATGGTTAATGAGAAATGTGTCCATTAAATGCGGGCTAGTAAACATTTCTGCGGGCTAGTAAAAAACCCAGTTAACTTGCCCGGTGGACTAGTTAAAAAAAAGCTTAAGGTCAAGGCCTGAATCAGTGTTTATATTATTAACAGATAGGCTACTATTTATTATCAGACATCAGCCTGGATTCTTATGGAAATGTCGACGCATCTTCATAAAACGAAACAAAAATTGATTCGATGAGTTTAAAGATCAACAAAGAAATTTGGTTCTTTAACCCCTTGACACCGGATTTCATATGGGCGTCAGGCCGGCCTGTGCAGCCAAGCAAAACGGAAACAAGAGGCCAGCCAAGCATAACGTACACAATAGCACATAAATTGAAAATACCAGCCTTTATTCCCCAACAATCAAGGGGAGCCTGTGGAGAAAGAAACTAGCCATTGCACTGAAATTTGTTGCACACGCCCAGCTCAATTGGGAGGCGCAACACGAAACCAATTATCATTGAAAAGTTCCCTAGGTCTCTTTCTCACGTTCATCCTGTGGTGAGGAGGTTCCCTATCCACAGTATCCTTTCCAAAATTCCATTCTGTCTGCGATGGTAGTGAAGTAGCAGCTGGGGCACTCTCATTGTTTAACATGCACAGGAACCATTTCCCATTCAGGTTTCCTTTGAAAAAATAGACCCAATCATCACTTCATTGGTGCACAGTTCTGTCCAAAAGGGAAACTCAAGTTCTTGCCAAAATGAAAAGGATGTGGCTTGTGAATTCAAGCATACTCTTTTTACATTCTTGCTGTTCACTCTTCCTTCCATAAAAAAAAAATGCCTCATCATCAATCGGAATCTCAGGTGGTGGTCTTGTAACCATTGACAGAATCGACATCATCTAGGTACAGATCTGATTTGAAGTAAGTACTCATCGAGGCCTCAAGTGCTCGCGAGTCACGAGAGAGTTACTCAAAAAATGTTTTCCTCTATCGAGCTTGCGCCCTAGAGCACGCAAAGTGCACGCACCCACATGCACACGGCGGAATACTTACATTTGTGCATTTAATCAGGGCTGTAAATTCGTCTACAGCAGTTGGTGATGGCAGTGCATTCTTTTGAGATTCCAGATGTCTAACCACACAATTTCCAAATTGCTGTGTGTGATAGCCCTAATTGTGCAGCTGCTGGACTTCCCCGATGTTGCCCTCTGTCCTGGCTATCCTCTGTTAACCAGACTGACCTTTGTTGAGGTTAAGGTTAGTTCCCTCCCTTTGGTTCTTTTGGACGTTCTTCAAAATGCTGTCCAAATGCCTCAGTGACTTTTTTGGCTTTCACAGTGAATCCACTTTGACTCGGAACACTCTGCTCTGTGTTTACAATGTAGCTGCACTGCCATGTAAGGTTCTTATTCCTCTAAGCCAGAGACATGATTTTTAAAGAAAACTTAAAGAAAGATCTGAATTTCTAAACAATGACATATAGGCCCACATGATGTTAGACAGGCCCTACAATCTATCAGACATGTCTTTAGCCCCCATTTTGTATTCAAGGTAGTCCCTATTCATGACTGCTCATGCAAGATGATGCTGTCATTACCAAATATAGTTATTGGTACTGAGCTTAAAACCCTGATTTCCCTGGAGGATTTTCAAGACACACTGTATAATAATACATCTTCCTAAGCTGAAATACATGTACATGTAGTTCAAGAACAATTTGCTGAAATGGTCTATTGGTTCAGTGGCTAGGATTACAAAAGAGGGAACCAACCTGCTGTTGGAAGCCACCACGTTCAGACTTTTCTGCAAACTGTGGGAAGGCCATGTGCAGTAGATGCAAGAGGAGGTCTGGTGAGATGCCCTCCATTGCCTTTTCCATGGTGCTGAAGAGATCCTTCATGGCTGATGTAATGGACTCTGCTGGTTGGATGCTAATCATGGATGGATTAATATGGCCTTTAAACCTGTGTCAAATGGGAAATAAACTGAAACACATTAGTTGAATTACTTTTACATGTATATTGCAGAACAACATAAGACAAACCCTTACACTTTACCTAAATACTCTGGGAAAAGCCAGATCAAGATTACATGTGTAATTAACTGCAACTAATGATACTACACACTATTCACATCATCTGAACAGCTGAATGGTAGTGATCAATTATGGCCCACCATAAGGCCAGGATTCAACAGGTAGATGAAGAAATCTCTGATGATGACTACAGATGAAATGAATGAAATGTCTAAGTCGGCTGTTGTAAAACTTCCTGTTAGATGGCCTGCAGCTGTACGTTGCGAATATGCCAGCATTTTCCTAAAGGCCTGCTGCCTGGAAGAATCATTGAGGATGCACAGCATGTCTGGTAAAAATCCTTGGGTGTTTGGAGGATTAACCCCGAACTCTGCAGAATATGATATCCAGTGCCACATATGTTTCCCCACATTGTGCAGATCTACATTGTATCCACTGGATGCCAGTTTACATATTGTGCTGGTTTTTTAATCAATGTATTATGCTTTTTTGTGCTTGAATAGGCCTAATGGTGTGTATTTTAATTGCATAGCAGACATTTACAAGCAGTGAATTCGTTTATTTCCTCTTGCTGTCATAATTTTCATGAGATTCTTTGCAACTTGACCATGGAAGTGAAGCTAACAACCGACTTAAAATCATCCTGATGATTATTAGTGAGCAATACTTTTTGGGGGTCAGATTCACAAGTTCAAACCAGGTTTACATGTGTAGGCTTTGCTTTGATTCTGTAGCAGCAATTGATTAACTGATGTACAGTGTAGCGATCCCAGTGATATTCGAATAATGCAAAATTAAATAGCTTTTAAACATATTGATACCAATCACTATAGAAATATGTCAAGAACTGATGCTAGAGCTGTAGTCGAGTCCCTGCAACTCCTTTCACAAGTCCTTTCGCAAGTCCAGTCCGAAGTCCTTTCATAAAGCCGGTCACAAGTAACTGGATGAACAATGACAAAGGAATGCCTTTGTCAAAGCTCATTTGAATAGCTTGTGATTGGAATTAGGACTGGAGTGCTTATGATGGATTTGCAGGGACTTGCAGGTACTTGTGATGGACTCGACTACAGCCCCGACTTTACATGTACATGTACCTGACCATGTTGTATAGAAATCATTTACTAATATTACTTTAAAAAAAACTTTGCTTGCCCGATTTTACAATGTCTTGGGAAACTTCTTTTGTGCATATATTTCTGGGGTAAATTTGATAGAAAACTCATCAGAAATAATTTGTCAAACGACAAGGGAAACTGACTAGGTAAATTTGAATACATTTTCAAAGTGAACAAAGAAAACCGGCAGGAGCGGGATTCGAACATGCGACCTCCGGAACACCCTACCGGTGCTCTACCAACTGAGCTATCTTGCCCCATGTTGACGGTCTCCCAAATTGGCAGTATCCTTGTTCAGTGGGCGCTAGTCAGAAGTCATAAACCCATGATGCAGTATAGCCAGGGATCACACCCAATTTTATGATACAACCCAGGAAACAACACCGTGAGGATGACTCAATGAGGATACATTGGCGATCTCCCAAATTACCAGTACCTTTGTTTGGCGGGCGCTAGTCAGAAGTCACAAACCCTTAATGCCATATAGCCAGGGATCATGCCCAATTTTACGATACAACCTGGGAGGATATGACTCAATGAGGATATGACTTTTTACCTGATAATTCGGCAAACAAAAATTTGAATACATTTTCAAAATGGAAAAAAACAACTGGCAAGAGCGGGATTCGAACATGCAACCTCCGGAATACCGTACCGGCGCACTACCAAATGAGCTACCGGTATCTTGCCCTATGTTGGCAGTCTCCTAATTTGGTATGATCCTTGGCTATACGACATTAAGGGTTTATGACTTCTGACAATTTGGGAGACCGCCAACATAAGGCAAGATAGCTCAGTTGGTAGCAGAGTTGGAGTCGAGTCCCTGCAAGTCCTTTCACAAGTACTTTCGCAAGCCCAGTCAGAAGTCCTTTTATAAAGCCGGTCACAAGTAACTGGATGAACAATGACAAAGGAATGCCTTTGTCAAAGCTCATTTGAATAGCTTGTGATTGGGATTGGGATTAGGACTTGTGATGGACTTGTGATGAGGACTTGGGATTGGGGGATTGGGATTAGGATTAGGGCTTGGGACTTGGGATTGGGATTAGGGCATGGGATTGGGATTAGGGCTTGGGATATGGGATTGGGATTAGGGCTTGGGATATGGGATTGGGATTAGGGCTTGTGATATGGGATTGGGATTAGGACTTGTGATGGGATTGGGATTAGGACTTGTGATGGGATTGGGATTAGGACTTGTGATGGGATTGGGATTAGGACTTGTGATGGGATTGGGATTAGGACTTGTGATGGGATTGGGATTAGGACTTGTGATGGGATTGGGATTAGGACTTGTGATGGGATTGGGATTAGGACTTGTGATGGACTTGTGATGGACTCGACTACATCTCTGGTTGGTAGAGCGCCAGTACAGTATTCAGGAGGTCACAGTTTTGAATTCCGTTCCTGCGAGTTTTCTTTGTTCACTATGAAAAAGAAATAATTTGAACGGTTTGTGTTGTCATAGCATTTGTACAGTATGTTGGCAACATGCCTCGTGGCATTCCCATTGTTATCAATGCCGTGGCCACAGACCCGATCCGGGCACGACTTATACATGTACATGTATTGTGAGAGTGCAGCTTGCGAGCCTGTGAATAAACTAAATTGATACACCTGAAATATGTATGTGAACATATGTGGTGCGAGTTGGGAGGACTAATGGTCTGTAAGTCAGCAAACTGATTAATGCAGAACCCATGGTAATGGGGTACATGTAACAAGGAAGACTTTTTTTCCCATTCTAGCTTCATCAGCCGAAGTGCAATCCGGGATATCGAGGAAAAGACACACTCGAACATTCCCTTTCAAAGGACTGATAGTTCTTCATGCCAGTGGATCGGTCTAGCCAAGCAATTAACCGGAATGTATGTACTTTGTAGTTGAACAGCAGGGGTTAGAGTGGTACTCTATCCTGCTGATGAAACGGGGAGTGAAAGGGTAGGAACAATGCATCTTGAACATTTTCTCCAGCAAACAAACATTCCAACTAAGAAGTTGTTGCAAACATGGCAACAGGAGGAACAAAACGTGCGACACAGAATTCATAAATGTGACCGGCTCTGCAAAAAGGGCTATTATGTCGCAAAATTTGAAAAATGAGTTATATACATAGTTGAATTTGTCACATCCTAAGCTTTAATTTGGTGTAGGTTTGACCCCTGTGGCAATTTGTGTTCTTGAGATATCTTGACATTTGTATACTCCTATTTTCCCAATTTAACGTAAGTGCATTTAGAGATACAGGCCTTTAAACACAAAAAGTGCAAAGAAATAAAAAATAGAAGTCATTTTTATCAACATTTATTTTTTTATCTTTATTTATCAATATTAAAGAGCAACTCCAACGATTCCAAACTTTTCTGAGGTTTCAATTTATTTGAGAAGAGCCATGTCAAATAAAACAGACACTTGTCAAGATCCCCATATTTGACGCCGGTTTTTATGTAAAAAAAAAGCATTTTTGTTACCTTTCTTTCCACGAGTCTGTCCCAGTTTCGTAAAAAACGATTGTGACGTCAAAGCTCATTTACATCTAATGAATATTCATTTCTGACGTATTACCGTTGAGCGCGACACGTACACATGCACATAACATCGCGTGTAGCTTTCTACGGTACTACGTTATGTTTCTTTCATTTCTCAACAGCGCCGCCAGCGGCCAATTTGTGGAAAGTTTTCATGAACTTAAAAGAAACTGGTAATAATTTCTCTCAAAATAACACAACATTGACACGCAAAACAAACATGATTTTGTAATGAATACATGTAAGTAAATTATTATATGTTGAACACAATAACATTTAATTCTAACACTTTTCAAAACCGTTGGAGTTGCTCTTTATTGTTTCTGAAAATAAATTCTGAAAATCTAAAACAAAAAACAAAACAAATCAATTACGTGAAGATTTTTTCGCCCGCTTCACATAGAACTGTCATGTGTGTGTGTTTTCACATAGTGCGACATACATGTACATGTACATGTAATACCCCTTTTTGCAGAGCCAGTCACAAATATGTGAAACATTTGTAGTGTGTTTCAGTGATTGTATCCCCTGATCAACATCTGTGGTTTATATTTTATTAATGCAACAATGACCAAAAGGACAAGGTCGGAAGGGTGCAATGCTCCTGTCCGGCAAACCCAAGTCTATCGGGTCGCAGTTTTAAGATTGTCCACTGTGGTACATGTACATGTACATGTACAGTCTATCATGGTTTGTTTTTTTCCAGTAGACCCCTTTGATCTAAAAAAAAACAATAAAATGAAAAAAAAATACAACTCGTTAATAGTAATTTTTTGATTCAGCATACCTATATTTCCTAAGATTGGCAAGTTTACAAGATTCTATTTGAAAAAAAGAGAAACTTTTAAATTACTACACAAGCATTTCTAAAATACAACTTTAGGGCTTTTTGCCTACAGGACCTCTTTAATCTCAAAATACAGCTTGGTAAAAGCGATTTTGGATACAGCACCCCAAGTCAGAAAAAATTGGCACATTACCAACTTCTGCTCAAAAATGGCTCTTCCTGCCTCAAAACAAGCCCTTTTTAAAAATCTTGCTTAGTCTATCAGTGCAATTACGAATGATGCAGAATGTGCATGAAACAAAAATTGGCAAAACACATGAATACACCAACAATCTCACCCCAAAACTTATCTTTATTCAACCATTAAATGTAGTTTGGATAGACTCATTTACTAATCTTTACTGTGCAACTGTAAATGTGACATTGGTCGAAGCTGTTTCTGATCATTTTTCTTCAAATGAAAACCTCGCTTGCAGGATAATCATTGAATGCAGGGCAGGTTCGGTAAGCAGTTCAAACAAATACATCAAAGTTTTCATGCACATATTTCCACATTACATATCAATTCTTTCTCAAAGGCAAATGACAGAGTACAAGGAACAAACATGGAGGGAACGCACATGCAAGAGGGGGTGGATGGAGAAACACAAAAGAGGTATACAAAGGAGCGAGGCAGTGGACAGAGGAGCGCTTGGCATTGAATGCCTTGCGCTCCCGTACTGATATCATCATCAAGCCGGCGGACAAAGGTTCAGCTGTGGTCATCATGGATCATCATCAGTACATTGACGAGGCCCACCGCCAGTTGAATAATCATACTACATGTAACTACATGTATATCGGCCTTGACTCCGACTCCAGGTGCTCGACGATATGCGATCACGTGACCAGCTGTCCAAGAAAGCTCATAAATTTCTCTCTCCCTCTGACTGTAGGACTGCCAGATTTTATCTCCTTCCAAAGATTCACAAGGCTGGCAACCCTGGTAGGCCCATTGTCTCTGGTAATGGTTCACCCACAGAATGTAGCCTATCTCCCTGTTTATTGACAGTTTTCTCAAACCCCTCGTTCCACAGATCCCATCGTACATCCATGACACCCCAGACTTCCTGCGCAAGCTAGAAGGAATGAAGAACAAGATTCCCAGCACAGCCATCACTGGGACTTTTGACGTCTCATCCCTGTACACCAACATCCCCCACGAGGAAGGTATTCGTGCTTGTTCCTTGGCCCTGGCCAAGGCAGGACACACAACCCAACCCATCAGTGATATTGGCACACTCATGAGACTTGTACTAACCAAGAACAATTTGTCCTTCCTAGGTAAACACTATCTACAGGTACACGGTACAGCCATGGGACTCGCATGGCCCCCTCCTTTGCATGCCTCTTCATGGGCGACCTCGAAGAGCACATGCTTGCCTCAGCACCATGTCGCCCCTGGGTATGGTGCAGATATAATGACGATGTATTTTTCATCTGGACCAGTGATCAGGACAGTCTTGAGACTTTCATTAATCACATTAATTCCTTCCACAGGACCATCAAGTTTACATCAGAGTATTTAGTGCATCAGACCAACTACCTGGATGTCACCATCCGCAAGGAAGACAACTCGGTAACTACTGATTTGTATTCTAAACCCACAGACATGGACCAGTACCTCCACTCCTCCAGCTGTCACCCCAGGCATTGCAAGACAGGCAGGCACTCAGAAGGACTTTTCCCATCATGTACAGGTACTGAAGATAAACTTGGTTGCCAGGGGCCACAGCTCGAGCCAAGTTCAACGTGCTATCGCCAGAGTCAAATCTATCACAAGGAAAAGGAAAAGACGCCCAGCACCAATGCCGACCCCAAGATTCCCTTGGTCACCACCTTTCATCCTAGTCCCCCTCCCCTTCCTAAAAAAAACTAATGAAACCATCATATCCTGCATACTTGGCGTAGGTAATTAGCGAGCCCTGCCATTTAGAATTGTTTGATCCCGACAACCCACGTGTTAAAAATATCCCATTGAAATTCCCACCATCTACATATACATTCTCTCCTATTTGTAACCTTGTAACAATAGAAGTTGCATCGTTGCAAGTGCCATTGTATACATCTGGTGTGTCAATCACCAGGAGGGAGGGCGTGTATACTAATGATTAGAATAATCATATATATCGTATGCCAGACCTTATTATGAATAACAAGAAACTAAGGTACAATCCAGATAGTTAATTGGATGGAACGCAAGCATCGCTGACCTCGTGAACACTCGCAAGTGCTGATTGGCTGGGCTTACGTACAACAGCACAAACTCTACTACCACCTCCCATTTACCCCCCCCCCCCCTCTTGAACACACTCTTTTGTCCCCTTTCCCCAGCTTCATCCCTCTCATCTTAATCCCTCCCCTCCTCAATCCTTACCCTAAACCACACTTCTTTGTTCCTTTCTTCATGGCTGTTCCTTCCCCTCTCTTTGATGTTCACCCACTGCCTCGGTCCTTTGTATACCTCTGTTGTGTTTCTCCACCCACCCCCTCTTGCATGTGTGTTCCCTCCATGTTTGTTTCTTGTACTCTGTCATTTGCCTTTGAGAAAGAACTTGCTTTAGTTTGAAACGTCAGGCCAGCTAATTTTTTGATTTGTATATTTCAGGTTCATTCAGTCAGTCAGCAGTTTGCAACAGTTTAATTCATTTTTACATTACATGTAATTAGGATGTAAAAGTGAGTGATAATCAGAGTGAAGAGCTGAGTATCACTGTGAGGCCCGAAGACGTGAAAACCTTTTGTTGGAATGAAAAACGTGAAAAGTGAAGAAAGGACACCTTTTTTTTACGTAATAAAAAATTCACTTTTTACGTTCGTCAAAGTATCACGTATTTTTCGGGCCAGCTGGTTGCTAAGTCATATCTTTCACGTACTGAAATATGTGAAAACTTTGCTGGCGCACGTGCCCATTGTTGGCGGATTAGCGGAGGTGCTATAAGCAATTTTTTGTTCTGCCACGGCTGGTATGTAGGACAGCACCACGCACGTTCCATTGAAGGTTTACGACTGTATAACGGATCGCGAGGTAAGTGTGACCTAAAGTGAGATTAGAAAGGCCTAGCTTTAAACTTATCAAGGGTATGGGGGGGGTTGCAACAATGACCAATCATTCTACAAGGAAATTGTTTGGGATGGTATAGACCTTATCGCAAATACAACCTGGATGAGATGTCACAATAGTCTGGTTCCCAGACCAAAATATTCCGACTATTTCCAATGAATATAAGGTCCGGTAGCCGCCAATGTCACGTGACGAAAACTGTCTGAATTCTGACATTTTCCGAAAATGTCCGAAGTTTTCAGAACTTGTTTTCGGTAGCATTTTGGCTGTTAATGTTGATGTTTGCAATAACAAAATGTCTACCAGGCCCATTACAGATCCTGGAATTTAAATTCTAAATTATATAAAAACTGAAAAATCAATGCCACACTCTTGCAGTATTTTGCCGACTGGATTTTGCAAGAATATTAAATTTGAATGATGCCACTGACGTCACTCAGACTAACACACACGTCATGATCTATTTTAAACCGCGGTAGCTACCTGACCGAAGATTAAAGCCTGGTTCATACTTCATGCGAATGCGAATGCGAAGCGAATTTGACGTCATGAAACATTGAAATGTGTTTAACTTTTGCGAATTCGCACTGCGAATATTTGGCGTCGACGTCATAAATTCGCTTCGCATTCGCATTCGCATGAAGTATGAACCGGGCTTTAGACGTCAGGGAATCTTCAGGTCAGGGAACCAGACTAACGTCACAATGGTTACTAGGGATTGTGGGAAAGAAACGAGCACCTAAATCGCTCCCTTTTCCTTCCCACAATCCCTTGTGACCATTGTGACATCTGAACCAGGCGATCTTTGCGATATGGTCTATGGAGGCGAAACGGGAACAATTTGTAAAATGCCTAATATCTTGCATTGCGGAAACCAGACTGATTTATTTTGTATACCCAGCACGATCATGGGGCAGAGGGGTAACACCCCCCCCCCCCCCCCCCCCCTTTGTCCCTATACACTCTCCAGACTATAGAGCGTGGAAAACAAAGTTAACCTCGAGAACGTGCGAGAGTTTACGAGAAACCGAACTTTCGGGCACCTCGAATAGGAGCTTCAACGTGTAAAGCGGGTAGTTTTCTTGAAATAATTGGCTTTTGCAAACTTTTTCGGAAAAGGCTTGTTTTTGTTCAGATTTTTTTTTTTTTCTTCTTTTAGTTCTGACCAAAATCCCATAGACTTTGTACACACATTTTGTCGGCGGCACTTTAGGTCTTAGAAAACCTCAGATCCTAACCAAACTTACCTCAAACATAGACCCTAAGGTGAAATTGTATGTCGAAGAGTGACGACATCCTAAATGTGCGTTTTTCAAGGGCCCATATCTAGAGAACGGTATGCCCGATTTCCTTCAAACCAGGTACATGTATGTTGGTAGGCTAGCTCGTGTTATAGATGAAAATTGAGGTGACGTCATGCTGACGTCATCATACGATTTTATAGAAATTTTAAAGTTTTTGAACTTCAAAGTTTCTTAAAGCCATATCTCACCAACAGAACATGCTAAATTCAAAATTATTTTTGTAATAGCTTTGTTAGCTCCTATATTCTTTCACATAAATGTGAAAAATGTGTGACTTTTTTGAAACACATATAAGGGTAGGTCTGATCGTCATAAAAATTAGTGGGTAGGTAGATAGTGCAACTAGCATGTACAATCAGAGGTGAGTCATGATGACGTCGTCTGTTGATTTTCGATGAATTTTTAAATGTTTCAAATTTAATTGTACTCTTTGGAACCTAAGTAAAGTTTCTTAGTCATATATCTCATCAACAGAATATTCAAAATTTGTTTTGTAATAGGTTTGTTAGCCCATACATTCTTTCATTAAATGTCAACAAGTGTGAC
The DNA here is from genome assembly GCA_037893225.1 of Hippasteria phrygiana. NCBI lineage: Eukaryota > Metazoa > Echinodermata > Asteroidea > Valvatida > Goniasteridae > Hippasteria > Hippasteria phrygiana. The sequence continues at coordinate 1,056,275 of JAZGUH010000028.1, read as the reverse complement.
GTCATCATGACGTCCTTAAAATGTGCTATTTGAAAACATAACATGCATAAGAGTATATATCCAATCATCATAACAATTGGTGGGTTGGTAGATGTCGCTAGCATGTAAAATCTGAAGTAATCTTATGATGACGTCATCGGCTGTTTTTCTATGATTTTTGTTTAATGTTTTTCTAATTTCATTGTACATACTCTCAAAATTTTACATTGTCATTAATCAGATTGACTCCAATCTATACACAGGCCAAGAGCACACATTGAGGTGATGTGTTATTGAGGTGATGTCAAGATGACCACCATATGATTTATATATATTTTTTATGGTTTTGAAATTTTAAGCCATATCTCATCAACAGAATATAATAAATTCGAAATTCCTTTTTGTAATCAATTCATTAGGTCAGAGTTATAGATGTGAAAATGTGTAACATCATCCTGACGTCAACAAAATGCCCTTTTAAAAAACACAAGAGTAAGTCGGATCGTTATGAAAATTTGTAAAATCTGAAGTGACGTGATCGGCTGATTTTCTAGGAATTTTTCAGTTTTTCAATTTTTTGTTAACTGTCATTGATCAGATTGACTGCAATCTTGACAAGCCAAGACCACGTTCCAAATATGTGACGTCATAACGACGCTATCCTACGATTTTATGTTGATTTTTAGTTGTTTTTTTTAATATTTAATGTAATTTGTAACCGGGACTTGCGCCATATAACAGCCTACGGTCTTAAACAAGTTTGTCATATATATCCTATAATGGAAATTACATGACCAAGAAAGAAATCACGATGGCGTCAGGCTTAAAGGTCAAGTTTGGAGTAGCAAAAGACATAGAAGTGATGGAGTTTTGTGCTGAAAAAAACGGAAAAGCCCTGCGTCTGTTTGCAAGAGACGCAAGATGTCTAGTTTGTTTTTACGCTGTTCTTTTTACTAAAAGGAAGATAAAAACTTAGCAAAATATTATGTTTCATTTCAATTTACAAAATTCTATAGATATGTGGGTCATTCCATGAAGTTGGGTACATAAAGTGTGACATTTTGCCAAAAAGGGCAATATTTAAACAGTAACAAATAAATGTTCTACTTTGATCAGTTTTCCCTGATCTGGATAAGTTGTTCATGCACACTTGCAATTAGTAGTTGCACCAGTCCAATAAAGAAAACGTGTACAAATGCTATAGGCAAAAGTCTGAAAAGGAAAAACTAGAGGCATATTGTGTTTGTTGACAAACACAGGGCTGTTTCGGTGACGTCATCGCGACGTCACATTTTTCACATTTATATGTACATGTAGGTATCTATGACCTATTAAACAAACCTATTACAAAAAGAATTTCCAAATTAGCATGTACTGTTAATGAGATATGACTTAAAGGTTCAAAACCCTAAAAATTATTATAAAATTGTATGACATCATCATGACGTCACATCAATTTTCAACTATAACTCATCCTGGGTTACCTAAAGCTTAATCGGACTTTTAAAAATGGCTTAAAAAAATGCCCCTTTAAGATGACGTCACGTACCATGTGATGACGTCATCATAATGTCAAGTCAATTTTCATCTATAAACCTACTGGGCTACCTAGATATTACTTTTCAACTTAATTGGACTCGTACTGGTGTAGATATGGCTTCAAATATATGGCTTCAAATAATGCCCCTTTAAGATGACGTCACGTGACATGTGATGACGTCATCATAATGTCATGTCAATTTTCATCTATAAACCTGCAGACCAACATGGATATTACATTTCAACTTAATCGAACTTGTACTTCTGTAGAAATATGGCTTCAAATAATGCCCCTTTAAGATAAGGTCACGTGACATGTGATGACGTCATGACGTAAAAGTTCGGCACACATTCCGAGCAGTTGGTGTAAGTGTCTGCCAAGTTTAAAAGTAGCCAAAGTGGCCGGTAAGAAAGAAAACGTGTACAAATGCTATATGCAAAAGTCTAGCGACTTGAAAAAGGACTAGAAATCAACCATTTTTATAGACAGCCTGTCACACGAAAGCCAGGGTTATCTGCCCTTCCCAGAATTCCTTTGTGTTATATTGAATTTGGTATAATTTTGAAATGGCTGTTGTTTCTTACTTGAGTGAGCCACGATCATGAAATTTTGGAATTAGGTACAGACAAATTCAATGTATACATTTTTGTAATCGGATTGACCCTTACATGCGTTTAAAAGAAAACACATTTTTAATGAAGTCATCATGACGTCACACAATTTTCGCTTTTAGGGCATATCTTTGAGACATACCAAAGCTGTAACAAAAAGAATTTTGAAAATATCTGACCCGCGCACATGATCCGGCCAGCCGGCAACAGTCGCATCGTGCTTGTCGTGTCGTGTCATGTCATGTCGTGTCAGATTTCTTTTTCACCTTTTTTCAAAAATTGGAACCGCTTCCATCAATCTTTTGCTTGGCGCACACAAGGTGAGGAAGTAAATGATATTAGGGATTTTGGGGGAAAACTGTGCAGCGGTTTTCGTGCGCACAGCGCAAACGTAAGTGCATGGAAATGACTTTCTTATTCTTGCTGTATTAGCCTATGGGAAAAATTGGCTTCTTTCTATGGGGTTCCGGTAGGAGCCCCATATTTCTAGGGGTAGATACATGTAGACCTAGCCCTACATACATCCATATGTGCATAATTTTTGTGCACATACATGTAGGCCTCGATTTATGATGTCCAACCCTGCTTTTCCCTCCCCTCCCCCGCCCCAAATGTTACCAAAAAATATCCCAATGTACCTAATTAATTAACAAAAGGATGGAAATTTACCTTTTGTGAAATCTCACACGGTTGTACCAGGTTCAAAAAAGGGTCGTACTCATTCGATTGCAGCATCATTCGGGTTTAAATGGTTTAGGTTATGGATATTGATTTCAACGCAACGCACCAAAACTCTGGCAAATGTTTGCAAAATCCATATCCGGTGATTTGAGGAAATTGCTTTAGCCATCTGGGTCCAAAGTACGCACCTACAAGTACATGTAGATTGTAAAAAAAACACAGAAAAACCAAAACGAGAGCTGGCGATTGCATGCAAGCTGGCAGCACGTGCGTGAAGGGAATTCCCCATGGTGAGAAATGGCCAACGCAATACAAAAGATAGGGTACCAGCGTGTCCATACTGTTACACACGCTGGTACCCGATTACCGAACTCGTCTACATGTAACTGGGTCTAAACATCGCGCGTGTGTGTATGTGTATATGGAGGTAGGAAACATTGTACATGTCGCACTTGTTGATTTAAAATACCACCTCCTTAATTTAACTTAAACAATAACTTTTTAAAGAAAGAGCAAGGTGCCCAAAACAAAATATTTAGTCGTAATAACGGTTACTAAGGACAATACTCAAACCTAAACACCGTACAGACTTCTAGCTTCGATCCAAGCAATTAATTTTAATAAAAATGCATGCACAGTAATTGGTACCAGGGGGAATAAATTCCAGGCAGGATTTGGAAAGTGCCTTGTCTGAAACAATTTTGAGATGTGATTGATAGCGGCCGACCTTCCAAATGTCCAACTGTGGCGATTAACACTATGAACATCTTCTCGGTTAAAATATCCGTGTACACCGAGCCTCAATCTCTCTTGCTTTTTAACCGTGTTTCCACCCAATCCTCCTACCATTGTTATGCAGCGCTAAACCCTCTTCCTGTCCAAACAAAGAGTCACTCATTTTAACCGCGCGTACAAGGACGGTCCACAAACCGCAACGTTCCGTTAGGAATTACTAATTGACACTTTTATTTAATCCAATTAAGTGTTCTTTTCTATAAAAAAACTTCGCTGGCCGGTTGTTGTTAGCATGAAGCTGTAAGCGAACATTCATGGAATTTTGCCGTTGCTATAATAAGGGTCATCTGTTCGCGAATCATTTTCACTCATGCGTTTATTTTAATTCAGCTGCATGTATAGGCCTATTTATTCACCTTAGAAATAATGCGGACGTTCCGCGGAGTCAGCGACCATGTGCTCTCTTGTAGAGATTATTGTTGAGGAAAGGCTCGCCGGCAACAGGTGATTGTAAATGTCCAATGAAACTGTATATCATTTTACAAATAAAATCACAATAATCTGCTGCATTACCATTGACTATATTTTCCTTTTTTTTTTCAACAGGAATGACAGGTGTGCCGATGGTTTGGAAGACTCCGAAACTGTCGTCAAAAACAAAACCAGCTAAAAAGATTTTTTCTTTCTATCTAATAAGTGAAAATATTTAAGTTTGGATGGTCCTTTCAACCGTTAAACGGTGCATTGTATTTGTTTTACTCACCAGCTGGCGCAATTGTATCCACATCTATAATACTTTGTTTAAATGTAGGCCTACCCCTGTGTGCATTCTGCAGCGTTTCAGTTTACAATTAAATGCGAAGCTTACGATTAGGCTGGGTGTTTTAGTGTAATAAGTATTATTTCTCCCTTTTTTTTACCCATCCCCCATATTTCTTTCTGCCCGGCATATTTTGGTTTGTGTGGGGAATTTTGTTTTAGTTTGTCTATTTGATTTGTTTGGGGGAGGCGGGCTCTTCAGACATATCGGGGCAAAAAGTGTGGTTTTAACCCCTTGAGTACGATTATTACAGGGAGGCACTGGGGTGCCATGACCGGGGTGCCATGACGGCTTTGCAGCTAAGCGAAACGGACAACATCTATCAATGGATTGAAAATGCAGAAAATGGTGTCTGTAGACATCATCCGGCCTGGTGGCAATGTTTTTCGCGCCATTTGGCGTCATCCGTACACAAGGGGTTAAAGTTGTGTGCCATATGCATTATCGGTGTTGGTGGACAGAGAGTGGGAGGGGGGCGGTGTTGGATTCTATACAGCAACTTTAAACATCATTTTTTTTATCCTTTTTACTTGGGGGTTTTAGAGCAGGCATATACACTGCCCGTTGTTTTCAAAAGTTTCCATAAATACTCCGAGGAAAATGCAGTTGACAAAAATTAAGTTGGCAACTATAATTATTGTTAATAATTAACAGACAGTATCTTGGTAGACATGTGCGGTAAGTTAATCATGAATATGTACGAGTCTACACGTCATTACAATGTTGTCTTGGTGATATACCTAGGTGATATAGTTGCTATGGACGTGCCCTGTCGAATTTATCCAATCCACATGATGTTTGGGCGGTCCTCTGGAATGTCAGCATCGGCCCATTGGTGGAGGAATCTGTTTTCGCGCTCTACGAGCAGTCCCACGCTTTTCTTAGCTATGAGCCAAACTGGCTGAACCTGTACCTTGCAGTGCACGTGCGCGCCCTTGCAGTTACAAACGGCTGTTTTGTGTGCACAACGTACATACTTGGAAAGGTTTACAGGCCCTGCACATTGACACATTTGCCTTTGAAATTCTACTAGACTCAGCTTCAAAATTATATAATCTTCCAAATCTCTGCAATTATTACATTTCAGAATTTTTTTCCCGACCAGGCACATCCTGTTCTCCCCAAAGATAGGCCTACATGTACATTGTAGTTTTGTACAAGTACAGTAGTACATGACCGGTACTGGCCGTCCCGGCCCTGGTGTGGTGTAATTATTCAACGCGCAAAGCTCGTTGGTGGTTTGCACAGTCCGCTGCTGGTTTTTTTTTTCGCCAGGAACACTGATGTTCTGAGGATCTAAGGACGCTTTGACGCGTAATTACACTTTCCGAGAAAATTTACTTTAAAGTTTATGTGTTTGCATTTCTAAATTAAGAATCGCAAAAGGTTGAATTTTTGTCGGTTAAACATTATTGATAATTCCAATATTACTTAATTTTAAAGTTATTTAAATCTTTATGTTAATAACCTTTTGCCGGGAAGTCATTCTGGCTTAAACGTGCGCTTAAGCGGCATGTGAAATGCTAATGCCTTTTGCCGGCCGGGAAGAAACTTCGCTGACGCCCCACTGAAGTGGAGAGGTGAACGCACTTTTATTATGTATTGTTACATAGGTACATGTATATGCCCTTTTGCTGGGAAACAAAAATGCAAAATCCCCTTGGGTCCATTTCATTTTGTAAATTACGTCAGAATGACGTAGCCCCTTGAGACGAAATGTATCAAATTGACGATATTCCAATACTCTATCGATTACCCCCAAAACAAGAATTTGAACATCAATTTTTCGTTCTTATTTATGACCTTCTGCTATTAAGCATACGACGAATTAAAATTACTTTAAATATCATTACGCAAGTAAAACAAAAAACATGTTTATTAGCATCATTCTTTTATAAACAACCGTATTTTTTTTTAACTGTTCAAAGACTCGAAAATGAAAGAGACATGTTGGAAAACAGAATTGAACATATTGGACAACAGAATTGAACATGTTTAAAGTGGTTTTAATAGCTTGCGTAAGCTTATATTTTATTTTCCCGATGGATTTTTGTTTAACCTCATTTTCCAATGGTAATTTTTTTTTAATCGAGACAACCCCCAAAAAGGAAGCAGACGGGGACGCTGAACATGTCTTAACCTTATATAGTACAAAATTATGATTCAATTAATCTTTTTAATAAAATTTGAGTAATATTTTGACAAAATTCTGTCCAGAATTGTTGGCATTGTTTTTAAGGGGAGAGGACGTATAAAATTGTCAAAAGCCAGCACAATAACTCAGAAGCTGTCAACCAATCCCTTTCTAAATTAATTCAAATTCTTAATGCACAACTTGATAACAGTACTAAACAAGGATCGGGAAAGCCAGGTAAGTTTCCACTCCCCATCGTCCATCGGCCATGCCGTCCATGAATCTGCCTCACATCTTTAAGGAACTGTATGGATGACAAAAAATAACCAAATTAAGTAAAACAGTTCACTTTCTTGACGTTGACATTATTTGAATAAACAAAGCAATTACGTTAGCTCACTGGTTGTTAAAAAAACCCACTTTTCTAATACCAAAACATGATAATTATACCACAATCCTTTTCATGCTTCATCACGATTCTGCTAATCCCCAGGTTTGCAAATCCCCACATCAAAGAAATAGTTTATTGTGTCACCTTGCCAAAACTGAAAAAAGTACGGGCACGGCCGTCGCGTAGGGCATATCCACGCCGTGTCAGACGGCCCAGTCCCGACGTACACGCAGTCCATGATTCGTGGCGCCATGTCGGGTTTGGTGTCGTGTTCTCTTCCCCACGAGTATTGGATTACAAAGCCCCAGCAAACCCACGTTGTCCGTTCAATCATGGAGGAAGGAATTCAACTGTAGAAAATCTTGCTCAGATGGTTGAAAAAGTTGCATTTTTTCACAACTGAATGGAAATATAGTTTTGAGCCTACATCAGAGCATTTTATGGTGAGTTGCTTGCAACTTGAAGACTGAAATCTGCAGAAAATGACAACATTCATCGCATGGGTAGCGGTACGCGGGCTTATCTTCGCGATGTTCGCGAACTTTCCTTTGGTCTTGTTTCCTGTATACCAATATATATTAGCTAGTACATGTGGGGGCCGACTATCTGGAGGCCAGTTTATGAGTTGTACACGACGGCTGTTTCATGTACTATCTTGTTGGAAAACCATGTTGATTGCGCTATTAATACATACGCTAAAACGTGCTTATAAAATTTAGCTTATAAAAAAAACGAAACTTAGTTTTATCCTATATGACGGTCATAACTTTACCCGGCCCACAAACAATATCTGGTCGATTCGAGTCCTTAGATATATTTTTTGGGGGGATGCAATTTTTTTTCAAAGGCAGTCAACTTAAATCGATTTAAAACAAACATTATCACACATTTTAAAAAACATTTTCGACCTGCAGATACATTTATTTTAACGTCATTGGCAACATATTCTTTTGACTTTAAAACCGATTTATACTCGGTACAGTTACGAACACAAGTTCGTATTCGTCACGGCAAATTCGTAAAAGTTAAACATAAATTTGAACTCTTGCAAATTTTGCAACGAAAAGTTCTCAAGGCTTTTTGCTTTTAATCAAGAAAGCCCCGAAGATCGCTGACTTCGCGGATATTTAAATGATACGTCCGGGGCTACATTTTCTTCATTGGGTGAATTAAAATAACAAACGCACACGAGCAGAGATCGCTGGTCACGTCGGGCTCTTTAAGTAAACATCGTTCGCGAAAGTTCGCGAACAGATGGCAGTTGGCAACGGCAGATTTTCCCGTACAGTCAGTGAGGTCACCGTTTTTTTTGCATAGAGCCCGGGTCGAATTTCGCGGCAAACATTTCTTGACGTCGAGTTTGCATCTTTTTAAGCAATGCACAGCCTACGTGTTACTCCAAAGTACAAATACTAGATACATACAAAGTTAGTTGTCAATCATGAACAGTTATGTACAGTTAAAAAATAAATTAGTATAGGTATTAGCGCCATGCTCGAAAGAGCTCGCCTGGACGTGCGGGATTAAAAACCGCAAAGGCCAAACAACCCCCATTTTAACCGAGAGGCAAGTCTGGCCGTGGAGGATTAAATTCTGCAAAACTGACCTGAGTTAATGAGACTGAGTTAATGAGCAAGGCTCCAGGAGAGGTCCTCAAATCGACCCCTATTTTAACCGAGTAGTTTTTTAACAGAGAATCAGCACGGTTAAAATTGGGTTGTTCATAGTTTTAACCGAGAAACGGATATTTTAACCGAGAAGATGTTCATAGTGTAAAAGACCACGGGTCTTGTCACTTGCCAGGAACGTTTCAAGCTGCTGTTTCCAGTTAGGGCACACTTGGGCCAGCACTGAGCATGAAGGAAAATTTGCGGCGACTGTGTACTTATGGGCCCCGTTCCGCAAGCTTGCGACATTAAAAACCAACAGGATTGTCGTAGAAATAGGACAGGGTTTTGTATTTCTTGCGGGACATTTTTGGGTACAAAAAAGGGCCATCTGAAAATACCCCCGCTGGCTATGCCTATGCTTAATACGGATTTCCGGTTGCCGGATTATAATGAAATCTCCATCCAAAGTTTGACAGGAATCAAATCATGCTCGCCTAATACGTAAACAACTGTACATTCAGTCTTTAATTTACCATATTTCGTTCTACATATGTTCTTCAAGCACCAGTCCACACACAAAAATACACTACGGACTAGAACATAAGTCTACGGAACAGAGTCTGCTGCATAAGTAGATTTCAACAAAATTTACAATGCTTCCGCAGTGCCCCGCCCGCGCAATGTGTACATTAAATAGTTGTACTTCTTGACAAATTCTTCATACGTCATACTGGGCCACGTTGCTGTCAAACAGTCCAGGCCCAAGTGTGTACGTGCATGACTGTATACAGCGCTGGCGGTACGATATTGGCGCGGTAAGTATCGTGCATCTTCAGAGTTCAACTGACTTTTGTTTACTTTTCACATTCATTTAAACAAATTAGAGACTTTTGGTTTTCGCATTCGTTTGACAAAATCAGAAAGATAATCATTATTAATTTATTATACGTTTCATATTAAGCCCGATTTTGAAAAAAAATAGGTTGTCCGTCGGACTTGGCCACTGACAATTAAGAAACAGTAACCCGACGCCTGATTTCGGTTGTCCCCGCCAGCGGGCGATAGGATTTAAAGTTGTCAACCCCTGTTTTATACATGTATTTGGCTGTGGGCCAACGAATCTCCGTTATATATCGAATTACACCAATTAGCACCCACTTTGTAATTACCCAAACTCAACATGTCTTTTTATTTAAAAAAAGAAAGGAAAGAAAACACCCTTGATCAGTTTAAAGCTAAGCCTTTCTAATCTCATTTTAGGTCACACTTACCTCGCGATCCGTTATACGGTCGTAAACCTTCAATGGAACGTGCGTGGTGCTGTCCTATCCTACACACCAGCCGTGGCAGACCAAAAGATTGTTTATAGCACCTCCGCTAATCCGCCAACAATGGGCACGTGCGTGAGCGAAGTTTTCACGTATTTCAGTACATGAAAGATATGCAACCAGCTGGCCCGAAAAATACGTGATACTTTGACAGACGTGAAAAGTGGACTTATCACGTTTTTTCTAACGTGAACAAAGTGCCTTTTGTTTACTTTTCACATTTTTCGTTCCAACAAAAGGTTTTCACGTCTTCGGCCTCATAGTGTATACTCATGTTAATGCATGCAAAAAAAACTGACAAGTCCAACAATTTGTGTAGTTCCGGTCACAGTGATTGTAGCTTATTAACATCTCACCTTTTTAAAGACTCTCTCAGTTCTGGTATGCTGTGCAGACACTGCACTGTGGCATTTAAGTAGCATGTGTTACCACTGTTTTTCAGACCAGCCGTCAGATCCAACTGTAGATGTCAACATGTACAACAAGCCTTTAAACATTTTGCCCCCAAATAACTTGCATTTCAAAGCAATTTACATACTGCTCTGGCTTTACTAAAGATTGTCGTGCTACATGTACATGTATGCTCAACCATACTGGACTTGTTCATGTATCTATTATAAAAACCTCATTACTGCATCATGTGCAGCACTGACTGCATGTACAGTGTACTTTATACAACAAAGCTTTTCCTTAGAAGTTAAAGAGCAACTCCAACGGTTTTGAAAAGTGTTAGAATTAAATGTTATTGTGTTCAAGATATAATAAATTACTTGTTCATTACAAAAGCATGTTTGTTTTACATCTCAATGTGTTATTTTGCAAGAAATTATTACCATTTTCTTTCAAATTTATGAAAAAATTCCACAAATTGGCCGCTGGTGGCGCTGTTGAGAAATGAAAAAATATGATGTAGAATTGGAGAAAGCCACATGCGTGTTATGTGCATGTGTACGTGTCGCATTGTTGCATGCTCACCGGTAATACATGTACATGTAAGTCAGAAATGAATATTCATTAGATGCAAATGAGCTTTGATGTCACACTCATTTTCACAAAACTGGGATAGACTCGCGGAAAGAAAGGCAACAAAAATGAATTTTTTTTACATAAAAACCGGTGTCAAAGATAGGGATCTTGACAAGTACATGTATCTGTTTTATTTGACAGCTCTTCTCAATTAAATCGAAACCTAAACAAAGTTGGGAATCATTGGAGTTGCTCTATAAAAGAATGCGCATATTTTAGATATACTTTACATGTATGTTCCTTTCACATTTAGTAATCGGTCAGGGACAAAAGAAATCAAGATGAATACATTTATAAATGTCTTAAAAACTTTTTAACAGAAGAAGATAATTTCAATGTACACACACATCTTGTTTACTGTAGGGCATAAAAAAAGAGATATCTCACAGGAGTGAAAATTATAAAAACATCTCCAGTATTGGGAAAACTTGGTTATTGCTTACATGTACTTTGACTAATCTTATATCTTGTGAATTAAATGAAACATACAATCTTTAGTGATGAAAAGGAAAGTAAATAAAATGCAATGTATTTTCAAGAAAATGTCTGCTTATATCAAGCAGTTAGAACTCTACATGTACATGTACATACTGCACTTGCTAGTTGCTCATCCGTCATATCCTCCATGAAAATTGTCTTTTGGGATGGAGCTTCAGGAAGGGCCTCGGCTGATCCCATTACAAGAAAAGTGATACCCTACATATGCAGAAAGGAATGACAAACATACAAATCAAACATTAACGATTTATGTTTCAAAACCAAATTATAAATCTGAGGAATTTTAAGATACATGTACTTTCCTTCTAAATACTTTCTTTTAACATATTTTATGTTGGGCATCTAATCAACACAAAGATACACCTGAATTAGTGTCGGTCCACAAAATAAGTGGATATTGGGAATTAATTATTTGATAACCAGTGTTCTCTACAAGAGGTTTTAGCAGGGCGGGCCGCCCTGCTAAAATTGTATCCCGCCCCGCTAAAGTTTTACCGCCCCGCTAAAATGTTCACCGCCCTGCTATTTCTTTTCCATTGGATTTTCCCCCATTCTCAACCGTCTTCACAGTTTATCTATTACGAAGAAGTTTACCGCACTCTGTGGAACGAACATGAAGAGTTTGCCAGCATTAACATTCAGCAGTATTGCAGTAGCGTTTATAATAATCGAACAGATCTGGACACAACGCGTTAATGTACGCAACATATTATGCATTCACATCATAAAACTATACACGTAATATTATTCTGGACTGGTTCCAATATCCCTTGTAATATCATTTTCACTTTGTTGCGTCGAGAACCAGTTTACCTAAATTACAATGTTCCGAAACACTTGAGGGCGTCTTTTTATCTCGGAAAATACCTTATCCACGCGCGCTGTGCCCACGTGCATGTTTAGCTTACCGGCCGGCCGGCTTAACCCCCTAAAAATCTTGCCTTCATTTCAAGTTGTAAACACGAGCAAATTTGATTCAAAGAGTCAGAAGAAAGTGGCCAGGAAATGCCTCAGATTGCACCACAGAGCATCTAGAATCCAAAATTTCCCGGGGCCCTTCAGCGGGCACCAGACCCCACGCCGTAAGGGCTTCGCGCTCCGCGCTCGCATTTTGTCTGCCGCCCTGCTAAAATTTAAGGCCGTGGAGAACACTGAATAACTAAACGTGGGTGATGTTCTTTCATCGAAACCAAGGATTCCTCAAAAGTGCACTCCTGCCTTTAAAGATTGCTAGGATCGAAATGTCAGGCCCTCCTAACTTTTAGCATTTATTAAATCTGTTACATGTATCAGTTGATTTTTTCCAGGTATATCTCATTGGAAAGCTCTTAACTTATCTGATGAGGAGGATCGGAGGATGTAGCCTTTTTCAGATTTATCTTTAGGGCCTGTCAGGTAGTAATTGGGTCATTCCACCAGGTTGGGACACAGTGTGTTATATGACCATATCATTAAAACCATCATTACATTTAATTCAGTTATGTCATGTGACATCCGTCTTTGGGTGTGAGATTATTAGAGAAAGTTTCAATCATGTAAGTTATATTCTTTTTTTAAATATGATAAAAAGTGTGTTTTTTTTTATGTAAAATAGACGTAACATGGACACCATTTTTGTGGTTTTTCAACACTTTACTAAATAAATAAATATGGAAAATCTATTACGTACAATAATTAAAAAAAGCCACACTGTGCAACAATGAAACACCTTTTTACGGCAGTCAGTGTCCAAATATAGCAGAAATAGCAAGAATTTAAAGAATCGGTGCAGACGTACATGTACATGTACAACATGGACACCATGATAGACCATGACCATGACCATACATATATATACATTTGTATTTCTGCTGTTGTGCTGTATTTGGATATTGAATATCATAACAAATGTTTTTTGTGTTGCAGTTTGTGTTTTGTAATTAGTATACAGAATGAGTTTGCATAATTATTTATATAAATGTAAAAAATGTTACAAAATGGAAATGTGCATTTTTATGTCACACCATGTTAGTACTAAATGTTACGTCCAGACTGCCTTAATTTTTCGTCATTAAATGTATGCAACTTACTATATGTACTAACTAAAAGACACTCAATGCTACCAGAAAACACTTTTTGTTATGGTTGCCAGTGTCCAAATAGCTCAGAAACAGCAAGAACAAAAAAAACATGCATGTGTGGACGTAAAATTTCCCATATTTATATTTAAAGTGATGAAAAAACACACAAATGGAAATATGGACGTGTCCTGTTACGTCAAACTGGTTATGTCAAACTGACACATTTTTTTTATCATAATTTTGGTAAAATATAATTTACATGATTTAAAACTTTCTAAAATATTTCCCACCCAAAGACTGATGTTACATGAAATAACTGAATCAAATGTAATAGTACTTTTAAAGATATGGATAAATGTCACACACTGTGTCCCAACCTGGTGGAATGAACCAATTCCTGATGCATTGCCAACCTCCTTTTGAGAGATGGTTTGGAGACCTTAGGGCGCCTTCGAAAAAAGATCGCCGATTTATCCGGGTTACTAAGGATCGTGCAAAATGCGGTTTCACCGCACAGAATTAACTCATGCGAAGGGAAGTTAATGAGGTACATGTATGCGTGGAACGCATTATGTTAAAATCATGAATATGCATTTGCATCCGTCCAGAACGCGGTGACCATGTTGAACTAATGCAGTTACTTGTACAGTACCGCTCACGTTTAATAAACCCTGGTAACACTGATAATCCCATTTTTATATAACCCCCCCCCCCCCTATACCGTTGCTTTATTACGGAAGGATGCACAATGAAGTCCTCATCTAATTGGTAAACAGTCTGCGGTTAGGCCACAAACGTAAACTCCCTGTCATCGTTCAAGCAATCTTCTGCAGCAGCCAAAACATCGTTTTTATCATCCCAATACCCGGAATTGTGGTTAGATAGTGTGGTCGTTAATTACTAGTCGCCAATTATCTGCTATCGTGCATCTAACTTTTGACATATGATGATCCCTCAAACCGAAAAAGGCATGCATAGACCATGTAATTCATTGGGCCGGTGGCACCACAGTACATATTAAAATAGAAAGCACGGTTTGCACCGGCGTGTTTGCTAAGAAAATCTCTCTCATAACAGAGAAGGGAAAAAAGAAATGGAGGTGACAAACACCCACATAACTCTACATTCGGCCGCGGGGATGTGTTTGGCGATTTTAGTTATCATTATTACCATGTATTATGGGTCTACGAATACTGTATGGTAAATCGCAAAATGGGTTATTACATCCGTATAAGTGTTCTTTTCAATAAAAAACTTTGGTGGCCTGTTAGGCTTAGCATGGAGCAGCATGGGAGCAGTAAGCGAACATTCATGAAATTCTGCCGTTGCTATAAATAATCTGTTTGCGACCGATTTTACTCATGCGTTTATTTTAATTCAGCTACGTGTATTTAATTCACCTAAGAAATAATGCGGACGTACATGTATATATCCCCGGAGTCGGCGACCATGTGTTCTCTTGTTGAGATTTAATCGTAGAGGAAAGGCTTACCGGCAAAAGGTGAGTTTAAATGTCATATGAAACTGTATATCACTTTCAAATGAAATCACGAAAATTTGCTGCATTACCGTTGATAATATTTTCCTATTTTTCCCAACAGGTGTGCCGATGGTTTGGAAGACACGAAGACTCTGAAACTGCTGTCAAAAATCAAATCAGTGAAAAAGATTTTTCTTTCTTTCTAATGTGAAAATATACTTACAGTTAGGATGGATTTCAATTGTACATTATATTTTGTTTGAGCAGATGGCATTTAGAACAATTAGAATATTTGTTATCCTGAATTTTACAAATTTGTCTTCAAAATAAAATATGGTTTAAATTTTCCTTTTTATGTCGGGCAGGCCTATACTGCTCGTTTTCAAAAGTTTCCATAAATACTCCGAGGAAAATGCAGTTGACAAAAATTACGTTGAACTTTGCCAAATTGCCAAGAAAAATGTAATTCTGTACTGTTGCCATGGCAATTATGTTGCATGGATACGGCAAGTATCTGATTGGTGACACGTGATGGAATTTCCCCAGAGAGGTGTGCACCGCAGCTGTTTCAGCCCCGGGTCAAGTTTACGTAAGACATTTACAAGGCATTGGTTGGGGTATGTTCTTTAATACTCCTCCATGGTAGGGGTAAATCTCACATACATTTCAAGTTTTTATAGAGCACATCGTAAGTTTCTCCGGTACTGCAATTTACTGTTTGTTTACTGTATGTCGAGTGCTGAGATTTTGAGTTGTTGCAAACGATGCAGCACACAGTAACGACAAACTTAAATTTGTAAGCTTAATGTCCACGCCTAACTTTTCGAGTATGAATCAAATCAAAATCTGGTCCGTGCGCTGGAAGAAACATTTTAATGATTGTTTGGTAGGATCGATTTTAAAATCAATCAGTCAAAGTGAACTGTATACTTAATTTTGTTATTTTTTTTTTATCTCCTGCAGTTCCTTAAAGATGCGAGGCAGACTCTTGAGGATATTTGATGGCTTTTACTGACTTTGGGGAGTGGAAATTTACCTGCATTTCCCGATCCTTGTCATGCTTGTCATGTTTTAAGTTTTGAGCATTAAGAATTTTAATTCAGATGCCTGTTTAATTCACATACCCGATTCATGTACATGGGTTATTCCATGAAATTGAGAGACACACACATTTTGGCATTCTTTGATCATGTAATTGTTTTTCTTGTTTAAACTAAACTGACTTTAACTCTTTCCTTACCATGGGCGACTTTTGTCGCCGTGCGTCGCCTTAAGCTTCCTTACCATGGGCGACTTTTGTCGCCGCGCGGTTATCTGCGCTTCCTTACCATGGGCGACTTTTGTCGACGAGCGTAAGTGGTACATTTGAAGGAGACCACTAACTGTGTTTGCTGCCCTCTGTTGTTGATTTTTAGACAGTCTGAAGGTTCTTTTGTCAAGCTTTTCAATGACGTATAACACAATAGGGGTTCCTATAGCATTTTTTCGAGAAAACTCCATGTGAACTTTGACCACGCTTCCAACCTTACGCAAAGTTTTGCTTTAGATTTCCTTCATTCTCCTGCCATGGATGATAGACATGCTCGCATACTTGATGAGATTTTTGCTGATAGCGATTCGGAGAATGATTCAGAGTATTCTGGAGATGAATCCGAGCAAGAATCGTCCGATTCTGACCGTTCTGAAGACGACAACCAGCCCGGTCCGAGTGGTGGTTCAGCGAGCGCTAGCGGTCGCGGGCACGGGGCTGGTGCTGCTCCTCGCGGCCCGCATGGTGTACGGGTTCGCGGTGGACGTGGACGTGCCCGTGGCCGTGGTGGCGCAGTGGGTCGTGCTGGGAAACGAGACAAACCCAACTTTACAGATGGATGGGGAAAGAATTCAAACCACCAACCAAGACCGATGCATTTCACTGGAAATCCTGGCCCCACCGACAATTTCAGTGGTTTCTCGGCGGTTCAGGTATTTTGTCTGTTTTTTTATGCCGGCGTTTGGGAACTTTTGGTCGAAGAGACTAAACGCTATGCCACCCAATGCCTGCACGACAAACCAGACATGCTTGCCAAATGGGAGAAAAACCCGGTGGATATTGCAGAAATGAAGGCCTTTGTTGCACTGATCCTTGCCATGGGTATCAGCCGGATGCCACAATATCACATGCACTGGTCAACTCAGGAGACATTGCGGAACACTTTCTACTCATCTGTTATGTCCCGTAACCGATTTTCCATCCTCCTCCGTTATCTTCATCTATCAGACAACCGTGCCCCCCAGCCCCGTGATGAAAGAAGAAAAAAACTCCGAAAACTCCAACCCTATTTCGACTTGATCCTGCCACGATTTGTTCAGCTGTACAAACCCGGCCAACAACTGTCTTCTGATGAGAGTATGCTGAAGTTCAAGGGACGGCTGAGTTTCATCCAGTACATGCCCAAAAAACCAGTGAAATGGGGTATGAAAGCCTTCTCCCTCAACGAATCGGCGACTGGCTACACCTGCAAGTGGAAACTGTATGTAGGCCGGGAGGAAAACCGCGCGGTTCAAGCCAACCAGCCTGTTGATGCTACACTAAACCATCCCACGGCAGTCAATGTAAATGGACAAGTAATTTTGGACTTTGTTGACGGATATGAACACAAGGGACACGTCATTTATTGTGACAACTTTTATACCAGTCCGGCCTTATTCAGTGAACTGACAAGGCTTGGGTTCGGATGTTGTGGAACAGTCCGTTACAACACTGCCGGCATCCCAATCGAGGCCAATCCCAAGAAAAATGGAGGGAAGAAAGGCGACCCCCCATCATTCTACGTCAAAGATGGACAATTGTGCATAGTCTGGAATGACAAAAGACCTGTGACTGTGCTAACAACTGTTGGGGATTGCAGCATAACCAACAAGAGGATTCGATCACGCCACCATGAAGACGGACACAGAGTCATCAATAAGCCAAAGGCTATTGAGGATTACAACAAGAACATGGGAGGAACTGATTTGGCAGATCAGTTATTTCAGTATTACAATCACACGCATCGCAGTGTAAAATGGTGGAAGCGTGTGTTTTTCCACTTGCTCGAGGTATGCCTGGTGAATGCCTGTGTTATCTACAACAGTGTTCCCGACAATACAGCTCTGACCGCTTTGAAGTTCCGTCAAGCAGTCATTGCGGGACTTCTTGACGGATGGGACCGAAACCAAACACGACGTGGACGGAGAAGCTCACGTGCTGATCTTCCTGCAAGAATGACTGAAAGAGGCCACTTTCCAGCCAAGACACCGGATGGGAGTAAACCGGACTGTATTGTTTGCAGTGACCGATCTAAGCAGGGAGGGCGAAAGCAGACATCGATTTGTTGCACTAAATGTGACAAGGCCATGTGCATTACCCCATGCTTTGAACGCTATCATTCGTATGTGAATTACAAGGATAATAGATTGGATGGCTAGAAAACAGCAAGGGAGTTCCCAAAATCTGAGGTTCAGGAAATAAACCAAAACAATATAGTTACTAAATAGCAGTGTGAGTGCCATCAACTTCCAAACGCAAGGGTATCAGTAGCAAGAGTAAATGTGTACAACCTATTCGTGAATGAATGATAGCATTTCAATCATTTTTCTTCGATTGAAAGCGTGGCAGTCCAATGTTTATGTTCTATTCCTGATGATATTGCATTGGCAAAATGTAACTTTTTTTTTATTGTTTCCAACAAATGTTTGAATATTCCTCGTTTCTATATTGCTGTCTTCACAGTGTTCAGGAAAATTGAGTAAAGAAAAACACGCTTCCCAATAATTGACAGTAAACTTCAAAATAGTTGGCATAACCGCCCTGTCCGCCGTATCCATTTCTTCTTCAGTATTTTGCTATTTTATTCAAGTATAGAATTGGATTTTATTCAACCCTAGTTTTGTTGTCTTTGTATTATTTATCTTTGAATAACAGTCCACAAGTGTACAATGTCGCTAACAATTACGACACACCGGTATATGACATGTTTGGTTGAAGGAAATACATTGTTCTTTATGAATCTCTTTTTGCCGAATACATGAATGACTATATCTGCATCTCAATTTTTTTACCCTCGTACAAAATAATTCCACTTATTTTTAGAAGTCTGCAAAGATTGGAAATTACATGTAGATGGTGACATCTATTCCTACACTGTAAATAAATGTGCCATTCTAAAATTATCTTGATGATATTATTGCATGGATTTCTTTTATCTTTCTTTTATATTCCACGAATTCAGTCAGTTATATGTAGGCCCTAACAAGCATACAATAAACATGTTACTGTTTGATGAGGGAACCAACTCATGTTCCAAACTGTATACTTCATATCCACCCCCATACAATTGAGGAGTCGAGGAATAAGAACGTTTTTTATTCCTCCATGCCCATGCACAGAGTACAACACACATAATTTACATACATGTACATTGCACCGTACATGTACATGTTTATCCACATGTGTTTGTGTGCGCAGTTACTATGTGTGTACATATGTACATATGTACATATGTACATATGTACATATGTACATATGTACATATGTACATATGTACATATGTACATATGTACATATGTACATATGTACATATGTACATATGTACATATGTACATATGTACATATGTACATATGTACATATGTACATGTACATGTACATGTACATGCAGTGGCGAATAACCTTGTTGGAGCATTGGGAGAGTTGTTGTGATTGATGCCACCTCTCTCAGAAAGTTGAGGTAACTCGCTTTTTCCAAAACCGTTGACTTCGATTCAAGTATCAAATGAAAGCTTATTTCCTAAGCAGAATACGTCTCACAGACACCCTTGCCATCCTGTCAAGCCTTCATGCTGAAAAATGACATTGAAACAGAAACTTTGTACTTGAAAAAGTAGAAATTTCATTAAAAAAATGTTTTTCTCCCAAACTGCACAAATATATGATAAAACATAGGTTTGCTGTGGCAAACAGTAAAACAAAATTGGCATCATTAGAAAGGCCAGATTGTCTAGTACAAATCGCGTGCACAACTTTTTTTTGTACAACGAACTCATCCTGGTGAAAAACAAGTTTGAAAGAAATGACCTCTGACGGCTGCAGTTAGTGCAAAACAATTCGGTTCTGGACTGTACACACACTGTGAACAATGTGGTCCTCAACAGCTCCCTGTGTATAAACAATTTGGTATTGAAAGAGTTAATGGTGATTATGGTATGAACTTGGAGAGTAAAAGGAAGGCTTTCGAATGATACAAAACATGAGGGCATTATATGTGATATATTTATGTTTTGGTGTCCCGGGCTAAATTATGGGGTAATTTTGTGACATAAAAACTTACAAAGTACAAATAGGGTTCAGAGGTTAAAAATAATTACTATTTTTGTTCTTTTACATGAGAAGGTAGGAAAAACTGCATGTAACTTAACAACAACAAATCATATTTTCTGTTATATATGGCTAACAAATCTGTGGTTAAGGAGGTAACGGATGGTGTCCCACTCTGTTAAATGTTGTTACATCCTGCCTGCATGTCTAGCTTTCTTACTTTTCATCAAATGAAGTCTGAATTAAATTTCTTTTCTTTTGTGTGATTACCGTTTTAATAAAATTAACTTGTAGAGTCAATATATTGGACTGCCTTTTCAAAATTTGGGCAAAATGGACTCGGATGTAACGGTGGTGTCCCAAGTTACATCCTAACAATTTTGGGAACTTTCTTCCATAATTTATGTTAGCAGTATGTGAAATGTCCTTGCAACATGATAACAAAGACTTAAAAACATAAAAAAGACCCCCTAAATTGGTGTCATGTGTTAGTTTTCCACCCTTGATGGAGTGGTGTCCCATGTTACATCCTTGCAGGCTTGCCAAATCAATTATTACATCAAATGTTTTAGCCAACTGTATTTGATGGGTATGTAAAAGGATAACATTTTCTAACTACCACATACATATTTGGATGCTTTAACATGATTATTTATGAATTACGAGCAACATAAACTAAGATGTAACCGGGACACCGTGTCCCTTGTTACATCGTTGATTTATCCATAGTAAGTCTATGGGAGTTGATGTGAAACTCAAGAGAGAGGACCCTAAACTAAATATTATGTCGCAATGAATCTAACCTATGATGAAATAATTGTATAGAATCACATGTGGTGTAACAATTTTATTTTACACCAATTTAAAAAATTTACCAATATGTCACACATTGTGTCCCAACTTCATGGAATGACCCACCTGTTATTTGCTATATGGGAAAGCGAGTGGTTGACAGCGGAGTTATTGGGCCGACTTGACAATATTTATATGTCCTCTCCCTTTATTATAAAAACAACACCAACAATTCTAGCATGTCTGTTGGTAAAAAAAAAAATACTTAAAAGTTATTGACAAGATGTTATTGCGCAAGTGGTACCCGGACGAGTGGCGCGCCCCCATTGGCATATCCGGGGCGCGTCACGCGCCAAGCATATAGCCACGCGCGCCTTGACTAAAGGCTACCATCTGCCCGACGGTTGAAAATTAACGTCGTTTTTCTCTGGTTTTTTTTTTTTTTTGCCATCCAACAACGCAAAACTTTTAACAGGTCAGTGGAACGATATTTTCTATAAAATACTGACCCCCAAATCCGCCATTTTCTGAAAATTGGAACAATGACCAATCATGTAGGCTGCACTACCATGGCGACTTGGTGACACACGATGTATAGACTAATCCGGCGACCAAAATTAGAAGCATTTACTGCAGTGGCGAGGCGCTCGCGTGCGTGTTAGAGGCACGCGCTCGACACAGCTTCGACCAACAGGGTGTTTACAACTTGCCAAAATGCGCACGTGAATCAAATTAAAGAACGCAGGCAGCCTGCGAGCGAGCGCGGCACCACTGTAAAAATGGCGTCGGCGAATTCCTGTATAGAGTCCTAATAATTCAGTGAAAGTGATACTAATACCATGCTAAAAATGGTTATGTCATGTTGACAACAAAGGGCGAGCGGCTTGAGTTCCGACTTAGGAAAATTTCACTTTTCAGTAAAGATTGTATATTACACCGTTCGTCTAGTTAATATTTGTTTTCTGTTTCAATATATTTACAAATCTGCATCAAATAAACATGTATGTAGGGCTCTGCTGTTTAAAATATGAAATCTAACACAGCCTAGTAAAATTTGTTTAGTGTTTATCAAGACCGTGTTGTAGTTTTCAGAAAGTTATATCTAGTCCTCAAGCTTGAAAACCATTCTCAATGTACCCTTTACCCCTTCCAAGTAATATCAAATAAGGAAATAAATAATTACATGTACATGTATACCAGGTCAAAAAATTGAAGCAAACACATTGTTGAATAAACACTTTTGGGGCCTATATTCATTTATAAGCACATTGTAACTTAGTCCACCAGTAACCATGGTAACTTGGGAAAAAAGCTAAAGACCAGGGAAAATCGAAGTTTGGTCAGTTGTTTTTCTTTCTTCTTTATTCGTGGTTGATGGATGCTAGCCTTTCAAATTCCTTTCGAAGAAGTATTGAGACTTATGAGCTTCTCCTGGAAATGCTTAGAGCCAGCCTGGGGCCTCGAAGTGGAAAGACTTCAGGTGGTCCACGTACTAGCACTGCATACTGTTGAGCAGGATAGGGGTTAAGGGGAAACAAAACAAATCTGAAAAGAAATCAGGAGACATAGGCCTGTAGAATGTTCAATTTGTTTTCCCGTTTCTTAGCTATTAATTGTCATATTTTGAAAACCAGTAATTAATCTCAGAAAAAACAGCTTTCAATGTTTTAAGGTCAGAGTCTCAAGTAATGATGTAATAATTGCGGAGATTTGTAAGATTGTGTAATTTTGCAGACGAATCTGTCAACGTGCAACCACCAAGGTTGTGCACAGTAAACAGCCGCTGGCAACTACAAGGGCGCGCCCGGCTTGTCCAGCCAGTTTGGCTCATCGCCAAGAATGAGTCGAGTGTGGAACTCGTTGCAAGCGCATGCAAACACAGGTAGGTCGTTATGACGACAGATTCTTCCACCAATGAGCAGATGCCAACATTCTATAGGACCG
Organism: Hippasteria phrygiana; assembly: GCA_037893225.1. Taxonomy (NCBI): domain Eukaryota; kingdom Metazoa; phylum Echinodermata; class Asteroidea; order Valvatida; family Goniasteridae; genus Hippasteria; species Hippasteria phrygiana. Next base: position 1,033,313 of record JAZGUH010000028.1, on the reverse strand, counting down.
CACAAACATGTGGATTTGATAAGTTCGACAGGGCACGCCCATAGTAACAGTATCTATCGCCCAGACAACCCATACGTGTAGACTCTCCCATATAAATGGTTAACTTAATACCACGTCTACCAAGATACTGTCTGTTCATAATAATAGTATCAACTTGAAATATAGCCTACCCTTTGAAAAGAAATTCTTTAAGCTGTGATTTAAAAATTCCAAATGCATTAATATTAATTAAAATGGTAAAAGCACGATCACACAATGTAGATAGGCCTATAGTCTTTTGATATTTCCTCAATTTTATGATTGTGATACATATACATGTAGTTTGAAACACTTCTAAATTATAATTATTCACAATTTCTAGTGATCCTGACTAAAATATTTATTTTCAACCAAACTTGAATCCTCAATCCTGATTGCGGCTGGAAATCGTTAGAAAACGATATACAATGTAAATGTCAAATTTTCTTGACAACGACAGCACACCTGGTGCCATAATTTCACAGGATGATTAAGACTATTTCGGATGTCGCAGGTTCGAATCCCGCTCCTGTCAGTTTCTTTGTTCACTTTGAAAACTTAGTCTAGTACGGTATTTCGTAATAATTCAGTAAAAAAATTGAAGGATTACCAATCGTGTACACTACGTTTAACAGGGAATTTTTGCTTCTGTGTGTACGCACCACTTATTACTAGCGCTTTTTGGACAAACCCGCGCGCAGCATCAGCGTGTTAACTTCTGGTTCCGTTGGACTCCGTGTAAAATTGACCTATCGCCGTTTCCGAGTTAACCGCGCCCTTTAGACAACCCTATGGGAATTTTGTGTGGTAATTTTTGTTTGTCTCAGATTTTGCGCATTCCACGTGGAATTATAATTGATATGATTAGACAATAATTCACAAGCTGCGTTAACGAGATTCGACCGCGATACACTGTAAAAAAAAGTTGGGCAAAGTTTGACCAACTTCTTGCCCTAAATTGGTGCAAATATCAACTTCCCAACTTCTGGTCAGAAACTTCCCAACTGTCTTTAGCAAGCCGTTTTGACCAGAAGTTGGGCAAAAAAGCTTGACCAAATGGTTGGTTCACCAGGTTTTACCAATAGAGTTGGTCATGCAAATTGTGCATTTTATTGGTTATTATATTTTGAACAATAGATGGTCACTTGATTTTCCATATTTTATTGGTCAAAGCTTTTGCCCCACAAATGGGGGCCCTCTTTTATCATTTATTGGTCTTTCTTTTCTGAAAAATTGTATGTCGTCTCTTTGTTTTTATATTTATGTTCAATCAACTCAAAGTCTGGGAGGACGTTTTCCGATGTCGTGATGGTTTCTCAAGTAGGCTTTCAGCCTAAATAGGCCTATCCCGGGTCTGGTTAGTGTTACTTTCAAATTTATTACAGTCATCTTCATCAACATTAACATCAACATTATGATCACAGTGCAAACGTAATGGATGAAAGCCTCACATCAATCAGTCATAGCCGCCTGTCGAACAACCGCCCATACAGGCGCCCAGCCGCCTACTCCATGGTACTACGAAGTCGTTGTCATGTCCAAAAAACAAAGATTACCATCAAAGACATGGTGGCCTATGTGAATCACTGATCACCTTATTAAAATATCTTGTCGAACATTGGTAAGCCAGCTCACAAGATGAGATATTTCGGGCAGTTTCTACAGTACTTGTTGAACAAGACGAGAGCGAACAGACAGCGTTACTTAACGGCAATTTTTCGATGTGATGTGTGCACGACTGCACGTTGACCTGGCGGAGCTGATCGCACGTGCAATAAGGCGCGCGATAAATGTAACACTTTTGTAATGCGCAAACGTACTCTCTCAAAACCCAGAAATTGGTCAAATCCAGACCAATATTTTAAAGCTTTTTTGGAGGACTGCCCAATTTACTTCCGAAATATACCAATGTATATTGAACTCGGTGCTCAAGTTAAATCGCTGTATTCATTGTAGGTATAATGAACAAAACCATATTTTTCTGCTTGAAACGCTAACCAGCGAGCCTGCCTAGTTTCTTCAAGTAGATTTTGACAGGTTAAATCCATTGTTACATGTAGCTTAGTTTTTTCCTAATTTGGCACATTTTAGATCCCCCTCATGACCAAACGTTTGACACAAACAGGCCAGAGAACAGGTAAATGTTGTTCCCTTTTTATAGGTTGTTCATTTTGTTTGGTAAACTGTTGCCCAAACTGACAAAAACAAATTACCAACTCAGTTGGGGTAATTGAGTTACGAAACATCTGGTCAAATTTTACACATTTTTTATCAAACGTATTTTAACAATTTAGAGCACCTGGTGTTGGGTAAAATCTTTGGAAAATGACCAATATTTGTAATAAAAATGACCAACCTCTGGGTAAATCATATTTGCCCAACTTTTCCTTGCCCAACGTTTTTACAGTGTACATGTAGGTCATTCTCGTGGTTCAAGTTGAAGTGACGTCACACTAAACTACTGGAGGCCCTATTTTATGGCTCTGCTAACCAAAGCTTTCCGCGCTTACGATTTTGCGCTACCGCCGCTAGCGGAAAAAAATTATGCGCTAACCCTGCAAGCACAGAATCCTTAGTTACGGGATGTACGCATGCACAGAATTTTTTGCTATAGTAAAATATGCCAACCGATCTGTCAGAAAAAAAATACGTGCAAATCGGAAATTAGACCCTTCATTTACCGCTATTTATTCGGAAGGAAAACTCTGTTTTTACCGACGCGTTCAGCAACTCAAGCAACTTTCCTTTGTGCGTGGGTAAAACAATGAAAGCACGTGCGAACAAGCCAGCCGCATAAAAATGCAGCAATGGTGTACTGGTTCCCACCACCGCGCGATGTAAGAAATTGATAATAAAAAAGACAGGGAGCAGTCAAATTTGACATCGTAAAAATAGCAAGCAATAATTATTGATAACTTGATCTTACTTTTCTGTGGATGTATTTTCCGTTTTCATATATTATTTCCGGATCTCCCCGCTCGTACTATACCGCAATACAGCGCACGTAGCGTGTTTCTCAAATTAAATTTGAAATTTCGTACCACCGTGGTGAACAGGGCCCAATTTCATGGCTCTGCTAACCACAGCTTTCCGTGCTTACGATCACCATTTTGCGCTAACAGCGCTAGCGGAAAAAATCTGCGCTAACCCTGTAAGCACAGAATCCTTAGTTACGGGATGTACGCATGCTCAGGAGCCAAAATTCCCCCCTAATGCGTGAAATACGCTTGCCGTTAGCACAGAATTTTCTGCTACAGTAAAATAAGCGGGGATTTTTCGCTAACGGTAAGCAGAGCCATGGAATCGGTCCCGAATTGGTTAAAACCCTCTCATGTGACCGGTCACTATCTTACTTCGACATGCGCAACACTACCAGTTAGTCCACATTTCACGGAGTTTGAAATTCACACTACAACAGTGACACCATGGCGCTGCTTACCATTAGCGAAAAATCCCCGCTTACTGTAGCAAAAAATTATGTGTTAACGGCAAGCGTATTTCACGCGTTAGCGGGGAATTTTGGCTCCTAAGCATGTGCATGAAATAAGGAAGTTTGCAATTTTTTCGGACAGGAAAGTGGACAAAGTAATATTTAATAAAACATACATTAAATTTCGGCTTAAAACCTGCGATAGAATGTGTTTAAGGACAAGACCAAAACTATTTTGATTAGTTGTTTATGTGCACTCGCTTTCAAAAGTAAACAACAAGCCCTTTATTACGATCTCTTTTCGACATTAAAATTGTTTTTCCGCAAAAAATTGACACAAATTAACGTGTTTCACAAAGCAAGTCATTTTGTATTCCCTCAATTTGAAAGTGTTTTCGTCTCGTTTATTGCATGATTGATGCCGTCAGGGTCTCTAAGCCTCGACCAATTTTGTTTCTGTTCCGTAACTGTTATAATTTGTATAAAAAAGGAGAAGCTTTGTACATCACACATACATGTATAAGAAAAAAATCACGGAAGGTAGTGAAATTCAGGTGTTCAATGTTCAGGTGTTGACTGTAAATTTGTTTAACGTTTCCATCATTGATTATACTGATTGACAGAGAGTCACATGTATATGATTTCGAAATGTCTTTAATTCAGACGAAAGCACACATTTTGTTAAATATTTTAAACAGAATCCAGAGAACTATTAATAAGATATTCACCGATTGTTCATATTACTCTTTTCAATGTTACTTTAATTTCCATACTCTTATGAAATATCATTATTTTAGACAACAGGAATAAATACACGACAAGAGGTGTAAAATCGTATAAAAATCAACAAACGCAAGTCCTGGGTAAAATAAAGTGGTAAACAATGTGATACGCTGTAATTAATACATGTATGTTGTAATGAACAGTTTACGGTAGGCCTACATTTGCAGTGTATTACAAAAATGTCAAAGATTTGATTTTTTTAAAAGGCCAAAATTGAAAATGTGTATGCTGTATAATGACAGGAAAAATCTTTTGTACGACGATATTTATAAACCATATAAAATTAGGTGCTGAGAGTGTAATACATATGAACCAAGGCAGAAAGCTTTTCATTACATTGTATTTTACAATATTTAAAACGATAAATCGTGGAGAATATTTAAGCAAATTGCCTTGTACAATTTAAACGTATAGGCCTAGCTATTTCTATTATCATTATGAGCCTACATACGTCTGTCACAAGGTTGTCTAGGTGATACTGTTACCATGGAGCTACTAATGCATGTCCTGCCGAATTGAACCTATCCACATGTTTGGGCAGTCCTCTAGAGAATCAGCTTATTGGTGGAGTAATCTCGTCATCATGATGACCTACATGTAGGCCCACCCGTCTGTTCTACGCCAGGAACAAGTTCCCACACTCATTCTTGGCTTTGAGCCAAACTGGCTTTAGACCTTTTGGCGCGCCCTTAGAGTGGCCAATGGCCGTTTACTTTGCACAATGTATGGAAAGATTGACATTGCTCATGTTGCTAGACTTTGAAAACCGGCCAGATAGGGCAAAATTGAAAGAATAACTATTAAATGTCATCAAACTCGTCACTTTATTACATTGCAAAATTTTCTACTTGATTGTTAGCAATCTGTGTTTTGTTTATTATATCAGACATCAGTTTGGATTTTTATGAAAAATAATGTCGACGCAGTAAAATAAATCTTTACAAACGACATGAAATGATCAGAAATCATGTTAAAGTCCTATTTCAGGTAAGTTTTGCAGGTTAAGTTGACAACAAAATCATAACAAAACAAGCATGGTTTTTAAGTGCTGATAATAGAACGGCAGCTTTCGGAAAATCGAAATAGTAAAATAATTGGAAGTGTCATGGTAAATCTATTGTCAAGAACGAGAAAGTCCAGGTCCATGGACTGTGCAGATTATGGCTCCATGTGCAGACGGGGCCGACCGTGGCCAGCTGCACCAGTTTCCCGCACAAGCAGTCACGAGTCCAAGTTGATCTTCATCAGCCCGTTATGCATCGATGCATCATGGCGGTGTAGCATCTTTTGCAAGGGTCCCGAAGAGATTGAGGAGACACGTACACACGTGCACATGAACACTCAGTCCGTGGTGCCAGCGATCTTTGAGCTCCTAATGCTGTCCCCCACCACCACGAAGAGCTAGCTAGTGTCTGTAAACTTGGACCCTTTATCGCCTTTTTGAACATTCGGACAAGATCTGGCGAGGGTCCAAGAACGCCCAGTGCAGTCACGAGTCCAAGTTAATCTTCATTAGCCCGTTATGCATCGATGCATCATGGCGGTGTAGCATCTTTTGCAAGGGTCCCGAAGAGATCGAGGAGACACGTACACACGTGCACATGAACACTCAGTCCGTGGTGCCAGCGATCTTTGAGCTCCTAACACTGTCCCCCACCACCACGAAGAGCTAGCTAGTGTCTGTAAACTTGGACCCTTTATCGCCTTTTTGAACATTCGGACAAGATCTGGCGAGGGTCCAAGAACGCCCAGTGCAGTCACGAGTCCAAGTTGATCTTCATCAGCCCGTTATGCATCGATGCATCATGGCGGTGTAGCATCTTTTGCAAGGGTCCCGAAGAGATCGAGGAGACACGTACACACGTGCACATGAACACTCAGTCCGTGGTGCCAGCGATCTTTGAGCTCCTAATGCTGTCCCCCACCACCACGAAGAGCTAGCTAGTGTCTGTAAACTTGGACCCTTTATCGCCTTTTTGAACATTCGGACAAGATCTGGCGAGGGTCCAAGAACGCCCAGTGCAGTCACGAGTCCAAGTTAATCTTCATTAGCCCGTTATGCATCGATGCATCATGCATGTCATGGCGGTGTAGCATCTTTTGCAAGGGTCCCGAAGAGATCGAGGAGACACGTACACACGTGCACATGAACACTCAGTCCGTGGTGCCAGCGATCTTTGAGCTCCTAACACTGTCCCCCACCACCACGAAGAGCTAGCTAGTGTCTGTAAACTTGGACCCTTTATCGCCTTTTTGAACATTCGGACAAGATCTGGCGAGGGTCCAAGAACGCCCAGTGCACGAAAGTGCTTTTTCTGAAAACATGTCTGAAGTCCAATCAAAAGCATCTGATTTCACCCTTACAATGCCTACCAAAATACTAGATACGCCACCTGAGGTACAAGTAGAGTTCAGGATTAAGATGGAGGTACTAAGGTTCACTTATGATCCAGATTAAAAGTCAAATTTCATGTTCAATTCCGAAAGGCACCCGCAGTGATATCATCTTGTTTTTTTACATACATTTTCAAACGGGATCCGACTACTCAACTGCGCATTAAGGGAGCACGGCATGTTAAGAGATGCAGGAAAGCCTTTGAAAAGCCCAGCCAGGCCTAGACGATGACAATAGACACAGACTTTGTGAATAGATGACTTTACACCTCCCTCACTGGCCCTGCCTTGACTGACAGATGAGCTCTCTATTGTGTGTGCCTCGACCGGTTGCATTCCTGCATTTATAACAAAAGAAGACCAGTGCCTTGCCTTGCCTTGCCTTGCCTTGCCTTGCCTTGCCTTGCCTTGCCTTGCCTTGCCTTGCCTTGCCTTGCCTTGCCTTGCCTTGCCTTGCCTTGCCTCTTTGATTTTAGTGATTTAGTGGGGATTACAATCGGGCTAGCCGGGCTATAAACCAGAAATGCCTGGCTTCTGGGTGGCCACCCCGCTGAATGGGCAAGTGGGGGGATTGCCTTTTATTTTCATTAAGTTAAATAAAGTTTGTAGTGTTTGTATTATGTGCAAAAATATTCTGTATACTTCTCTTATGATTTAATTTTACCACAATTCAGTTTACTGGGTCCAAAAAAAAAAAAAATTCTACGTGAACATGCACTTCAAGTTTTAAATATAGGTTTTCTCGGTCAATTTCGGCAAATAAGCATCAAATTTAATTAATCACCGCGTCATTCGGTTTCGCACGAATTTAAATGCTGCTCCAAATCACCATTTAATTTCGTTTTCCCGAGTACGCAAAAAATAATCTTTCTGAATTAACAATCCATGGACTCAAACAGCATTCAACAGGGTTTCCGCAGGTCCTTAAAACTATTGAATTGAGTATCTCGAAGCAAGTAATGAATTTTCCAATCTCCTCGTAAATAATGATCACACAGCGAGAACAAAAAAATCAGAAATCGGTGCGCAAAGAGAATTTTCCCGTTAAGCTGATTGCACGTGGCCGACGCGCCCCAATTTGTGTGTACACGTATATTGGCGTGGGCGAACGGTAGCTGACAACGCTTAGCAAAGCATTGTTTAAGCATTAGTGCTAGACTGGTTCTCGCTGCGCACCACAACGCTACAATGGATAAAGTTGAGGACTGGAACCAGCTTAGCATGTTTCGGCGAAGTTTATTTTACCAAACTATTCCCATTCATATTTTTGAAATATTAATCTAGGCTAATTTACAGGAAAATCTAATCTAATTAATCTAATTCATGTGCAAGGGGCACAAAGCAATACAAAAAGCATAATTTCAGAGGGATGAAATCTTCCAAAACAGGAAAAGTAACAATTTTTGGCTTAAACAAAACACAAAATAAATTTGTTATCAGGATACAAACAATTTGTATTGAAGAGCACGGGTAGATACAATGTCAGCTTCAATCAGTTAGTCATGTTAGTACAGGTCATTCTTTTCGGCAAACATTAGGAAGAGACTTAATCATGAATATTTACGAAGCCTGCACTGTATGTCACCATGTTTCCATGGGTATACACATGCCTTGTACAATGTAATTTGAGAAATCCGCATAACTAGACAAATCAACCCATGTGATCTGGGCGGTCTTATGTCCCATTGGGTGTACCAGCTTAGGCTTGGGCCATATCGAATTCCAGGAGTCCGCGGTTTACATTTCAAAAATACCGCGGTATTCACTAAAAAAGGGTATTATTTAAATTGGGGTATTACTTACAAATGTACATGTACGTCATCGAAAAAACGCCACAGACCAAGCGTACAAAAGCATACAAAAGTATGCCAGCGTGAAGGCTGCTACATGTATCAACTTGAAAAAACTCCTATGCTTAAGTGACAATATTAATCTATTTGTTTGCAAATATATATCAACGTGATTGATAAAAACAAAAGCTGACTTTTTTGTAGTACATGTACATTGTACATGTACTTATTGTTATTTGTTTAACAAAATACCGATCATCAACGACCCTGGCAATCATGCATACATGTATCATGCCTCACGCAACATCACATCACATCTTGCAACATCACATCACATCTTGCAACATCACATCACATCTTGCAACATCACATCACATCACGCAACATCACATCACATCACGCAACATCACATCACATCACGCAACATCACATCACATCACGCAACATCACATCACATCACGCAACATCACATCACATCACGCAACATCACATCACATCACGCAACATCACATAACGCAACATCACATAACGCAACATCACATCACATAACGCAACATCACATAACGCAACATCACATCACATAACGCAACATCACATAACGCAACATCACATAACGCAACATCACATCACATAACGCAACATCACATAACGCAACATCACATCACATAACGCAACATCACATCACATAACGCAACATCACATAACGCAACATCACATCACATCACATAACGCAACATCACATCACATCACATAACGCAACATCACATCACATCACATAACGCAACATCACATCACATCACATAACGCAACATCACATCACATCACATAACGCAACATCACATCACATCACATAACGCAACATCACATCACATCACATAACGCAACATCACATCACATCACATAACGCAACATCACATCACATCACACAACGCAACATCACATCACATCACACAACGCAACATCACATCACATCACACAACGCAACATCACATCACATCACACAACGCAACATCACATCACATCACACAACGCAACATCACATCACATCACATAACGCAACATCACATCACGCAACATCACATCACGCAACATCACATCACGCAACATCACATCACATCACATAACGCAACATCACATAACGCAACATCACATAACGCAACATCACATAACGCAACATCACATCACATCACATCACATCACATCACATCACATCACATCACATCACATCACATCACATGACGCAACATCACATCACATCACATCACATCACATCACATCACGCAACATCACGCAACACATCACATCACATCACGCATCACATCACGCATCACATCACGCATCACATCACATCACGCATCACATCACATCACATCACATCACATCACATCACATCACATCACATCAAGCAACTTCACATCACATCAAGCAACATCACATCACATCACGTCACATCACGTCACATCACGTCACATCACATCACATCACATCACATCACATCACATCACATCACATCACATCACATCACATCACATCACATCACATCACATCACATCACATCACATCACGCCTTAATAGATTAATAAATACTTTATTCCCTTTATTCTCAAGTTTGCAAATTGAACCGTAAATGGTAATAATTTGGCGTTTTGAAGAGAAAAAAAATAATAAACAGAACCAGACATAAACCCAGCACCAGAATTACATACACATGTACACCTCTTAAATTTATTTGCATCTCTGAAATAAACTCGTAAATACATACATTATTAATAGATTTTTACCAAAAGTTACACTTGAAACATCTTTGATGGGCCTGTTGATTTTAAGAATTAACAACCAATGAAAATCGAAAATTCATTAGCAGGAAATAGACATTGGAGCACGAAGTGTTCGACTCTGCGATGAATCGCCTAGAACGGTACCTCTCCGGTGTCAAGTACTTTCAACAGCCGTTGACAGTATCCCATGTCAACAGTGGCACCGGGCGGGGCATTTATGGCAATTACCATGACGTGAAGGGAGTATTAAAAGCGTCTGCAAAGAAGCTCCGTGAACACCCTGCGCCTCATCAGGAGAACACATTTTTTCATGAACACATGGACAAACGCAAGGGCCAACTCATACTTTACAAATGCGACAAATCGAGTTGCGTGCACTGCTCATCTCGGCCGTGTATTGCCCAGGCAGAAACCATGGATATTCTGCGTAAATAAATATTGAGCTAGCTCAAATACAGCTGAAACACACAAAGGTCGCGTCCACCAAAAAAGTGGTCCATAGAGTGACATTGAGCCCCAGGAGACAGTGTCAGCACTGGTAGCCTTGGGGCTACAGTACGTGTATGTGTTGTTCGGATGGAGTTTTTTTTTGCCTAACTTTCAAACATTTCCCAAAACTACAAACCAACTTAAAGACCACTCCACCCCGAGAGAAACTTAGAAACACCCAACTGTATAATTGCTTCCTATTCAACAAAAAATACTCCAGAAATAATTGAATCGGCACATCGCCCTCCTGAAAAAGGACCCAGATATCTTTGGAATGTAAATGCGGCGACCGCAGTCGGCAGCAAAGCCTCTGTAGAACCAGCCGCGTTCACCGCACACTCAACCGCAATCACCGCGTTCTGGACGTATTTCAATAACAACAGGATCTTTTCGTAGTCAGTTGCATTGATATGTAAAGGAGGCAAAAGAGCTCGATAGTTGGCTCGTAACCAAGGTTTGGAAAAACCGCGATCAATCCGGTCAAACCGCAGGTTCACCTTTTTCCTTTTTCCCTACGGTGTCTGTCTCCTCCTTTTGCATTAGTACAGATAATTTTGAAGAATAAAACAAAACAAAAACAAAACTAGAGGCATATTGTGTTTCTGGACAAACACGGGGCTGTTTCGGTGACGTCATAACGACATCACATTTTTCACATTTATATGTAGGTATCTATGACCTATTAAACAAATCTATTACAAAAAGAATTTCGAAATTAGCATGTACTGTTGATGAGATATGACTTAGGTTAAAAACCTTAATAATGACTATGAAACTGTATGACGTCACATTAATTTTCACCTATAACTCATGCTGGGTTACCTAGAAACCATGTTTCAACTTAATCGGACTTGCAGTACTGTAGATATATGGCTTCGAAAATTGTACCTTTTAGATGACATCATGTAAATTTCCATAACACCTGCTGGCATGCCTAGATACCATTTTTCAACTTAATCGGAGTGGTACTTTTGTTGATACATGTATAATGTATGGCTTCGAAAAATGCCCCTTTAAGATGACGTCACGTGACATGTGATGATGTCATCATAATGTCATGTCAATTTTCATCTATAAACCTACTGAGCTACCTAGATATTACTTTTTAACTTTATCGGACTTGTACTTTTGTAGATATGCCTTCAAAAACTGCCCCTTTAAGATGACGTCACATGACATGTGATGATGTCATCATAACGTCATGTCAATTTTCATCTATAACACCCGGTGGCATACCTACATGTAGATGTTACGTTTCAACTTAATCGGACTTGTACTTTTGTAGATCTATTATGACTTCGAAAAATGCCCCTTTAAGATGACGTCCGTGACAAGTGATGACGTCATCATGACGTAAAAGTTTAGCACACATTGTGAGCAGTTGGTCTGCCAAGTATAAAAGTAGCCAAAGTGGCCGGTAAGAAAGAAAACGTTTACAAATGCTATGGGCAATAGTCTAGCGACTTGAAAAAAGACAAGAAATCAACCCTTTTTATAAACAGCATGCACATTTAAGCCATGGGAAATATCGTTCGACTGACTTGTTCAAAGTTTTGCGTTGTTGGATGGCGAAAAAAACGGCGCTCGTTTTCAACCGTCGAGCGGATGATAGCCTATAGTTAAGGCGCGCGTGGCTATCTGGGCACGTGGCGCGCCACAAATGCAAGCATGTCCGGGACACGCCACTCGTCCGGGTAGCCACACGCGCCTTGACTAAAGGCTACTCGGCAGATTTCCAACGATTTCCAGCTGGAAATCGTTGGAAAACGATATAAATTTCCACTTTTCTTGACATCGACAGTAGGCGTGGGTGACTAGCGTGACTAGTCGACTAGTCACGACTATTAAAAGGCATTGGTAGTCGCGACTATCAATTTTCAGATAGTCGACTAGTCGTTATTCGGCGACTAGTGTTCAGCATGTCGCGACTACATGTAGTTTACAAACCACAAGCCGCGCGACTATTAATAGTCGCCACAAAACGCGCGCTGCATTTTGAAGTTACTCGACAAGTCACAACATACTGCACGCACTGGCAAAATTCACAAGTGCAATCACCAGAGACACTCATTGAACGAACGAACGAAGGGCCAACGCGGTTATATTACGTGTATGCATCACGGCCCACGTTTGTATTTCGCGCTGCCAAATGTAACTGACTGTGCAAACCAACAGAGGGCGCCCTTTTATTTGTTGTTTACATGCACCGACTCGGATTTCCAAAAAATACATACCGAAATTCATGAATGGATAACTCCTTACGGGGAACACCCTACATCCCGGAAATTTATGCAATGCATATGCATAAGTTCCGAACTCTACCCTTCAAATATAGTGAAAATCGGCCTTCAGATAATAGAATTATAAGTTACGAAAATTACTGATTAAAAATAAAATATTGTGCATGCAAAAATTCCCCTTTTTTCACCAAAACTACCGAAATAGCTCAATACTCAACATTCCCCTTCTTGTACGTGACCTTTCAACCTTCGTCTATCGCGCCATTATGAGGAAAACAGCTGGCGTGGGTGGCCACTAAAAGATAATTTTCGTCACAGAAATTGGATCTGCTGACTTTCTTTCGGCTAAGTGATGACGTCATCGATATTTACCCCTCCCCAAAATGTCTTGAATGGACCAGATCCAAGGATTTTTGGGGCCAAAATCTATTTTTTGTATGTGGAGGAACTCTTCGTCAACAACCCCGAAGTGATTCGGCTTATTACTCCGCGTCCCCTGATCACACGACACCATTGTTTATGCCAAGGTCAAATATGCATGACTCAGCCCCTGGGTTTTCCCGAGATGGAGAACAGCTGTCGTGCAACAAATCTCTTCTTTCTCGACGAACGGCTTCAATACTCACTTCAATTCTACCTGTAAGACTTAGGTGAACTTCTAAACTCTGCATAAAACTTTTGCCAAGTCCATCTCTGGCTGGCCACTATTTTTAAAAGACAGATTTTTGCAATGAATCCTGGTGATTTCTGTGCCTCGTCGCACGTGCTGACGTTCAGTGGGTATTTAAAAATGGCTGACGTGGCAACATTGTGCGTGCAGGAAATCAGCGTTAATTCTGTGAGTGTTTTGGAAGTGGAAAATGAATATATGCACAGATTTGTCGTGTTTGTGGTTAAAAGGACGGGAAGTAGATTTATTCCACCGTTCATCAAGACACTGATGGGTGATAAAATGAGCATAATTTCGACATTGTAAGTAGGCTTCGTGGCGGCAAGAGCATGCACATAACGTATTGAGCCTGCATAGCGAATGTACATGTACATGTACTTTATGCACGATGAATTCTACACGTATTTATATAAACACTAAACGGAAAGATTTTACTTTAATACACTCTACCAAAATCGGTCAGGAAAAGCAAATTTTGGAAAATAATCATCCATCTGTGTTCAGAATTGTATTGAACATTTGGCACAACCTTTAAATTTGAGTTGGAAAATTGTTGTGCAATATTATAGGGAATTTTTATTTTTTATTTGTGCTGCATGTAGATGTTCCTTAACTAGTTGGCAGTGTATGCCGGTCACTCAAAGTGCTCACATACATGTTAACTTCTGCCTCAATTTGTTACAGACTTTGCAGACAAATATTGAAATAGCAGGCTGGGCCACATATTTTCCAAGATTTTGCTGTGGTGCTATTAAAGTCAGTAAAATCTTTCCGTTTAAATATCACTGGCGCAGATCCGACATAAGGGGGGGGGGGGGGGGGAGGGGGGTAAGCTGTGTGGCTATGGAAGAGGGCATGCAGGGGGCAGACATGCTAACTTTTTCTGCATAAATTACCTATTTGATGAACTCAAGGAAGCAGGTTAAATATTATGCAGACAAAAGTGGTGCGTATATTGTTAAGTCCCCTTCCCTGAGTTTTCTCGCCTTTTCAGCTCGAACTAGATCCACCCCTGGATTAATTAATCCCTTCCCCTACCCATAGATCCTGATTACCTAGGCTTCCACAATATATGCATAGTACCTGATATCCAAGTAAGAAGAAAACTTTCATTTTTGTTTTTCAAATAACTAATAAATGACCCCCGATTCTGATTTCTTTACCATTCCTGTTCACTGTTGAAAATATAATGCAGACTGCACAGCTTGTCTTTTTTCTGATTAAACAGCGGTGATCACCATCAAACAGTGCCGAAGAAAGGCTTCTGGTCCTAAGTCGTCTGGTTACCAGCAGCATAGCCAGGGCTCTCTCCATTGGGGGGGGGGGGGGGGGGGGGGGGGGGGGGGGGGGTGCTCAGTTATTTTTCTTGATATTATTACTTTCTGCATTCCCGAAATGTTTAGTTAGGGGTGGGTTGGTGGGCGACTGGGGGCCGATGTTTTGTTTTCCTATTCCCCCCATGCCCACCCGCCTTATCTACGCCACTGCTGGTTACTTTTTTCAAAGTACCACATGGATGATCGCCTTTGGGGGATGCTTAAGAAAGATGCCCAGTCATCATACACCGTCTGATTACTTGAAAAATTGCACAAAGTGGCACTCGACCAAAACAATTGCAGCTTATGTTAAAAGTGCAATATGCGCTTCATACAGTGGCGTAGTTATAAAGGCATGCATGGGGGACACGTTCCTCTTGCTCTCCCCGTTTAACATCTTGAATACAAACAATTACATAGTTGGCTTCAGTCCCTGAAAATTTTGTTCACCCAGGTGTTGTCACCCCCCCCCCCCCCCCCCTCCCCCATGTTCAACCCAAGTTATGCCACTGTTTTCATGTTGCAGTGGTTTTGATGTGGACTCGGATACAATATATTGATCTCTGGATAGATGCTATCATGGATCCTCTTATCACAGGTACATTGTAGCCTATCGCATAAGTTTTCAAGACCTTTTTGTGTAAAATGACACCATTTAAAGTAAAAAAAAAAAAACTATGTGCTGACATGCTTTTTGTGATGAACCCTTAATTTTTCTAATTTTGGTTACCTTTAACATGTTTAGTCAATTGTATGATTTACCAAAAAAAATTATCTTGACTCAAATTCTAAAACCAGTTCATAAATATTTGTTCTTTTCCCCCAGAAGTTTTTTTGTGTGAATAACAAATGTGAAAAGTAAATAAGAGGAAAAAACATTTAACCTTCACAAAGCCTACACGAATGGTGATGTTATCTGATTTTGTGATGAACCTTGAATTTTTGTGAGCTGTAACCTTGAGATGCCCAGTGATCTCCAGAAGTTCCTCAACAACAGGATTGAATGCTGCATGCTGCTTCATTGTTGATCCCATCATCTTTCCCACCTTCTAATATTCCCAACAAGTTGAGTGATTTACAGAGTGACTGTCCTTGACATTCAGAATTTGGTGAATTTGTTATCGCTGTGAAGCTTTTCAAAATCATGTTGGTTGCAATAGATTCTATGACGTGTTTTATCATATTTCTAAACTCGGCTAAAATGAGCGGTGCAACCCCCCCCCCCCCCCCCCCCCCCCCCCCCCCCACCCCTCCACCACTATGGAAAGAACCAAACGCATACTCTTCAGGAACTTATGTTGAAAATTTCGATTGTGTTCCCAACAACTTTTGCCCTGTTTCTTTTTCTAGGGTTAAAAAAAACGAAAACCACATGGTTTATGGCTACGCAACCCACTTATTGTTTCCCTTGAGAACTGAGTGCAAACTTTCTGCTGCTTGGGATGCTGTTGCATGCTCCTTTTTTTGGTTTATATTCCAAGCTCGCTGAGCAGCAACATCATCCAAAGAAGCTGGTGCTGGGGTTAAGGGACTTGTTCCTGCCTCTGAGGGAGTAGTCCAACCAGAACTTGACTGTGAACCAGTGCTGGAAGTTGAAGTTGAAGGAAACATACTGCCAGATATGATTTTTTCTACCTTTTCAATCATCTGGCTCATTTTACGAAGACTATTTCGTACAAGCAAAACTTCCCACCTCAGGAACCCCAACAAAACCTTTTACGCCTATGTTTGTCCCGATTTTTAAAGATATATTTATCCCCCGTTTCAATATGTCGTAGTGCAGAAGTTTTAAGTTGATGTGCCTCACATGTCCTATATATCAACTCCTAGATGGTGTTTGACATTTTCCTCGAATCCTCTGAATTTCTTGTTTTCTGCTTCAAGAGTTTCCATTTTCCCTTTCAATTCTTTAAACTCGAGTGAGGGTGCTTCATCACGCGCTTCCTCTGCGTTTTTTCCACTTTCTTTTTAAGTTTTCTTTCACGTTTTCCACCAAACACGCTTGCTGTCCACGCGATGCGCAAAAGTTACTGATTTGTCTGCCCGAAAAAGCAATGTAAGTTTTACGCGATGTGCAAAGATCACATTCACGCGCGCTGATCTTGAAGCAAAAAACAAGGTTTGATATCGTCCTTACAAACACTAGATGGATAAAATCTACAACTTACTCCTGTTCTGCAAATACAAAAGTGGGTTCTTATTTCACTAGGCATTCTTAAGTAACTTTTCATAACTTTTCACTATAAACTTTGATATCCTTGGAGTTCGACTTCGAGCAATAATACTTCGCTACGTGCGTGCTGGAGACGCGTCCCCGAACCGCCAACGTTTAATTTAACTTGTTTATTTGTAAACAAGGCACCATGCTATTTACTGTCCCAAGGGATCCGACAGAGTGCGCTCTTTTAGTTTTGGCCATTTGCGTTCCGTGACATGTACACGCAGAGTTGTATTCGAGTCCCTGCAAGTCCCTGCAAGTCCATCACAAGCCCTCCAGTCCTAATCCCAATCGCAAGCTATTCAAATGAGCTTTGACAAAGGCATTCCTTTGTCATTGTTCATCCAGTTACTTGTGACTGGGCTTGCGAAAGGACTTGTGAAAGGACTTGCAGGGACTGGAATACAACTCTGACATGTACGTACAAAGACGTAAATGTACTGTACACACCACGTGTCTGCAGAGTTTGTTACTTACCGTAATTTTCGGAATATAGGCCGCGCGGAGTATAAGCCGCAGCACGCACAAATCTGCAAATTAAGATTTAAAGTTGGCGTATTAGCCGCACCGGCATATAAACCGCACCGCGGCGCTGACGACCGACCACAAAAGTCATCGTGCTGCATAGCGCTCGTATGTAAAATGGTTCCACTATCGAAATCACATGCAATCCTAAAGTGTAAGCAGCGCAAGAACGAGATTGGCGGAAAGAAAAGACGATTTTGGGTTCAATATCGACGTCATCTTACCTGACTTCAATTTAAGTGTCTGGTTCCCGCTATGATATTCTGATTGAAAACGCAATTATCGAGAGTCGGCAAACAGACAAAGCAATCCCACTGGTGGTATACGAGTATCTGTGGACAGCGCCCTCATTCGACGCGCACGGAGCCCAATAAACTTTCATAAGTCCTCGATATTACCAATTTTGACGGGCTGGATGAGCGTCCTAGCTGGGTGGGCCGAGCGGCAGTTCTTTTTTTTTTGACGGGGCGGGGGGAATAAAAAAGACAATGACAACTTTAACCACTAATCTGAGCTCAACAGTGACCAACTGACCAGTGAAATAATAAACAACATGGATTACACAATGATAAAACGGACAAAAACGAACAGACGCACCACACGATTTGTGAGGTGTGAACGGTACTTATGGTACATTTGCAAGTCTATTCGGTCCCTCTGGATTGGTTTCCTTTATTTCCAACAAGTGAGTAGAGCGAATGTAAATGGCACCCAGGGTTCGAAATTCGTAATCTGGGGGAAAAGGCCATTTTGGCCTTCGTGACGTCAAAATGTCCTGGGGCACCAAGGCCAATGACAAAAATTGATAAGGGCACGAAGGCCAGATGAAGGTCTTGCTTGCATACTGGTGTATTTGTAAAATTAGTCTCTCACGGCAGTGAGCAAAACTTTTAGACATGTGGAAGGTGCCAAGAAACAATGAAAACTGAGCTTACGGCTTGCGTATTTGTTTTCTTAACCACTTAGAAATTGAAGAGTAAGGAATGCGTAGCACTGTTCAATACTTGCTTTAATATCTTCAGCACACCCATCGATCAATATTAATAAAAACATTATTCATATTAATAATAACATTGAGTTTGTCGCGGTTTTTCTTTTGCTAGTCAATTTTATCACATTGCTAATCAAATGACAATATGATTAGCATAATTTGCTAATCATTTTGTTTTCTTAATTTCATTACTGCCTGAACTTTTAAGTTGTATAGTCAAGGAGGAAACACGGCCCGTGCCAGGCATGCCGCGCGACGGCATGAGTGGTTTTACCGTGCGTTGCCGCCATCTTCACCGGCCACGTTGCGTTCACGCCCTGCACGGGCCATTCGGGAAATCACGGTGCGCTATATCGCTGGCGGAAAAAGCGTCAACGTTGTCGATCTACTTTTCCAAGTCACCCAGTAAGAGTTTGGTTCCGTGGGGCAGAATTAGTTTTATCATGATTCATGTCATTCTTGCACTTAATACCCGACTTGTCAAGTTCAATTTGTCTGGAACGTTTTAATTAATTAAGCTATGCAAGGCAAAATTGTCGAATAAATTGCAAACAGAAAACGCTTCGGTTTCCACGTGTCCGAGTCATCGCAGCAAACATGCACTATGCACGATCGTTTGCACGAGGGGAGTTCGTTGTGTTAAGTTGAACAGGCAACGCTACTCCCTTTGGACCATCGCTAAACCGCACACATGGCTTAGCCGGCTTTGGGGGGTTCGGGTTACTGTAGTAAGAGCTACCTGGCTAAAGCTAGCCACGGATTCGGCCGCGGATTCAGAGCTTGTTTTTAGGCTGTGACTGGTTCCCGCCCCAGTGAGAAAGAAGAAAAATAATGCACGGACGGGAACCAGTCTGCTTGGGGAATCGAGGTTTTGTGAAGGTTTTTACATGGGGCGCATTGAGCAATTTGAGGGCCTGGTTCGGCAAGAAGGGCACAACGGCCAAAGTATTATTGGAGCACAGCACAACTGGCCGTGAATGGTGCATTTTTACAAGGGGCATCACGGCAACTAAGCCTTAGGGCATCGACGGCACTGGCCGCCGTGGCCGCCGTGGCTGTCGTGAATTTCGAACCTGTGACTGATTTTATTCTTCAAATGTTGCCGTATAAACCTCCCGGCGTAAAAGCCGCAGGGACATTTTTCAGCGTGAGAATCAACGTATAAGCCGCGGCCTATATTTACGAAAATTACGGTACATGTACAGGGCGTATCAAAAAAAACGCAACAAAATAATCATGTCGAATTTGGTCAAAATTGTGTTAGGTACATAAAAGTGCCTAGTATCATCTTAAAGCCACATATCTCCTCTTTCCAATGATAGGTCATTTGTTCACAGGCGGCAATGCTTGGCTGAACAGTCATTGTGTTTGCACAATGGGTCAAATTCAGCTTGGGACCAAGTTTTAGTGCAGTAAGCAATGATAAGTGGATGCAGTGCTATTGAAAGAAATTAAGTTAACACAAAACAGACTAAAAGTTAATACTCACAACGTTTGTCCTCATCTCATTGTGAAGAAATGGGGGCCATGTTGAGGGGCATGGGATGTAATAATTGCTGAATAAAATGCACATTTCCATTTTGTAACATTTTCAACATATATATAATTAATTATCAGGCCTCGATCTTAAGCTTTTTTTTTAACTAGTCCAACGGGCAAGTTAACTAGGTTTTTTACTAGCCCGCAGAAATTTTTACTAGCCCACATTTAATGGACATTGTAAATATCCCATTAACGATGGTCAGTTTCATTTCGCGGCAAACACGGCAAAACATCGTATTTCCATCGTAGCTAAGCCAGCCAAAGTCCCGCTCCCAGTCTTGTCTGATGTAGACACGTTGTCTTTTATTTTTGCTCTAGTTTGCATCGTATTCTCTTTTGCTCCCTTTTTTTGACGGATTGGATACATTTAGATATCGCCACATGACGGAAAATGTAAAGACCCAAGTGAATATAACTTCTCACCACCCACGTACACCGGCCCGGTACAGACCACACGCACAAATCTTTGCACACAAAGTACACGCGCCCATGCCTTCTTTCAGCTGCATGCATGGCTCATGGTTGCTGAGGTCAAGTGCCGATGCGCATGCTCAGTATGCACGTGGAATTCCCCGGTTGGGCCCATAATCAAAGCTGGCTTCAGTACGTACCAAAGATTGTATAGCGCCGCGTATAGCGCCGCGTACGGCGTACGGTTCGCTGCGTCTTATAGACATTCATGACATTATTCCGCCAATATTAGTTGGCGTTTTCCTTCAAATTGACATGGGCCAAAAATGTGACGGTCCTTAATAATTTTTTTCAAACACTGATGATGTACAAATTAAAAATGTTTCAGTGTCAGCCGTATCGAAGCCGAGCATTGAGAAAAGATCCATAGTCTTTTTTGTGTGCACTTTCAC
Source organism: Hippasteria phrygiana (assembly GCA_037893225.1). Lineage (NCBI taxonomy): Eukaryota > Metazoa > Echinodermata > Asteroidea > Valvatida > Goniasteridae > Hippasteria > Hippasteria phrygiana. The sequence continues at coordinate 1,012,266 of JAZGUH010000028.1, read as the reverse complement.
TGTACTTTTCTTCCCACACCCAACCAGTCCCATGCGTACAGCATTTGGCAAAAAAAGTGCACAACACACTCTGGACTTGATATGAGACTACCAACCTTGTACAAGTCATGTGCGCTTGTGGCATCACGTGCGCAATGAATGGCATACACGTGTACGCACGTACACATGTTGCCATCGGGACACAAGCTAGCTGCTGTGAGACAGCGAGCGGCATGCATAGCGCTAGCGCTAGCGCGGCGGCTCGGCATAGTATTGACTGTGCGGGATGCCGTCGCGTAGCGCTGTACTCGGTCATTAAAAGGAAACAAGAAGATTCACTCAAACTTACAAAGAACGTTTGTTTGATTCATATCAAGCAAAAGTGACAATTTTAAGCAGGTAGGTATGCTTTTTTAACTAGCCCGCCGGGCAAGTTAAAGAGTGATTTTCACTAGCCCGGAGCAGTTTTTACTAGACATTGTACGCCGGGCTAGTGCTAAGGTCGAGCCCTGATTATGCAAACTCACTCTGTATACTAATTACAAAACACAAACTGCAACACAAAAAACATTTGTTATGATATTCAATATCCAAATGCAGCACAACAGCAGAAATATATGTATGGTCATGTTCTATCATGGTGTCCATGTTAAGTCTACACCGATTCTTCAAATTCTTGCTATTTCTGCTATGTTTGGACACTGACTGCCGTAAAAAGGTGTTTCATCGTTGCATAGTGTGTCTTTTAATTATTGTACATAATAAATTGTCCATATTTATTTATTAAAGTGTTGAAAAACCACAAATATTTTTAATGTTCGACACGGTGTCCATGTTACATGTACGTCTATTTTATATACAAAAAAGACACACTTTTTATCATATTTTTGTTAAAATATAACTTACATGATTGAAACATTTTCAAATAATCTCACACCCAAAGACGGATGTCACATGAAATAGCTGAATTAAATGTAATGATGGTTTTAATGATATGGTCATATACACACTGTGTCCCAACCTGGTGGAATGACCCACCTAAAAATAATTTTCGACCGAGCGACTCTCCTTCAAGCCGAAAAAATATGAGAACCATAGAAATAAAAAGGGACGCCCATGACCGCCAAAATGCAACCCCATTTGCAGACATATTATTATTCATGTTCGGGGCGAACCCTGGTGCTCCAATTTATTGTAAAGCATGAGGATTGATTGTTGTTTTTCACTGGTGGAGTATGCATGTACATGTATGTGAATTTATTATTCATGTTCGGGGCGAACCCTGCTCCGATTAAAGGGACACATTGCCTTCAAATGTCATGAAATTTTGCAGTTTAGAAATATTCCTTATCTTTGATAAGAGTTGTTCATGCAAAAAAACACGTATAATGTGTTGTAATTAGTAAGTTGTGATTACAAAACAAAAAATTGGCCGCTTACCCCCGACATCTGACCCGCGAAACATAGACTTATTTCCAGTACTAAATACCACCGTCTAAATAATGCGCAAAATACGCTGTAAGAGTCTTTAGGCTGGCACCGCAGCCAGTGGCCTTATGTGAACCTATCAGATGATCGCCAGGTACAATTCTCTACCTCGCGACACATACATCGCTAGTGCTGCGCGCCGTGCCACAGTACATCAAAATGGATCAACAGAACGTACTTCAACCAGATGCGACTGGAAATACGACTGGTGAAATGGTCCGCCATTTTGTGGAGTCAAAAATTTAGTTCTACAAAATGGCGGACCGTTATTTGTCACGAAATTAAACAAAAACCACGCAATTTGAAGGGATAGTTATGTGAATCTTTATATTCTACTTTAAAAAAAGCTTCCCAACCATATCCATTTCAGTTTTATAGCCCAAATCGCAACATCCAAAGCAATGTGTCCCTTTAAGCATGAGGTTTTTAATTTTTTTTTCACTGGTACATGTGTAGAGTATTGCATGTACACATGTATGTGAAATAAAAGATGTTTTCGTATAGTAACAAAATACAATACACGGTGATCCAACCTTCTTAGCTTTATTTGTCCCAATTTGTATCGATTTTTTTTTTTTAATATGTATAGGCCTAATGTTTACCTCTGATGTTAATGGTGGATCCCATTGCGATCGGATGTACTGGGAAAACATGGCGCCGCAAGATCGTGCCCATGGTAACGAGGTTGGGGATGCCCATGACCGCCAAAATGCAACCCCTATTTGCAGATATTATTCATGTTCGGGCCGAACCCTGGTGCTCCGATTCATTGTAAAGCATCAGGATTGATTGTTGTTGTTTTCACTGGTGGAGTATGCATGTGCATGTATGTGAAATTATTATTCATGTTCGGGGCGAACCCTGCTCCGATTAATTGTAAAGCATGAGGTTTTTTCTATTTTTTTTTATTTCACTGGTACATGTACTGTATTGCATGTATGTGAAATAAAAGATGTTTTTGTATAGTAACAAAATACAATACACGGTGATCCAACCTTCTTAGCTTTATTTGTCACAATTTGTATCGATTTTTTTTTTTAAATATGTATAGGCCTAATGTTTACCTCTGATGTTAATGGTGGATCCCATTGCGATCGGATGTACTCCATACAACATGCAATGCCACGCAACGACTCTCCGGGGTCGCTTATTAAATTAAATAGTTCCCCATATGAATTTCAAAAGTATTATCAAGCAGACAGTTGTCCGTCAAACAAAAGGCACAATATTTATTTTATGAAAAGTATTATAGAGACTTTATTTCCCTTCGTCTACTACCCGCCCGCCCGCCCGCCCGCCCGCCCAACCCCCCCCCCCCCCCCCCGACAAAATGGAAGGATCTGAATTTACTAGGCCAAGCATGGGGCTTGCCTATGCCATTGAGACTCATGCACAATGATCGCTTTGTATGTATACTCCTGAGATGTCAACAATAGGTGGCTAAACGGTAAGGGCGTGCGTTTGCGGCTGGCACGGCGGGGCATGCGAAACTGCAAAGCAAGCTATAGCCTTGTTCCCGCAAGGACAGCTTGTCCATGTAAGCAACCATTTATATAATTCTTTGCAATGATGATTCATGAATCATTTAACTGATAATAATATCAAAATAATAGCCATTTGATCTTACAAAACTGACTCATAAATTTTCATAATCCGTTTAGAAAAGTATAAACACGAAAGTGTGACACTGCCTCAAATTCAAGGGCAGACCCACATGTATTGTTGCATTCTCAGCGGTATTAATGGATGAATAAACAATAGTGACTAGTCACGACTATTTTTCAATAGTCGCCGCAACTATTGAAATTCACTAGTCGCCCACGCCTAAACGACAGCACACCCGGTGCCATCATTTCACAGGATGATTGAGACTAACTTAGTCTAGAGGTATTTCGTAATAAATTCAGTACACAAAAAAAATTGGAGGATTACCAATCGTGTACACTACCTTGAGGCCATGGTTTTCTGCCCTTCCCAGAATTCCTTTGTGTTATATTGAATTACTTGAGTGAGATACGATCATGAAATTTTGGAATTAGGTAGAGAAAAATTCAATGTATAATTTCTTTTTAATCGGACCGACCCTTACATGCGTTTAAAAAGGTCACACAATTTTCGCTTTTTAGGGCATATCTTTGAGACATACCAAAGCTATAACAAAAATAATTTTGAAAATATCTTGTTTTGTTCGCTAGATATATTGAAAAGAATGTTACGATTTTTTTATTTAAAAAATTCATCAAAAATCACGTGATGACGTCATCATTAATGTAAAAGTTCGGCACACATTCTGAGTAGTTTTTCTAAGTGTCTGCCAAGTTTAAAGGCAATCGGCCGTATAAAAGTAGCCAAAGTGCCGGTAAAAAGAAAACGTGTACAAATGCTATTCGCATTAGTCTGAAAAAAAACAAAAACAAAACGAGAGCTATTATGTCTGTTTGATAAACAGATCATATGGCTTTTCCGCAATGTTTTTTATATGCGTCTTAGCCTTTTTGAGTGTATAAGGAAATTAAAAACATTTCTTAAATCATAGAAAATAAGCTGATGTCATCATCATGTCACTTTGGATTTTGCATTCTTGTGACAATATCTGTATACCCACCAATTTTCGTGACGCGTTTCAAAAAAGCATATTTTTATGACGTCATCATGACGTCACACATTTTGCACATTGATATACAATTATGTATGATCTAACAAACCCATTACAAAAAGAATTTCAAAATTAGCATGTTCTGTTGATGATACATGTATATGGCTTTAAGGTCCAAAAACTTAAAAAATACTATGAAATCGTATGACGACGTCATCATGACGTCACATTAATTTTCATCTATAACATGCTCGCCTACTAGCCTACCACGTTTGATCTCAATCGGACCTACAGTTCTCTAAGTATAGGCCCTTCAAAAATGCACCTTTAAGATGATGTCATGTGACATGTGATGACATCATCAAAACTGTACTTGTCAAAGCAAACATTTGCAACGTGGTCTTCGCCTGGGTCGAGTTTGAAGTCAATCTGATCAATGACAGTGTAAAATGTTGAGAGTACATTGAAATTTGAATCATTGAAAAATTCATAGAAAATCAGCCGATGACGTCACAATGACGTCACTTCGGATTTTCCATGCTAGTGACAATATCTGCCTACCCAACAATGTTTTTGACCATCGGACCTAACCTTATATGCGTTTCACAAAAGCACATTGTTCACATTTATATGTAAGTATGTATGATCTAACAAACCTATTACAAAAAGAATTTCCAAATTAGTACGTTCTGTCGAGATATGGCCTGAAGGTTCAAAAACTAAAACATTGCTTTAAAATCGTATGACGTCATCGTGACGTCACATACATTTTCATCTATGACACAAGCCGGTCTACCAACAAACCACGTTTGAGCTCAATCGGACGTACGGTTCTCTAGATATGGGCCCTTCAAAAATGCACATTTGAGATGACGTCACGTGCCACGTGATGATGTCATCATGACGTCAGAGTAATATGCACGACTTCGGTATAGGGTCTACAAAGTCTATGCAAACTTTCATTAAGATTGAAGTCTGTTTAATGGCAGAAGTGCCGCGTAGAATGAAACATGTGCTTTGTCTATGGCATTTTTGATAGAAGAACAAGAAGAAGAAGAAGAAGAAGAAGAAGAAGAAGAAGAACAAAAAGAAGAAGCAGGAAAACAAGAAAATCATAACAAAAACAAAGGCTTTTCCGAAAAATTTAGGAAAAGCCTAAAATCTTAACGAAAACAAGGGCTGTTTCGGGGAAAATTCCGAAACAGCCAATGAGGCGGCCTCAAAAAAGGAAGTGGGTTGAAAAAAAACTAAACATTTTGCAAATGGGACAACATTTGTTGCCAAGGGTTGGGACAACCATGTTGCTTGGGTGGGTAACCACGGGACTATACAAACCAAGTCTCAGGCAAGCAGTCCTGTGACAAAATGTGTAAACCCCTGCAAATGCTCCTTTCGTTCGAAAATGCAGTTTTCTTCCATAATTAGTTGATAAGGGGAAATCCATTAATTGAAATTTTCAGTCAGAACATATACGTGTGTACATGTAACAGCTTTAAAGAGAAATTTTGCTAATCAAATTGTATAATAGTTGGGAATAATCTAATTCTCTGAAATACATAAATTTTTGTTTTTGTACATGTACAGTTGTAACAATTGGAACTGTAAAAATTCATTGAGAACAATGTAATTGAACAATATGTACATGTACACACTGTATGTAATATTTCATTTAAATTACTTACGTCTTTGACTTTAAACCCGGCCCAGCCTTCTTTGAGGGTTGCTCCCTTTAGCATGACCTTCTGTCTCTCAGGTTGAACTCCCGTCAGAGCAAAGATCTGTGCCTTAAACACATTTGGGGACTCGTCCAAGCAACATTCAATACCACTGAACTTTTCCTTGCCCCATTTGATGTTCACTAAGACAATGACAAAAAAATATAATTAGTAAGCACGGTATGCAACAGCCAAAACCGAGCATACAATGTGTATAAAAGATCCATGATCTCAGCCCTTTCCACTAGATTCCTCGTTAAAACCTAAAATATAGCATACATTTGTACATCAAAGATACTTTACTTGTACATTGTATTCTGGGAAAACTGTGCGACAGCAGATGAGCACCTTTGTTTAAATTCATGTTTTGGGGTAGTTTCTTTGACTTGATCTTAAAATCTGCTAGCCAACATTTAATGAAGTGCACCACGTAAGATTACATGTAGTTCATTCATAGTGAGAAAGGAGTGAGTCTGACAAGCTACATGTACATACACTGTACATGTTTGTTAGTGTAAGAAGTTTCTGTGCCCAATGAATTTGTTTTATGATTGTACATTTTTGGAGGATGGGGACTGAAAGCAGAGGGCAAAATGTCTTCAAACAATGGACCCTTAGAAGGCATATGATGCATGATATGGGGCAGAGGGAACCCCCCTCTTTTGTGTCAGGTCATTGTGTTCCCGGAATCTCAGGAATTCTTTTCAGATCTCTTGGGGGGGGGGGGGGGGGGGGGGGGGGGGGGGGGGGATGTGTTAGGCAACAATAGTCTGGAGAGTGTATAAGGTATAGGGACAAAAGGGGGGGGGGGGGGGTACCCCTCTGCCCCATATCGTGCTGGGTATATTAGAAGGTGTTTGGGGTGATTGTAATAAGCTGCATGGTGAGGATTGGGATTACATGTACATGTATACTGATGGGACGGGGTGGGGTCATATGCCTAACTATTTACGACTGGCAGACGGACAGTCGGCAAGACTTGTTGGTGTTCGGGTGTAGCACATACACCTTTGTAATTGTTCTGGTTTATAATTTGTATTCTTTATTTGTTTTATTTTCTTATTCATCTCCACAATTATGCTCTATAGCATTTATTCTACAGAATTTATAGTAAATGATCTTGTGCCAGGAGTGCGAGTTGGAACCTTTTATTGGTGTAGATTATCTGTTACTCCAGTAACAAGTAATGTAGTTTTGTGTCAAAAAGCATCAACCATTATGCCAAGTAAAACAAAAATGTTCAGCATCCAAGGGTTTATTTAAAGGAAGGAGGGGCTTTTTATTTTTTATTTTCAAGATGGCCACCATTCTTTTTAAAATTTCTAACAACCTTAAATCTTTTAACGGGTCACAAAATTAAAAAACACAAAAATGAAAAAGAAACATGATGGACAAAAGAATTGAACTCAAGTATTTTATTTTCCGATGGATCGGTGGGTTTTCACCTCATTTTCTACTCAGGAATTGTTTATCTAAATTCCAGGCGTCCCCTAAAAAGAAAATGGGTAGGGACGCTAAACATTTTTTTTTTTACTTTGCCTTATGAGTTGGCATGCGTATGGGCTGACCAAAATGTAAACAAGTTTAATAGCAGGTGTACGAGTTGACCTGTTTCTGTACTGTGGCCTTGTGGCTTAGTGTACCGAACACAAGATTTCGGTGATACTGTAAATTGTGGGTTTGAGACTGCCTGGGGTCATGGTGCATGTGTCCCTGAGCAAGGCACTTTGTCACAAGTTGCTTCTCTCCACCCAGGAGTAAATGGGTACCTGTGAGGGCAGTGATAGTTATGTGTTTGTTTCGGACGTACACTTGTGAAATATTTCATTTTGTACGTCTGAAACCGAAAAATGAGGTCATTTTCCAATACAGCACACAGATTCGAAATGAAACAAGTTTCAAACAAAAAGGGTTACTTGTCAACTTTCAAATTATGCACATTTTATTTATTTCAAAAAACCAAGAGAACTCGAGTAGGGTGATTATATATGGCAGTTTTAGGAGGTGTACGTCCGAAACCGTAATGTCTCATTTTGGAATTTCTAACCGATATTAAAATTTCATTCATGTATTTCAATGCAGTTTGCTATTTTGTAGTGTTTGTCCGAAAAGCCAAAAACATGGGTTTTTTTTAAGATTTTAGGATCTTAAAGTACATGTACAGTACTTCCCGAATCTGCCACAACATCACACAAATGCAAGTAAATAGAACACTTATGGTAATCACTAAAAACAGTTCAATTTTGTCAAAACCTCTATGTAGATGTGTAATTCCATCAATTTGTATGTGGAAAATATCTACATGTACATAGAGACTAAATATAATTTGAAGCTTTGCATGGTGGGTACGATACGAGAAAGAATGAGATTGCGGGTAACACTATGTGAAATAAATCTCTTCTACGGTAGGAAGATGTGTGGTTCTGAAAAGAACCGGGAGTGTGTAACTTGACCTTTCGGACAGTGTGCTCTGTCCGTCCTCAGGAGTAAAAGTGATGTGATGTGGAGTTGCAGCAGCTTTGTGCCTAGTAGGGTGTGATGACTGGATGCTGTTGTGTGGCAGTAGCTTGTTGGGTGGCGTGGGTGTAGGATGTGTGGTGCTTGAGGAGTTGGGACCAGATGTCATTGATAAGGGAAATGCCACAGTGGTCATGTCCACCCAGGACTACGACTGCAAAGTGGCCGACATCCTTTCCACGGATACTTGCCGCCGTCTTCCCCGCAACACCTGTCACCGAGAGGAAGATCACCGCCAAGCTGTTAGCCCTCTAAAGATCCCAAGCCATCTCCACAACCCTGTACAGACATCTCAGACCATCTAACTCCTGCTGCCCAAGATTCATACATTCCACTTCCCCCGATCGTTGCCTCCCAGGGTTCTCCCACCTACAACACAGCCAGATTCCTTACCAAGATCCTGCTTCCACTAGTTGGTAACACACCACACCACATCTCTAATTCCAGCCAGTTCGTTCATCAAGAACATCAAACTCAAGGCCACCGACATACTCGTCAGCTTTGATGTGGTGTCCTTGTTCACCAATATAATGTTCCAACCCAAGAAGCCTGCCTCATAGCCAAGGAATTCCTCCAACACAACCCTGAGCTACAGGATAGGACAGACCTATCACCAGACCAAATCCAAGACCTCCTCCATACCTGCGTCTTCTCCACTTGTTATAAATGGAGGGACCAGTACTATGAACGATCCACCGAGGCCGCCATGGGATCACCTCTATCCCCGGTCCTGGCGGATTTGTTCATAGAGGAATTTGAAGTCATCACCATTAGGCGTGGGCAACTAGCGCGTCTAGTCGACTAGTCGCGACTATTACAAAGCATTGGTAGTCGCGACTATCAATTTTCAGATAGTCGACTAGTTTACAAACCACATGGTCGTGCGACTATTAATAGGCGCTGCATTCCGAAGTGACTCGACTAGTCACAACATACTGCACGCACTGGCAATTCACAAGTGCAATCAGCATTGAATGAACGTACACCGTGTTGTTTGGGTGTGTATTCACGCACGTGGCGACAGGAAGAGCCAATGTGGTTATATTACGTGTATGTATACACGTACGTACAGAGACGTAAATGTACAATGTACTGTACACACCACGTGTCTGCAGAGTTTGTTACATACATAACAAAGAAATACACCTCCATGTACATGATGTGTCCATCCAATTGTCACTTGTCAGGAGATCTTTGTAGCAGAAAAACCGGGCCGCTAAATAGATGTGTTTAACAAGTATTTTTTTACCCAAGATTTTTTTGCGACCGAGCGACTCTCCTTCAAGCCGAAAAAATATGAGAACCATAGAAATAAAAAGGGATGCCCCATCCTCGACTCCATGGGCGCGTGTGCGTTCCTTCACTAACCCCTGGCCGTGTGGAATACATAAACGACGCTGACTGGCTATTCGAAATGAATATTTATGTACTGAAAGTGAACCGCGCGCGCGCGTAATCCGAATGTTGAACGCCCTGTGTGCGCTCGCGCCCGCGTTAACATCCTGTTCGTCACGTCCAAAGATCCTATAGCGCCGCGTAGTATAGCGCCACTACGTGGCGCTATACGATCTTTGGTCACGTCACATCAGCAAAACGACTCCGAGCACTTTTTTCCATTATCAAGACAAGGCCACTAGTCTTGGTGGCTACGATAAATGATATGGATTTTTTTCTGGTCAGGAAATACATGTATTTTATGTTTAAACAGAGATAGAAAAGGCACACATATTATATATTCGAGTCGAGGCCGAAAATCTAAATTGTTCCAATCGATAGTAAATTTACTCATTTATCCAGTTCAAGAAAGCAGCTCATTCTCAATGACAGTGTTTGCCGCCGCTGCAGAAGATGCATCGAAAGGTTTGACAAATTTGCGAAAACAGCTGAGAACATGGAGAAAAACATTTTGAAAATTACACAACTGACATCCGGCAATAATGAGCGGAAACGGTCATGACGGTCGTCATACTTTTCCTTCCTCCCGATCCCACCAGGCCGGCTGTTACTACTACTCAGTGCAGTGTTAGATTTAACGTCAGGCGGGCAATACATTAGGCATCATTATTTTTAGGAGCTAATCTCATCCTTCCAAAAGATTGATTCTACAAGTAAAACCTTCCTACTAAAAACACTGCGTCGCGCGTTAAACACATCGACTGCAGTCCTAATTACCATATCCCACTATGTGGGATATGGTAATTACACAATTCCAGGGGTTAGGATCGAGCAAGGCATGGTGGGAAAACATGGCGCCGCAAGATCGTGCCCATGGTAACAAGGTTGGGGATGCCCATGACCGCCAAAATGCAACCCCTATTTGCAGATATTATTCATGTTCGGGCCGAACCCTGGTGCTCCGATTCATTGTAAAGCATCAGGATTGATTGTTGTTGTTTTCACTGGTGGAGTATGCATGTGCATGTATGTGAAATTATTATTCATGTTCGGGGCGAACCCTGCTCCGATTAATTGTAAAGCATGAGGTTTTTTCTATTTTTTTTTATTTCACTGGTACATGTACTGTATTGCATGTATGTGAAATAAAAGATGTTTTTGTATAGTAACAAAATACAATACACGGTGATCCAACCTTCTTAGCTTTATTTGTCACAATTTGTATCGATTTTTTTTTTAAAATATGTATAGGCCTAATGTTTACCTCTGATGTTAATGGTGGATCCCATTGCGATCGGATGTACTCCATACAACATGCAATGCCACGCAACGACTCTCCGGGGTCGCTTATTAAATTAAATAGTTCCCCATATGAATTTCAAAAGTATTATCAAGCAGACAGTTGTCCGTCAAACAAAAGGCACAATATTTATTTTATGAAAAGTATTATAGAGACTTTATTTCCCTTCGTCTACTACCTACTACCTACTACCTACTACCCGCCCCCCGCCCCCCCCCCCCCCCCCCCCCCCCACCGACAAAATGGAAGGATCTGAATTTACTAGGCCAAGCATGGGGCTTGCCCAGGCCATGGAGATTGATGCACAATGATTGCTTTGTACATGTATGTATACTCCTGAGATGTCGACAATAGGTGGCTGAACAGTAAGGGCGTGCGTTTGTGGCTGGCACGGCGGGGTATGCGAAACTGCCAAGCAAGCTAGCCTTGTTCCCGCAAGGACAGCTTGTCTAGATGTGAGCAACTATTTATAGAATTCTTTGCAATGATGATTCGTGAATCATTTAACTGATAATAATATCAAAATAATAGCCATTTGATCTTACAAAACTGACTCGTAAATGTTCATAATCCATTTAGAAAAGTATAAACACGAAAGTGTGGCACTGCCTTAAATTCAAGGGCAGACCCACACGTGTTATTGCATTCTCAGCGGTATTAATGGATGAATAAACAACAGTTACTAGTCGCGACTAGTCGCGACTAGTCGCGACTATTTTTCAATAGTCGGCGCGACTATTAAAATTCACTAGTCGCCCACGCCTAATAACCATCGAGGCAGCTGACCCGTGGCTACGCTACATTGACGACACGTTCATAGTGTGGCCGCAAGGCACAGAACAACTGCAGATCTTCCTCGAGCACATCAACAGCCAACACCCCCTCATCAAGTTCACCATGGAACAAAAATAGAACAACTCCATCTCATTCCTCGACGTCAAGCTCACCAGCAGACCAGATGGCACCATATCTCACAGTCTACCGCAAGCCCACACACGCAGATCGCTACAGCTCTTCGTTCCACCATCCACGCTTCAAGTCATCAGTATGCAACACCCTGGTACGCCGAGCCTACAACACCTGCGACCAGGCCAGCCTACATGTAGGTCAAGAACTCCACGACATCAAGACATCACTCAAGCTCAACAGATACAACACAAGCCCAAGCCCACCACCCCACCTGAACAGCGCACTCAATTGAAGTCTACAGTCACTACAATACATCGGTCACCTCTCCCACAAGCTACAACGCATCTTCAGCCAAATGCAAATCAAGGTCTACCACACAGCACCAGACAAGATCCAAGCTCAACTACAGACACACAAGGACAAACAAGACCCTAATAAACACCAAGGCAGGCGTCTACCGCATTCCCTGTGAATGCAGTATGGTATGCATCAGAGAAACCGGCAGAGACCTCAACACGAGACTCAAGGAGCACCAAGCACACGGCGGGAAAGGAGAAATACATGTAGACAAGTCAGCAATCATCAAACACGACCACCACATCAACAGGAACCAAGCCAAGATCATCGCCCCAGTCACATTCTGGCACCCAAGACCATCTAAATCTGACATCGGATTCCCAACTCCTCAAGCACCACACATCCTACACCCACGCCACCAAACAAGCTACTGCCACACCCCAACAGGCACCCAGAAGGCATAAAAGCTGCTGCAACTCCACATTACATCACTCACAATGCTGAGGACGGACAGAGCAAACTGTCCGAAACGTCGAGTTACACACTAATACCGGTTCTTTTCAGAACCACACATCTTCCTAGAAGAGATTTATTTCACATGATGTTACCCGCAATCTCAGTCTTTCTCGTACATAGATACTCTTGGAAAGTTCAGAAAATAGCAGGCACATCTACACTTAACTGCATGCGTGTTTTGTATTAACCTCAGTTTTTATGCAATGTACATTTTTTGTTTTATTATATGTACATGTACAGGGCAGTGTTGTAGGTCTCGAGACCGTCTAAAGACCTTTTTTGAGGTCTCGGTCTCGTCCTAACAAAGTCTCGGTCTCGTCCTAACAAAGTCTCGGTCTCGTCCTAACAAAGTCTCGGTCTCGTCCTAACAAAGTCTCGGTCTCGTCCTAACAAAGTCTCGGTCTCGTCCTAACAAAGTCTCAGTCTCGGGAGGGCTGGTCTCGTTCTCGAATGCTCGGGTCTCGGTTGCCACGGTCTCGGGTTTTACCCCCGAGACCCGTCGAGACCACAGCAAAAATACGTGCGAAGCGCCACACAAATCTAGTCTGATGTTCCACACATAAATGACGTTTTTAGGCCTCAAATTTAAGATTTTCTAGGGCACGGCCATTTTGCCTTCGATAATGAAAAATTAGGAAAGGGCACCAAGGCCAATGGCATATTTTTTTTAAAGGGCACGGAGGCCAGTCATTATTAGGCCTTACTTCTATTAGAAATATTCTGTGAAGCCCTGTGAAACTCTAAAAGCTCTGTAAAACTCCACAGATACAATGTACATGTACATGTACATTTACTTGAATGTTTGTCGCTTTATTCAATTTTTTCGTGGCATTCTTACAAACTTCATAGTTCAGGTTATTACATGTATTATAAGGGCAGACACCAGAAATACACAGACCGTTCGCACGCGTCCGGACGGCAGGAACGCAATCTTTTGTTCCCTCTCACCCGTTCTGCACACGTGCTCACGGCCCCCCGTTCTGCACGCGTTCCTTTACAACAAAAGGCCCGTCACGGTCTGTGCACCGCTACATTCTCCTGTGGCACTAAAAGTATTCGAAGAAAAACGTGTCCAATCGTCGCTGCAGGAATGGCCAGAAAATACGGGCAGTCCTTGGCAAACACCGCCATCGGGAAAATGATTATATTTCCCCATTTTTCCCAACGGTGCCGACCGGGTTTGGAAGACACGAAGACCCCAGAATTTCCGTCAAAATAAATGCATAAATGAAATAAGATAAGGGATACGTGTCACTTTTGCCATGGGGAAAAATACTAAAACAAAACAAAAACTGCCCATGCCGAAAATAGTTGAGAAATTTCACACTTTTTTCCATACATATCTAGCTAAACGATTTTTGTAAACTAACTTATTTTGTTTTTACTGTGTCTATGTTTGTGAGCAGTTATGTTAATACTTCAATGTAATCTAACCCGGGTACATTTTTTTTTAATAATTGGGTTTCAGGTAAAGGATTTTTTTTGCCCTTGCGAAACTTACGCTGACTCCAGCCCAGGGTTTGTATGCAGCCCATTGTTCACTCTTAAAGTATCATTTTTTGTTTCTCAAGTTACGGTTGAATTAAAAGTAATACCAGCTTCGCTTAATTGTTTTTTGCGTGCCGTATAGTATTTATTTTCATTGGTCAATGGTTCCGTGTTGCGCCTCCCAATTGGGCTGGGCGCGTGCAACAAATTTCAGTATAGTTTCTTTCTTCACAGGCTCCCCTTGATTGTTGGGGGTAATTTATCCGGTGTTGGGACTGTTGGAAAGGGGAACTGAGGGTTTGACATTGTGTATTCTATCCAGCATTGTTTTGAGAGGATGACAATTCTAGTAATGGGAATAACATTTTCTTCGATCCTAAATCCGTCTTCAAAATATGGCGCAATTTTACTTTTTTAGGTTGGGGGGTTAGGTACGTACATGTAGGCCTACACTGTCCGTTGTTTCAAATCAGTTTCCATAAACAGTTAATTGTACATGTATTAGATTTGTCGAAATATTCCCAGGAAAATGTAGTTGACAAAAATTACATTTTCAACACTGGTAAATATCGAATTCTTCTGTTGCCATGGTAATTATGTTGCCTGGGAACGGCGAGTTTCTGCTCTGTCTGGTTTACCTGTGCGTGGGAAATTCCCAGGATGACTCCGAGACTTGCAACACGTGCTGACGGCTGTTTCAGTTTCGGGTCAAGTTGATGTAAGACATTTGAGGAAGGCACAGGGATGAACCTCACTGGACATGGACCTAGCTACATGCTACATGTATCAATGCACGTTAATCAAAAATGTCATTGAGCACATCGTAAGTTTCGCTGGTTATGGTTTGTAACTTTTGTTATCTGCAGGAATTTTATGTAGGGCAACCAAATAAGAAAGCAATGAACTCGTATCACGCACCAAGAGCGTGCGCCCCATTGTACATACATGTACATGTACATTGTACATGTTCTGGGCCGGCTGGCCCTATGCGCTGTGCGTATGCACTGTGCTAGATGCATAAAGTACAGTACCATACATTTGTAGTGTGGGGCTGCTCATGCTGTGCATGCTGCCCGCACGCTGTACGGTCATCATGCTACCGGGTGATACATGAACGATACATTAACAGCGCGCAGCGTGCGCCACGCACCTTCTCGATCTCTCCCGTTTCCTTGTGCCTGTGAATTTGCAGGCGGATTTTGAGCTCTGTAGTTGCAAACAATGCTGCACCGTCACGACTGGCTGATGAAACTTGCAATGGACTCGACTCGTGACATCGAGTGTCAAGCCAAGAACCCCAACAGATGTTACAGCCTACATGACTACAGTTTGTCGGCCTATGCTCAGTTATACCATAGAGCTCTATGGTTTAATATACCGGTACTACATTGTATGGGCACGGACTCGTTCGTTCTTGACAATAGGAGTTGTGGTTATTATGACACTTCCAATTATTTTACCATTCCATTTTACTATTTCGAAGCCTTCCGTTATTATCAGGATTATCACTAATATCAGCATTAGTAAACAATCTATATTTTTTATGATTTTGACGCTGGCTTTACGTATACAACCTTCCTGAAAAAGAATTTGAAAGTGTGAACATGATTTCTGATCAGATTACTATGATTGGCTGAACGATGTACATGTACTTTTGCCAAATTTCTTTGTTGAGCTTAAAACATATCCAGTTAATTTGTTGCATCGTTTATGAAGATTTTAATGTGTCAACATTTTAGCATAAAACACCTAAGCTGGCACTAGTGGCAGTATCTGATAATAAATAAACAAAACAGATTCAGTAAAGTGTGTACTGTGTATTAAATACATTATCAAGTGGACCCTGACAATGTGATTATTCCATTTTTCAGAATACCCCACTAGTTGCACAGATTTAAAACTAAAAAAACTGCAGTACCAGAGGCAAACATAATACGAATTATACTTGGATGATTTATGTTACTTTAACATCTGCAATCATTCTTACTTTCTTTGATTAAATTATGAACGTGGTATGAAAAAAAATATTGAAAATTCCTTCCTAAGTCTAAGCTGAGTTAGCACACTAAACAGCCGTTGGCAACTTAACTCTAAACAATCGTCTTGGCGCGTCAAAAGACAGACGTAGGCAGTTTGGCTCATAGCCAAGAATATGTGTAGAAACTCTTCCTAGCGCAAAACAGTCAAGTCGTTATGACGACGATATTACTTCACCAATGAGGTGATGCTAACATTCCAGGGGACCACCCAAACATGGAAATTTCAGATCTGACGGCATGTCCATAGTAACAATATTGCCTAGACAATTAGCTTGTGACGTACGTGTATATAGCTTCATACATATATATTCATGTTTAACTTATACCATCTGTCTGTCTACTAAAAATACTGTTATAACAATGTTAACAATAGTAATTAGAAGTATAACCTTTAAAAATATTTTTTTTTTCGGCTCTGATTAAAACATTGGAAATTCATTGATAGGTCCATTTCTCAAGTAACCTAGAAGTCTTCCACAGTTTATTTACTGAAGGGTACGTAATATATATGCTCCGGGGCTCAGAATTCTTTTTTTTTTTCATATACACCGAAGATAACACCAGATATAATAACGTGCGCGAGTATACTCCAGCGGAGGTTTCTGCACTATACAGGAAGATGAATATCATAATGCAACAAATTTTATTCTTATCTTAAAATGGCCATTTATTGGGAAGCATTTTTCAAAGGCCTGTTGATTTAATGACATGGGTAGGAGCTAGTGTTTTGTTAGATTAAAAAAAATCTGGACATAAATCGTATTAAATTTCCTCCTGAAATCTGCTGAGAACGTGTTTGGGAGTTCCGTAAATTTTTGAAAAAGATTTTCAGATTGTTTAAATTAGTGGATGATGCAAGCAATAAGCAATGCTTCATTTTTTGGTCTTGTTTACGGATGGACTAGTTAGTGAATTCAAGACAACCAGATAATAAGCACTGTTACCCATAGAATTTCTTTAATTAGATAATGAGGGAATTTGGGAATTTACTAGGCAGTGGATTTGTTTCAGACCATTTCTAACGAGAAGAGAAAAACAAATTCTTCGTAAAGTTTGCTCACTTCGCATTAGACTAGGATTCTTGTGAATAACAGCAGGTTGATTTACGGTTGGCAGGGGCGGATCTACATGTAGGTTTTAACTAAGGGGGGGGTTTACCTGAGTTGATTGGCCTACACACCCCAGCGTGCCGAATTTTCGACACCCGACAATGGCTATTTTTTTTTTTTTTTCAGCCCAAGGGGGGGGGGGGGGGGGTTTAAGCCCCCAAAACCCCCCCCCGTAGATCCGCCACTGGTTGGGACCAAGAGCGGAATAAATTCATCCGGATAAAAAAATTACGAGTGATTTAAAAAAAATAATAAGAAATTCTCGGAAGAGCTTTCCAGTCAATGATTGACAGCCGACTGACAACATAAGTAATACGATCTACCGGTATCTTTTTTCGGAGATAAGTGGGTCAGGGAAAATTCTTTGAGTCGGCGCCTTTGTTGATAAAGGCCTGCGACAATATAACCATGGAGCTATTTATAGCTCCATGATATGACCAATGACAACTTTGACAAGGAAGATTTTTTTCAGGCTAGCTTCATGATTGGACTGAAATGTTAGGCATAGGCCTTTGTGATATTTCACTGAGGAATTTGAACACTGCGAAAAAGAACTGTGACAATAGGCCTACTGGCTATCAAAAACTGGAAGGTGTATGACCCGGTATTTAATGGCAGTGCGGTTTTCAAATTACAAATCACAAATCAGATTTAATTCCAAGCTAAATTCGGTACAGAGTTTTTCCCCAAGGATCATGCACTTCGGATCTTCTTTGCGATGACCCGTTCATGCACGCAAAGGAACAGCCTATTAACATAACAATACACTCTCATACAAGCTTTCCAAGGAACGCGTTCGAAAGGCCGTTCGGCACGGGGAAGGAACGGAGGCCGTTCAGAACGGGAAGGAACCCGTCCGGACGCGTGCGAACGGTCTGTGTATTTCTGGTGTCTGCCCTAACTCAAATAGCACAAAAACCTTTATTAACCGTGGCGGCCATATTAAACATGGCGGCCATCTTGGAAAGAAATTGCAACAAATGGACAAATAGTCAATAGTAAAGGGCTGCCTCCTACTTCTTTTAAAATGTCCGGACGAGAAACTCGTAATTTTGTTTAGGCCTAGACCCTACTAGTACTTAGTCGAATTATTTGAATGATTGGTATATTTACAATTATGTAGAACTATCACAGCCAGTCGGCCATGATGAAGGGGGCGCACATGCTATTTTCCAGCATGCACTTCGGGAACCCTATACATTAGACATTACACTAGTCCCTAGGATGTGTATGACTGGTTAGGCCTACAGCTTCAGTACAAAACGGAGATTTTTTCACTTTTTTTCAAAAGATTGGAACCGATAAACCTTTTCGACATTCTCAATGCATTGTGGGTATGGAGGCAAAACAAACCATGTAATTTATACACAAGCCTATGGCACTGTCAATCAGTCTAAATATTAATTGGTTTTATTTTAAGATACTCTTTTTACATATCTTTGCATGGAACAAGGAAAATAATAACCAGAAAAATCAATTTTAAATAATTGAAGAATCGCTCTCGGGGTAACAGTTACTGATGAATGCAACTCTCTGGAATAAGAACAGCTACATTAATGCACCTATCAATTGCTTCCCCCACCCCGCTCCCACCCCGCTCCCCCCCCCCCCCTCCCTCAGGGCTGCCCTGCCCAAGATGTGGGGATTGTCACTTTTGCAGTGACAAAATCAATAGGCGCATAATAATGTCACATTATTAGCCAATCAGAAGAAGATTTTTGCAGCCATGACAACCAACATGTGACCAATGCGACCAATCACGTCCATTCTAATAATGTGCTTGCTCTTCTAATGCCAGTAAGGGCTGATGCTATTCCCATGATGCTATGAGAATGTCATAAAGGTTTATTCTAGCGATCTTTTGCAGCGGTTTTTATTTGCACGCTGCATGAAAAATAATTAAAAATGTAGGTTCTTATTTGTGCTGTAGTACTGTAGATCTTGTAGCCTAGGCCGAGCCAAAAAATTGTGTGTTTCCGGTAACGGTCTGAAAAAATCCAGGTACCTGGACATGTGACTATTGTTATTCTATTGATTATTATTTTTCTTAGTTTTTCTTTTTCTAGAAGATTTTTCACCGGAGTTGTTTATCAACATGAAAACTGATATCAAGTTCAATTTGAATACATGAATGCACAACCTACATGTATGTACTGAAGATGAGCAAAAATGTAATGACGTCATGATGACGTCATCAGGTATCAGATTACAGTCGAGCACTGTTAACCCCTTGAGTACGGTATTTTACGGGAGACGTCGGGGTGCCGCGGCGGTTATGGCAGCCAAGCGAACCACTACAATGTGTTTGTGCAGTCAAGCGTAACCTATACACAATAATCCAACAATGGATTGAAACTGCACAAACAGCGGCCAATGGTGTCATCCGGCCTGGTGGCACTGTTTAATCCAACAATATATTGAAACTGCACAAACGGCGGACAATTGCGTCATCCGGCCTGGTGGCACTGTTTTTTTTTTGCGGCATCCATACGCAAGGGGTTGTTAATACGAGCTCCAGCGGATTGTAAAAAAAAAACCTTGCATTATCAGTGTCTCGTATTATGCATCGCCATGTCATGCCCATTCATCCATGACGCACCAACTGGGCACCATGCACGTGTGTGTTTTTGTTGATGTACATAACGAATGTGTGCACAAAATAGGGGCATTATCCTTTATGTCGCAAATTTAATGTTTGTAAATTATGAATCTTACTGTGTAAAATATAATATACAATGTAAAGATGAAAGTGATAAATAAAATAAAAGAAAAACACCACTTGACTGGACGTCCATAGCCGCCGACATCGACATCGACGTGTGAAAGTACATGCCGTACTGGTCTGGTACCCGCTTCTGCCTGCTCACGTAAGTACATTGTATATGCACTGTATATTATGGGAGCCAGTCTTTGGGGTACGGACGAAAGAGGGCGCACTACCGCGGTCTGATTCTAAAATAATTTTCGCAATATGCAAATTTTGTTAATCTGGACGGGAGGCTTTTGGCCAAATGATTTTGGACCTCAAATTTTTGATAATTACGATACAAATGTAAGGTTAGAAAGAGAAAACTCAGACAAATTTCACATTTGTAAATTAATCGTTATGGGTTTCTCTTCATTCGGGAATGGGAAGAAAAACAATTAGGGGGAGGGGTGGGGTCACTTTTATTTATTTTGTCTGGCTTCACAGGTTTCCGTTCGGGAATGGGATATTTTTATTATTAGGGGAAAGGGGTGGAAGAGTCGGTTTTGGGGAGCATTACTTTTTTAGTAGATGTTTTCTTGAAGAAGGTACGATAGACATACATGTATGGTCACTTGTGAAAACAAAAAACTTGTATTCCTTCATTGCAACTCATCGGTGATGTCAAAAACAACGCGGTCACAAGTGAAGTAAGAAAAGCCATGTTTCCCATTCTTTGCTTGAACTAAAAAAACTCTCAGCCAGCTGCAATAGATCTCGTCTTGCGGCACAACAAACGCAACATGCACTATCCGTCTTTTATAAATCCCCTCAAAACAAAACATAAAACTGTCGGGCAACGGAATTTCCTTTGTCAGCAGTAAAACCGCAACACCCATTGTCTGTCTTCATAAAACAAAAATCTAGCCGTGCGAAGATGCAGCAACCAGGTGTTTTTTTTTTAAAACCACAGCGCGGATGAACGAGCAGATTGGCATTAGCGTGATAATTTCTGGCACCTTTCTTTTGGGTTGGGATTAAGTAAGGGGTTTTCAAAACTTACTCGTCTTAAAGATGTTGAAAATAATGTATTTTTATTTAACCAAAAATGCTCATCGTACATGTAACTGTCTTCTCGTATTAATGCTTCTTGTATTTAGCAAATTTTCTCCCATAGAAATGTGCACGTTTTGGTCGGGACTGACAAAATATGCTCGTGATAACCGTGTTCTCATCTCGTGTTGTACATAACATCGTACATGTACGATGTTCAGTGTACATGAGCGTACGGCCGAGTTCGTGATCTTGACGTGCTTGAACTTACGAACAGTGTAATCGGAACATGATCCCAGACCATTTTGTTGTTCACGAACGCGTCACCTGAAGTACAATGTAGGCCGCATGAACATTTCACGTGCGCCCAGGAGAAAGGTGAGACTTAAACTCTCCGCATTTTAAATTTTACACTTCGCACTTTTCGTGCATCGCGGTTGTTTGTAATTTTGTTTCGGGGAGCTGCCGCTGTTATTTACTATATTATAATATATTACTATTAGTATCGACATGATCGATATTGTTACGAAATGCCTTAAATTCCATACATTCCACAAGTCTGGCTGGCTTGGGGAGTGGCCTAATGGCCAGGTCATTGCATAGTTTCTTTTCTTCTCATTGGTCAGTGCCTTGCTCTATGGTCAGTGGTAGTATCACTCCACTGATCATTGGGCACTTCTGATTAAATGAAATGTATTGTATTGTAGTGTATTGGGTGGATTCAGATCCCTAATATAAGCCCATGTCTTTTTAGACTCTGAAGGGATTCTGTGACCGGACACACTCTAGTCTTGGTGTGTTGTGTTGTATATAGTAATGTAGTTTTCTTTTGGTATCAGAGAAATGTACACTGCGGGGACTGCATGGCTCGATGTTAATTTCGTAAGTTAATTTTGTTTTCCCTTTGGGACCCCACTCCAGCCAGCCTTGTTAATTTTATTTGTCTTACTTGTACCCTGGAGATGATTATTTTGGAGTGGTTATAGAGGGTGGGAATTTACCTCTACCTTGGGTGTGGTCCTGCTGTGGGCTTAGACATTTGCCGTCGCCTCTGGGGTGGTTGCAATTGGGGCGTTGGCTTCTGCCGTCACCTCTAGTGTTTACACTTAGAGCGTGGGCTTTGGCCATCGTCCCGTGTGCCGCCGCCCTGGGAGAGCGGGCCTTTGTCGGGGCCCGCAGTGTGGCCGCATTCGGGGTGGGGGCGGATTCCATGATCGGTCCTTTTATAATTATTCTCCGGGAGTGCGGGTGCGGACATATTAATAACTTTTGTGAATTTACTTTAATATCGAAACATGTTATCTGATGTAAATATTAAGATTAGACATGTATAAAAGCCAGTGGCGAAATAAAGCCGGAATACGGCATGATTCTGGCAAGTCGATTTGTCTTTTGAAATTGATTTCTTTTTTTTAGATTATATATTTTTTTATTCGTTCGGTCTTACCATCCCAACTGGCGTTATCCAATTGGATTTCGTTACAATATCAACAATTTTTATTGATATATCGTATCGTGAACGAATGTATCGCGATGCACCGATATATCAATGTATCGTTTCAGCCTTAGATCCAACTGTTTGTTGGACAAATCTTGTCGATTTTCTGGACGAATCTTGTCAAGTGCGCCCCCCCCCCCCCCCCCCCCCCTCCAGCTACGCCGCTGCACAAAACATATACTAGCAAACAACATACTGCATGAACACACATACGGCTGAGGCTGCAGACCGTCTCGGGAATACGTCTTCTGAAAAGAATTTTCAATTTACAATTATCAATAAAGATGAATAAGGGCTGATTTTAAACTTTTGTTCTCTTTCTAGTATTGAAAAAGAATTGTAATGAATTATTTTACTCAAGTACGGATAAATTACAAATATATTTTATATTGAAAATGATGTCCCTTTAGTCGTCTATTCGAGTACTAATTAGTGGCCCGAATTAGCCTTTTCAAAAATAAAGTGTGCCCAGGGGCCTAATCTTTCAGATTTTTAAAGAAATATGGGAAAAATTCGAAAAATGTGGGGTACATTTTCTTTTCTTTTCTTTTCAGAAAATCTAATATTTTCTGAAACCAATTAATAAAATAATATCTCATTTTAAACAGTTTATTATTTTATGAACAATGGAAAGGTAAAATAATTTGTTCGTTGCTAAAGTGTGTTAACTCAGAAAAGTGTTTCCATGGGCCGATTTCACGAAACTCTTCTTAACTTAGGACTCATCTTAGGACTTAAAGACGAGTTCCTGCTCTAAGATCGATCTTAGCTAAGATGCGTCCTAAGATCGATTTCACTAAACCCTTCTTAAGCAAGACGCATCCGAAATACAGATAAACGAACTGCTAATTATTGGTTGAGGATGACCTTTCGCATGCCACGGCTGTATCATGTTCAATTTGGCACTTTCACGCAACAGCCGTCGGATGTGTACGCACTTGCAGTAAATTCAAGATGGTTGATTGGTGATTGTTTTGGGTGAAAAATTTGAATGCTGATTCATAAATGCCTTTAGCAATTTCACTATCCCTATTGGCCGAGAGCCTGTCACGTGGGTGTGTTTAAACGGTTGTTTAAACACTGCTGTTAAAAACGGTTGTTAAAAACCCTTTCTAAAAACGGCTGTTAAAAACGGTTGTTTAAACACGGTGCGTCATAACCAGCTGTTCTCAGCCGATACGCAACAGGGAGAGCGTAGTAGGTGCGCGCACAAGATGTACTGAACTTCATAATGTAAGACAACGCTAATGCACACATATAAAACACTGCATTCATGCGTGTGCAAACGCACACGGGACAGACAGGTGCGGAGTGCATTTACGCGCTCACAAGGCCGATATGTACGCATGTGTTTTATACTGAACAAATAGGAGAAAAAGTGGGAGAAAAAGCTTCACATTTTGTCCTTTTTACGGGAGGTTTTTGCATTTTTTCATCAGGGTCGTGACCGCTGTTAATGGACCTCGTCTTCGGCTCGGTCCATTAACAGCGGTCACGCCCCTCCTCGATTATTATTGACGTGTAAAGACCGGTTCATCACACTTTTATCCCCTTATTAATATTACACTCACCCGGCTATCGGGCTCCAATTCATCTCCAACCCTTTCTAGAACTTGGAATAGACAGGGCATGTCCATAGTAACAGTATCACCTGGACAACCCGAAAGATACGTGTAGGCTCTCATTTATTCATGGTGCACCCCTGTCTACCAAGAGTGTAAAATCATGTATATTTCGGTATAGACCTTGCACATACCATGCAAACACAAAAAAGCATCAACCGAAACTATTATAAATATAAATCAACATTTCTAACACGGGATAAATCACTTTTACAACTGAAAAGCAACCAAATATAACATAATGTTGCTTCTAAAGTGATTATAAACACAATAACATTTCAGTATTGTGCAGCGACCCTCAAATCAAGAATTGTTTTTTCGTAATTCGCAGCGACTGAAACAGACTTCCCATTTGCCACAAGTTTTCAAAGCTTACCGCTGGTAATATAATATACACAAAGTGGTTTCTATGGCTAACAAGGGTATGTTGTTTCGTTCCGTGGCATTAAAAATTACATCTGTGGGCTCCAAAAGTCTGTATTTTATCACTAAAGTTGGTGCTTACAATCCAGATTTCATGCACGCGCCGCCAACGACTGCTGCCGTTATCGTGCCCAGTTGCTGCGCACTCTGCTGTTTTCCACTGGTGCGTGGCGTCCAATGGTCTTGAATAATTTAAATTTATTCATTTATTCCTTGCCAACTGATTGGCTGGTGGGAGAGTGAAAGGTTGAATCCAAGAAGGGGGTTTCCGTGAAATTCACCATTATTAATGCGAATATTAAACCCAATCTGTCGCGTGTTGTCAAAGCTTACCGCTAGTAATATTCTACACACAGATTGATTTCCATTGCTAACTAGGGTATGTTCTTTCTCTCTATTGCATTAAAAATGACATCTGTGAACTTTAAAAGTCCGTATTTTATCGTTAAAGAAATGCACGTGGCGAACACCGATGGGTGTTATCATCCCGATTTTCGGTCATGTGTCAGCCACAACTTCCACGTTCAATTAGATCATCCAGAGTGTGCCGCCAACAACCGCTGCGGTGATCGTGCCTAGCATTTAAGGTCCTTCACTGGACCTGTGGTGTGGGTTCTGACATGATCAATACTGTAACTCCTGCCATGGTGCCTGATACTTGCTGGACTCAATAGTTAATTCAGTCAGCTGACAGAATAGGAAACTCATTATTAGGCTATAGACATTCCAAAGGCAGAATATTATTATTTTACTTGAACATTCAAACACCCGAAACCCACCCGACGTCCATGCCGACCTACATGTTGTAGGCTATGCATCATAGCATTTCTCATGATATCCCCAAACTAACTGAGGGGTTTCCGATGCCCAAATCGCCTAATTTTCAACGGCAAGGGTTATTTCCTTCTGACTGCCTGCCACCAGTTGCCTCAACTTCTGTAAACAAATCAAAAATGTGTTTCATCTGACGACTGTAAAGTTGAAAATCACAGCGTGTCGTGGACGCTGCCATGTTTACACCCTCGTATGCAAAAAATATGATTCGCTACGTGTAGCGTATGTATGCACAGGTCGCACCGCGTTGACCCTGGAAACAAGCGTGAGCAGGTGAGGCTGTTGTTTATCTTTTGCGCTGACGGGGCTCAAATTTAGGGATTATTCTAGCTTGAAAATTCCAGCTCTAGGCTCATGATGTGAGATTCGCCATTTAGAGCTGGAAACACTCCTATTGGGTTGGCAAGGGTCGGTTTTTTTATTGCCGATATCTTCCGTTTCCCTAAATATATTAACCAAACACTCACCCAAAATGCAGAGTACTAATTCATGCAGCTTGTCATCCCCTCAAAATGAGAATATGCTCAAGTTAAACCCCAAAAAAGTGAATTTTTCGTGCAACTTCGGTGCATGCACAAACCAGCTGTGTACAAAGTAATAGAGCGGATTTTTGAACATGAACAATGATGAACAATGTTTTCCGATCGATTATCGACCAGTGCATGTACTGGAAGCAGTACATGTACGTAGTGATCGATGCGCGTGATGCGGACGGTAACGGACACGACGGCAGTGCATGCCGTGCGCGCCGTACTTCAGATTTTTGACATGAATAATCATGAGCTTGTCTGGTCCGACCCGCGCACATGACCCGGCCGGCCGGCAACAGTCGCATCGTGCATCTCGTGTCATTCGCTGTCAGTACGGATCAGAGATTTTGTTCACCTTTTTTTGAAAATTGGAACCACTTCCGGCGATCTTTTGCTTGGTGCACACAACGTGAGGATGTAAATGATGATATTATGGATTTTTGGGGGAAACTGTGCAGCGGTTTTCGTGCACACGGTAGAAACATGAGTGCATGGGAATTAATTTCTTATTCTTGCTGTACTAGCCTATGGAAAAAATAGGCTTCTTTCTATGGGGGTTCCTGTCGGGAACCCCATGGCATAGTTCTAGGAGTAGGGTAGGCCTACTTTAGTCCGAGTAATTTGGACCCTTTATCGCATTTTTCATGTTTTTTAACATTTGGACACGATCTGGCGATAGTAGGGTCCAAGTACGCGTACGACGATTTTCTATTCATTAATTAAATACGTCTAAAATCCCAACAAAAACATCAGAAGTCACCCTTACAACGGCCACCAAAATACTAGATATGCCACCATCTGAACAAGTGGAGTTCCATGATCAGATGAAGGTACCAAGGTTTACTTACCATCCAAATAGAAAGTGAAATTTAGGCGGCATCTCATAATTGACTGACTATTCCGCGCCCCGTCCATTCTGCGGGATCCCCAAGACCAATTTTAACAAAAGAGCCCTTAACAACCCGGGCTAGCCCCGTCCGGAACGGTCATTTACATATCAAAAGACTTGAATATACTCGTCCTCCCGCAGACCCGCCAGCTCATTTAAATATGAATAGTTACCTTACAGAGTGACTAGTCCGCGGAATACCGACCCGCAAAACCGCAACTTAGGGCCCTTGGGCTTTATACTTCAGCTAGATGTACAGGTGTAGGACAAAAATACACACAAAAAGTCGTGTACAGGGGCCAGCTGTGAATTCCAATGGCCGATGACTCCAGCATGCGCAGAGCCAGTAACTGCAACCATGGAGGAAGAATGCTGCAACCAAAAGCATATTTATTTGCTGGAAATCGGCTCATTTAATTGGTTGAGATATTATCATCACTGTCCATCAGCAACGAACTAGCAGCAAAGTTCTATAAACTACAGTAGCGCCATGTCATCAAAGTCAGGTGGCCTGCCACTGAACACAAATTGATACTTATAATAAACAAGAGATACATTGTATAATTTGAACAATGCAGCTGTCAATCATTCTCTGGAAAGGCTTTTTTTTTTGGAGCCAAGATTTTATTTGGGAATTTTTTTCAAAGACCATGGAAAATTTGATTCGATAAATGACGGAAACTAAAATAAACATGAAATTTCAATCCCGGTTTGTGTACATGCACATGGATAAACGAGTCCAATCCAAATAATTTTATTTAAAAATGTATATCCTTTTTTTTCGGAGTAGAGGTTAAAAGTGGATTGATAAAAAGGCCCGGTTTTGCTAGTCCAGATTTTATACTAGACCAAATTTAACATGACAGACTGGCTCCACTGTTGGGGAAAAGGTGTCCTTACCCATGGGTCCGTACTCAACAAAAACAACTAAAAAGTTTACATCCACATATAATGCACGTTCCCGTGATATATCTCGTATATGTATATCACCGCCCCTCGATCCTCGCCCTAAGATTTATTAGAATATATATTTTTATTTTCCCCCTGCCAACACAAAATTAATTCTTGGTCATAATTTTCCTCGTTATGGAAGGGGCTAGTGCAGGGCGATCGACGATAAAATCCCGATGATGCGATATTCGCCGCCCAAAAATTAAAATCGGCTACATGTTTTTTAAAATCGAAAAATCAAGATATCACTTTTAAAATCGGCGATTTTTTTCGCAACCCCTATTTTCCCTTAAAAAATCGGTGATACTTTCTTTTTACCAGCAAATTCGCTAAAATAATTTCCTTGTAAGCGAGGTTCTAGTCGAAGTGACATCCTTTCGAACTTTTATTTATAGTGTAAATAATGCGACTATCGATTGCTCCCCCACCCTTCCCCCGTGCTGCCCCACGTCTTATGTGGGGTTTGGTCACGTTTTTCAAGCCCTAGGGTGGGGATTTTGGTCACTCATTTTGCCATTGTTTCCACATCATCAGAAGTTCAAAACCATGAGGTGGGGGTGCCCCACCCATGTATGTCGGGAATTGTCACTAAAATTTTGCCCCAGGGGTGGGGATTTGGTCACTTCAAAAGTGACAATCCCCACATCTTGGGTGGAGCAGCCCGGGGGAGGGGTGGGGGAGCAATTGATAGGTGCATAAGATAATTGACCACTTGGTGGCTCGGTGATTCTTACTGGGGGACGATTTAAGAAAATCACCAAATGACATTGAACAAGCGATCCGGTGTAATTTCTATTCATGGTAGGCAGCCCAAAAAATGTTCATTTTCACCACAATTAGACCAAATTATGCCGATTGTATTGCAAAGAAGTTGTTTTCAAAACTTAACTACTGGTGTTACCCTTTGTGTTACCCCCAGCATGCCCAGTGTAGTTTTCATAAAGTTAACCCTGAAAACTTCTCAAAATGTGGTTTTGTGTAGACTGAGCCATATTTAAATCTATGCAAATTAGTGGGCGTATCCATTTCAACCATTCATTGAGAATGCTTTAATGCTTCTCTTAGCTAGCTCTGCACTTGTACTTGGGGCTGCTCGCACGTGGTTTGTGCCTCCTGCTGATAAGCTCTATATAAATCAGCTGGTTAACACGGATTGACTGTTGGTATCTACACAATTCGCTGGTACCCGTCGATAGTCTAGTGGGCGGGCTGAGCGCAACCTTGCCGTGAAAATCACCAGAACAATTAGAGCAAGCAGAACAAACATAACACAAAGGGGACACATAGCTGATTAAATAAATCCATCGATTGCCGTATTTAACGTCGAGCAAGGAGATTAATTTTTACCCTCCCGTGGCCGAATTAAACGGAATGATGGATTATTGTATCCTTTGCTTGGAATATTAATGCTCCCCTGTTCCAACAAGCTACATGTATGTTTATAAAAAATCAGTACTCATTCATGTCATTACAATGTCAGTATTCATTCGCCCTAAAAGAAAAGTTTAACATATTCCATGCCAATCACACGTGGCATCTGGAGAGTACATTTAAAGACTAAATGTGAAGTCTATTATGAAACAGTTGTTTACGTATTCGGCAAACACGAACATGTGCTAAAGTATTCCCATAAAACTTTGGATCGGATGGAGATTTCAGAGTAAGAAATAAACAATCAAAATTTTGTGAAATTTAGTGAAATTTTGACTTTTTCAGTGATGTTGAAAAATTATCAATCTTGTAATTTGTTTCGAGAGCCATACGCGTTTTGGGGCTTCGGCCTTCCGGAGCGGAATCTCTCTCCGCTCCTGTGTATTTTTTTTTTCGCTCAGTGATGGTAGGCATCGCAATCGGGACTTGTAAACTTGATTTGGAAGTCGCATTGAAATGGGTAAGACCCCACAAAAATTCAAATAGATTATATAAGAATTTGAGTTTATCAATTAATCAATAAAGTAGGGCCTAACTGTAACTTTATAGATACCAATCGACAAGTTTCCGGCTTCGTTATAGCATGGAGTTTGCTTTTGAGATCCGATATTTGACATGACTGGACGTATACTGGGTTTTGGAACGGCACGTCTTCTCTGCGTGATGCTGTTGGTATTCATCAGTAGGCTTGTGTCTCATGTTTATTCATTAAACCAATTGTTGGGATAACAATGGCGCGCGATCGGCCTTGCTCATTAACTGTGCGGCGCCTGAGCGCACACTGCCGTCCAGTCCGCAAATTCCTGACCTCCTTGACAATGACGGACTGATCGGGAAGAACGGGGGAAGAACGGGGGGAAAACGGTCAGTCAATTTCGAGATCACGCCTTACCGTTTAATTTCCAGAGACCTCTGCAGAACATGTCTTTTCGCTGTCTTGGAGTTCAAATAGTGACCCCTCGACCTTGCATGACGTCACCCTGATGCGCAGCGACCGCACGCACCGCGCGACAACCTGTTTATGCCAGTGACTGTTTCATGAGTGGTACAACAGTCGTGTCGTTCCGATTGGAGGCTGCACGCGCGCAGGACTTGTTGGCTTTTCCGACACAGTCAGTCGGAAAAGGCCTTGTTTCTGTACTGATTTTTTTTCTTTTCTTAGTTCTGACCAAAATCCCATAGACTTTGTACACGAATTTAGTCGGTGGCACTTTAGGTCTTAACAAACCTCAGATCTTAACCAAACTTACCTCAAACATAGACCCTAAGCTGACATATTGTGTCGAAGAGTGACGTCATGATGACGTCATCACGTGTCATGTGACATCATCTTAAAGGTGCATTTTTCAAGAGCCCATATCTAGAGAACGGTAAGTCCGATTTCTTTCAAACCTGGTATGTTGGTAGACTAGCTCGTGTTATAGAAAAAAATTGAGGTGACGTCATCATACGATTTTACAGTAATATTAAAGTTTTTGAACTTAAAAGTTTATTAAAGCCATATCTCACCAACAGAACATGCTAAATTCAAAATTCTTTTTGTAATAGCTTTGTTAGCTCTTATATTCTTTCACATAAATGTGAAAAATGTGTGACGTCATCATGACGTCATCAAAAATGTACTTTTTAAAAACACATATAAGGGTAGGTCCGATCGTCATAAAAATTAGTGGGCAGGTAGATAGTGCTAGTAGCATGTTAAATCTGAGGTGACGTCATGATGACGTCATCGGCTGATTTTCTATGATTTGTTTAGTTCTATCCCAAATCCCATAGACTTTGTACACGAATTTGTAAGAGCCACTTTGGTCACTAAACATCAGATCTTAATAAGGCTTAACACAAACAGAGACCCTAAGGTGAAAATGTATGCCAAAACGTGACGTCATGATGACGTCATCACGTGTCATGTGACGTCATCTTAAAGGTGCATTTTTCAAGGGCCCATATCTAGAGAACGGTACGTCCGATTGCCTTCAAACCTGGTATGTTGGTATGGTAGCTCGTGTAGTAGATGAAAATTGGGGTGACGTCATGATGACATCTTCATACGGTTTTACAGTAATATTAAAGTTTTTGAACTTCAAAGTTTCTTAAAGCCATATCTCATCAACAGAACATGCTAAATTCAAAATTATTTTTGTAATAGCTTTGTTAGCTTCTATATTCTTTCACATAAATGTGAAAAATGTGTGACGTCATCAAAAATGTGCTTTTTTGAAACACATAAGGGTAGGTCCGATCATCATAAAAATTTGTAGGTACATGTAGGTAGATAGTGCCACTAGCATGTAAAATCCGAAGTGACGTCATGATGACATCATCGGCTGATTTTCTATAAATGTTTAGTTAGAACTATCCAAAATCCCACAGACTTTGTACTCAAATTTTGTAAGTGACACTTTGGTCACTAAACGACCTCAGATCTTAATCAGACTTAACACAAACATAGACCCTAAGCTGAAATTGTATGCCGAAGAGTGACGGGGTGATGACGTCATCACGTGTCACGTGATGTCATCTGAAATGTGCATTTTTCAATGGCCCGTATCTAGAGAACGGTAGGTCCAATTACGCTCAAACTTAGTATGTTGGTAGGCAAGCATTTGTTGTTGATACAAATTAAGGTGACGTCACGATGACATCATCATACGAAATTATAGTAAGTTTTTTTACCTTAACATTTTCTTTTTAACCCTAACCTTCCCAAATCCTCCAAAATCCTCTTTGCAAAATGGAGGAATTTGGAGGATTGAGGGCACTTGGAAGTTGATGCATTGGAGGATTTTGCAGGATTGAGGTTACTAGGGGTATGCAAAAAACACCTAGAGGATTTTGGAGGATTCATGCTATGATCCCCATAAGAGGATTTTGGAGGATTCAGGTTATATGGAGTTTTAACACTTTGAAATCAGAGGATGTTGGAGGATTCAGGTTACATGTGGGGAAAATGATGTAGGGAGTTAGGGTTAAGCCATATCTCATCAACAGAACATGCTAATATCGAAATTCTTTTTGTATTAGGTTTAATACATTGTAGGTACTACAGTACGTTGCAATTGAAACTTAACTCTGCGAATTGGCATGGGAAAATTTGCGAAAAGAATTCGCTTTCGCATTCGCATTTCGCACGCAACTTTGCGCACCGCGATTTCGCAGCGAAAACTTTGCGAAAATTTAGCGAAAACTTTGTGAAAATTTTGCGAAAACTGTGCGCAAATTTTGCGAACGCGATGCGAAAATGTTTTTTGCATCCGGTGTGAAAATAAATTTGCGAAAATGGTGCTTACAATTTGCGAAAACTGTGCGAAAAACTTGCGAAAACTTTGCGAAAAACTTGCGAAAACGGTGCGAAGAAATGTGTGAGCTTGTCAGTCACGTCAGCATGCCTTGCTGTTTTAGCCGGCTGTCCACATATGCAGATAGAACATCGAGAGCGATAATTTTGTTAACATTGATGAACAAAATCACTACCGTGCAGCTTCCGTGATTTTGGGGAGAAAATTTCAACTACAAAGATATATTTCTTACCGATGAAATCTCCATCCAGTTTGACAAGAATACATGTAGGCCCCCTACTTTATAGCACATGTTCGTTCTTGCCGAATTCGGAAACAGCTGTTTGGCAATAGACTTCACATTTAGTCTTTAATTTACCATATTTCGTTCTATTCAAGCACCAGTCCACACACAAAAAATACACTAGTTCATCACGGACTAGAATATGTCTATGGAACGTATATTTGTACGTAGTGAGAATTTAGTTCGCCCATGGCCGGCCCGCTGCATGCATGTATATATACGTATATAGACTTCAACAAAAAACGCTGCTTCCACGTGCCCGGCGCAATGTGTAAATCGAATCGTTGTATGTACTTCTTGACAAATTCTCTTTAATACGTCATGTGGGCATGGGCCACGCTGCCGGCCAGGCCCAATCGTGATGTGCATCCTCCTCGGCGCGGCCTCGGAGTTCAACTGACTTGTGGTTTTCGCATTCATGTTAGTTTTGGACAAAATCAGAAACAATACATGAATTTATTATGCGTTTCATACCCCTTCCTAAATGATCATGAGAGCCCGATTTTGAAAAAAATTGAACTTGGCCACGGACAAGAAACGGTAGCCCTTCCTTTCTCCATTGGTAACCCGTGCCGCCTGATTTTAGTTGTCCCACATCAGGCGATAGGATTTGTCGGTAATGGGTCAACTCGTACCCGGGTCAACTCGTACCCGGGTCAACTCGTACCCGAGTCAACTCGGGCATTATTACAATTATTTGGAACTCCATTTTAACAGTATCAAATCCTAAAATTTTAATATGAATTTGCAATATACTCTAGGTTTGGTTGTCATGTAACCAACATAAATCTCCACGTACGACGCCATCAAATTTGGGAATTTCCCTTGGGTTGACAAGAAATACATCCTCGTCCAATGATTACAAAAATGTTACTCCGTAAAAAACTTTTTTCTTTTTTTATATCGATGTATTTCGAACATAGAAAAATCCTATTTTGTAAATAAAAATATACCTTTGAAAAAATAGTTAAAATTTATTTTGCAATAAAATTGTTTTCCTAAAAATAAAATCAATCCATTATACATTTGTACACGGTTTAGCAATGGCGTGTACACATGTACGTGTTGAATCGACGTGCAGTTACTATCGCCGGCCCGCCCCGACGGCGGCCGGCCCCGTATATGCCACCGCGATCGGGACGATCACCCCCGGGCCTGGGGCCTGATGCACCGTCCGTAAAGATGGGGCCTTGCGGTGACCGTGTACCGCCCGTACTATGCCACCGCGATCGGGACGATTGTCACCGCTGGGCCTGGGGCCTGATGCACCGCCCGTACACGTAAAGATGAGGCCACACAGCGCTACATTTACAGGTTCAATGTTTTGCCAAAGAAAATCTTCATGCGATCTTGATTATTTGTGAATGACGAGGTACAATGTAGTAAACAAAACGAGTTCGCGTTCAAATGGACTGCCTTTAAAATTTTATGCCGTCTTTCTATCCTTCCTCCATGCTCTAACTAATGTTAGCACTCTCCTTCAAATCAGCAAAAATGAAAGATTATACTTCTGTTTGAGATTTACGATCCTCTGCTTTCCTTATTGAGAGATAATCAAACGTGTTTTGTGAAAGCATCGAGAACAAATTGTACATTTACGTACATGCACATGTACATGTACACGTAATTTTCCCATTTCACAAAGATGAGAAAAGTTTTCGCAAAAGTGAGAAAAGGGGAGGGGCTAATTCAAGTGGGAAAATTATTTTCGCAAAAGTGAGAAAAGGGGAGGGGCCAATGCAAATTATTTTCCCATTTTGTGAAAAAAGTGTGAAAATTTTTCACACTTTTGTGAAAAGAGTGTGAAAATATTTCCCCACTTTGTGAAAAGGATGTGAAAATATTTTTCCCATTTTGTGAAAAGAGTGTGAAAAGTTTTCTCACTTTTGTGAAAAGAGCGTGAAAATATTTTTCCATTTTGTGAAAAGAGTGTGAAAACTTTTCACACTTTTGGGAAAACTTTTCACATTTCGTGAAATGAAAATGAATTCCCCAAAATGAGAAAAAAGGTGAAAAGATTTTCCCATTTTAAGGTTAACTTTCAATTGCAATGTACATGTACTGTACATATGTAACAAAAAATGCAAAATATGTGCACCATCATATTGACGTCATCAAAGGCATAATTTCTCGAAAGACATGTAAATTGGTACATGTAGGTCCAATTGTCCTGAAGCCGGGTGGGTAGGTAGACTTGTCACAAGCAACCAAAAATCGCAGTGACATTATACAAAAATAATGCGGAAAAGCCCTATGTTCTGTTCAGCGAAGAGACATAGAGTCCTAGTTCTGTTTTATTATTGGGGGAGGGTGTAATTTTGTTAAGGAAGATCAAACTGCTTTATCTTAATTTATTTACAAGAATCTGGTGTATCTGCCCATCTGCCTGAGATTTAACATGAAATTAAAGCACATCTAATTTTCCTCTTCTTTTTTTTTGGGGGGGGGGGGGGGGTTTACAATTTGTATTTATTGATTGATTTTTGTTGGGGGGGTGGTGAAATAATGAAACCATGAAGGAATTACAACCTGAGGGAATGCAAATAAGTCAACGAACAATTGATGGACTGAAAGGAAAATATGCATTATACATGGATTACATTTAAATCTGAAAGCATTAGGAAAGGGATCCCACAAAACAATAACCAAAAAACAACATCAACAACAAAACAAAAGAAATCAAAACACAAAACCGAGTTCTTGGAGGAAGTTCTTAGCCCCCCCCCCCCCCCCATGCAACCTCGAATCAATATCTACACACAAACACATAACGCGACCAGTGTACCACTCACGAAAGTCGCCGGCATAAACAGGTTGTCGCGCGGTGCATGCGGGCGCTGCGCATCAGGGTGACGTCATGCAAGGTCGAGGGGTCACAATTTGAACTCCAAGACAGCGAAAAGACATGTTCTGCGGGGTTCTCTGGGAATTAAACGGTAAATTTCATTTATTTGGATGTAAGTAAACCTTGGTACCTTCATCATCTGATCATGGAACTCCACTTGTTCAGATGGTGGCGTATCTAGTATTTTGGTGGCCGTTGTAAGGGTGAATTCTGATGTTTTTGTTGGGATTTTAGACGTATTTAATTAATGAATAGAAAATCGTCGTACGCGTACTTGGACCCTACTACTATCGCCAGATCATGTCCAAATGTAAAAAAATGCGATAAAGGTCCAAGTTACTCGGACTAGGCCTACCCTAGGTCCGAGTTACTCGAACCATGGAGGAAGGATATAGAAGGATATAGAAGGATAAAGAACAGAATCCCCTTATCGGTCGAACTAATTATCACCTGATTACGTCCTATGCGCTCAGCACTGCGCCCGCCCGCTGCAGTCTTAAAGTTTTACGACCGCACTCAGCCCTTTGAACACAATGATCGTCGCCGCGATTTCATTGGTAACCAACGTACTCAAGTTGTAGAAACTGCAGCGATGCTACTTAGATACGTGTAAACGAATGCACTTTTCGCATGCGCAGTTGCTTTGTATAGCCCCTGCTCGAACTCACGGAAACCCGTTGGCTTCAGTGCTGAATTCCACAAGTTTTGGTGGTCTGCGCGAAAAAATCGGCCAAAAACTTGTGAAGTTTTAACATTTTCCCAGTCACTCGAGAACCTACAAAACTGAAAATGTATTAATATCATTTTCCTACCTTAACAATTTTTCCCGACAGTTTCCTAAAGCTAAAAGGTAATTTATCCCTTTCAGCCCCGCATTGTCTATTGGCATGCAGCCTCTGGTGCCCACATTGTTCATGCACAAAGCACTTAGCAGTCGACTTTAATCGCCATTGGGGCTAAAGCGGGGTATAGTGCACGGGCGACTATAGTCGCCATTGGGGCTGAAAGGGTTAAAATGGGGACGAAGACGATACACAACAGAATATTTTGGTTTTATGAATGGCCACGTCTGGACAGTTGAAGAAAAAAAAAACGATCGAAAATGTCTTTGTTTTTTTCGATTTCTTGCGATTCTACATGTTCAGTCTTGATTTACATGTTTTCTTTAATGTGTAACCTTTGAAATTCCAATTATTATTATTATTATTTTTTGTGGGGGAGGCGGGGGGGTGGAGGGGCGGGGGTGGAGGGGCGGGGGACTTGGCCTACAATTTTTTATAGTAAGCCAAACAACCTTTTTTTGGGGGGGGGTAACTTTACATGGAATTCTAACAGTTTCCAATTGTAAAATTAGTTTCAGTGGGACTTTTTATATTAAAATAAAAATATTTGATTAATAAAATGGCTTGTTCAATCATGGAGTAAGGGTTCAATATATTGTTCCGTGGGTTAATTCCTTTGTGAAGCTTGCCCCAATCCAGGGGCTCCTTCAGTCATCTTGTGTGAGTGTGAAATTCAGTCAGA
This sequence comes from Hippasteria phrygiana, assembly GCA_037893225.1. Classification (NCBI taxonomy): domain Eukaryota; kingdom Metazoa; phylum Echinodermata; class Asteroidea; order Valvatida; family Goniasteridae; genus Hippasteria; species Hippasteria phrygiana. The sequence continues at coordinate 975,050 of JAZGUH010000028.1, read as the reverse complement.
ACCCCTAAAAAGTTAGTTATAAATGCATTTCTCGCGTTTTTCTCAGTATAAGGGGGGGGGGGGGCTAGGCCTATCCAGGGTTTTTTTTATATGCAGGGCTTTCTCGGCTTTCTTTGAAATATCTTAGGGTCCATTTTTTAAAGGTTTAAGTAAACATTAATGAAAGCCTTGCAGCAAATTTTTATGTCGGAATTTGTCACCACATCAAACATTTTTTGGGAAAGGTGCATTTTAGTTTTTCGTGTATCAAGTTGCTCCAGTAGTCCTCCTGAACAAGATGATTTGATAAGATCTTGTTGGCAAGTACAAATTTAATATTAAATCCTTGTAGTTTCACAAGATTTGTATGCGAAAGACGGCCTAACTTTCCCTGGCTCTAAAAAAGAGATGCACATTGTCTGAAACCTAACCTAAGTTAACCCCCCTCTCGCAAAACCAGTTGCCATGATTCATAGTTGCCGCAGTGAGGCCAAATTAAAGGAACCACGGCGGCAACTTTTACACGCAATCACTTCTTTCGTCGGAAACCCTTAACAAAAGCAAAACTCGCGACCATCGTCTTCGTCGGTGTCGTCGTCAGTCGACGGCTACCACTGATTCCGTTTCGTTTTAAAAAACGTCCGAAAAATCGCTAAAATCTTTGAAATTAAAATCGCTCAACGCGAAATCTTTGGGGCCGTAGGCAGCCATTTTGCATAGTAACGCTTGTTGTGCGCATGCGCGAAGAGACCAAATCCTTTCCACCATGCCAAGCGACAGAAGCTGGCTTTGCTGACTGCACCCGCGCGGTGTTTACATTGCGGCTTAATTCATTTGTTATCAGTGCGACCGCCGCTGTGTTTTACGACCGCGGCGACCATCATTGGACCTTTGAAGTCGATGTGTGCTATCTCCTTCTATATCCTTCCTCCATGCTCCAACTAAGGCCCCGTTCCCACTAGATCCCCCAATTGGTGGATCAGATCCTGCAATTGGTGGATCACGATCAAGTGGGAACACAAAAGGTGGATCTGATCCGGCAATTTGACCTGTCAATATCCGGCTGGTGCACGAGTGGCGCGAAAAGTGTGCTCTCTGATGAACGAAGAAATACGTTTAGGCGTGTAGCTCATGTGAAAATTTCCCACGTGCACGACATGCACAATAAACAACTACATGTACTGAACTACGGGCTGTATACAAAATGTGTCACCACGGGTGCGCAATGCATGCGTGCATGCATGTATGCAGCGCACATGTGTACGCCCTAGGCCTTTTACCATTTTCGTTGCGTACTGAAAAGTCGTCCGTTTATAAACCTTTTTCATTCGTGTAATGTTACTTATTTTTCCATCCATAAATAATTCCATGTTAGTGTATAGCCCGCACCGTGTCATAGAACAACAACAACCGTAGCAAAGTTTGAAGAAAATCATACGTTTTACTAGGTTAAACGTTCGATCTGATTCGAGCCAGTACTAACGTTAGTACTACTCCAGAAAATGTTGACACAATAAATATCTTGTAAAAACTAACGGACATCATCTTTGCAGATGTTACATATAATTTGTGTAAAAAGATGTTTGTTTTTTTTTACGGGAAAACTATGATTACTTGGGGAAGTGATATGCGCTATGCACGTCGCATGTGCGGCATGGCATGTACGATTCGCTTTAGTCTGTCGGGAGATACGCCTCAGAGAAATATTTTTTGTCGATATTCTTGTCATAGAGTACACTTCTTCGAACACCAAAACATCGCACATATGTATGTGTACGTATGCAATTTGACCCGTCCCACCATGCAACGCTGCCACAGAGCGCGCGCTCAGCAAGCAAGCGCATGCGTAATACCGAACTCAGTGACCTTTCGGACTCGACACTTCCGTTCGAAAAGGTGGATCAAGCATAAGTGGGAACGGGACTTGCGGTTTCGTTGCGGTTAGACAACGATCACACCAAAATGCCAGAACTTGATCCACCTTTTCCCAATTCAAGTGGGAACGCGGTCTAACAGTTAGTTAGGGTAATTAAGTTGTAGGACGGGACGCTGTATTACCGCGGTACTTATCACGTTTCCCAATCGGAATAGAGATTGCTCACCAACCTTCCCGAATTGTCCTGTCTTTTGTGTTGTATAACTCTTGCTTTTCTTAAACTGACATAAAAAATCCGACGGTGGTTTGGTTTATTCCCATGCGATGCCTGTGTAAATAGACACGCTCGTCATTGCTCGGCTGAGTACAGACTCTGTATTATCGCGGTATGTGGGAAGTGTTTTTTACAATGATTTCAACTTTTTTATTCATGGTTAATGTTTGACCAAAACATCCCCTGACTAAAGTCTGATATTTTCCCTGTAAAGTTCAAGTTGATTAAAGACGATTAGGCCCTGCATGCCCTGCAAGATGATTTCTTAACACCCTGTCCCCCCTCGAAGGAGACAAAATTCACTGAGACAAGTCTACTGATTGACGATTGGGGGCGCCATTCACTTTACATGGTGCGTCATTTTATTTGTTTTACCGCACTGTCCTTATTTTGATCCCGTAAATGTTTCTACGATTTCGCAGTGGAAATATCGTCCTTTGGCGTCATTTTGCATTTGCAGCTGTAGAATAGGAACCAGACAATGGAACTTCCATGGACAGAGCACCATTAAAGATTCATGTTAAAATATAGACGGTACCTTTTAGCAGACACGGTGAGGCAAAAGTTTTGGAAAACGTGAATATTTATTAAAAATCGGGAAAAGTCCCGACACAACATTTTTTAATCGTCATTTTTTACACAAATCAGCAGAAAGTCCTTAGTTAATGCTTGATGAATTGGATATAAAATTGCCAGTCGAAGGAGTTTTGGCACTGGACAAAAAAGGAATTTGCGATGCCGCGATAATACTTAAATACTAAATACTTTATAGGGAGTCCGACTATACTTGGGTACACTATAATAATAGCCGAAAGTTGTCTACGAACTTAGCCTAGTTTTATTCTTACCTTTAAATGAGGACATCTTTAAGCACTAGGTTATAAGTCTCTTTGTCAGTTTAGAAGAAGCTGCACAAGCATGACAAGGCCCGCATATATAGGCCTAGATTAAAACAGATACACCAAACACGCCAGACTGTCCAGTTTGTGATGTGAACTGAATTTACAGAGCGACATGACAAAGCCGAGACGGACATATGAAGCTCAATTCTCCCTCCATACACGTTTGTATGGCAAATAGCTGGTACTCAGATGCTATGGGCGTAGTGTACGGAGTATATGAATAAAACCAGTTCATTGCTAGTCTTGGCTTCGAGTCGCACTCATGCTTAATTTTCCCTGTAAACTCCGCCCATAAAACGAGAAGTCTTGGTTCCAAGACGTCCATATCGCGCGGTGCAGGTTCGATGCAGCCCGCAGGGTGCACCACACTAAATAAACTCTCATTGACCTTAGTGTAAAATCCATCAACTTCGCAGTGAACAAATCCTTATCCAGGAGTCTCTCAGTTTTTGTGACACAACTGAAAATTATAGTTTGATTATTAAAGGGACACATTGCCTTCAAATGTCATGACATTTTGCTGTTTGGAAATGTTCCTTATCTTTTATAAGAGTTGTTCCTGCAAAAAAAACATGTATAATGTTTTGTAATTAATAGTGAGTAGTGATTAGAAAACAAAAAATTGGCCGCTTACCCCTGACATACGGTAGGGGTACGTTAGGGATAGGTTGTATACGTTACAAGCACGGTGGCATACGCTGACATAAGCTGGGATACGCCGAGGCCGAACTAATTTTGTAAGCATGCTTAAAAATGTTGTGCGTATGCCTGCGTATGGTTCATACGCTAAGCATACGCTAGGCATACGCTAGGCATACGCTGATTACGCTAGAGGTACGCTAGAGGTAGGTTACGCATAGGTCGAGTACGCTGGACATAAGTTGCCATAGGTTGGCATGAAGGTGTACCGTACAGCTAGCGTATTGATAGCGCATTGATAGCGTATGAGTAATGTACTTCTAACGTATGTCTGACGTATCTGCAACGTATATAGACATCTTGGCGTGTGCCTGGCGATTGAGTAACGTATTTAGCGTACAACTAGCGTATTATTGGCGTATGGCCAGCGTATCCGCAGTGTATTGCCAGCATTTTGAGAAAGTGTATATATAGGCTCCCATTTCTAGCTCTTCTTCAGTTCTTGTTTGAACTCAGACCAGAGAGGATGGAGGTAGCTCTTCTCTAACACCAGCATGATCTGATCGATTTGGCAGTTCACCAGATCCAACAGAACAGAATCCGAAGAAGGAGGAGAAAAAAAAGAAGACGTGAAGTTTGGGTGAGACCATGGATCGGCAGGCGACGGCAGTTTGGCCTCTACGACCAGCTTCTGGTGGAGCTCTGAAACGAGGACCAAAGATCCTTCAAGAACTTCATGTGGATGCCCCCCGAGATGTTCGATGAGCTGCTAGCCAGAGTGGGTCCCAAGATCACCAAACAACACACCTGGTACAGGGATCCCCTGGAGCCTGGCCTGGAGCTTGCACTGACTTTGCGTCACCTTGCCTCTGGGAGCAAGTACTCAAGCATGCAGTACGGATGGAGAGTCCCCCACAACACCCAGTCACTTGCGTCAGAGAGGTTTGCCAAGCCATCATCGATGAGTACATGCCCGAGGTGATGTCCTGCCCCACCACTCCTGAGGGATGGCGTGCCATATCTTACAAGTTCCTCGAGAAATGGAACTTCCCTCATACATGTGGTGCACTAGATGGGAAGCACATTGCCTGCAAGTGTCCTCCAAAGATTGGTTCTCAATATTTCAACTACAAGGGATTCTATTCTGTTGTACTCATGGCCCTTGTAGACGCGGAGTACAAGTTCATCTGGGCAGACGTCGGTGGTACAGGATCAGCATTAGACGCTCAGATATACAATAACTTTGAAAACAAGGAATGTGTTGAAGACGTTACTATAGGATTCCCTGCCCCCGATCCTCTACCCAATGACTACCAGGATGTTCCCTACTTCTTCATCGGCGGCGACGCCTTTGCCCTCCGAGACACCATGATGAAGCCATACAGTCTCCGGGGGCTAAACAATGAAGAGAGGATATATAACTACAGGCGAGGGTGGTAGAAAATGCCTTCGGCATCCTGGCGAACCGCTTCCAAGTTCTGCTGACTACCATGCAGCACCATCCCTCCACTGTCAAGGTCATCGTGAAAGCCTGCATTGTCCTGCACAATCTGATGAGGATACGGTACCCTGGGACTCCAGAACCAGCAGCTCGACCGTGCAGAGAACATGAACCGTGACTTCATCCCTGGAGCATGGAGACAGGAGAGGAACTTGCACGACACACATATAGTTGCTGGCAGTAACACCTCCACCAAGAAAGGAAAGAAGCAGAGGAACCTCCTGAAGCACTGGGCCAACTCCCCAGCAGGTGCAGTTCCATGGCAAGACAAGATGATTTAGAGGACTTTGGTTGTGGTGACTGTTGTTGTAGTGACTGTTGTTGAAGTGACTGTTGTTGTAGTCACTGTTGTGTCATCCTAGAGACTGTGTTTTGTTAATGTTATTACTATGTACCATTATTATCATGTGCCATTATTAATTAACAGTTGTTCATTTTTGTGAAAAAAATTCACACTTTGACATGTGGTGTTTATCATACTTTTTTTATTTTAATTTAATTTGACTACATTGTAAACTACACTACACTACTTTGACTTGATGTATTTATAACCCGCTTCTTTATCACAAGAGTCACGACTTCTTTCCTTTTGGTGTGTGGAATTCCCCATCCTGAGAACCGAGATCAAGAGGAGAATCCAGGTAGCCACTAAGAACTTAGATGTTGGACAGACCGGAAATGTTCGGGAAGCTGGTCTCTAAGGCTGTGCCTGAACTGGGCTGGGATGTGCCTAGCCTGGGCTGGGTTGGACTGGGCTGGTTCCTCAGTACCTGGGCAGCAGAACCCAAGGCGGCAGACACTGTGGTGGGGGTGGGGGTGCGCTGTTGCTGCTGCTGCTGAGTTTGCTGAGGAGGTTGCTGAGGAGGAGGCATCATCTGCTGTAGAAAAGTATGAGGAGGCATCTGCTGATGTGGATGCTGTAAGGGTTGCTGGTGGTACTGCTCAATGTACTCCATAGACTGTGAACCCCACACTGGTGATGCTGGAGGCACGTTTCTCCACATGTGGGGAGCTGGCTGATACTGCTCGGAGGTTGATGGTGCTGAGTAGCCGTACGAGCCAAAGGACGGTGCTGAACTGGGCCGCAGTGGGTGAGGTGCTTGAGAGTGGCGGGCTTGCTGGGTTCCTGGAATGGGGGGGGGGGGGGGGGAGCTCCCATGGCACTTGGAATGTCATCATCACTGTCCTCTTCCATCAGGTCAGACAGCAACCTGTTGATGGTGGACCTTGCCTTCTTGAACTTGGCCTTGGACATGGTCAGCAGGCTGTCTCAAACGTAGTTGGTAAAGGCTGTTCGGGCTGTGATGGGCTGCTGCTGGGCTTTGGAGAGGTCCTTGAGGATGGTGCCTGACTCAGCAACTCTCTTCTGTAGGGACTCAAGGAGGGCGCTGTCCGGGTCATAAGGCCGCTTCCGTGAGGCTGAAGGGGGGATGAGGGGGTAGGGGTGAGCTCATCCAGGCCAATCTGCAGGTCAGCGCAGGCATTCTCGGCAGCATCAAGGTCTCCTCTGTGCTCTTAGATTGTTGCACAACTTTTGCCTTCGATCTTGGCTTCTCCTGTATCCGGAATATCACGTCAGACAGCTGTTCTGTAACTAAGTTTTGCTCCAGCCACTTGAATTGAAGCTTTGGAGACAACCCTTTCTTGCGGGCCGTGTTGTGCAACCACACGAACTTCCCAACATATATTTTGTTACCGGACCGGCTACATGGCGATCATAGTTGCGCTTTTGCCGTCGTAGGTTGGTTTTCATGCTCTCTCGCGCTCTGTCGTGTGCTTAGGTCATCCTCTGCCGAAGATTCTGTGCATAATCGGTTGATAGATGGTCATCACAATCTTCTGGAAGCTCGGTCAGTGCATCAAGAGGTAAGGATATATCACGTCCCATGAGCATAAAACATGGTGATTCCCCCGTACTTTCTTGAACTGCACTCCTATACGCCATCATTGAATATGCCAAGTGAGCATCCCAATCGTGCTGATCTTGTCTCACGAATGGGGCAACCAGATTGATGAGACTCCGGTTGAATCTTTCTATGAACCCGTCCGACTTGGGATTCCAGGGGCAGGCTCTTGTTTGATCTATTCCTAGAAGTCTACATACCTCCCTGAACACAGCCGACTGGAAGTTTGTCCCCTGGTCCCTGTGTATTTCCTTTGGGCAACCATACCCACATATGAATTGCTCCACCAAGGTTTCTGCTACAGTTGTAGTTTTCTGGTCCGGCAGGGCGTAAGCTTCGATCCACTTTGTGAATGGGTCGCCTATTACAAGCACATATGCATTGCTTGCCCCTCTCACTTCTGGGAAGAGGGTCCATAATGTCGAGAGCGATTCTTTCCATTGGTGCCCCCACCGTGTACTGCTGAAGCGGGGCCCGGGGTTTCTTTCCAGACGATTTTCTTCTGGCACATACTGTGCATTTACGGATCTTGGCGCGCACGTCGGCTGACATCCCTGACCAATAGTACCTTTCCGAACTTTGTTAAGGGTCTTGCGGACCCCTTGGTGTCGTGCGGTTTTGCTGTCATGAAGTTCCGCCAGGACATCTTCTCTGAAGTTTGTCGGTAATATGACTTGCCATTTGTATCGGTTTCCGTCATCCGACTCATGTCGCCTACATAGGACTCCTTCCCGAACTTTTAGCTGTTTCCATTGTGCCCAATATGTTTTGCCCGGTTCTGAGTCAGTAGCTATCTTTTCCCATTCTGGTCTGTTATCACCATCCTCTTTCGCCCTTAGTATATGTTCAATAGTGGAGTCTGCTAATTGCTGCTCTCGTAGTTGCTGTGGAGTCCACTTTGGCATGACGACAACCATTCTGGTGCCACAATCGGAATCCCCTTCAGACTCTTTTCCACTCGGAGTTTGCTCTTCTATGATGGCAATCATTTTGCTGCCACTCTCAAGATCCTCTTCAGACTCTTTTACACTCGGGGTTTGCTCCGCTTCGAGTCCATCTAGCTCAGTGTTGGTTCTACCACATTGTTTACATGGCTTTCGAGATGCACCCGCCCAGCTCGATGTTGGATGACAAGGTCATATTCGCTCAGAATCTCCATCCACCTTGCAAGCTGCCCTTCTGGGTTACGGAATTAACCATCATAATGCACCATGGTCAGTGCGGATTACGAACCTCCGGCCATAGAGATAATGACGGAAGTGCTTTACATACGTGACAACCGCCAAAAGCTCCCTTCTGGTCACGCAGTAGTTCCTGTCAGGTTTTGACATCGTGCAGCTGGCATACGCAATGACTTTCTCTTCCACACCCTGCCTTTGGGAGAGAACCGCTCCAATGCCATTGTTGCTTGCGTCGGTATCCAGGATAAACTCTCCCACTTCCTTAGGGTACGCAAGGATAGGTGCAGTCGTCAGTGATCTTTTCAGTGTCTGGAAGGCCACTTCACAATCATCTGTCCATTGAAAGATCCGATTCTTCTCCATCAGCCGGTGCAGTGGCTGGGCTATTTTGTCAAAGTCTTTTATGTACCGTCTGTAGTAGGATGCCAAGCCAATGAAGCTCCTCACACCCTTGGTAGACCGAGGCACTGGCCACTCCTCTACCGCTCTGACTTTCTCCGGATATGTGGATACCCCGTCTCTGGATATACATGGCCAAGATAGATGACTGACTGCTTCAAGAGACTACACTTCCTGGGCTTCAGTTCGAGATTGGCCTCCCTGAGCCTTTGGAACACCTCCCCTAGTCTATCTACTTCGTCCTCCACAGTGTCGGCGAACACTATTATGTCATCCAGGTACAACAGGAGGGTTTTCCACTGGAGACCAGCGAAAATCCTTTCCATCAGCCGCTCGAAAGTAGCGGGGGCTTACATAAGCCGAATGGCATCACATTCCACTGATACAGCCCACTTCTCGTCACGAAAGCCGATTTCGCCTTTGTATCGTTGTCCAGCTGCACCTGCCAGTATCAACTAGCCAAGTCGAGGGTTGAGAACCACTGGGAACCGGCCAGTGAATCTAAACTGTCGTCAACCCGAGGTATGGTGTAAGAGTCTTTCAAGGTGTGAGCATTGAGGGATCTATAATCCACACAAAACCGGGTGGAGCCGTCTTTCTTCTTTACTGATACTACCGGTGATGCCCACGGGCTGCTAGATGGCTCTATTATCCCCTTCTGCACAATTTCGCGAACTTGCTCATCGGTCTCCGCCCGCTGCCAGAGAGGAAGTCTTCTTGCACGTTGACGAATTGGCGTTGTTTCATCAACCCTGATGCCATGGTGGACAATATCTGTCTTGCCAAGGTCATCCATACCTTTGGAAAATACGTCCTGACAATCCACTAGAAGTTTCTTAATTTTTTCCTTGTCAGCATCATCCGATAGGTGGCTTACACTCTGCTGGTAGAGTTCTACAATATGTGCTGGTACTTCCCTCCATTCTCTGCTAATTCCTTCTCTTGATCCCTTGTCCGCCCTTTCCATTATCGTTACCGACGCCCCAGGGACCTCTACGTCTTCCTCATTTATGGCTGTGAGCGTCCCTGCTGTACTTCCTCCACTGACTGTCGCAACGCTTGCTCCTGGATTAAATTATCGAATTGGGTAGCTGTTAACTCTCGCATCCACCAGTACTCTTGCAACTAGTAACCCTCTTCCAGCCAAGATGTTTCTGTCGGTGGGCTCGATTATTCCCAATCCCCTAAGTTGCGTCTGTTGTTCAAGGACTCCTGTGATGATTGCTTCATGACCCGGTGGAATCCTGGTTGTTTTTCAGCACGGATCTCATAACAAGAAGAACTGGTTCTCTTGCCACCAGAAAGCGGAACGGTGTACTCCGCGATCCTTAGTTGAAGTTGTTTCGGGTCCAGGGTACAGCCAGCGGTCAGCATAAAATTCATTCCAAGTAAGCCCCTATTTCTGATTGGCGCCACAGTGACCACCACTTCAGCACTGTATCATCCTATCTGTATCTCCATCAGGGCACTCCCTTTAGCTGTTAGTGGCTTACCATCCGCCTGGCGGATTACATCACTAATCGGCACCAAACTGGGTCGAACTCCTTTGATCGAGTTTTACTCTGTGATACTAATCAGTGTCTCTGAAGATCCTGTGTCAATCAGAAATGGCAATGAATGTTCGCCGATGTGTCCTTGCACATACATTCCGTGAAGTGTTCCTATTTCATTTGGATGCGACTGAACTGGTTCTCCGACCAGACCATCCTCCTTTACTCTTAATTTTTCTCCATGACCACCACTTTGTTTGGGTCTGGTTCTGCTCTGGACCTTCCCATGACCCGCTGGGTGGGTCCCGTATCGTTTCCCGACTGCAGGAAGGTGTTGAATTTAGGGCAATCTCTGTTAAAGTGCCCAGGTTCTCCACAATTAAAACAGCTTGGCTTCCGCCGTCGCTCCCCTTCCATCTGAACTCGTTGAGGAGCATCTTGCTTCATCGGTTCAGTCAATCCCGACATCATCTGATGTAATATCTTTAACTGTTCCGACATTGCCCTCGTTTGCTGTTTAAATTCATCCCTGGAAACGATTTCCACTTGTCTAGTCGTCCTGGGGCTTCTATCTAACCGACCACCTTGGACTAGTTGCATCCGTCTTTCCGCATTCAGAAAGGACTCTGTTTCCAATGCTGCTCTAACAGCCTCGTCCAATGTCTTGGGATGGGGCCCTGGATATTCCAGCTCGAATTTCCGCATCTGGTATGGCATCCGCCAAGTGCCCTCGTGCCAGACGCTCTCTGCTGTCTCTTGGGAGCTCCGGATACGCCAGCTCCGTCAACCGACGTATGCCCTGCCCAAGGTCTTGCAAACCTTCACCCGCTTTTCTTGTTCTGCTTCGCAGCTCTGCTAGAAATGTTTCGGCTTGCTCACCAGGCCCGTATCTCCTCTCCAGTCTCTCTGTGAGCTCCAAATAGCTTAGCACATCACCGGAGACCCGGTCCCTAACACCTGTTGTGCTTGGCTCTTCAGACTGGCTGCTAGGAAGTAGGCCTTTTCTTTAGCCGACCAGCCATTGATGACCGCACAAGACTCGAAGTGGGTCTTGTAGTCTCTCCATGGGACATCCCCTGAGAATCGGTCTGGAACTATGTTTGGTTTCCTGTGGACTCTGCCATCCACCCTAGCCCCTAAGGCTGACGTAATCTTTGGTAGCTCCACTCCCTGTGACACAGTTGGAACTTTATCAGTTGGCTTAAATGAGAGCCATGCTGCTCCTTGCCCCAACACTGGCTGACTATCCTGCCCCAACCCGGTGCTCATGACTCCCGCTATCACACTTGTCGGTGCCGTGACCAAGTGCTGTTGTGGAGTTTCGCGAAACTGGTGCTGTAAATTACATCTCGCATCATTCGCCGTAAGCAGAGCGACGTAACTCGGAGTTGTAGACATACTGTAAGTTGAACCTGCAAGACCATCTCGCAGCAGTGGGTCTACTTGTCTCTGCCAGGGTGCACTGCTCGGCGTGCATACGGTTGGGTACCGACCCACAAAATGTTGATAAGCCGGCGCCTCCACCAGCCTTGGTCCTGAATCCACTGGTGTGGACATATACCCCGACCAAGGAGACGGCAATGATGTGTAGATTGACGGTGGTGTCACTTCTCAAACCTTTCCCACCTGCAGGGGAAGTTCCTGTGACTTCTGGGTCTCCCACTGGATGCCCCTTGTATGCTCATCAGTTGCCCCCAGCATTGTTGTCACACCTGTTCCCTTTGCGGAGCTTTGCCTCAACTGGAAACGATTATTCCCAATCCCCTAAGTTGCGTCTGTTGTTCAAGGACTCCTGTGATGATTGCTTCATGACCCGGTGGAATCCTGGTTGTTTTTCAGCACGGATCTCATAACAAGAAGAACTGGTTCTCTTGCCACCAGAAAGCGGAACGGTGTACTCCGCGATCCTTAGTTGAAGTTGTTTCGGGTCCAGGGTACAGCCAGCGGTCAGCATAAAATTCATTCCAAGTAAGCCCCTATTTCTGATTGGCGCCACAGTGACCACCACTTCAGCACTGTATCATCCTATCTGTATCTCCATCAGGGCACTCCCTTTAGCTGTTAGTGGCTTACCATCCGCCTGGCGGATTACATCACTAATCGGCACCAAACTGGGTCGAACTCCTTTGATCGAGTTTTACTCTGTGATACTAATCAGTGTCTCTGAAGATCCTGTGTCAATCAGAAATGGCAATGAATGTTCGCCGATGTGTCCTTGCACATACATTCCGTGAAGTGTTCCTATTTCATTTGGATGCGACTGAACTGGTTCTCCGACCAGACCATCCTCCTTTACTCTTAATTTTTCTCCATGACCACCACTTTGTTTGGGTCTGGTTCTGCTCTGGACCTTCCCATGACCCGCTGGGTGGGTCCCGTGTCGTTTCCCGACTGCAGGAAGGTGTTGAATTTAGGGCAATCTCTGTTAAAGTGCCCAGGTTCTCCACAATTAAAACAGCTTGGCTTCCGCCGTCGCTCCCCCTCCATCTGAACTCGTTGAGGAGCATCTTGCTTCATCGGTTCAGTCAATCCCGACATCATCTGATGTAATATCTTTAACTGTTCCGACATTGCCCTCGTTTGCTGTTTAAATTCATCCCTGGAAACGATTTCCACTTGTCTAGTCGTCCTGGGGCTTCTATCTAACCGACCACCTTGGACTCGTTGCATCCGTCTTTCCGCATTCAGAAAGGACTCTGTTTCCAATGCTGCTCTAACAGCCTCGTCCAATGTCTTGGGATGGGCCCTGGATATTCCAGCTCGAATTTCCGCATCTGGTATGGCATCCGCCAAGTGCCCTCGTGCCAGACGCTCTCTGCTGTCTCTTGGGAGCTCCGGATACGCCAGCTCCGTCAACCGACGTATGCCCTGCCCAAGGTCTTGCAAACCTTCACCCGCTTTTCTTGTTCTGCTTCGCAGCTCTGCTAGAAATGTTTCGGCTTGCTCACCAGGCCCGTATCTCCTCTCCAGTCTCTCTGTGAGCTCCAAATAGCTTAGCACATCACCGGAGACCCGGTCCCCTAACACCTGTTGTGCTTGGCTCTTCAGACTGGCTGCTAGGAAGTAGGCCTTTTCTTTAGCCGACCAGCCATTGATGACCGCACAAGACTCGAAGTGGGTCTTGTAGTCTCTCCATGGGACATCCCCTGAGAATCGGTCTGGAACTATGCTTGGTTTCCTGTGGACTCTGCCATCCACCCTAGCCCCTAAGGCTGACGTAATCTTTGGTAGCTCCACTCCCTGTGACACAGTTGGAACTTTATCAGTTGGCTTAAATGAGAGCCATGCTGCTCCTTGCCCCAACACTGGCTGACTATCCTGCCCCAACCCGGTGCTCATGACTCTCGCTATCACACTTGTCGGTGCCGTGACCAAGTGCTGTTGTGGAGTTTCGCGAAACTGGTGCTGTAAATTACATCTCGCATCATTCGCCGTAAGCAGAGCGACGTAACTCGGAGTTGTAGACATACTGTAAGTTGAACCTGCAAGACCATCTCGCAGCAGTGGGTCTACTTGTCTCTGCCAGGGTGCACTGCTCGGCGTGCATACGGTTGGGTACCGACCCACAAAATGTTGATAAGCCGGCGCCTCCACCAGCCTTGGTCCTGAATCCACTGGTGTGGACATATACCCCGACCAAGGAGACGGCAATGATGTGTAGATTGACGGTGGTGTCACTTCTCAAACCTTTCCCACCTGCAGGGGAAGTTCCTGTGACTTCTGGGTCTCCCACTGGATGCCCCTTGTATGCTCATCAGTTGCCCCCAGCATTGTTGTCACACCTGTTCCCTTTGCGGAGCTTTGCCTCAACTGGAAACTTGCGGTTGACACTATCGGCGTCAACCTCGGAGGTGATGGTGTCACCACAGGCTGCAATGTTATGCTTGCCCTGCTCATCACCCATCTTGGTGTCTGAGAGTATCCCATACTCACTGGTTCCCGGGAGTAGCCACTACTCCCTTGTATTCCGGAGTCTCCACTCCCTTCCAGGATTCTATCCCGACGGTCCATTTTCTCCTGCGACTGTATATAGGCTCCTCTACTGCTAATCACCACGATGGATCCCACCGCTGCCACCAATGTAACGTGCGTAGCCAATCAGTTGTCCCTAGCCCTGCCAGGTCTAATGACGTCAGCACCTGCGGTTGAATGCCACAGCTCCGGTGATGCTTCAGTAGTGGTGCCCTTTCATACCTCAGTGGTAGTTTGGTGTTGATTTGGGGTGGATCACTAGTGGATGGGGTGGATCACTAGTGGATGGGGTGGATTTGGGTGGATCACTAGTGGATGGGAGGATGACTGCTGGATTTGATGTGGATCACCGTGGATCACCCCTCTAATCAATTATAACTAATTAGACAACCAACCATAAATTAGACAGAAGAGACTAGTTTGACTTCCTTGGTCCCACCTGATGAAGAAGTGAGTTATATTCTACTCAGCTCTGCCTTTTATAGGCCAACATCCCTATAAGTCTTTAACAAAGGTGCTCAACATTAGGCCTATACAAGATGCTTTAACCAATCAGATATCAGTAGGTGACTTAAGACACGCCCAGTGGCGGATCTACGGAGGGGGGGGGTTGGGGGTTTAAACCCCCCCCCCCCCCCCTCTTGGGCTGTACGGGTTTAATGCCCCGGACCCCCCCTAGCACGCTGGGGTGTGTAGGCCAATCACCTTAGGTAAACCCCCCCCCCCCCCCCCCCTTAGTTAAAACCTAGATCCGGAAACATTCCATATTGCTCCTATCTTGGTAGGGAGTTGGCGCCCTTTGATCCCTTCCACCCCCTTGCCCTGTTTACGGCTGTGGGGCAACCACTCGCACATCTTTAGGCCCTGGCCTAGTCTTTTTGTGCGCCTCGGATTCCAGGAAGGCCTCCATCTCTGTAGCCAGTGTGACTGCAAGGTCTTGGCTTTTCCGGCAAACACATGGCGCTGAAGTGCATTGCGAAATGCCTCCACTGCCTAATCTTCCCTGGCCTCGGTTGGCAGTCCTGGGTAGCTCTTGGAAACAAGTCTGCGAATTGATTGCCCGATATTACGCAGAGGCTCCTTACTGCCCCTTGTACGCATTGACAATTGGGCCCGGTAGAGCGGAACCCTGCGAACTGACACCAAAGCATTGTTCAAAGTGGTCCAAGATCGCGGGAAACTCCTTGCGCTGTTCTGGTGTCATGTCGGACAGTGCCTCTCGAGCTACTCCTCTTAGGTGTTAAGCAAGGAACATCGCCTTTTCGGCTTCACCCCATCCGTTTACCATCGAGACACTTTCAAAGTGGATAAGGTAGTCCTCCGAGGACGACGTGCCGTCAAACTTATCTGGGAGCATGTCTCCTGACCGCACCAGTCTGCCCAGGGCCATGTGGTTCCCCTTTAAGGCCTGTCGCTTCCGCGGAAGAATCTGGATCGTTGGCTTGTGTACAGCGGATCCTCTCCGAATGGTAAGGATCCACTTCATTGGTTTGTGCACAGCGGATCCTCTAGGGGGAATCCGCCTCATTGGATTGTGTACAGCGGATCCTTTCTGAATGGTAAGGATCGGCCTCAGTAGTATAGGAGATGCCGATTCTACCACAATTCTTTTATTTCAAAAA
Organism: Hippasteria phrygiana; assembly: GCA_037893225.1. Taxonomy (NCBI): domain Eukaryota; kingdom Metazoa; phylum Echinodermata; class Asteroidea; order Valvatida; family Goniasteridae; genus Hippasteria; species Hippasteria phrygiana. The sequence continues at coordinate 959,311 of JAZGUH010000028.1, read as the reverse complement.
TCTCTCAAATTTTGCTGTATATCTATGCACCAAATTTTTAGAAATTTTGAAATTCCAAAATCGTCTAAAAATCGTCTAAAAATTTCTCTAAATTTCTCTAAATTTTGCTGTATATCTATCTAGCAAAATTTGCAAAAAATCTAAAAAATAAAAAAAATAGAAAAGAGTTGTTTAGTTGTTTACACCCGTACTATTTTAAAAATAATTTAATTTGTTATAAGCCAAAATAAAATTAAATTTTTTAAATTTTTTTTTAAATATTATATTACCATAATAGAAGATGGAAATTCAACCTTTGATTCAAGCGCATTCGCTTTTAGAGAAAATTATTCTTATATTTAAATATACTCGATGTACTACGCACACATCGGAAGAATATTATGTTGATTCTCTAACTACAAAAGATAAAAATCGTGAATATGATATTAAAGTAGATTCAAAATCGCTATTAAAAATAATATACCTCTGCGCCAACAGAGGTGTGTTGCTTAATCTACTGGTTTGTTACGATGATGCGATTGAAGTAGAAAGGGACCATATAGAACATATAGAAGAATATATAGAAGAAAGAGAATATTCTATACTTGGATTTAAACAACTTTTAAAAACGAAACTAAAATAAATTTTTTAAAAGAGCTTAGAACGCACAAAATTATACATAAAGTGGAGGAAAAACGAAATAAAAGATATAGAAGAAAACGGAAAAATTTCTTTTTTTATTACTTATTGCGAAGATGCAGAGTTAGACATTTCGGAAGAAGATTATGATCTAAGAGATTATCTTAGTTATACTTACCAAGAGTACAACTATGAGGGCGGCCAAGATCGAGAAGACGAATCTTTTACAATCGATCTAAAAGTTTTAGTCTTAGAAAAATATAACGAATGGTTAGGAAGTGAAAGTGAAAGTGAATAAAAAAAAATTAAATATTTTTTATTTATTTTAAAACTAGATTAAACAAAAAAAACCACTTCTACTACAGAGGTGAGGGTTATTTTTTTGTATCGTAGTACTACGTTATTCTTCGCAAGGAGCGCTAGGCCTAAGCTGTAAACTTTCATAATTAGGTGGTAAAATACTCGTATCATCAGTTTCATTAGTTTCATTGTACTCTTTACATATTTCTATTCTAAAGCCGTAAGTTTTGCGATAAGATCTTTTTTTCTTTCTCCATTCTCTCGACCACCTTTTTTCGACCTCATCGTCTATTTCTTTTTGATTAGAAACAGACTCTTCTCTAGCTTTCGTTTGAGTTCTAATGGCTTCTTTCATTCCGTAAAACTTTTTTAATTCGTCGTTAATCAAAGCAAATTCTTCGTGACTTACATCGCCATCGTCTACGGCCTGAGACACTAATTCATTTATCGTATTTAATTTTGTTTCGGCTACTACTCTAATTTCGTCGTGTTTCTTGGCTTTACCTCTAAACTTTTTACTAAATCGTTTTAATACTAAACTTACACCCACGCAACTTATAGCTACGCCTTCTAGCACCACGGCTATAGGTATACTAATGACACCGACAACACTGGCTGTGCCTACTGTACCGGATAAAGCTCCGAAACATTCTATAACGGTCTCTGCGTTAGATAAACAGGTAATAATTTTATTATACTTTTTGTGCAACCGTTCTCTCTTATCTCTCTCGGCGGCTATCTCTTTTTGCACTCGTTTGATTTTATTTAACCTAAAGACTGAAGTAGTTTGTATAGCATCACTCGGAACACTATAACCAACGGGCAATTTAGGGTAAATAGATTCTGCGGTCATTCTATATTAAACTATTAAAAAATGTATTTTAAGTCTTTTTGCGCGTATACTAGAATCAAAGTACCGACGCCCACACGTGTTCCGCTAACCAACCTATCGACTTACTTAATAGCGTGAACAACCAACTCGCGATACTACCCAAAATACCAGGTAAAGCGGCCAATAACTTACCTCAAATCTTTTTTAGCAAATTGGCCAAATTTTTTAAATGATTACTTATCCAATCTTTCAAGTTACCGCCGGATTTGGGTGTAGGAGTAACAGGGGTGTGAGCAGGAACAACCGCCGCACCACCGCCACCAACAGCCGCTATTATAGAAGCAACGATCGTACTTAGTGCTAAAGCAAACGCGGCCAGTACACTAACGACAGTCACGCCCTGTTCTCGAAACAGAATTCTAATCTTTTCCGCTAGCGAGGTATCGTGTCGTAGTATTTTATTAATCGTTTCTTTGATTCTAGCGAATTGATTATTCATGCTTAGTTCAAGGTCGTGCTTAAGACTTAATCTACTCTCTATTTCATTTTCAATATCGTCTTGTTCTTTAAGTAAGTCTTGCATCTCATTATCGGTTTCTACTACTTCGAGGGCTTTTTCTATTTCGGCGCGTCTGTCGTATAGTTTACTCAGTTCGGCTAAATTTAATTCGGTATTACCAATGATAGTTTGTAGTTTTTGTCTAAAGCTACAAGTTCTCTGTAATTTAACCCCACAGTTTGCGCTCGAGCATCTACTCCTTTTGGTTGAGGGGGAGGAATTGTATGTCTACCGGTTTCAAAATCAGCATCAATTTCGGGACCCACCATACTTTCTATGCGATCGTGCAGATCGTTAGCTAACTCAACTTGTCGTTTTGGAGTGACATGTGTAGAAACAGCATCATCTATAGGCCCTATAGTGTTCCAAGTCTTGCAAGTCACGTTCTTTTTTCGTCAATAAACTAAACTCTTCTCGTATAAATAAACTGGGTTTAACTCCAGAAACAGCGGCAATTCTTTTTAATAACGTTACAATACCTACAAATTTGTTGGGGTCGCGTTTATCCGTCAGCAAGATATTGTCGTAGTAAATACCATCTTTTTCTTTATGAAATTGTTCATATCTTATATTAGTTGGTTTTTTATAACCTTTGCTTTCCATCAAATCATAAAACGATTCTGCGTAACCAGTATTTATGCGACCAGAAATTTGACCTAATCTATCAATCGCTTCACCCGTCGTTTGTAGGGTTGGAATCGAAAAATTTGTCTTTTTATCATAGTTGTCCCATTCATAATCATCATCGGCATCATCGGCATCATTTTGTTCGTCTTCTCGACCTTGGTCGCCCATTTCGAAATCTTATCCACCTTCAGCCATTTTAATAAGTCGTATATTTTATATTTTACGTAGTATTTACTACATTTTGAGGAAATACTCCTTGGCTCACAAACCAAGTCTGAGTAGCTAGAGCACTATACCTACCGTAGCGGTAATTTTAATCGTATCTTCTACATCTAACTTTCCTAAATCGGCGGGTTTAATTTTCAAAAGTGTTGTACTCAACATAGTATAACCTACAGTCAACAAACTCAACACAGCGCCGTGATAAAGGGTATTTGCAACGTTCTTAGTATCCATTTTACTTGTACTAACATTTTGGGTTTTTTTAAATACTAACTTTTTATTTATTCCTACAACGTCCGCTGGAAACTCAATCTTTTTAAGCGCGAAATATCCAATTCCTAAAATAGCCAAACCTACTATCGCAACTCCCCAGCTCGGAATGCTTCCCCCCAGCAGCGGCGTAACTGATTGGGGAGTTTCATCCTCTACGCTTTGCATTTGTTTTATTTGTTCTTTCATCTTTCTGTTTCTTTCAGCCAGTCTCTTTCCTAATTCTACTCTTTTAGGGTCTTTTACTCTTTTTTTAGTTACTCTAGCTATTGGCTCTTGAGGAGGCTGAGGGGCTGAGGAGTCTCTGGTGCTTGATCCGTCGTTGTCGTTTCTAGATTCATCTGTTATAGTAATACTACTATTATTTGTAATACTACTATCTATTTGTAAATCTTTAGTCGTGATCAACATAGCCACCAAAGGAAATAAATAAAGCCCATAACTGTAATGCACTTCGCAAAGTAAACTAGCCATACTGCTAGAAATAACAGGATCATTTTCTAAGTCATTAACGAGGGCTTCTTCAGAATCTAAACAAAGTTTATAACCGAATGGCGAAGCCAGCGGCAAAGTTACGCCTAAAGCTTTTGCGTAAAGAGTCAACACGCAACTCCCCAAACTGACTATCATTTCTTTACCTAATTTAGCTTCGTATTTTTTATACAACTTTTCTTGTTTTTCCGTAGTAAAATTTCATTAAAGGAGTATTCTTTACCGAAATATTTTTTAGAATCACCGGAACCAACTACACCTAAAAGTCTATTTTTACAACTTTTAAGATCTGGAGACTCGGTAATAGCAGCTACACTTTGACCCTTGGGTTCTTGAGATAACGTGCTTAGAGATTCTTTCGATTTGCTCATTTAAAATAGAACTATCTTATTTCTACAGGACATATAATCGTAAGAAATTAAAGATAAGTTGATGGCTATTACTCGTTTTAATAATAGGTCTATATATTCTATCATATTTATAGATGACTAGATACTTTAGATTATCTAACAGTTATCTATCAGTTATCTATCAGTTATCTATCAGTTCATCTAACAGTTATCTATCAGATCATCTATAGATCAACTATAGATCAACCATCGACTAACTGCCAACAGACTGGAGGATCAGTTTTTACCAATAATTTACTATAAGGCACATCTCTTAAAATCTTTTTAATTCTCGATCTTTCTTCTAAAGGCACCGCATCATTTTCATCGAGACATTGATCGAAACTATTTTTATCTTTACAATAAAACAATACGACAAATGCAGTTTGAGCTCGATAATCCGTCATTACGCAATTATACTTTTGAGTCTTCAACCAACAGTAGTGATTGTCGTGCCTACCGCTAAACGCCAATTTTGTTAAAATGCAAGTTTTTTTCCCATACGCCGCCTTACGATATTCTATTTCTTGTTCCGAGCTACAATCATCTATCAAAAATAGAACGTGCGATTCTTTTAAATCGAGCTCTATAAAATTCTAAAGCTTCGTTGAGAGATACCTTTTCTACCTCTAAATCGCATAGGTATATCTCAGGATCTAACCACAACCAAGGTCTCTCGTGATAAGTCTTGTTGTTCGATAGCGTAGGACAAATAACTACAATATTTTTAAAGTGATCTTTATACGTAGTTTCTAATAGATCTAAAATATATTTAGTTTTACCCGAATTAGTCCTACCGCATATTAGGACGCAGTGTGGTGTCTTTGGAAACATGCTTATTTAATAGTAGGGACTATATTTTACTCTTTGTATTTTAAGAGTAACTACCGCTAAATCTTCCATCTTCGAGAACCAACTGACCATCCATCACCAAGAAAACGTAACACGCTAGTTCACCAGCTGTCTCAGCCTCTCTTTCTAAATGAAGAGAAATACTGCCACCTACGTCTCCTATTTTCCTACCAGAACCGTGACTTTTATTATCATCCGTCACCCTCGTATCTAGCCAAAGACCGTAACTAGTGTTTAAGTAATCTCCTAGCGTCATATCGTGTAAGTCTAAGACTTTGCACACACCAGCACCAAATTCTGTATTAGAGTCGCCGAAAAACTTGGTAATCTCATCCCAGTGTTGATAACGCTTCATGCCTTGACTATACAATTGATTTGGCTTACCCTCTATCGTAACGTCTACTTTTTCAATATTTGGATTATAAAAAATATGAGGATCTTTTTCACTCGATTCTTTAAATAAAAGTAGTATACCTTTGAGACTCCTAACGGCTTGATTAAGATTAATGTTCCAAGTATTATCGGACTTGTTTAACTTTACAACCGTATATCTTTGAACTTTTTCATATAGAAAATGAGTTTTACCTCGATATTTTTGTCTTATACTATCGGCCAATGTTTTATTAGTCACTGTTTCAAACTCGAGATCTAACCCCGAAATTTTATACTTCGCGTTAGTATCAGTAGATTTTACTACGCTCGCGTGATCGTTAAATGTAAATTCATAAGTTAGTCTATCTTTGAGCGTCGATGGACTAAAAGGCTGATGATCCGCAAGCATTTCAAAATCTAGAGGAATGTAATATCTATTACCATAAGCTTCGGCTATCGCTTTGTCTTTTCCATCCATCGCCACAAGTCTTTATATGCGTTATATACATCAGCACTCGTAAAGGCTATGAAATCTTTACCTTCTAGTTTGACTCTTACGCTACTAATTACATTTCGTGCGACGTTATAATATAGAGTTCTTTCATCATCGGCGCCAGTGCCTTCAGATTCTAAGTCTATATTAAAAACTAATCGTGCAGTACCCGGCACGACTACATCGTCTGGACTCAACATAGGAAATTGAACGACCAACTGATCGTTAGCTCATGCAGTACTAGGAGTATGAGTAATAACCATCGATTGTCTCAACCCCTTCAACGCTCTAGGATTTTTTAAACTTCTGTGAGGATTCAGCTTGCTTCCATCATTTGCGTTCATTTTACTTAACGAAAAAAAAAAAATTAAATTTAAGCAAACAAAAACTTAAATACAGCTTATGGGCAACGCCCATAAGTCACTTTATATGGAAGCGGGATAAGACCATAATAGGTTTAGGGAGGGGCATTCTATTGCGAAAGTAACTTACAATGGTGGCTTGGTATGCAAAGTCACTCGAGCATGTCAGCTAGGCAGAAAGCCATTTTCACAGTTCAATCACAGTTGGAACGACGTGCATGTGTGTGTGGGTGTCTTCTCCAACTGACACATGGCGTGTGTACTTCCACGGCAGGCGGCAACCACAACGAGTTCGAAGCTAAGTATTTAATTCAAGATTTTGTATTTCCCATTCCCTATATTCCCGTATTTGGTTTGTTTCGAGGGAGGAAGACGGCGCAGATAACGAGTGTGTTTGTTACGGAAATAATGCAAAACATGGCGCCTAAGACGGTGATGGTTGTAGGCCACTCCTTTATTAAACATTTGGAGAGATACATCCGAGATTCGAACGACCCACGGATCAATTCGAATTTCAATTTAGATGTTTCTCAACTTAAGGTGTCCACACTTGGTCAATCAGGTTGTAACATAGCTCGTTTCCGCCGTTTCTTCTTCCCGAAAATTCATCGAAATAAACCGGATATTCTGTATATTGAATTGGGAACGAATGACCTCGATAATGTTAGTGGGGTCGCCGATATGGTGTCATCACGATTAGTTGATTTGGTGCAGGACATACACCGGATATCAGACGGTACGTTTGTTATAGTTGGTCAAGTTTTGAGGCGTGATTTACACGGAGCACGAGACCCGGATTTCAACCGGAAGATTGTGGAATTCAATGAAATGACCTCAAAGTTAATCAATGCCCTTCCGTATGGGCTATTTTGGAAACACATTAGGATGTGGAATTCCAGTTTGCATTTGATTTCTCAGGATGGCGTACACCCAAATGTCGCCGGCATGAATAGATTATACAAGTCTATTAGAGGCGCATTGTGGCATTTACATCATAATGCATGAACTGGGAGCACCTATGTGTCGGCCACTCCATTCTACGTTCAAACCACTCAACAGGCCCTTTCAGGCTGTGCCCTCGTCAGGGGGCAGATATAGAAAACGATGGCCCGTCACAGATACAAAGTTCAGATTTGATACCAGGAATTTCTGGCCATCGGGATCATGTTTCGGATATCAGAAATTCGGCAAGTGTAAACGCACCAACTGTGCATATACACATGAATGTTGCTACTGCAAGGCCAAACAAAAATGCCACGGAGCCATCTGCCCCAAAAAGTCAGATGTGCGAACAGCTGCCAACTCCGGTTATTCCAAGTAGATTGGCTGAATTTTTACGCGGGTACTTGGCTCCGCAATTCCACTATCTCATTCACGGTTTTACCTTCGGTTTTTCAATCCGACACATGGGGTCACCTAACGCAAAGGAATCTCCCAACCTTAAAACGGCAATCGATATGCCTGATATGGTTTCAATCAAAATTATGGCAGAATTATCCAAGAACAGACTACTCGGACCGCTTGAAAGGCCGCCGTGGGATACGTATGTTATTTCGCCAATCGGGTTATGCCCCAAGAAGACACCGGGTGAATACCGACTTATCCACCATTTATCTTACCCTAAAGGTTTTTCTGTAAACTCCGGTATCCCACGGGAGCTTTCGACGGTACAGTACTCGAGCATTAATCAGGCAGTGTCTTGTGTCAAAGAGATAGGGCCGGGATGTTTTATGGCAAAAACGGATATTGAATCTGCATTCAGGATAATTCCAATTGATCCTAATGACATTCCCCTCCTGGGTTTTAGGTGGCACGATCAATATTATTTTGACCGTTGTTTACCCATGGGCTGCTCCTCCTCGTGTGCGATTTTCGAGGAGTTCAGCTCGTCCTTGGAATGGGCGGCATTAGACAAGCTATCAATCCGTCACATGGTTCATGTTTTGGACGACTTTCTTTTTATCAATGACACGGCGGCGGCTTGTGAGGCTGATCTGCGATCCTTTCTGCGTATGTGTGACTATATTCACATTCCAATTGCACAGAAGAAGACATTCTGGCCAAGTACCTGCATGACATTTTTAGGCATTGAGCTTGATTCAGTCCAGATGACGGCTCGGTTACCTCGTGATAAAATTCAGAAGGCGCTTAACCTTTTAGACAATTATTTGGGAAGGCGCTCCGCCACTCTGAAAGAAATGCAATCTTTAATTGGAGTGTTAAATTTTAATTGCACGGTGGTACCTGGTAGAGCATTCTTGAGGAGATTAATTGATCTTACTAAGGGTGTTATTCGGGACAATCACCATATTAGACTGAATAAGGATGCGAAAGATGATATGCGTGTTTGGCACTCTTTTTTACGTCACTATAATGGGAAATCATTTTTCTTGCACGATTGGGCTTCATCTGACGGTTTACAACTGTTTACCGATGCCGCTGGATCGCTGGGTTATGGTGGTATACTTGGTGATGATTGGTTCTTTGGGGCGTGGCCTCAGCAAATACTCGAGGCTAACCTTAATATTTTTATCTTAGAACTTTATCCGATTGTGGTAGCTATGATAATGTGGGGCGAGGAACTTGCCGACAAACGCATTTGTATCAATTGTGACAATGAGGCGGTGGTGTCGATTATTAACAGCCAAACCAGTAAAAATCGCCAAGTCATGGTGCTTCTAAGAGAACTTGTTCTCACGTGCCTTAACAATAACATACTAATTCGGGCCTGTCATATACCTGGCCATCGCAATACTATGGCCGATAAATTGTCTCGTTTACAGGTCACCCATTTCCAGGCAATATGTCCAAATGCCCAAGTGGAGCCTTGTCGAGTTCCAGTACGGCTACTACCGGAAATGTTGATTCCAACCTAAAACATTTGTTGCATGTATCGCTCGCAAAATCTACTCGTCAGACTTATCAGAGAGCCTGGTCCATGTTGTCACAATTTTATCGAACTTTGAGTATTTCTTTGACTCTACCTATCTCTGACTTACAGATAGCGAGGTTTATTTCCTATTTGAATACACTTGGAATGGCAAGCGCCACGACTGTTACATATATTTCTGCTATCAGCTACGTACACAAATTGTTACGGGTCAGTAACCCGACGCAATCGTTCTTGGTCCAAAAAGTTTTGGCTGGCGCTCAAAAATTATCACCCAAGGGTGACAAACGTTTGCCGATTACCTTGCCTATGTTATTGCAATTAATACGAGCGTTAGAACACACTACTAGTAACCACTACGAACAAACTTTGCTCAAAGCCATGTTCACAAGTTCATTTTTCGGATTTCTCAGGATAAGTGAGATTACCTCGGATGCTGCTCATTCGAGTCTGATTAGTTACCACCAGGTTCATGTGACTACTAAGCGCGCAGTAATAGTGCTCTATGAGTTTAAGCACAACAGTTCTGGCAGACGTTTTGAGGTGATAATGGATAGTAAGGATTGCAGAAATGTATGCCCTGTCGCGGCGTTGTCTGACTATATTAGTTGTAGAGGGAAATCTGAGGGATCATTATTCCAGTTTTTTAATGGCAAACCTGTCCCTCGTACTTACTACTGCCGGCAGTTACGCCGTTGCCTTGAATTCGCAGGTTTGAACACTTCCCTGTATACGTCACATAGTTTCCGAATCGGTGCAGCCTCATACGCTGCTTCTCTGGGTGCGTCAGACGCGGCAATTCGGGTCTTAGGTCGCTGGTCTTCAGATGCATTTAAATCTTATATCCGACAACACCCAGTTCTGCCCCAGTTTGTGAATGGTTAAATTTTGTCCGGGGTTTTGCCAACAAGATGTTGCCGGGCAACAAGATGTTGCCGTTTGGGGATTTGCCTTATTTTTATATGTTCTAAAAATTAAAATTTAACATTCCCATAAACTGAACTCATTAATATTTTGGAAATTGACTGGAATTGTATGTGATTTATGTAAAATAGGTAAACGGATATTTCGGGAGTGTGGGATTAGCAAGCAGGGGCTACTGATCCCATACTTCCGATATCAGGGAACAGCAAGCAGGTGCTACTGTTCCCTGATTTGTTATAAAGAATCAATTCTGTACTTTCAGTGTGTTCAGATTTCTGTTAATAAATTTGCCACGAATGTGGCCTGATCTGCCCAAAGATGTGTCTCCCGCTTTTCATATAAATACAGCTTATGGGCAACGCCCATAAGTCACTTTATATGGAAGCGGGATAAGACCATAATAGGTTTAGGGAGGGGCATTCTATTGCGAAAGTAACTTACAATGGTGGCTTGGTATGCAAAGTCACTCGAGCATGTCAGCTAGGCAGAAAGCCATTTTCACAGTTCAATCACAGTTGGAACGACGTGCATGTGTGTGTGGGTGTCTTCTCCAACTGACACACCACCTCCACCCCGACCTCCTCCTCGATGGGCGGATTAGGCCAATATTTGGAGATTGATCTGCATTTTGTACTTTTTCCCCAAAAATCAAAATACAATTGATACTTCTAACCAATGGGCATCTTGGGGTTTTTTAATGTAGGAATGTGGATTGCCTCTTGGCATGGGGGATTTGCCTTATTTTTATATGTTCTAAAAATTAAAATTTAACATTCCCATAAACTGAACTCATTAATATTTTGGAAATTGACTGGAATTGTATGTGATTTATGTAAAATAGGTAAACGGATATTTCGGGAGTGTGGGATTAGCAAGCAGGGGCTACTGATCCCATACTTCCGATATCAGGGAACAGCAAGCAGGTGCTACTGTTCCCTGATTTGTTATAAAGAATCAATTCTGTACTTTCAGTGTGTTCAGATTTCTGTTAATAAATTTGCCACGAATGTGGCCTGATCTGCCCAAAGATGTGTCTCCCGCTTTTCATATAAATGTGTTTATGCATTATGTGCAAACGTGTTCACATGGTTAAAGTGCTTCAGAGACTGTTTAACAAAGTTGCGGCCAGTTTAGGGAATCTTTTACCTTTCCTTGTTAAAAAAGCATTTCTAGATACATAAGATTACTGGAAGATTAGACCAGTGCAGGATTTTGAAGAGTGTTACATGTAAATGTACATGTATTTTCCGAGTAATTTTTTTGAATTATAGCAATTTAAGGAAGTTAGATAACTGGTAACTGCTTGGAAACTTACTTGAGTTTTCGTTGTTTATTTGTTTACAGTTCGAATAGTAATAAAGATCAACACAACCTGAAGTTACAGCATAAATCTGGTGTTGCATCTTAGAATTTATCCGAATCGCAAGGACTCTAGGCAGCAATTCAGGAGTATACTTCGTGACAATCCAGTAATGTTTGTGTACTTGACCGAGGTAATGGCGTCGCCATGCCGTTGCTAAGGTGGGCGGGGCTTATGGTCAAATCCGGGTCGGTCTTTTTGGCTCCTGTTAGTCTTGGTTCCAAGACGTCCTTAGCGCGGTGCGACGTTCAGCGCGCACGGCAGCGCCCTCTAGCTACACACACACACACACGCCAAGGCCAAATCGCTAAGAACGTCTTGGGCATTTGGCAAGGGAGCGCGCGCGACCTGCTTATGCATAATTTAACAGGCGGGTCAAACGAATAATCGCGCTTGTGCACTGGAGGAAACTCATGTTTAAGTAATAACTTACTAGTCAGTTAACGTTCTGAGCAGAGTGATTCTGAACTGGCAAACAGGATTGAGAAATCTTCGAATTGTTCTATAAATGTGATCTGGAATATCAGACGTTATCTCTGCCAATTTCAGTCCCAGATGTTCAGCACGATGCAACTGATCAACGGCCAGAGCTTTCAATAGCACGACGTTGTTTGCATTAGGTTACTTCGTTCATTGAGGTAGGAAACACCTCCATGCTTCGTTCAAGAAATCTAAGACCAATGGAGCAGCTTTAAAAATTACACTCTTGCCAAATCCCGTTGGTAAATTAACAAACAAATCATGGCCACGTACAAATTGATGAATGGCACTGATCTGATGACTTTTTAGCTTTCCAAAGCCCAGTTTTTTTGCTGTAAAATCGATCGCTTGGTCCACGCGGTCAGACATTTTTTCCAACAAACAACGAATGGCTTGGTACTGCGCTGCACGTAAACGTAAACCCGACGTGAGTACAGAACCTAGACTAGTGAGTGTCGGCTATTTACATGCGATAATGCAGCTACGTCACACGCGCATGCAAATGCCACACAGTTCTGCTCGCGATTTCGCGAGCAGAACTTCCGAAATTCCCAAGACGGTCTTAGCAATTTGGCCCTAGTGTGTGTATGTGTGTAGCGAGAGGGCGCTGTCGGTCGGCCGTGCGCGCTATACGTCGCACCGCTAGCTAAGGACGTCTTGGAACCAAGACTAGGCTCCTGTGAGCGATGTATTCTGGGCACGTAGTAGTCTGATGGCAATACTTAAACTTCCATTCTTCGTGCCTTTCACAGCATATATAGGCTCTTTGGTACTAGATTGATTGTAAAATCGTGCAAAAAGGCCGCAAACTACGTGCAGTTCATGGGTTCTCAGAATGGTTGACATGGTTGAGCATCAATGAAGCGTCATATTTTATCTCAAAATGAAAAGAACAAAAACTAATTTACATACCTTTGTGATCTTAGGAATTATTTGCTATAACCACTGCTGCTAGTGCTACCATGGAGGTAGTTTAATTATTTATTACATTTCTTTACCCAGGGTGTGCCCAAACAGTTTAAAACTGGTTTCCATTGGGGCCCTGCATATTATTAGTTAAAAGTAAATATTTACACATTCATACAAAATATTTTAACAAATACAATAATGTTTACACAAATATATCTATTTTCGGTTAACTTTTCAACTCTCCAGAAGCCTATTGCTGATTTACGGGATGGGCGAAAAACCCGCGAAAAATACCTTTTAGGGTTAAAAACAAGGGGAAATTCCCATCCGGCTCCAAAGTATTTTGGCAACCAAGTTTATAACTCCGCAGATCAGCGTAAATGACAGAAATATCACTGATAGATGGCTTTACGTAGCTCCGATTTAAATGTACTTAAGGAGTTTATGGTTCTCATTTGTTCAGGCAGATTATTCCATATACTGGCACCACTCACAGCGAAACTTGTCACGTAGCATTCCTTTTTGGCGAAAGGAACTTTCAGTGCCATTTGGGTCGATTGTCGTGTTTCACGAATCACTGTAAGTGGTGTGAACAGATTTGTCATGTACAAATGAGTCATTTTGTTAAGGCTTTTGAAAACAAGGATAGCCTTTTCGGACTGAACTCTTTCATTAAAAGGAATCTGGCAAACATATCAGCTGAGGGGGTGAGGGAGGTACATTTCAGGATTATCCGTGCGGCCCTTTTCAGACATTTGTTGAGGGTATTGTCGTGAGATATGTACCTTCCTCCCCACACCGTACAGCAATACTCTAAAGACGGCATAACTAAACTTACAAATAGTGTGTGCAGGCTGCTTTGGGGAACGTAATCACGAATTCTGTTTAACACACCCAATTTAGACGAAACAGTCTTCCTTACGTATTCAACATGTGTACCCCAACTTAATGTTTCATCAACAACTACACCCAAGCATTTACAAGATTTCACTTTTTCGATAACCTTATCAGCAATGCACACGTACGTTCAGGTCGACGTAGGATATTTTCTGCCTTGAACCAATAAGCATACATTTGGTTTTGTTGGCATTTAATGCTAGTTTGTTTCTTTGGCACCAGTTGTGAATACCAGCAAGAGCTACATTCAAGTTCCTTTCTATTTCGTTAATACTAGAGGAGCTACAAGTTAACGTGGAGTCATCTGCATACATAAATAAGTTGCAATTTTGGGGTATACAGGAAGGAAAATCACTACTATAAACAATGAATAAAAGTGGCCCTAAGATCGACCCTTGTGGAACGCCTATGTCTATGGGCAAGACCTTCGATATTGTACCCTTAATATTTACAGACTGACTACGACCGCCTAGGTACGACTTAAACCAATTAATTCCAGAAGATGACAAATTCAGCTTCTTCAATTTGCCTAGTAGGATTACATGATCCACACAATCAAAAGCTTTACTGAGATCTATGAACACGCTACCTGTAACTTCACCTTGCTCCATAGCCTTAAAGGGACACATTGCCTTCAAATGTCATGAAATTTTGCTGTTTAGAAATGTTCCTTACCTTTGATAAGAGTTGTTCATGCAAAAAAAACACGTATAATGTGTTGTAATTAGTGAGTAGTGATTACAAAACAACAAATTGGCCGCTTACCCCTGACATCTGACCGGCGAAACATAGACTTATTTCCAGTACTAAATACCACCGTCTAAATAATGCGCAAAATACGCTGTAAAAGTCTTTAGGCTGGCGCCGCAGCCAGTGGCCTTGTGAACCTATCAGATGATTGCCAGGTACAATTCTCTACCTCGCGACACATATCGCCAGTGCTGCGCGCCGTGCCACAGTACATCAAAATGGATCAACAGAACGTACTTCAACCAGATGCGACTGGAAAATACGACTGGTGAACACAGTCCGCCATTTTGTGGAGTCGAAAATTTGGTTCTACAAAATGGCGGACCGTTATTTGTCACGAAATTAAACAAAAACCACGCAATTTGAAGGAATAGTTATGTGAATCTTTATATTCTACTTTTAAAACAGCTTCCCAACCATATCCATTTCAGTGTTATAGCCCAAATCGCAAAATCCAAAGCAATGTGTCCCTTTAAAACACTTGTTTGTTAAATCGTGTAGAGTGCTTTCAGTTGAGTGCAAGGGTCTAAATCCCGATTGGCAACTAGGTAACAAATTGTTATCATCGAGGTAGCTATATACTGCCGAGTGCACCCATCTTTCTAGAATCTTAGAGATAATTGGCAGTATAGAAATAGGTCGATAATTACCTGTACTACATTTATTTCCTCCCTTGTGAATTGGTGTTACCAAGGCGTGTTTCCAATCTGTAGGGTATTGCTCGCATGTTATGGAGAGGTTAAAAATATAAGTTAAAGATTTAGTAATATAAGGGGAAGCAATTTTAATCATTTTAACACTGATGCCATCCGGACCTGATGCTTTCCCAACCGACATCGATGATATTTGCTTTTGAACGAACTTTTCTGTAATATTAGGTACAGTGCATTCTTCAAGTTCATTCAGAGAATCAACAATAGAGGCGTAGGTATCATTGTTTTCAAGATCGCCCGATGGGCAATTTCCAGCTGTACGTTTTCCTATTGTAGAAAAGTGTTCATTTAATGTATCAGCAATGTCAGTGGGATCGTCAATATTTTCTCCATTTGGGGAAGTGATAGAATTTGGAGCAATTTTCTGTTTTTTAGGAAGTACCTCCTTTAGTTTTTTCCATAGCATAGATGAATTGCTTTTATTTTCTTCTATGGCTGATGTATGGTATTCGCTCTTCTTAGTGCGGATTGTATTAGTTACATTGTTCCGCAGCTTTTTGTAAGAGTCCCAATCGATCTGTGAGCCTGAGCGTTTTGCGATTTTGTGTGCACGATCCCGCTGTCTCATAAGTTTAAGAATTTCGCAATCGAGCCAAGGTAAAGAGGCACCCCGAATACTTTAGTTTTGATTGGCGCATGAAAGTTAATAATACTCATAAATATGGAGTGCCATTTGCACCACGCTTCATCAACGTCATAAGAGTCCAGTACATCTTGTCATGGTGCATTAAGGAGGTCGTCTTTAAATGCATCATTGTCTATATTTGTAAGACATCGAAAATGTATTGAGCGACCTCTCATTGTTGGTGTTTTCCAACTATGTTGACCATAAACAAGATAATGGTCACTGATTAGGACTGGTAATACACCACATTCCTTTATTAGCTCTGGATGAGAGCTGAAAATGAGATCGATTATTGTTTGAGTGGACTCAGTGACACGTGTTGAGTCATGTATGAGTTGCGCCAATTGGAATAAACCAAAACAAGAAATAATTGGGTTTGAGTTCATACTATCATCGTCAACTGAAACATCATAATTAAAGTCCCCAGTTGCAATAATTTCTTTACATTTACAGGAGGCCTTATTAATAATATCACTTAGTTTATCAATGAATTCAACAGAGCTTGAAGGTGGCCTATAAATAGAACTAATAAGCACAGGCTGTCTTTGTTTACACTTAATTTCAACCCATATGCACTCGACATCATCTGTTTCAAGATCCTCACGACGAGTGAAAGTTAAATTGTTTCGGATGTACATGGCAACCCCACCACCATGCCGGTTCCTGTCTTTTCTGACAATGGAAACATTTGGTAATGTGATTTCATCGTCGGAGATTGAGGCATTGCTGAAAGTTTCATTTAGACAGATAATATCGAATGGATTTGTAGACATTAAAATTTTAAATTGGTCAAATTTGTTTATTAAACTTCTCACATTAAGATGGGCGAATTAGAATCCCCCGGAGCTTCGGTTGTAGATAACGCCATCTGTTAAGTCTATCGTAGATTTTTGCCTTGTGGATTGAGCAGCTCTCTGACCGTTTTTAGATGTTGGTTCCATTCCTGGCCTCGATAGTGTGTCTGGGTTAGTGGCTGACGGAGATTGGTTGGATGCTGTTTTTGATACGGGTGTGGGTAGTACTGATTTGCCATTTGAAAACCCGTCGGGACATCACGATTCGCTGTAGTCCGCTCCTTCACGACATCAGAGTACAAGGTCTTGCCGAACGGGGTCCTCTGGTGTGTGATGCGGCTAGCAGAGGTCTTTGGTCCTGCGACGTGTTGGATAATGTTCACGGCAAGTAGACGCACTCCTGTTGAGTTGAGGTGCACGCCATCCGATACAAGGTGATTTGGGTTTATGTTTCCATTGTCAATGAAGCCCCAGTTATTTTGTCTTGCTATTGACTTAAGCAGATTATTAGTCATCTACCTTCTTGCGTTTTGGCACTGTTTGGTTTTTGCGATGTATAATCGACGAGATTGTTACTGATCTTGGTTGTAGTGATTCACCAAGAGAAGTGATCTTTGCAGCAATAGTCTCTGGGTTGTCAGAAGTATTATTGGTCCCAACATGAAGGATTACTCCAGAGACGTCGTGTTTGGCCGACAGCTGGATGGCGTTACCCACTGGGCAATTTGTTACCAATTACCGATATTACCGGTAATATCACCCCAAAATTTGACTAAGACTAAATATTACCAATATTACCGTGTTATTAACCAAATGATATTACCTGTGTGACAATGAAAGTGTTATAAATTCCTTAATATTTAGTATTTGAGGACAAGGATTAGATATAAATGATCCTCGAGGCCGACAGGATCTGTTTCTGATGGGGAAAACAATTGGAAAATGGTGCACCTCGTACCACAATTTGCAAGTCCAAATATTACTGTTATTACCCTGTTGAAACCGACATTTTACCCAGTTACAACAGGGTAATGAGAGGTAATATGGGTAATGGTGAAAGGTTTGAATTGGTTATAACATTGGGAACTTGAGTAATAACAGTAAAATTACCAGCAAAATTTCCAAGTCCAAATATTACTGTTATTACCCTGTTGAAACCGACATTACCATGCAGTTATAAAACAGGGTAATGAGAGGTAATATGGGTAATGGCGAAAGATTTGAATTGGTTATAACATTGGGAACTAGAGTAATAACAGTATATATCGGTACCGGAAATATCGGTTACATTCTCCCTGCACTGTAAAAAAAAACACGTAAAATCACGGGTTTTTCCCCCTGTAAAAAAGCAGACTATCACCGTACTTTAGTTTGAACGGGCTTTGAACGTAAAATCTCAGGTTCTCCTACACGAATCATTACGCAGCAACTGACCAATCAGAACTGAGGAAATTTGTGTTCACACAAGTCATGTTATTTTGCAGTGTTTCGTCCAAAAACACGATTTCTTGACTAAAATATTTAATTATTTAAGCAATTCCACATAGGAATTTAGACTTTTTGTAAACAGAGGTGAAAAATTGCATTACATCTTCTTTCGTATTCAAATATTGAAATTTTTCATCGGAAACCGTGACTTCATGATGGCAGGATAAGGCTGAATATAAAGCTAAAGCGCGACATTATTTAGTGTGTAGTGTTTAGTAAATGACTGTAGCATTTGTATAATTGATATCTAGAATAATGTACATGTATAATAAATCACGTGTATTTAGTCTGGTTCCCATTTTTATAAATTCGTGATTACTTACACCAAATGTCCAGTAACTGAGCGATTTTCTTTTATATCGGGTAATATCCAAGCAAACACATTATGTTTTATAACATTATGAAAAGGTCGTACGGATGTTATATATAAAACATTTTAAAATAACGTTTTAAAAACCTTATAGAAATGTTATGATAAACAGAACAACATTTTAATAACATAACTTAAATGTCTCAAATTTGACGTTTTATCGAGTATGTTAAAGTGATGTCATCCAAATGTTATAACCAAATGTTTTAAATTAGTTTTCATGAGGGAAAAGTTTGCCATAAATGTGATATTTTAAAAACATAATCCAGATGTTTTATAAATATCATAAAACGTTACTAAAACATCTCCTGAATGCTCGAGTCCACGGTACTATAAAAAACGTTTGAAAATGTTATAAATGCACTTCTACCTAATGTTTAAAAGTGGTTTAACTTAATTAATAAATGTCAGTGCATGTGATATTTTGAAGACGTCATTATAATGTTGCCACCTTATTATCTGTAAGTTTTTAGGATGTTCTTAAAACATATTTTAAAAAATATAATACTATGTTTTACAAATATCCTTAAAATGTCATACCGCAGAGTTGACAACATTCATAAAACATTTTATAAATGGTTGAGTCCATGGAAGAATCAGTAACGTTAAAATAATGTTTAAAAAACACTTCATCCTGATGTTTAAAACTTGTCTGAATTATTAAATATATCTCAGAACATTTGATATTTAAAAGACATCATTATAATGTTACCAGTCGTATGTTTTTATAATGTTCTTAAAACATATATTTGTAGCCTTAAAAACATGTTGCAGAACTATGTGTAAAATATTTCATTCTTAAAACATGTTATGAATATTTGAGTCCACATAACTATTATTAACGTTTTAATAATGTCAAAAAAGCATTTCTGCCTGATGTTTAAAACTTGTCTTAGGTAAAAAATAAATCTCGGGCATTTGATATCAAAACGACGTTATGATAATGTTACACTCTGAACATTTGCATTTTTAAAATGTTTTTAAAACATCTTTTTAAAATATGAAACCATGTTTTACAGATATCCCTAAAATGTTATGACAAGAGTTGACAACATTCTTAAAACATGTTATAAATGTTTGGGTTCTTGGAAGAATAAGTTAAACGTTTAGGGACTAGGCCTATATGATGTTGCCAAAAGCACTTCATATTGAGTTTGAAACTTTTCTGAATTCTTAAATATATATCTTAGAGCATTTGATATTTAGAAGACATCATTATAATGTTACCGCCTAAATAGTGGTACATTATTATGATGTTCTTAAAACATATGTCTTTAGCGTTAAAACATGTTTCAGAAATATCTTACAAATGATATGCCAAATTGTTGACAACATTTTTAAAACATGTTATAAATTTCCGAGTCCACAGAACTATTGTAAACGTTTTAATAATGTTGTAAAAGCATTTCTGCCTGATGTTTAAAATTGTCTTCGGTAATAGATATATTTCGGGCATTTGATATATAAACGACGTCATGATAATGTTACCATCTGAAGATGTATATGTTTTTTTATGATGTTTTGAAAACATCTTTTTAAAATATGAAACCATGTTTTACAGATATCCCTAAAATGTTATGACAAGAGTTGACAACATTCTTAAAACATGTTATACAAGAATAGGTTAAACGTTTAGGGACTACCCAGCAAACACAACGTGATTAAAACATTTTCACAAAGTTCTAAAAATGTCATACACAAAACATTTAGTGATAACATTGTTATGATGTTAATCAAATATCTCGATGAAATTTAAAAACATCTGAAAAACATTGTTAAAACATTGAGGTACAAATAATTAAATGGTAATAGTTTGTAAATGTTATACAAATGTTATTTTTAAATGTTTGAATAAAGTTTCGGAAAGCTATTTTGTTTTTACTTGAAATATTTTAGGAACATTGTGGTAAATGTTATTCAATTTTCAATGAAATATTTTAACGATATTTTTATGATGTTTTAATTTACGTTAATCACATAACGTGATTAAAACATTTCCACAAAGTTGTACAAATGTCATACAGAAAACATTTAGAGATAACATTGTTATTACGGTATTAATAAAACATCTACTTGAAATATTTTAAGGACATCGTGTATGTATGTTTTTACGATATTTTTATAATTTATAAATTGACGTTACGACTGTCATATCTTTAGACTATTACTAAAACATTGTAGTCGCATTCAACAAAATGTTTATATAATGTAACAGTTATATTTGTAAAAGATGTTTTAATGAAAATACACAAACGTATTGAAAATGTCATTAAACATATTAAAAACGAAATGAAATTGTTTTTAAAACATCATTCTATTGTCGCGGTACAAACATTTAAAAATTAATGTTTTCAAAATGTTTTACAGATATAAACTCTCAAATGTATGTTTAATGTGTTACACGGTTTTTATAGTTTTTACATCAAATTATCTTTGAAACATCATGCAAATGTTATTACATTTTCATTGTTATAATGTTTGAATTGACGTTACACTTGCAATGTAATGTAAAAATAGCTTTGAGACGGATATTTCGATTAAATGAAAAACGTTATTAAACATAATTAAAACAAATTTAAATCATTTTAAAAAAAAGAATTTAATGTCGCGGATTAAACGTGGAATGTTTGCAAAACATTGTTGAAACATCGAGGAATAACAAATAATTATTATTTGTTGATGTTTGAAAAAAAAAGTTGACAGCAGTCTAAACATGTCCTAAATGTTTGAGTCCAAGAAACTATAAAATGTTTTACATTTTTGTATATGCGTCTTGATACGTTATATCAAGGTTGCCACAGCATTTAATTTCATTATCTGTATCCCCGTGTTTTAAGTTTTAATACATGTATAACATGAAGGTTAATAACGAGGCATTCATTGATTTTGTTGACAATGTATTGATATATTGACCATCACATCGTGATCACGTTAACACTCCTTGGTAAATGTTGTAAACGTTGTGATAATGTTGTTGATGTTGTTCTGCATGGCAACATTATTATGATGTTAAATACACGTACTACGTTGTAATGATGTTGTGACAACGTTATAGTGACCTCAATTTGCATGTTGACCCCAAGTGGGCGTGGTAAACCTTAGTGAAACAATTTTGTCACTTTCTTTCAACGTGAACGTTATGTTTTGCGTAACACCGATATGTTTTAGGGTGTTTTCATAGAGATAATTGTGTAATATTTAACTATTCAAAGTCTCAAAGAAACAAATTTGCCAAAAAAGCAAAACAAAACAAATAAAAACATTTGACTTGCAAACTGTGACTAAAGACGACGTTGATATTGGGCATATATATACCATTTAGGGACGTACTTAAAGTGGAGGAGAGGCTTCCTCAGAGGAACCACTGATATTTAATTATGTATAGTATGTATACATAGTATTAATATATTGTAATTATAATTTACCGATATAATTCATTGATTTTCAGGAGCAGAGTTGCCGAATCTTGCTAACATAAACGGTTTCATTAATTGCAGGAACGATTAAACGTGGGAATGGCATAAAGTGCATACAGATCCATAGAGCTTGCAAATTAACTGCTCCAACACGTAGTTCAAACGTTAATTAATACAAATTATAATATGATTTATTTTTACGTAAAAATAACATTTATTTTATAACATTTTAGTAACATTTGGGTGCAATTCCCTAACATTTCTAAGATATCATTATATTATTTAAACAATGTAAGAGCTGAATACATTGATGTTTTGATAACCGTGGTATAAATGTTATGTGTAATGTTGTGATGATATTACGAAATAATGTTATGACGACATGGTCTTACAAACGTTTTAGTAGTGTTTGTGCGTTTTAGACGAACGTACGACGGACGTTATGTCCTCGGCCAATAGAAAATCTTAACTTTACAGGCTCCACCCCAGGCTCCACCCACCACGACCGTCGCGACCGTCTAATTCAACAATGGCTTGAGTTGGGATTGTTGCATTCTATTCATAGAAGCACTGGCGTAATCCTTGTCGAAGACTTGTGTATCGCCACAATCTTCGCCAAGGAAATTCCCCTGGAGCGGCACAAACATTCGTCTTGTAAATTCTTTGTGTGCGTCTGTGTGTGTGATCTAACCTTCCATACTCACTGTGGACCTGCGAACAAAAGATGTCCACAAGATGTAGGAAGAGGTTACCGATTGTGGACTTGCAGAAGGTTTTCCACTTTCTGAAAAGTGGTCTCAGAGGCATTTTTGGGTTAGGGTTATCTGTCGCAAAATATAGTAGAATAGTTGAGGAAATCACAGTCGAAATTCCATATGAAAAAAGTGTTAAAAATGTGGGTTTATGTGGTTTTGAAGCATGTTTTTCTTGAAATACATGAAAACAAAGGAATGTCCACAGAAGGTATGAAATGTAAGACTGAGTATGTGTGAGTATGAGTATGTATATACCGGAAATCGTAGACCTAGAAATTAGTCTTAGAGGTCTTTGTAGTTTTATGAATGAGGACGTAAGAGTTGAAAGACCCTCGCGTATTAGACCTAAAGATCTTTGTAGTTTTGTGAATGAGAACGTGAGTTGAAAGAACCCAAACGTCTTAGACCCAAAGTTTTTGTAGTTTTGTGAATGAGAACATAAGGGTTGAAAGAACCTCGCGTATAGTCTTAAGGGTCTTTGTAGTTTTGTGAATGAGAACGTGAGTTGAAAGAACCCAAACGTCTTAGACCCAAAGTTTGTGTAGTTTTGTGAATGAGAACGTAAGTGTTGAAAGAACCTCGCGTATAGTCTTAGGGGTCTTTGTAGTTTTGTGAATGAGAACGTGAGTTGAAAGAACCCAAACGTCTTAGACCCAACGGTTTTTGTAGTTTTGTGAATGAGAACGTAAGGGTTGAAAGAACCTCGTGTATTAGTCTTAGGGGTCTTTGTAGTTTTGTGAATGAGAACGTGAGTTTAAAGAACCCAAACGTCTTAGACCCAAAGGTTTTTGTAGTTTTGTGAATGAGAACGTAAGGGTTAAAAGAACCTCGCGTATTAGTCTTAGAGGTCTTTGTAGTTTTATGAATGAGAACGTGAGTTGAAAGAACCCAAACGTCTTAGACCCAAAGGTTTTTGTTGTTTTGTGAAAGATAACGTAAGATTTGTAAGGGAAGATTATAAAAGACAAATATTTGTGGTACTCTGAATGAAGTTGGATGATTTGAAGTAAGGTTGAAAAAGTCCACCTGAATCCCCTGAGGTGTTAATATGAATTAGCACGCGAGGTTTGAAAATTGAAACTGTGCTGCATTTTGTTAAGAACTAAGTTCAATAATTAATTTACTGAATATTAGAAAGGAACAGGAATAATTTATTCCATCTTTTACTGTCACTATTTCATTCATGTTTTTTGTTTTGTATTGTCTTGCATAATTTTAAATCGTGAAACACTGAATATGTATGTGCTGCCTTTTTCGGTGTTCATTATTGCGTGGTATCACAGGGGCCCGAGTACACCCAGCACACCCTCAGACACACCCTTACTATTGCCAGCACATAGCTTTTTAACCAAAATGGAAAATCGCAGGGCATGAATGGCCGTGGACAATGCGGAGAGGCGCCTCCTTTTGGAAGCTTATGAGGCTCATGGAGATCAATGGGAGCTTGTTGTTGAGCACATTACAAGAGATTTAGATCCACAGGGCCCCTTACATCCATTTTATCTGCAGAGGAATGGCCTTCAACTGAGGCGCCGCGTACGCGAGGTAGTAAATCGTGATGTTGGCAGGTATGTCGCTTTGGATCTTAAATACAATTAATTTTAGCTTATTGATACAACGTCTTAAGTTATTTAATTTCGTACCCATCTTAATTTCAGAATTTATTGGGGAGTAGAATTTTAACTGCCATAAATATGGATAGGGAATCCAGTCTCAAATACGGAAATACGTAGTGTTTTTTCTTTCAAAACTAGGGTATAAAGCGCAAATCGTCGGTTCAGTAATATTGAATAAGTCCTTATTGGAAAAAAAGTTGCACTAAAAGGTCCTTATTGACAAGAACTATTTTAAATACCAAAGTGGGCAGAAAGAAAGGGTAGAATTTAACTACATTGCTTGAAAAATGCTATATTATACCTTTAATTGAAATATCAGACAACTTCCAGACTACACTATTTTTAAAATTACATTTTACAAGCAATGAAGTTAAATTGTACTCTTTCTTTCTTCCCACCTTGATATTTAAAATATTTCGTGTCAATAAGGAGCTTTTAGTGCAACTTCTTGAACCGACAAAATGTAATTCAACCCAGGAAAATAACTTACTAGTTGCAAGAGGTACTATTGAGTTGTAGGTCTTAAAGACGCAGTAAAACCATTTTTTAAAAGTCAAATTGAGTGTTGTACCTTGTAAATGTTGTATCAAAGTTCCTTTCAATGATAATTGTTGTTGTTTTTTATGTCAGCATATTGTGTTAATTTGCGAATAAAAACCAATGGTTTTGTCTCCGAGTTTCGTCTCTTCGTTAAAACTTTCTCCCTTCAGCTCCCAGAGGGCGCTGCATAAAAATTGTCGCAGGTTCCCTGTCCGATATCAACGTAAACGCAATGTGGAATACGAAAACCCGTGTAATGTCATGACGTTTGTTGTTGTACTTGTAGTATACGACCATCGCTAGCTTGCGGGGTGTACTACTAGACTAGACTCTAGACTAGACTGGACTGGACTGGACTGGACTGGACTGGACTGGACTGGACTGGACTGGACTGGACTGGACTGGACTGGACTGGACTGGACTGGACTGGACTGGACTGGACTGGACTGGACTGGACTGGACATATCACGATGCCCAGAAATTGTGTGATCGGCGGGTAAGAACCTGTTCCAAAAACCGCGATACGCATTCTTTTTAATTCCCCAAAGATGTTAAAGTTTGTAGAGAATGGGTACGGTTTGTCATGGAAGACAACGCGTGCAGATTTTGGTGGGGGGTATTGAAGTAAAATCTTTCCCAAAATTGTTCACATGTCTGGTACAGTCAGAGTAACTTGGACCCTCTATCGCCTTTTTAAACATTTGGACATGATCTGGCGATAGGGTCAATTGAAAGCAGTCTGCAGTGGTCGAGTGGTTTCCGAAGAAATGTCTGAAGTCCCAACAAATTCGATTTCACCCTTGCAATGGCCACAAAAATACTAGATACGCCGCTCAATTCCGAGAGACACCCGTCGCGCAAGTTGTAATGGCAGCCATCTTATTTTTTGTTTGTGACTTCTCTTCTCGTGAGACGTCACGTCATTACAGCGATCTGAACGGGCATGCCGCGCCTACACTCTGTACAGTTGCAGCCATTGTGTGCCTTTCCTTTGCAACAGCATAGCACAACTGTACAGAGTGTAGCGCGGCAAGCGCATTCGGATCGCTGTAATGATGTGACGTCTCACGAGAAGAGAAGTCACAAACAAACAATAATATGCTGCCGCTACAACTTTCGCGACGGATGTCTCTCAGAATTGAATGGGAAATTTCACTTTTTATCCGGATGTATAAAAACGTGTATAACGGCTGTCAGCTCATGGTCAAAGCTCACTATTAATTGTTTGATTTATTTTATGGTGATCAATTTTGTTTTGCTTTCTTTCTTGATCAGGCATCCAAGTTGACACACCAATCAAAAAGCAGCCTTGTGGTTGTGAAGCGGGGTCTGTTCCAGAACCAGTGGAGGAGGTGGAAGCTGTAAATGTCATCTTGAAGCAAGCCAGCCCAGCCGAAGACGACAGCCAAGCCCAATCAAATCCAGCACCTGAACCTGATCTTGATCCCGTCAAAGAGAGTGATGTTGGAAGTGAATATATGTCCCACCATCTGATAGCTCGGACTCATATTATTAATCAAGGTTAAAACGAGTGGTTTGTGTGTTATTTAAATAAGCAACAGATTGTTCCAGATTAAACCAGCAATATGTTTCAAAGGTTTAGAAGCACCTAAAAACAAATTGAAATTTTTCTACTTCTAAGTTTCAGTGTAGTCATGGCCCAAAATTTTCAAAAACATTTCTGTCTGTTCTGGGAATTTTCTAAGATGTCCTGAGATTGAGGGCACAACAATTTTAAATTAAAATTCTTATTGACAACCTTCTTATTTTTCATAAACAAACATTTCTTTTTTACGTTTGTGCTCTTGTAGTGATGGGGAAGTTTTTTATTAGGACATCCTTCATCTCTGGTTATAACAAACAAAGCCTTGGTCCAAACTATATGTGTACAGTGAATGGGACTGACACTTTTCTTAATACAAAATTCTGATATAACAAACTCTTTTGCTAGGTCTGGCTGAGTTTGTATTAACGAGAGTTGTACAATATGTATTTACAAAGTAGGAGGGAATAATTAAAAACTTTTTTTTTTTTTTTATTAAAATTTTCAAGATTCATTGACAAGTGTTTCATGCTGATACAAATTTAAATTTATTCCAAGCATTTAAAAACATGGGTGTGTAGAAAACAACACATTTATTGGAAACTTTTATTTGGATGTACATCTAGCAGTGTTACCAAAATAACGACAAACATGTACTTTGCACGTTCTACTTTTATGTTGATAAATACTATCTATGTTTTAAACATCCAACTGCAGAAATAAATGGAATTTTAGTTGTTTATCATGGAACATTTTACAAAATAGCTAGAAACACATGTAGTCGAACCCTGATAATAAGACTAAGAGTACTGTTATACAACATGTTGCTTTTAACAAGGAAAAATAGGTTCCGAGTCTTTGTTTTTCTTTGTTTTCCATTACTGATAATACAAGGTACATGTTATAACAAGGTAAATTGTTTACAAGGTAAAGTCCCAAGGACCTTGTTATAAAGGTGTTTGACTATTATTATGGCTTACTAATCCAACGGGGGGTATCGGAAACCCTTCTACTCGCCATCAGCATTTGGATATGTTTGCCGAATTTTGTCCATGATGCATGATGAGGGCAATGGAACTCTGTTGTGCCGTCCGAGGTAACCCCAGCACCAACGAACAAATTGGCGATATGCCACATGACGATATTTCCTGTGTAAAAGAAAAGAAGTTAAACATGTCATGTGAAAAACCAAAATGTGAGCATCAATGCATTTGATGAAGCCTGAAAAACTTCAGTGTTGGTACATGGGGGGGGGGGGGGGGACTCTGGGGGGAAAAAAGTGAAGAGGGCATGTAACAATGTTCATACTTGGGCATATTAAAAAAAAATCCAATTTGTCAGGAATAAATGCTACACAAACCAGGGAGGATCCAGAATTGTTTGCAGGGCCGGGGGGAGAGGGTTTCTGTAATTTGCAAAGAAAGGTGACTCCAAAATGTTTTGTCTGCGAAAAAAAATACAAGCAGGGGGTGTTTGGGTTTTTGCTTTTCTGGTTTGCAACTGTAGTGTAGGCGTAGACCCCTACAAGCAAAAACAAATAAAACATTTGCAATGGGGGTGGGGGGGGGGGGGGGGGGGGGGTGGTGTTTGGACAAATTTGAAGGCGGGTATACATTTTTTTGACTGTACATACTGAAGAACAACAGTGCGCTGGTTCAATATGCTTCGTACATGTACACGTGTGCCCAGTTTCCGGACATAATGTGTGTTCGTGAGTTTTGAAAAAAAATCTTTAAAAAAAGATATCCGAAATAATTAACAGCATACTGAATGAGTTTGACACAAAAGTTTGGCAACACAACTGAAAGAAAATCAGGGAAAATTCGGAATGAACTACGCGTCACGTTCGACCATTCGACATGTTCGAGTCATGTCCGTTCACCAATTCATCACGCAATCACATTCATAGTCATGGTTCCACGTCAATAGTCAGGTTTTAGTCATTTATTTATTATTTATTTGCACGGTTATTTCAATGGAAATCATCATTAATTATTAAATATATTATTAAATGTCATTTACCAGTCCGTGTTGCGAAGCCGATTCTGATCTTGTTCAGCAACCGCTGCTTCAATTCTTGACCGTCCGTCTTCATCACCCGGTGCTCTGACTGCTTGCTGCTGGTGGTTCAAAGCGGTAGCGCTCCGCTCCGCGTACTTCAACAACATTAATGTCACCCTCTAATTCTTCATCGTCTGCTGATGAACTCAGGTCATCAGGGGAGGAATCGCTTGATGAGTTGACGATCTCATCTTCCCAATTTTCGTCACTTTCGGACATATTAATTTCAACCTATTTCACCGTCCATGCAGTATAGTGTCATGTGTGTAGTGTCCTACATACAGGCCTTGTCGTCAACGTACAGTACGTTGTTGCACAGCGCACGCACACAGCACATCGGCTTGTAGCAGTACAACATGTGACGTCATTTTTCAAACGTGCATAATGCATGACATGTAAATAGATTGATGACGTAGGCATCATTTTCATGAAAGGCTGTCGCGGACGGCGGGGGAAAACACGTCAAAAGAATCTCTCTTTTTTGGCAGAAGACTAAGTCTTAAATGTCGTTTGTTGTCATATAATTATGTGAAGATTAACAACAGTTCTTCCTATTTAAAGGTTGAAATCTAATTTTCTTTTTCCGTTTTACTGCATCTTTAAAATAAATATAGAACAATGGAAAACAAAAGGTTTTCACGAAAATAATGCCCAAGTTTAACAATATACAAAACTGAGTGCTATGGCAAGTTGGAGAGACGAGTATGTATTTCAAATATATTCAAAACTAATCAGTGAAACAATTTCCGTCTTTATAATATGGCTGCGTTTAATTGTAAAGGACTACAGAGGAAATCAGTTTCACAAATATTTGAACCTTTTTACTTGAAATATCCTCGCAAGTCTGGCAGTGTGCGGATTTACTTTTTCTCTTCGATTGCTCTTGATAAAAACAGAAAAAAGTAGTCAAATGCAATATTTAAGTACTTTATCCCGAGCCCTTATACATGAAGTGTTAAACCTCTCAAGATTTTAACCATGAAAACACACAATAGCAATTTGTATTATCTTCTTGTGGGTAAACGGCCATAAGGATCATAATATTATTGCTTGATGCCAACGAATTACATTTTAATCACTTCG
Source organism: Hippasteria phrygiana (assembly GCA_037893225.1). Classification (NCBI taxonomy): domain Eukaryota; kingdom Metazoa; phylum Echinodermata; class Asteroidea; order Valvatida; family Goniasteridae; genus Hippasteria; species Hippasteria phrygiana. Next base: position 929,709 of record JAZGUH010000028.1, on the reverse strand, counting down.
ATACAAATACCTTACCGCAAAACTCAGAAAGAAAATTAGAAGCAAACCGGTTTTCTGTTGAAATGATTTCGCAGACTTCGAGATCAAAGGCAACAGCAAATGAGGTATGCAGCACGAGGCAATCCTGCACAGACGGCATCGGAATGTCATGATGCCATATGCGGCAAATCATGGGGATCATCTACCCCTACCTCCGGGTATCCAGGCACAACAAGCTGCAGATAATGTACCCGAACCACCCCCACAGCTGGCAGACGACCCAGAATTACAACACCAATTTCTACCATTGGCTGCCCCACCCCGACCTCCACCACCTGTTCAAGCCGGAGAAGCCCAAGCCCCCCCCCCCCCCCTGATGTTGGACCACAGGTCGACCCAGCTGAAGCACCCCCTCATGAAGACATGCCAACCCAGCCCAACACCAAGATGGACACTATGCATATCCATTCAATCAAGCGTTTCAGCAACAACAATTTCCGGTAGGAGCCAACATACCAATCCCTAGAGGCAGACAGCCATTACATCAAATAGTCAGGGACAGTCATCTTGGTTTTTTAAGTTATGTTTCTAATACTTTGCCAATTTTGTCTGAGGAATTTGTGTACACAATGCGACTCATGCAAACATATATGATCCAGTTGCAGGGGGATCAAAATAATCCCCAGGAAGAGCAGCGCCACTTTCAATGGTACCAAGATTTTAGGCAGCAAGCGCCGCCTCGGCAGCAAAGGCCAGGGCCGCAACAAAGACAACAGCAGCACCTGCCTAGCCTCAGCAGCAGCAGCACCTGCCTCCGCAGCACATGCCGCAGCAGCAGCACATGCCTCAACAGCAGCACCTGCCTCAGCAGCAGCAGCACCTGCCTCAGCAGCAGCAGCACCTGCCTCAGCAGCAGCAGCACCTGCCTCCGCAGCACATGCCGCAGCAGCAGCAGCAGCAGCACCTGCCTCAACAGCAGCACCTGCCTCAGCAGCAGCAGCAGCAGCACCTGCCTCAGCAGCAGCACCTGCCTCCGCAGCACCTGCCTCAGCAGCAGCAGCAGCAACTGCCTCAGCAGCAGCAGCACCTGCCTCAGCAACATGCATAAAATAATAGGTTCTGGAAATATGACAAAGAAACATCCACATAACCATCTGATAAATATTGACAGTAAGAGTACATTTTGATGATTTGATATGTTTGTACATGTATAGGCCTAAACCATTTTTTACGAATTTGTTTTTATTATTTTAGCAGAAAGATTTTTATGTTCACTGTGCAAACAAGTAACCCACTTGCAAAAGAAAAGTTGAAACTTAAAGATTTTGAATATAAAGTGAACTGCTATCTTCTTTCTATTTCAAATAGAAAGCCCGCATTTAGATCCTGCTGGTATATTATTTTGTAAAACATGTCATTGTGTGTGGAACTGGATATTTATTTCATACATCCTGCGCATACCCGCAAATAAAGTATCCAGGAATTTTTGTAGGGGGCTCGAAAACAAATTGACACATTTTTCCAGAATTTGGACTCCGAAAATGTCTTACCTGCATACAAACTTGCACAACGGGAGGGGGAGGGGGACAGGGGCAGGGGCGCCATTTAACCTTATAGTTTTGTTCTTTCGGTAAACGCGAAATAAGTCCAACATTGGGTTTTCTGGTTTGCAAGTTTTGGCGTAGAAGCAAAAAATATATTTAAAAATGGCCAAGAGCGGGGGGGGGGGGGGGGGGGTTGACCCCCCCCCCCCCCCCCCCCCGGATACGCCCCTGAGTATCATTACTCTGCATTGTTTTCACGACCAAATTCCTTCCTTTTTTAAAATGAGAAATGAAAAATAGCAACTGCTCGATAAAAATCAAATCCTATAATTAATTTCTCGCATAGAGAACAAATTAATAATGTCAAAAACGGCATGTCCAAGGCAACTAGAAATGCAACAAATAGTTGTGGACATGGATTTTAAGCCACATTTTGAGATTTTCATTTGGGTAAATAGTGGGTGAATACTGTTTATATGAGGAGGAGACTGGTTCGTACTTAACCATATTTCCTTTAAAACAAACAAATAGAATTCAGAAGATAGGAAAACAGCCTGTTATGACTTACCCTTTTGAACAGCACCCTACCAAGTTTCTGATTAGTTTGGATCATCCCACTACTACTACAGCCATCACCAATTGTAGGGATTTGAGCCAGTTTGTGTAGATCAAGAGATATTGCTTTTCTTTTTAACATAGATTTATCGACTGTATGAAGAATAAACCTTTCCACATGTCATGGACCGCATAGTGTAGTGATGTTAATAAAGTAAACCAGTCAAACGTGCCCCATACGATACACGTACGATGTTCACTCCAAGGCGGTCCACACGTGGTGGTTTTGTTTACATTTCACGCCATCTGGTCACGTGGGTGAAAAGGGGTCTATAGTTTTATATTAGCTTGTGTACCCCAAAACAGCATCACCTTTAAACATTTACGAAATCCACCAATCATTCTATAAACAAACTTATCGCCGGGCCTACAAGTGGTGAATCATTCTTCCTCCTATACCGTGGTTACGGAGTGGAACTTTCTCAGTTCTGCCAACCTTTATTTTGTTATACGCTATCCTGTGCTTTTATGAATAGAACGCAACAATCCCAACTCGAGCCATTGCTGAATTAGACGGTCAAGACGGTCGTGGTGGGTGGAGCCTGGGCCTGGGGTGGAGCCTGTAAAGTTAAGATTTTCTATTGGCCGAAGACATAACGTCCGTCGTACGTTCGTCTAAAACGCACAAACACTAGTGATACCTACATGACATTAATGAAAATACGTTGGTGCAATGTTTTCATAACGTTTCAAAATGTTGTCAAATTAATATTTCATGGGCAATATTTGTAAACATTTTGAAACATTATGAAAACATCGCACCAGCGTTTTTTCATTAATGTCATGTAGGTATCACTAAAACGTTTGTAAGACCATGTCGCCATAACATTATTTCGTAATATCATCACAACATTACACATAACATTTATACCACGTTATCAAAACATCAATGTGTTAGCTGGGATGGCAATGCCGGAAATATCGGTTACATTCTCCCTGGTAATATCGGGTAAATGGGGTAATATTGGGTTGTAACAGGGAAATATTGGTCTACTATTTCCCCGTTATTACCCATGGATGGGTATGATATTACCCGGTAACTCCCGTTATTACTCGTTACAACCCGGGTAATATCGGGTAAAATGCCCAGTGGGTAGGAGCAAGATCTTCGATTTTTGCTCCACGCATGGTATGGCACATCGCTTTCTTTTGCCTGCTCAATCTCCTGGGTTGTAGCCGTTTGATCATTGAGTCACCGATTATTAGGATATCTGCATGGTTGTGTTCGCTAGGTGTGGGTGGCCGTTTTTTCATGGTAGGTGTCGGTTTCTGCTTTGTAGTGGTCAGTTTTTTGGTGCTTTTCCCGGTATTGGTCGAGCTGCTCTTGAAAAGAGGCCTTGTTTTTGGAGGGACAGGGCTTGTTTGGGGGAGTACAGGACTCCTGTTCCATGCCAGGCTGGACTTTTGGCTGCATATAGCTTCGTAGTAGGAGTCGATCAGGAACTCGACTTCGGTCCGGGAATCATCAAAGCTGTTTTCGATGTTGACCGGATCGACATCCTCCGTCGCCAATGCAGCAAAGCGGTTGCTTGTTGTTACCGCTGGACTGGCTGAACCCATGGTGGTACTCAGGTTGCTCAGGGCACAGGGCTGGCGTTTCGAATGGGCATCGGCTTCACGAGAAGAAGGGCTCATCAGCATATCAATGGTAGAATGGAGAGCATCACATTTCTTCTTCAAGTGGTCAATTGTTTCCCTTTGGGAAGAAGAAGATAAAGAAATCTGGCCAGAAAGTGTTGCAATTTGGTCTGAGAATTTCTGATCAAGTAAATGTATGTCGTTCTGAACCTGTAGGATGACTTGATAAATAACCTGTAGGGTGGGTTCAGATACTGGATCGAGGGCTATAGCACCTGTTAAATCTCGATCCGCAGTGCGCTTTGTTGGCTTCGGTTTAACCTGATTAGCTGAACTTAAACAAGACCTAGGAAAACTGTTCCGGCTGCTGTTTGTGTGGACCTACGGGATTTTAATGAGAAATTACAAGAAAATTGGGTACTTAGCTTTGTTGAAGAGTCGTTTGTCTCGTCGCCATCTTGGAAATCGTCACGGTACTTCTCCTTTGCAGACTCGAAGATCAAATTCCTTGCCGGTAGAAGCTCATCAATGGTACAGTTACTTCTCAACAGTGACTCTATGGGCACAGACGGTGTACTCTGTAGTTTTGAGACTATCTCCCAGCTAACAATTTTACGTTGTGACAACGTTGCCACATGGTCACGTTTTCGTTGCGGCAACGTTAGGAAATTGACGTTGCCGCAACGACTCCCATACGCGTCGCCACAACGTTATCACGCAACGTTAGGAGGACGTTGCTGCAACGTAAAAGAAACGTTTACCGGTACTTGATTACAACCTTGACGGCACGTTAATACGACCTAATCGGCACCTAACAGCAACGTATATGCACGTTTCTACAACCTTATGGAGACGTGATTACAACTTGATTATCACGTTACAGCAACCTTATTATAAGGGACGTTTCTACAACCATTTACAAACGTTATTGCAACCTTGTGGGCACATCTCTGCAACTTTGTTGGAACCTAAAAGCAACTTTATGGGACGTAATTGCAACTTTATTGGGAACGTCACTGCAACCTAATTGGCACGTCACTGCAACGTTTTGGGCACGTCACAGCAACTTTATGGGACGTAATTGCAACTTTATTGGGGACGTAATTGCAACTTTATTGGGGACGTCACTGCAACCTAATTGGCACGTCACTGCAACTTTTTGGGCACGTCACTGCAACTTTGTTGGAACGTAATAGCAACTTTATGGGACGCAATTGCAATTTTATTGGGCACGTCACTGCAACTTAATAATTGGCACATCACTGCAACTTTATGGCACACTATGCAACTCTGTGGACACGTTCCTGTAACATAATAGGGATATTTGAAGTTAATTTCTGTAAACGATAACAAATCAAATACATGTACATGTAAACGGAATTAATGTCATTCTAATTTTATTACAAAGAATGTTGGAAATGATACAAACAAGTCAACTTTTCTTAAAAATGACAGCACGCAAGATGTCATGATTTCTCAGGATGCTTGAGACTATTATTCACTTACAATCAAGAAACATATTTCATAATAATTTGGGAGTTTTAATGTTGATGTTTGCAAATGTATATTGCATTCAAGAAAATGAGTAAGTTCGTAATATGACCTGACCTAAAGGCCATGCAGGTCATACCCTAGGCTGCAAGAGCAAAAACAAACGAATTAGATATCGGAAATATTCGCTTCAAAATTCACCGGAGCTATTTTCTCCCTTTTCGTAGCGCATGCGGGAATAATTTCCGTGACATAACAAATTTGCGTTTACTTTGGCTTTCTTGCAATAATATGAACTTGTCTTTAACTGAACGAATAATAGTGTGATGGAGTGTGTAGAGTGTTGACAAAATATGTTACGGGTCTGGCCAAAGGCAATTGCGACGGGCCCCTTACCGGTTTTTAACATCTATGAAAGTCCCCCATCACACCATTATCCTCATAATAAATACCTTTTTGATAAAAAGATAAAAAGTCGACAAGTTGAAAAAAGTTAAACCATTTCGTTCTTTCAAATCAAATTAATTCAAGTGACATACACAATGGTAAAAAAATACATTGAAGCAAAATTATACAGTAGTTTCAGTTTGAACGTCGACAGGCTATATAGGGAGGTGAGTTTTAAATCTAACAAACAAAAAAATGACAACGTAAATAAGGTACACATTATTTTGAAGCGTCCTCTGCCACTGACAATCTATATAAAACGTTTTTACATGATCGTTTTATGTTGCTACAGGGTTTATGAAACTTGTACATGTAATTTCTTTTCGTGAAGGTATACATCGGTTTTCAGTAAATTGCGAAAATTAAAGTTAAATCAGACGCATTTCTAAATGGGAAACCACAAAATGGCGTCTCGTAACTTTCATAAATTTAATGTAAAAGAGTGAAAAACTCACTCTCCAAAAGAGTGAATCCCTTCTCAAACCACTCCAAAAGCGTGAATCTCTTATAAAAACCACTCGAAAGTGGTTTTCACTCTTTTCGAGTGGTTTTTACAAGAGATAAATTCACTCTTTTGGAGTGGTTTGAGAAGGGACTCACTCTTTTGTAGAGTGAGTTTTTCACTCTTTACATTAAGAGATTGTTCAATGTGTTTTAAGAGTTAGGCTCTTTTCACAGACCGTTTAATAAGAAATTCCAATACATCCAGATTTAGAAGTACAGGTCCACTCATCGGCAAGGTTGTAAACATGGCACGTCCCTCATCATGACGCGATTCTGATAAACAAATAACAGGAAAAAAATGTATCAGATAATTATTATGCCTGACCGATGGTGCACTAATTCTCTAAACTATTCCAAAACCAAGCCCTTCTCAGAGGCTGACAAAAGCCAAAAATCGGTAAAAGGTTTTTTGTCGATAAAACAAAATATACCGGTACCAATTAAAATTTTTTAGGGCAAAATGAATTTGTTTTGAGAGCATGGTCAAGCATCGTTATTCAACACACGACTGGAAAAAGAACACTTAATCACTTTACTCATTCCAAAAACCGTGTGCCTTTTACACTTTTTAAAAGTTATTTTCATCCTCTTAACAGGAATACAGATGTGATCGAAAAGTCAACTCTGTATGTACTTACGGAGAAAAACAAGAGATGATTCAAAAGCATCCCGCAAACGCCGTATGAAGTAGACAAGCAGTTCAAACATGTCACAGCCTGCCACCCATTGCACTCAGATGAAGCATAACTGCAGTGTGAGGACAAATTACAAAACATTATGAGCAATTTTAAGATTAATATACCAATAGAAATTAAAAACAACGGAACACGGTTTGTTGTTGTCCACATGGTCTTGAAGGAAACATTTTAAAAGTACAAAAGGCTGTTACAAAAAGTTAGGGCAATTCTTCTTTCATCTCTTAGCAACGCTGACCTAGCCACGAACCTTACCCAATCACACACAGTTCTAATATTTAATGCGGTCACTACACGCCAAAACACTTGAGCTATAACCGAAACGTCAAATTTCCGTGTACTTAGACATTCCAGCGAAATCTAGAGGACCGTGTTTACGCTGGAATGATTTGGTGTCTGAACTTTTGGCCAGGCCCTGTGACTCAATGGTACGCACGTAGCCATGACAACGACCTCGTTAATGTACAAACCATATGGTGCAGGCTTTATTTGGGGGGAAATATCTTAATAGTTAACTGTATTATTTTGCAGTTAAATTTGCAGTAGGGCTACTTTCCTTTGAGAAATCAAATTACAAGATACCGGCACGTACCACAGCTAACTCTTTCATGTTGTCAAAGCTAGTGTGGTTTGACCATTGCTTAATTGGAATCAAAATGGTACTGGTAGGGCTACACTACAAAGGTATTCTCGGTTTTTAAACACTGTCAGACATTTTTCCATTTTGCTAATAAATCATATAAGATTCTTCCATGCACAGCTATAAAAACTAGCCAACAGTTTTTTTGTTAAAACTCTATAGCAGTCCCAATCCTCCAATTTTAATAGGATTTTACATGCACCCTATAGGGGGTTAGATATGTCATTAATGCCTGCGAATCTGCCAGCATAGATCCGTATCATACTCAGTTTCCTTTGGGCATGTTGGGAAAAATACGACTTTTTCCAACTAAACAAGACTTAGAACGTTAGGGCCTACATGAACCTAATTGGCTGTTTCGAAAGTTTTTCGAAACAGCCCTTGTTTTCGTTAAGATTTTTTTTTTTTTCTTTTTTTTTTTTTTTCTTTTTCAGACTTTTTGCCCATAGACTTTGTACACGTTTTCGTTCTGCCAGGCACTTTGGCTACTTTTATGCTGCCGATTGCCTTTAAACTTAACAGACACTTAGACCAACTGCTCAGGATGCATGCCGATCTTTTACGTCATGGTGACGTCATCACGTGATTTTTTATGAATTTTAGAATTTTGAAAATCGTAACATTCATTAAATTATATCTAGCGAACAAAACAAGATATTTTCAAAATTCTTTTTCTTATAGCTTTGGTATGTCTCAAAGATATGCCTTAAAAAGCGAAAATTGTGTGACGTCATGATGACGTCATCAAAAATGCTTTTTTTTTTTTACGCATGTAAGGGTCAATCTGATTACAAAAATGTATATATTGAATTTTGCTGTACCCAATTCCAAAATTTCATGATTGTGGCTCACTCAAGTAAGAAATGACAGCCATTTCAAAATTTAGACCAAATTCAATATAACACAAAGGAATTCTGGGACGGGCTGATAACCATGGCTATTATGAGCTTGCTGTTTATAAAAGGGGTTGATTTCTAGTCTTTTTTCAAGTCGCTGAATTTTTGAAGTTTTAAAATCGTAACATTCTTTTCAATATATCTAGCGAACAAAACAAGATATTTTCAAAATTATTTTTGTTACAGCTTTGGTATGTCTCAAAGATATGCCCTAAATGGCGAAAATTGTGTGACGTCATGATGACGTCATCAACAATATTTCTTTTTTAAAACGCATGTAAGGGTCAATCTGATTACAAAAATGTATACATTGTATTTTTCTGTACCCAATTCCAAAATTTCATGATCGTGGCTCACTCAAGTGTGAAATAGGAGCCATTTCAAAATTTAGACCAAATTCAATATAACACAAAGGAATTCTGGGAAGGGCTGATAACCATGGGTATTATGTGCTTGCTGTTTATAAAACGGGTTGATTTCTAGTCTTTTTTCAAGTCGCTAAATTTTTGAAGTTTTAGAATCGTAACATTCTTTTCAATATATCTAGCGAACAAAACAAGATATTTTCAAAATTCTTTTTGTTATAGCTTTGGTATGTCTCAAAGATATGCCCTAAAAAGCGCAAATTGTGTGACGTCATGATGACGTCATGAAAAAAATTATTTTTTCAAGTCGCTAGAATATTGCACATAGCATTTGTAAACGTTTTCTTTCTTACCGGCCACTTTGGCTACTTTTAAACTTTTCAGACACTTACACCAACTGCTCACAATGTGTGCCGAACTTTTACGTCATGATGACGTCATCACATGTCACGTGACGTCATCTTAAAGCGGCATTTTTCGAAGCCATATATCTACAAAAGTACAAGTCCGATTAAGTTGGAACGTAATATCTAGGTATGCCACCGGGTGTTATAGATGAACATTGACATGACGTTATGATCAAGTCATAACATGTCACGTGGTGTCATCTTAAAGGGGCACTCGCTAGATTATTGCCCATTGCATTTGTAAACGTTTTCTTTCTTACCGGCCAGTTTGGCTACTTTTAAACTTGGCAGACACTTACCCCAACTGCTCAGAATGTGTGCCTAACTTTTACGTCATGATGACGTCATTACATGTCACGTGACGTCATCTTAAAGGGGCATTTTTCGAAGCCATATATCTACAAATGTACAAGTCCGATTCAGTTGAAACACACTATTTAGGTATGCCACCCGGTGTCATAGATGAAAATTGACATGACGTTATGATGAAGTCATTACATGTTATGTGATGTCATCTTAAAGGGGCATTCCCTAGGCTATTTCCCATAGCATTTGTACACGATTCCTTTTTTAAACCAATCCTTCACACATCCAATAACATCTTCATCCCTCCGTCATTGTTAACAAACAAACAACTTTAAATATTGCATACACATTTGACATCCAAACTAACAATAAAAAAATTAGAAACAGCCCTGTGTTTGTCCACAAACACTTGCCTCTAGTTTGTATTGTTTCCTCTATAAATGCTCAAAATAACAAACTAGCCCATCCACCTAATTGATTTGTACTCACAATTGATTCACAAATCTGAATCGACGGAACATTTTCAGTATCAACTAAAAACAAAGACTGTCCTTTCGTAAATTACGTTCGGAAAGTTGCCAGTATATATTTAGTGATTTGCTTGAAAAAGGTTTTACATGTATACGTAAGAATACTGAAAAATCGTATTCCCGAAATTACACGAGAGAATGTCACTGATAATTTTAAGATTTATAGAAAATATACAATTCCTACCTTCTGAAGAAATGCTGCTCTGAAAAGCTACCGTATACTAGTATTAGTACGTGTGGAGCCTGACTTAGCCGGGCATCAACTGGAGGGCGACCGTTAATAGTGGCTGCTTGCTCCCGCTCGCTCGGTAACAAATGAGCACCGCGATTCAAATGATGCGGAATTCGGTGCCGCGCATGCGCCGTGGTATTAGTTTTCTCTGAGAACGGGCAAATTTATGTAAGTTGGTACGCTCCATACAGTGCCGGAACACGATGCATGGATGCAGGTACAAGGATAGGCGGAAAAGATATGTCTAAGAATCGCAACATAACAGCAACTTTTTGAAAATACCATACCACACTTTCAAAACGTGATTTGCGAGTTAACAACAACGTTAAGATAAAACCTTCGTACGACGTCATCACTACGTCACATATTGCAACATCAATACAACATTGTGAAAACACCGAAATACAATGTTACCACAACGTCATTATAACAACATCAGAGCAATGTTGTGAAAATACTTAAGTATAACATTATTACAACATTATTATCACAACTTAATTACAACGTTTATGAAATAACCTCCATACAACTTTATCACAACGTCATAATTACAACCACAGAGTAACGTCGTGAATATACTTAACTACAACGTCAAGACAACGTGATATTGACAATTTAATGACAACGTTATGAAAAAACCTTCATACAACGTTAATGCAACGTGATATGATAACTTTTATACGACGTTGTCAAAATAACCAATATACAACATTTTTACAACCAATAAATGAACGGTCAAATGTTGTAGCAAAGTTGCTTTAACGTCCTCGTGAAACGTTACCAAATGACAACCTTTTCACAACTTTGCAAAACGTTGTGGCAACGTTATGTGTTAGCTGGGCTGCTCTATCTTAGAGTCAAGTTTTGATAGAAAACTCGGAGAGCCGATGTGACACACGTCTTGTCCGTTCGCAGCCATTACATGTACAGTTTACTACCTCCATGGTGCTACATGCACGCTAGTTTAGAGATGTTGACCCGTGCATCCTCCACCGTTTTATGGACCTTCGTTCCGCAACTTCGGGAAATTGTGTCACTGTGAAAGCTATGGTGAAAGCAATCTTTTTTTCACTGACTCCCCAGATATAGATGTACTGCGTCCCACGATTGTCGATTTTGGAACACAAGATGCAAGCATCAGATTTGACGGGTGTATTTTTTGAGGGGCTGGGCGTCGCCATTGCAGACATTTCAGAGAATATATACTACAGAAAAGTCACTAATAACGCGCGCCGACAAACTTTCATCAAGAAATCAGTGGAATCACCAACTGCACGGTTTTAATTTCTCTATATGTTAACAAGCTAATGCTGTATTTTTTCTATCCAATCAGGGCTTACTATTGGAAACGAGGTTGAAAATATAGTAAACCTTGGGAACGAGGTTTAGAAGGGGATTCCCCTCATCAAGTGGCGCATGCTAGGTTACTTAGTAATAGCACTTTTACTTATAGCAGGTATGCTTGTCGTACGATCGACGTACATGTAGTTCTCAGTCGTCATGTCTATCTGTAGCTGTAGTTCCCACGCTTGCTCTGGCTCTCTTGGCATCGTGCCGGCTGCCACAAAATCTGCTGCAATTCGTCAGCGCAGCTGGCCCATGCCAGCCCACCGTGAACTCTTCTCAGAATCTCAGAGTGTTTGTTTGGACGACTCGCTGCTTGCATGATCTTGCCTCCTTTGACTTTGTTCCACCATGGAGGTATAGCGCCACTTGCAACTGCTTTTAATCACGAATGTTTGAGGAATGCTGTATGAATTATCAGACTGCAGGAAAAGCCTTGGTTTACTGGGAGTTGACTGTCACTGTGGTCAAACAAAATTAAACATGTCATCGTCACAAAATACAAACGCAACTGCTCATCAGGAGACTCTAGACTCTGTGCAGCGTGTTGATCAGGAGCACGATGAAGGAAAACAATCACGCGCAGGAATATCTAATAAGACGCCTGAGCGGGTTGAACATGTATCACCCGTAAAATATCAAGTTGAAAACAGCTTGAGAAAATATGATAATGACGACGAACAGGGAAGGAAAATGGATGATTATCTTCTGAACACTTTAGATGAGATGGAGACAAGGACAGAGGCATTGCGAGAGACAGTCAAAGATGCAGAGATAGAGAGATTACGTATGCTGGAATCACTCAACACACTATTGCAGAGCCAAGCTCTGGAAAATGTTGCAGCAGGTACACGTACATTTTGGATACCCTTTTCACTGGGTAGTAGTACCCATGCTTTACACCATCAGTTGTTCAACCCCCCCCCCCCCCCCCCCCCCACTGCCTGACCCTGGGGCACCATATTCTTCTGTGCAAAAGTACATGTAGGCCTATAGTAATAATAATAATAATACAAGCATTTGTAAAGCGCCATCTATCTATGTAGACATATTCCGAGGCGCTTGAAGAAAAGAAACTGTCCAGAACTCTACAAATAATTAAATATACATGTACATGTGTGTATACTTGAAACAAAACCAGCAATCTAATTATAAGTTGAGTTAAACAGGAATGTTTTAAGAAGGCATTTGAAGGTATGTAAAGATTGACAGCTACGAATTTCCTGAGGCAAAGAGTTCCATAGAGTGGGCGCCGTAACTGAGAAGGCATAGTCCCCATACGATGTTCTAGTTCTTGGTGTCACAAGAAGATGTTTGTCAGATGACCTTAGGTGGCGATTAGGGGAATACTGGGTGAAGAGATCCTGCAGATATGTTGGTGCGCTGTCATTGAGGGCTTTCCAGGTAAGTAGGATTATTTTGAAGGCAACCCTCTGTTTGACTGGAAGCCAGTAGTAAGTATAGGTTTATATATAAATTTTTGGTGCAATCCGTCGATGTGTGCGATTGGTCGATCGTGCTGCGCTACTGGTCGATCGTGCTGTGCTATTGGTCGATCATATGGGCCGATCGCGCTGTCACTAGTCAAACACATTTTCTTTCTAATTCATGGCTCTGGAGGATTAATTTTAAAAGGTAAGAATCGACTAATAGAGCAGCACGATCGACCAATCGCACACATCGACCAATCGCACCCAACATTTTTATATATATATACTGACCTTTTCCAGCATAAGGCGACCGGTCACCGTATTTCTATGGGCTTGGGGCGACCGACCGGCTTAGGGAGACCGATTACCGGTCGCCTTAAGGTAAAAGCAACAGGAAGAGATGGGGTTAGGTTACAGTTTTTTTAATGCACGATGCCCATAGACCGGTCGCCCTAATGCGGGAAAGCTCGTTATATATATATATATATAACAAATGTGAGAAATGTGATGAGAACTGTACGATTTGGTTTAGCCATCCGGAAATATATCATATCTATTTGTGGAAGGTGTGGTAAAGCTGTGGAGCGTAGGTAAACTATCACCAAAAAGATGAGCTTTCTGACAATGTCCTTCCTTAGATCTATAAAAAATAAACAACAGAAAAATAGACTAAGTTTGGATAACAAAAAACAAGTACATTAACAGTTCCAACTACAAACTTATATAAAGAGCCATCATACCGATGTAAACGTCTGTCTTGCGACGAGATACAGTGTAGTGTGGGGTTGAACCGTCACAGTGGTTTGATTTATGTCGATCTGTGCTAAAACACACAAAACGGACATTTCCGACCCCCCAGGCTGTCACCAGTGCGGGACGAAAAAATGCTCTGTGTGCCCTTTCATTAACACATCCACCAAATTGACCAGCACCACTACCAAAGCAAGTTTTCCCATTACATCACATATTCACTGTAAATCTGACTGGTTAATTTATCTCATGCAACAAACAATATGTAGGCAAAACCACAACAACACTGTACACGCGCTTCACAAATACCAAATCGGACATAAAGAAATACAACACAGATCGACGTAAATCACTTCCCACTGCTCAACACTTCAGTCAAACAGACCACTGTATTCAAAACATTTCTCTCTGCGCCACTAAAATAATTCACAAAAAACGTGACTGTTCGTTCTAACTGGCGTCGTGGGTTCAACCCCACACTACACTGTACTGCTCTTCATATAAGTTTGTAGTTGGAACTGTTAGTGTTAATGTACTTGTTTTTTTGTTATCCAAACTTAGTCTATTTTTCTGTTTTTTTTTTTTTATAGATCTGAGGAAGGACATTGTCCGAAAGCTCATCTTTTGCTACGCTCCACAGCTTTTCCACACCTCTCACATATACACGTATACTAATTCGCGATTAGGTTGACCGTTTTTGATTATTTTTTAGACCTTAGGTTGACCGGTGGCATTAGGGCGACCGTTTGACGGTCGGCTTAACGCACAACCTCTTTGAATATTGAGAATTTTATTGTCGAAAATGAGTTGTACCGATAGAGGATGGTCCAAAATGAAAATGTACCAAATTTCGTGGGGTTTGAACAGGGAATATTTGGGTTAGATTACATTAACCCTAACCCTTCAGGGTATTTTGGCTAGAAACCCTGCCAGACGCATCAGATTGCATACTTTGTCACATTGACTTGTGTGCAGAGTGCAGCAAGGTCAAGCTGTCACCACATGTGATTATATGATATATATTTATTTCCATGCTTCACGGATACAATAAATTCATTTATAGTAGGGCCTATATATGTATATTACAACAATTATACTTATACCTTCGTAGGAATTAACAAGAACTTACACATTTATTTATGTGTTATAACCGAAAAGCATGGCAGGTCCTCGGTAAAAGCCGAAGGCTTGTGCGAGACCAAGGGCCTGTTCCACTTATAACAAATGACTAATTACATGATAGAAGATTAAATAGGAAAATATAGATATGAAAATGATAATAATACTGCAGATGTGCTGCGTCTGGCAGGGTTAGGGTTAAAGTTGACAAGATTTTGTGTACAAGTCTATGGGACGGTTGGCCTATTAGCTATTTATAAATAATATATATATATATATAACGTTCCTTCCTGCATTGTATGGCAACATAACGACATCAAAATTGGAAGGAGGAAAGAAACGTCCCAACTTTATATACCGAAATGCTTTAACAAAATTTACATCTAAATCATTGAAACGATCTAAGAAATGTCAGGTATTCAAGACGGGGTCTTTTAAGTCCGATCAAAACAAATGAAACGGGGTTAAGTTAGTTCTCTGCACCAAGAAGAACACTAAATCTGAACACTAAATCTCAAAGATTGCAAGAATTTGGCTGGAGTATACATTTGAATCATTGAAACCATCAAAGCAATGCAAGATATTCAGAATAGATTAATTTAAGGCTAATGGAACTGCGTTAAATCAGTTCACTACAAGGAGAATTACTATTACCCAAGTAATAAATCTAGATAAATTACTGGAATATAGACGGTTTAGCAGAGACGATGAGGCAAAATGTACAATTTTGGAAAACGTAAATATTTATTAATAATCATTCATAAATGCCTCAGCGAGTTTCACTATCCCTATTGGTCGAGAGCCTTTCACGTGGGTGTGTTTAAACGGTTGTTTAAACACGGCTTAAACGGTTGTTTAAACACGGCTTAAACGGTTGTTTAAACACGGCTGGAAGTTGTTTAAACACGGCGCGGTTTTAAACATGTTTTCCGGTGTTACACGAAATGTAGAGTCCTACAAGATCTGGTCCATTTTATTGGTTGAACACTCGAGCGACCAGTCACTCTCCTAATAATACAAGCGCAATACTACCGATGCGTCCGTATTTAGAGTCCATAATTTCACACTACACCGGATCTGCTGCGTTCTGCACCACCTGGCAAGCGCGTCGCGCGTGCGTCAATTTCCATATGTTTAGCACTACTCGCGCGTGGCACGAACCAATAAATAGCTGAAGGGGTGTTTTACAAACTAAGGTAACAAAAATTAACAAAATCATTGGAAATTTATAATTTTTGGTGTTTTTTGCTTAATTATACAAAATGGTATTTTATAAATGGGAATAAATATGTGCTGGGCCGGTTTTAAACGTACGTTTAAAACCGCCTTGGGGCCTGGACGCTGATAATGACCCTCGCCTTCGGCTCGGGTCATTATCAAGCGCCCAGGCCCCAAGGCGGTTTTAAACGTACATGTACGTTTAAAACCCACCAAGCCGGCATAAAAGTCTGTAATGCCTGATAAACTGGATAAAAATTGCTACGTGGGGGGACGTGGGGAGGGGAAGGGGAGGGGAAGGGGAGGGGAAGGGGCGGGGGGGTCGGGGCAGGGGGGAGGGGGTCAGGTCAGGTCAGGTCGGGGGTATCAATTGATAGGCGCATTACAACATGCATGAGTTATTTAAACTTTATGTACTTGTAAGAGAGGAATACTGTATCATACATATATGCATATAGTACAGTACTTCAGAATCACATTGTACACAAGATAAATGTAGGACACTGTTTCAGGAAACTGGCCTTATACATCCCTTTAGAGTGAGTATAAGCGATTTAAAGTTAATGACAGTCAGGTTTGAATAACAGAAATTGTTTTTACATAAAAAAAATAACAGAAATAAAAATAAATCAAAACGTGATTTTTATTAGTGATTTTTAAATATTTTTTCCTAGTGATTTAAATCATGATTTAAAGAGCAACTAAAACGCCAAAATATTGTTTGACTTTTTGGACTTTTCCGACAGTTTAAATACTCTTTTAACTGATGGAGATTAGTTTGCAGACGAGAGGGATTTTTTTATTTAAAAAAAAAGGGTTGTTATTCTGAATCATTTATCCTGTTTCGCGAAAGCTCATTATGTATGTGAACGTACACGTGTAGAGTCGGTTGATACTACAGCTAAACACTATGCATGTACGTACGTGGAGTTGATGCTGCTGGAAGTGTTTTAGTGGACATAACACCTCCGTTTTCAAGTCTATTTTGTCAAATGTCGATATTATTTCAGTATGAGCATGGTTCTGAGATAATCATTATGCCTCGATCGTGTGTAGTTGAGGGTTGCACGAGGAACAGCGACAAAAAACCTGACCTAACCTTCCTATGATTCCCAGTGCTGAATGGAGTTCAAAGGCGACAGTGCAGGGTCCGCTTTGTAGACAATACAATATCTGATTTTCGGCTGTTGAAATGGTCGAAAATATGTGCAGAACATTTCGCCAAAGACTGTATTGATGATAGTGTTAGTATGAAAACTCAGGTGAGTTTAAAGGCACAATTCTGTTTAAAGGCTGGAGCCATTTCAATTTCTAAAGGCACCGAGCATTCCAATCCTGTCCCGGACTCACGCGCCCCAGACCACGACGATGTTCCCTGCGGTTGCCGGCTCGAGCAGCCAGAGCCCCGGCCGTCTCCCCCTGTCCACGCTCGCTTAGCTCAACATGCATTGTACAAGCACGGTACCGCATGCGCTGCATGCGATTGAGTCTGGTACCTTATAGGGCTGACGATATTTATTTTTTTCGTAGTCGATTTTTTTACCTCGCAATATCGCCGATATGGCGATAAAATCGTCAACAAATTTCAGCATGATTGAAATGTCGCAAAAGTTTGTTCATAACTACATAATTGCCGGACGTGTTTGTCGCAGTCATTGTTTGAGGCCGTTCTTAGGCCAGCCATCAATATTGAGAAACAGCGTAGTCTAAGCTTAGTCTGGGGATATCTGGATCAAAGCCTTTTCTTTGTTACCGCCACCAGCCAGAGCCATTACCCTATACACTCCAGACTATTGTTACCTAACATAGCCCCCCCCCTGATTTCTTAAAAGAATTCCTGAGATTCCGGGAACACAATGGCCAGAGCTGAGCTGGCGAATTTGCATGTGAATATTACAATGCGGAGTACGCTGATTGTATACTTCAGATATTTAGAACGTTTTAATAGATTTTGCATCTTATCGCAGATTTACTGACAGCTTGTCCATTATTATACACTTAGACTTTAAACCAAAAACAATTTGTTTTCTCCCCTATTTATATTTTTGTCTGCGAGTTGTTGAATACCTTTATTTTTTAAAATTGAATTACCATTTTAAAAGAATGATCCCGAACCGAAAAAAATGTTCGCTAAAACTTCTGAATTTGTGCAATATTTCGATCTCTCCATCACCCAGTGCCCGCTGGATAAATGTACTCTCCAGATGCCACCACGTGTGGTTGGCATGGAATATTTTGTATGTTTTATTTTCGCGCTATACGCAGGCTTTGCAGTCCAGGGCGCCCTACACAGAGAAACTCTGGAGCTAAACCCATTATATACATTTTGTTACATGGTATTACAATGTATAAATAATTGTATACCTCGCAAAAGTTGAGCTGTCAATCACTTTATAAGGTTTCAGGGTTGGGGGTGCAGTATATTTTATTTCAGACATACTTTTCTTTCAGGGCGAATGAATACTGACATTGTAATGAGTACTGATTTTTTTAAACATACTTGTAGCTTGTCGGAACAGGTGAGCATTAATATTCCAAGCAAAGGATACAATAATCAATCCTTCCGTTTAATTCAGCCACGGGAGGGTAAAAATTATTCTCCTTGCTCGACGGTAAATACCGCAATCTATGGATTTATTTAATCAGCTATGTGTCCCCTTTGTGTTATATTTGTTCTGCTTGCTCTAATTTTTCTGGTGATTTTCACGGCAAGGTTGCGTTCAGCCCGCCCACTAGACTATCGACGGGTACCAGCGAATTGTGTAGATACCAACAGTCAATCAGCTGATTTATTTAGAGCTGATCAGCAGGAGGCACGAACCACGTGCGAGCAGCCCCAAGTGCAGAGAAGCATTGAAGCATTTCTCAATGAATGGTTGAAATGGATATGCCCACTAATTTGCATAGATTTAAATATGGCTCAGTCTACACAAAACCACATTTTGAGAAGTTTTCTGGGTTAACTTTATGAAAATTACACTGGGGGTAACACAAAGGGTAACACCAGTGGTTACATTTTGAAAACAACTTCTTTGCAATACAATCGGCATAATTTGGTCTAAAAAATGATCATTTTCTAGCTGCCTACCATGAATAGAAATTACACCATTTTTGTAGACTATCGGATCGCTTGTTCAATGTCATTTGGTGATTTTCTTAAAAAGTTCCCCGCAGTACGAATCACCGAGCCACCAAGTGGTCAATTATCTTATGCACCTATCAATAGCTTTCCCACCCCTCCCCTGGGCTGCCCCACCCAAGATGTGGGGATTGTCACTTTTGAAGTGACCAAATTCCCACTCCTGGGGCAACATTTTAGTGACAATCCCCGACATACATGGGTGGGGCACCCCCACCTCATGGTTTTGAACTTCTAATGATGTGGAAACAATAGCAAAATGAGTGACCAAAATCCCCACCCTGGGGCTTGAAAAATGTGACCAAACCCCCACATATGACCTGGGGCAGCCCGGGGGAAGGGGTGGGGAAGCAATTGATAGGCACATTATTTACACTATTAATAAAAAGTTCGAAAGGATGATGTCATTTCGACTTGAACCTCGCTTACAAGGAAATAAATTTTAGCGAATTTGCTGGTAAAAAGGAAGTATCACCGATTTTTTAAGGGAAAAAAGGGTTCTGGAAAAAATCGCCGATTTTAAAAACGATATCGGCGATATCTCGATTTTTCGATTACAAAAAACATGTAGCCGATTTTGATTTTTGGGTGGCGAATATCGCATCATGGCGATTTTATCGTCGTATCGCCCAGCACTAGTACCTTATACCAGAAATTGTGTGTATGAGAAGGTGCGGGTCCTTAGGGCTGCATTAGCAAAGTCGCCAGACTAGAGTATAGCATCAGCTCACACACAACTCATCACCGCGCAGGTCCCAATAAAAGCCGACTGCAAACAAAGGGAAGTATGACTCATAACTAGCTTTTCAGCAAGAACAAGCCTACAACCCCAATTCTAAATGTGTCTCACAAAGATATCAACACTTTAAAATATGTTTATCGTAATGTGACACCTGAATCATGTGCAAAAAGCACAGCAAGTAATACTAGCCTTAGTTGGTCTTTAAATTTTTGAACCTTAAAGCCATATATCTCATCAACAGAACATGGTAATTTCGAAATTCTTTTTGTAATAGGTTTGTTAGATCATACATACTTAGATATGTGAAAAATGTGTGACGTCATGATGACGTCATAAAAAATGTGCTTTTTTGAAAGACATATAAGGGTAGGTCCGATCGTCATAAAAATTTATGGGTAGGCAGATAGTGTCACTAGCATGGAAAATCCGAAGTGACGACATGATGATGTCATTGGCTGATTTTCTATGAATTTTTAAATGTTTCAAATTGATCAAACAATCCACATTTTTCTAATCTACATAGACAATGCACATGTTTTATTCCACTCATCACTTTTGCCATTAAACAGACTTCTCTCTGAATGAAAGTTTTTATAGACTGAGACCCTGTACCGAACTCGTGCATATTACTCTAATGTTACAATGTATGATGATGTCATCACGTGTCACTTGACGTCATCTCAAAGCTGCGTTTTTAAAGGGCCCATATCTAGAGAACTGTCCTGATGACGTCATCAAAAATGTGCTTTTTTGAAACACATATAAGGGTAGGTCCGATCTTCATGAAACTTGGTGGAAAGGTAGATATATTGTCACCAGTATGCAAATTCTAGTTACTTCATGATTATGTCATCATCTAGTTTTTATTACTTTTAAAAATTATATATTTTTTTAATTTCAAAATTAGAAATTACAAGGTAGATTTTGGTGAGAATTGCAAACCTGCGGAAAAGCCATGTGTTCTGTCTGTCTGACAGACACACAACGTCTAGTATTTGTTCTGCTTCTTGTTATATCAGAAATGCCATAGATGTGCCATAAATGCACATGTTTCATTCCACCCGTCACTTTTGCCATTAAACAGACTTCTATCTTAACCCTAACATCCCAAGCCTTTTTACTAGAATCCTTCCCTAACCACACAAACTCCGACACTGTGTAGTAAACCAATGGCACATTCTTTCTACTTAGTCAAAATCAGGGCATCAATTAGTCCCATGCAAAGTGATGGTGCCAAGGCTCTACAGTACCCAATCACACAAAATTCAACACAATGGGGTGTTTGATTTTGGCAGGTTAGGGATGGTTAGGGTTGAAAGTTTACATAGACTGAGACCCTGTACTGAACTCATGCATATTACTCTGACGTCATGATGACATCATCATGTATCAAATTACAAGCAATTAAAGATTAATATAGATTTAATCTTTGAAAATCAATTTAGAATCGACCGTGTGAGACCTGAACTTGATTTTTGTGGGAATTGATGGTATAATCCAGGATCTCGTGTGCATCAAATCACGTGACCCTTCCGGTCCAAACCAGAAGGGCCCTATAATTTAAAAGTGGAAAAAGATGTGAACTTGCTTTCAACGATGTTAGTCTCCGGCTAGGTTGTACTTCACAAACAAAATATACCTGTGACGTCATAAAATGTTTGAGCGCCCTCTAGCGGCAGGTTGAATAATCAGTTGATGTGTGTGGCGAAGTTTGCTGAAATCACTTTAATTGATGTATATAATGTAGGGGAACAGATTTTTATTAGACCTTAAATACCACCTGGACATATATCATAATCACAATATCCTTTGCATCACAATTTACCGCTTTACAGTTTCACACTGTGATGTCCACCTATGCAATGTAATCTGGTTCTGGTTTATTCGGTGGTGCGTATTTATACTTATTTAGTCCGATATCCTAATAACTAGAATATCATAAATCTAGTTATTTAAATTCTATATTAGGAAGTTGGGGACCACTAATTGGCATCAGTCATCCTTTCACGAATGGCGGAGTAGCCTTTAGAGTCCCTGACGTTAACCGCCCGCACGGTCTTGACGGTCTTTTGTCGTTGACGTTGCTGTATTCTTCAGGTATCATTTTTGCTCCCGAATTTCCCCTCATTTTATGACTGATTTTATGACTTCATTATAATCAGTCAAACCTTTGGGTATTACAGATGCCTTTCATTGGGCTGGGGAATCTTATATCATCATTATTTGTGGATTTTGAGTGTGTTTATTTGGCACGTAAATCTGAGGTTTCAGTCGCTAATTAAACGCTATGTGTTTATTAGGGCTGTTGTCGACAGGCCTTTTGTCGACAATGTTGGCGACAATGGCAGTTTTCCGACATGTCAATACAGATGACTCATTGTCGAAAATAAAAAATGTAAAATAAAAAAAATTGCACGCAATCTGTGTGCCATAAAACGCTGATTTTTGTCACAAGTTACACAAAATAAACTAATGTGAGACCTAGCTTACTAGTACTAGTAACGCATTAACAACCCATGATTTTGTATGTGTTTTCTTGTCCAAAATGCCGACTAATACTTGCGGTATATTCAGCCGGTGAGTTTCCCGAGACACCACCATTTTCTTTACCTATCTTTCACTATGGTGGCACACGCAAGAAACAAATTCCTTCCTCCATGGTTCAATGCACGGAATTGGAACCGGAGATGGGCCAAACAATCTTAGTTGCAACATGATTCCCGTCATGCCTAACCGGCCTTGGCTCGCTGTCAAGTTGCAAAACAAGCAGGTCGCGACCATCGTTTGCAGGGTTCGGTTTATTTTTTTCTCAATTACAATGATTGCTAAATGTAGTTATTAGTCGTAAAAGTCTGAATAAAAACCAATATTAATTAGGGGTGCAAAGATACCACAATACGTTTCGGGATACGTTACGTAAAAACAACAAAAATAACCGCCATAAAAACCGAACAAATTAAAAAGACCACCCCCCCGCAAATGTTTTATTTCCACACGCCATAAAAAGTGAATGCCTCCTATCCTAGTAATATAATGAAGTTGCATATATATGTACATGTATGCTCCATTTTAACATAATATAGTATGAATTTTGTAAGATCTAAAATAACAATATTAACGTGTAAACAAACGAAGAGGATTTTGCGCCGCAAAATTATTTCCGATTCAGAGACATGTATACATAAAGCACAACTCATGGGAAGAATTTAATAACGATCAACTGTATATACAGCGTTTGAAGTGCGGTGATTGTACTAAATTCTCACTACATTCGTGGTTGCTGTATATGCGCGCCATCCATTGCGAGTAACCACGCCCTTAAGTTCCGTAAGGTCAATGATGTAACGGTCGTACCATGCATGCGCTGCACCTACTACATTTTTATTGGCTGATATTATAACGAACATGCATAATACATTTCGCATACACGTGGGCGGGCACGCACACGCACATAAAGTCTTGGCTGGTCTTGTCTGGATGTCGAGCTGAAGATGTACAATGTACACACTGATCGTGGATCTCGCGTTTTGCCAGCTAAAATAGAAATATTTGGGACAGCAAATGACTTTACAACGTAGCAGTAATGTCATCGCTACGATCTGTAGCGTCCGTGAATGCAATGTCATTTTGGTGTTTTTGATCAGTCTAAACCCATTTTTTTCGCGCGAGCTGTTCTAATAATAGTCTGGGGATTTTTCTGGTCATTACTGCGCATGGCTCAGGCCTAATACATGACACATGATAATTCCAAATTGAAACATTGCCAAGAACGGGATAGTTTTATATTCAACAATTATTAAAGTAAAGAAGAAAGGTAAGAAATCGGACTTCACGTCCGCGTTTCAGTAATATAAACAGAAAGTTTTACCTGTAGTCAATGCGTGAATTATTTACCCAACTCGTAACTTGCTTTTGTCGACAATTGTCGATGTCAGAGTTTTATTTTGCCGACATGTCGAAAAGAAAAATTGCCAACGACAACAGCCCTAGTGTTTATGCACACAAAGTTGTGCAATGGCAGCCCTCATGGGCGACAGTACGCGCTGTGTATTGCAGATGCACTGTGTGTGAATACAATGTATAAACACCAGATTTGGGGGGTCGCGCAGTGTTGCGTGGCAATGATAATGCTTTAAATTGTGCTTTATGCTCAATCATGTTATCTTTAGTTGTGTGTGTGTGCATTATATTTTATAGCCACGTACAGAACTGTAGGTCCGATTAAGCTCAAACTTGTTTTGTTGGCAGACCGACTTGTTTTCGATGAAAATTGTCGTGACGTCATGATGATGTCATTATACATTTTTGGAAATTGTTCAGTTTTTTAACCTTGAAGCCATATCTCGACAACAGAACATGCTGATTTTGAAATTCTTTTTGTTTTGGATTGTATGGTCATGAATATTAAATTTGAAACATGTGTGAAGGAATGATGACGTATATCAAAGCGTGTTTTTTGAAACAATTAGTATGATCATGTTTTTAACGAGATTTACAAAAGAATAAAAATAGTACATGATGACGTCATCATGACGTCACTTCAGATTTTGCATCAGGTTTCATGACGATCAGACAAACCCTGAAAAATTATGCTTTTGATGACGTCATCATGACGTCACAAATTTTTCATATTTTATATAAAAATCTGTCACCTAACCAACGTATTACAAGGTCGTATTCCCACTTAATATAGATGAAGATCTCATAGTGAAGACGTGTCCCGAACATAGACGTCATGATGACGTCATCAGGGGTCATGTGACGTTATCTTAAAGGTGCATTTTTGAAGGGCCCATATCTAGAGAAGCATAAGTCCGATTGACTTCAAAGTTGCTATGTGGGTAGGCCGGCATGTGTTATAGATGAAAATTGACGTGACGTCATGATGACGTCATCATGCGATTTTATAGTAATTTTTAAGTTTTTGAACTTTGAAGCCATATTTCAACAACGGAACATGCCAATTTCGAAATTCTTTTTCTAATAGGTTTGTTAGGTCATAGATACTTACATATAAATGTAAAAAATGTGCCTTTTTAAAAATTCGTAGAGGTCCGATTGCCATGAAAATTGGTGAGTAGTTAGATATTGTCACTAGCATGCAAAATATAAAGTGACGTCATGTCATGGACTTATTTTCTATGAATTTTTCAATGTTTTAAATTTCATTCTACTCTAAAAATTTTACACTGTAATTGATCAAATTGACTCTAAATATGACACAAACCAAGACCACGTTGCAAGTGTTTGTTTTGACAAGTGCCATTGTGATGACCTCATCATTGGTCACGTGATTCTTAATCAAAGATGCATACTTTAAGGTCCTATATCTAGAGAACGTTAGGTACATGTATGCAGGTAGATAAACAAGGATGTCTTATAGATGTAAATAAATCAATGTAAAATATGTGTGACATCATAATGGCATCATCAAAGGCATAATTTCTTGAAAGACATATAGGTCCGATTGTCATGAAACTCGGTGGGTACATGTACATGTAGGTACAAATGTACATTGTTCACCAGTGAGCAAAATTCGAAATGACATTATAAAAAGTAATGCGGAAAAGCCCTATGTTCTGTTTATCGAAGAGACATAGACCTCTAGTTGGCTGTTTCGGAAGTTTTCTGAAACAGCCCTTGTTTTCGTTAAGTCGTTAAGATTTTTTTTTGGCTGTTTTGGAAGTTTTCCGAAACAGCCTTTGTTTTCGTTAAGATTTTTGTTCTTTTTTGCTGTTTCGGAAGTTTTCCGAAACAGCCCTTGTTTCCGTTAAGATTTTTATATTTTTGTATTGGCTGTTTCGGAGATTTTTCCGAAACAGCCCTTGTTTTCATTAATTTTTAGCGGTTCCGCATACAGTGCGGAACCGCTCTTGTTTTCGTTAAGATTTTTTTTTTTTTTTTTTTTTTTTCTGCCTAAATCGTCATTGAGTTTGTACACGGATTTTCTAGAGGTCACTTTTGTCATTCAACAATCTCAGATCTTAATATAAACGGGCACATACATAGACCCTATAGCGAACTCGTTTCTCGAAACATGACGTCATGATGACGTCATCGGGTGTCAAATCACAAGCCATTTAACATAATGTTGGTCAATCTTTGAACCTCCATATCGCATCAACCGTATGAGACCACAACTTGCTTTTTGCGGCAACAGATAGAGTTGGCATAGGGCTTCACTTTTTAGTGTGTGCGTGAAATCACGTGACCCTTCCTTCCGGGTCAAATCGGCTCAAACCGAAAGTGGCTCATAGTTTAGAATTGGTAAAATATTTCGAATTGCTTTCAACGATGTTAGTATCCGGCTAGGTTGTACTGAACAAAAAAAATATTTGTGACGTCATAAAATGTTCGAGCGCCCTCTAGCGGCAGGTTGAAAAATGTATAAAATGAATAATTAGTCGATGTGTGTGGCGAAGTTTGTTGAAATCACTTTATAATTGATATATATAATCGGCTTCATGCTAAGAACAAGTTGAGGGGGAGAAAGATTGATGACGTCACCAGACCGGAAGTTGCAATTAAAAGACCTTTAAACCTTAAAAAATTGCTGTAAAATCAACCGCGAGAGATATATTCCAGATATTTGCTTTAGATGGCAGAGTTAACATAGCTTTCGAGCTTTCTGATAATGACGTCACGCTGACGTAATCAAATATCGGATTACAAGCAATCAAAGATTTCTAGATTTAATCTTTGAAAATCAATATAAAATCAATCGAGAGAGATCTGATTTTGCTTTTTACGGGAACTGATAGAACAATCCATGGTCTTCATTTTTGATATTACGTGCAAAGTCACGTGACCCTTCCTTCCGGTCCAAACCGGAAGTGCCTTATAATTTCAAAGTTTAATCTTTGAAAATCAGTATAAAATCAACCGAGAGAGGTCTGATTTTTCTTTTTACGGGAACTGATAGAACAAACCAGGGTCTTCATTTTTGATATTACGTGCAAAGTCACGTGACCCTTCCTTCCGGTCCAAACCGGAAGTGCCTTATAATTTCAAAGTTTAATCTTTGAAAATCAATATAGAATCAATCGAGAGAGATCTGATTTTGCTTTTCGTGGGAATTGATAGAATGATCTAGGGTCTTCATTTGTGATATTACGTGCAAAATCACGTGACCCTTCCTTCCGGTCGAAACCGGAAGTGCCTTCTAATTTGAAATTGCTAAAAGATGTGAACTTGCTTTCAACAATGTTAGTCTCCGGCTAGGTTGTACTTAACAACAAAATTATTGGTGATGTCATAAAATGTTAGAGCGCCCTCTAGCGGCAGGTTGAACAATATTAAAAATGCATAACCAGTTGATTTGTGTGGCGATGTGTGTGGCAAAGTGTCACATGACATCAACCTAAATTTGCAAAATTAGCAACATACATCTTCCGTCAATAGAGGGCGGTATATAGCTCGAATCGAAATTGGGTGTGGGTGGTGCGTGCCGATCGTATCTTCGGCTGCGGATACACAAATGTACGTCCGTATATTTCACATTACAACAACCTTCAACCTACTTTGAGTAAGGTATTCCCAATGTTTTGTGTGCTGATCTTGAACGTTATTTTTCTCACAAGCAATGTTAAGTCACTCGTGAACAACTGAAAAACCGGAACCGCCTGTGCCCGTCCTCGCGATGGGAACACTTCTCGTTTTTTTTTTTTTTTTTTGCCCCCCCTCCTTTTTCAGACTTTTGCCCATAGCATTTGTACACGTTTTCTTTCTTACCGGCACTTTGGCCACTTTTAAGCATCCGATTGCCTTTAAACTTAACGGACACTTAGACCAACTGCTCAGAATGTCTGCCGAACTTTTACGTCATGATGACGTCATCACGTGATTTTTGATGAATTTTTTAATTTTGAAAATCGTAACATTCTTTTTAATATATCTAGCGAACAAAACAAGATATTTTCAAAATTATTTTTGTTATAGCTTTGGTATGTCTCAAAGATATGCCCTATAAAGCCAAAATTGTGTGAAGTCATAATGACGTCATCAATTTTTTTTTTTTTACACATGTAAGGGTCAATCCGATTCCAAAAATGTATACCCTTTATTTTTCTCTACCGGAATTCCTAAATTTCATGATCGTGGCTCACTCAAGTAAGAAATAACAGCCATTATACAATTTAGACCAAATTCAATATAACACAAAGGAATTCTGGGAAGGGCAGATATACCATGGCAATAAATGTGCATGATGTTTATAGAAACGGTTGATTTCTAGTCTTTTTTCAAGTCGCTTGACTATTGCCCATATCATTTGTAAACGTTTTCTTTCTTACCGGCTACTCTGGCTACTTTTAAACTTGACAGACACTTACGCCAACTGCTCACAATGTGTGCCGAATTTTACGTCATGATGACGTCATCACATGTCACGTGACGTGATCTTAAAGGGGCATTTTTCGAAGCCATATATCTACAAAAGTACAAGTCCGATTAAGTTGAAACGTAATATCTAGGTATGCCACCGGGTGTTATAGATGAAAATTAACATGACGTTATGATAATGTCATCGCATGTCACGTGACGTCATCTTAAAGGGGCATTCGCTAGATTATTGCCCATAGAATTTGTACACGTTTTCTTTCTTACCGGCACTTTGGGTACTTTTAAACTTGGCAGACTAGTAAAACAACTGCTCATAATGTGTGCCGAACTTTTACGTCATGATGACGTCATCACATGTCACGTGACGTCATCTTAAAGGGGCAGTTTTTGAAGCCATATATCTACAAAAGTACAAGTTCCATTAAGTTGAAAAGTAATATCTTGGTAGCCTAGTAGGTTTATAGATGAAAATTCACATTTTGATGACGTCATGACATGGTACGTGATGTCATCTTAAAGGGGCATTTTTGAAGCCCTTTTTTTTAAGTTCGATTAAGTTCTGGGTAACCCAACATGAGTTATAGGTAAAAATTGATGTGACGTCATGATGATGTCATACAATTTTATAGTAATTTTCAGGGTTTTGAACCTTTAAGTCATACCTCATCAACAGTACATGCTAATTTCGAAATTTTTGTAATAGGTTTGTTTATTAATAGGTCATAGATACTAAGGTTTAACCGATCATCGGATCGGACATCGCATCGGGCCGATGTTTGGCAATATCGGCAAAACATCGGATTGGCAAAATTTGTAAGGTTTAACCGATGACGAACCGATGTTCGGCAATGTCAATTAGCAAACTTTACACTCAATTTTATCATACACAAATGTAATGTTTTTTTATTAGAGCGCGAGTAAAAACGATGTTTTATTTTTGTGTGAAAAATGAACAGTTTTATGCTGTGATGTATTATCATTCGGTGTAAATATCTCCGAGCTCTGCGTCTATGCGATGCGCGCTATCTGCACCGCATGCGTGAAAACTCAGTGCCCGAAGACAACGGAGCTAGCAGTCAGTGCATGACTGTACTGGTCTACTGAACGTCATGAACGGAGTCGGGGAACTACACTGTGTGAAGCCACCACGCATTGTGGACTTTAGTTCAGCCGATCACATGTCTCTTGCATGCACAGCATTGGCGATATGTGTGCACCGTGTAATGTTATATACAGCGTGAATACAAAAATACCCTTGAAGAAAGACCAGCATAGACGCCCTAATGGGGAATTCCCTTCACGTGTGCCAATTTTGCTGGACTGAAGCTTGAATTGAATAGAAATCACTGCGAGTTCGGCGTCGTATTTTTTACGACCGCAGATTTTTCTACGTACATGTAAATAAATGCCTGGATTAGTTTTGCCCATTGTCCTAATTTGTTCTCCATTTCAACTTCTATCCAACAACCAGCAGTGTTAAAATAAAATTTAATAGGGTCGGTTGGTAGGCATAACATGTTAATTTTCTACCCCCCTGCTAAAGGTGAGAATAATAAACGCAATACCTGTGTTAGAGGGGTCCCGAAACGAAGTACATGTACAAATTTTGAGATGCTTTGTGAGACATATATGCCTGATGAATTTTATGTGATACGAGCATTGCAAAGTGGAAAATAAAATTTACGTATTGTAAAAATAATCAGCTTCCTTCCTATTTCTTTAAAACTGTAAACTTGTATGGTTAAGCCAAAACTCTCGTGTTGTGAATAATCGACCTTTTTATTCAGAACAAAGATAGATACATGATTGATAGCCTATTAATCAGCAAAAGCAATAAACTAAACAAAATAAATATGAAACTGCGATCACCATTATCACAAACTGCACGCACAGAGTGCCGCGATACGAAAGCAGTCCATGCCGTACAACGCGCGGGCGTGCCCGGCCAACTGACAGCTCCATGCACGGTGCGTCACCGTAACACGTTGGCGACACGTGGAATTATCACTCAACCACTAGTCCACTTTTTGTCGCAATTTGTCGAAAGTTTTGATTAAAACACATCCTGATTTTGACTACATGTATCCTTGTTGGTCCGATTCTTTGTTGGTTTTCGCCGGGATTTTATGAACAAATCTTGTCGAGTGGGCCTACGAAGTTCTAGAATCTTTTAGTAATTTGTTGCCTCCAAAAGCATGCGTGTCAAAGCATGGTGTTGCATGAATAAACACCCCCCAACAACGGACCCGCTCTGCGCAATGCGCAGGCGCAGACTTCTTTTTTCCCCATGATCGAGCCTGTACTTATTTTGCCGCATGCGCACGTACTCCCGGCCGAACATCGACAAGATGTACACGATCTTTGAGTTACGCATAGTTTCACATGTCGGCAAGTACCGCTACTGTATGGGAATTCCGGACGCCCGGTCGGCAATTCCTACTATTATGATCGAAAATCGGTATCGTAGAATTAATTTATCTTCCTCTATCTACCTAATAACATTTTATGGCTTTCGAAAATAGGGTGACCCGAACTGAAGGCAATTTTTTTGTTTGGCCCAATTTATTACTGTGTTAATTAAGGGAGTCGTGGTTTGTCTTGGGTATGTCACTGTTGGTTGGGCGCAATCGGTCGATGTGCGTGATCGGTCGATCGTGCTGCGCTATCAGTCGATTCTGACGGATATCTTGGACTTTACTTACCTTTAAAAGAAATCCTCTAGACCCATGAATTAGAAAGAAAATGTGTTCGACTGGTGGCAGCGCGATCGGTCCATAGCGTCACGATCTACCGATAGCGCAGCACGATTTTTTGACGTTTTTGATGGCATTGTTTATGTCGATTAAAAACATCGGATCAGATCGGACATCGGCCGATGTTCTAAATAAAACATCGGCCATCGGATCGGCAGGCAAATCCAACATCGGTTGAACCTTAATAGATACCTACATATACATGTGAAAAATGTGACGTCGCGATGACGTCACCGAAACAGCCCTGTGTTTGTCCACAAACACAATTTGCCTCATAATGTATGCCGAACTTTTACGTCATGATGACGTCATCACATGATTTTTTTATGAATTTTTGAAATTTTAATATCGTAACATTCTTTTAAATATATCTGGCGAACAAAACAAGATATTTTCAAAATTCTTTTTGTTATAGCTTCAAATGGTATGTTTTAAAGATATGCTCTAAAAAGCGAAAATTGTGTGACGTCATGATGACGTCATAAAAAATGTGTGGTTTTGTTTACGCATGTAAGGGTCAATCTGATTGAAAAAATGTATACCCTGAATTTTTCTCTACCGGAATTCCAAAATGTCATGATCGTGGCTCACTCAAGTAAGAAATAGCAGCCATTTCAAAATTTAGACCAAATTCAATATAACACAAAGGAATTCTTGGAAGGGCCGATAACCATGGCTTAAATGTGCATGATGTTTATATAAAGGGTTGATTTCTAGTCTTTTTTCAAGTCGCTAGACTATTGCCCATAGCATTTGTAAACGTTTTCTTTCTCACCGGCCACTTTGGCTACTTTTAAACTTGGCAGACACTTACACCAACCGCTCACAATGTGTGCAGAACTTTAACGTCATGATGACGTCATCACATGTCACGTGAAGTCATCTTATAGGGACATTTTTCTAAGCCATATATCTACATTAAGTTCAAACATAATATCTAGGTATGCCACCGGGTGTTACAGATGAAAATTGGCATGACGTTATGATGAAGTCATCACATGTCACGTGATGTCATCTTAAAGGGGCATTCGCTACACTATTTCCCATAGCATTTGTACACGTTTTCTTTCTTACCGGCACTTTGGGTTATTTTAAACTTGGCAGACACATAGTACAACCGCTCACAATATGTGGCGAACTTTTACGTCATGATAACGTCATCACATGTCACGTGACGTCATCTTAAAGGGGCATTTTTCGAAGCCATATACATGTATCTACAAAAGTACAAATATACGATTAAGTTGAAACGTAATATCTAGGTATGCCAGCTGGTGTTATAAATAAAAATTGACATGACGTTGTGATGAAGTCATTACATGTCACGTGATGTCATCTTAAAGGGGCATTCGCTAGGCTATTTCTCATAGCATTTGTACACGATTTCTTTTTTTAAACCAATCCCTTCACACATCCAATAACAACATCTTCATCCCTCCGTCTTTGTTAACTAACAAACAACTTTAATTATTGCATACACATTTGACATTCGAAACAGCCCTGTGTTTGTCCACAAACACATATGCCAATAGTTCTTCCTTTTTTTTTTTTTTCCCTTTTCAGACTTTTGCCCATAGCATTTGTACACGTTTTCTTTCTTACCGGCACTTTGGCTACTTTTGTGCAACTGATTGCCTTAAACTTGGCAGACACTAGGCCTGTGCATTCACGGGTAATTTTTTATCCGGGCACCCGAACGCCGCACCGGTTCGGTTCTCGGGTACCCGAAAGTGGACCGTTCAGAAAAAAAATAAAAAGAATGTACGAGCTAACAAAGCTATTACAAAAAGAATTTTGAATTTAACATGTTCTGTTGATGAGATATGGTTTTAAGAATCTTTAACGTTAAAAAACTTTGAAATTACTATAAAAATCATATGATGACGTCATTATGACGTCATTTCATTTTTGATTTATAACACGTACTTGTCTAGCAACATACCAGGTTTGAATGCAATTCGACCTACGGTTCTCTTGATATGGGCCCTTGAAAAATGCGCCTTTAAGATGACATCACGTGACACATAATGACGTCATCGTGACGTCACTCTTCGGCACATAATTTCAGATTAGGGTCTATGTTTGTATTAAGTTTGATTAAGATCTGTTGTTTAGTGACCAAAGTGCCGCAGACAAAATTCGTGTTTAAGAAGAATTTTAGGATTTGTGTATTAATTGTGTTCATGTTAGCTCCTGGAGTATTTGATTATTCCAAAAGCCTTTTTTGTCACTAAAGTAGACTTCTCTGAATCCCAATGACACGTGCTTTTGTGATTTGGAAAGGTTTTTTAAGGCGGAAAATACGATTTTCCTACGTTGTGTCACGTTTTGGCTCAGTCAGCTTCGACCCAGCCCCCACTCTCCCACCAGCTATATCCGTGTAAAGCTGGGTATTGCGCAATCACGTATTTTTTACCTCTTAGCTAACGATTTCACTCCAAAAAACCCTGCAGATGTTCTTCGCCCTTTGTTCTGAATGTGGCAAAACGAACAATTTTCAAGTAGATTGTGTTCATGCCTTGGCGAAAGTGTACTAAACTACACAATCGCGCGAACAGAACAAAAACAAAGACTTTCCTGCTGTAGCGGAAAAGCCAAAAAATTTGCGTCTGTTGTAAACATACGCATGGCTTTTCCGTTTTCCGTTTTCCTCTTTTATTTTACATAAAGTATCAGAAGGTCTATGTCTTTGCTAAGTTTAAGATCTGAGATTATTTTGAGATTCACACTTGACCTTTAAGTTCATGTTACATGACACACGAAGACGTCATTATGACGTCACTCTTCGCGGCACGACTTTGCATTAGGGTCTATACCTATGCTAACTCTGACTAAGATCCGATGTTGTTTGATGACAAAAGTGCCGATCAGAAAATCTATGCAAAAAGTCTATGGGATTTGGGATAAAACTAAAATAAGAATAGCAGGAAAAAATAGATAGAGCCTTCGAAAATGCAGATTTAAGATGGTGTCACGTGACATGTGATGACGTCATCATGACGTCATGCTTTGGCACCCATCTCGAGAAGATAGTCAATGTATATGCCAAGTTTGAAGTTCATGGCATTTGAAGAAGTGCCAAATTTTATGAGTACAATGAAATTTGAAACATTAAAAAATTAATAGAAAATCAATAGACGACGTCATCATGACGTCACCGCGGATTCTACATGCTAGTGGCACTATCCACCAATTTTTATTATGATCAGATTCGCATTATATGTGTTTAAAAAAGCACATTTTTCATGACGTCGTGATGACGTCACACATTTGTCACATTGACATGAAATAATATAGAATTTTGAATTTAGCATGTTCTGTTGGTAAGATATGGCTTTAACAAATTTTAAAGTTCAAAAACTAAAAAATTACTAAAAAATCGTATGATGACATCATCATGACGTCACCTCAATTTTCATCTATAACACGTACTGGCTTACCAACATACCAGGTTTAAAGGCAATCGGACATACGGTTCTCTAGACATGGGCCCTTGAAAACTGCACCTTTAATATGACATCACGTGACACGTGAGGATGTCATCGTGACGTCACTCTTCGACATACAATTTCAGCTTAGGGTCTATGTTTTTGTTAAGTCTGGTTAAGATCTGAGGTTGTTTTAGTGACCAAAGTGTCTGGTACAAAATTCGTCTACAAAGTCTATGGGATTTGGGATAGAACAAAAACATTCACAGAAAATCAGCCGATGACGTCATCGTGACGTCACCTCAGATTTTACATGCTAGTAGCACTATCTACCTACCCACTAATTTTTATGACGATCAGACCTACCCTTATATGTGTTTCAAAAAAGCCTATTTTTAATGACGTCATGATGACGTCACACATTTTTCACATTTATGCGAAAGAATATAGAAGCTAACAAAGCTATTACAAAAAGAATTTTGAATTTAGCATGTTCTGTTGGTGAGATATGGCTTTAAGAAACTTTAAAGTAAAAAAACTTAAAAATTACTATAAATCGTATGATGACGTCATCTTGACGTCACCTCAATTTTCATCATAACACGAGCTAGCCTACCAACATACCAGAAGGAAATTGGACCTACCGTTCTCTAGATATGGTCCCTTAAAAAACGCACTTTCAAGATGACGTCACGTGACACGTGATGACGTCATCATGACGTCACTCTTCGACAAAGAATTTCAGCTTAGGGTCTATGTTTGAGGTAAGTTTGGTTAAGATCTGAGGTTTTTTAAGACCTAAAGTGCCGCAGAGAAAATTTGTGTGCAAAGTCTATGGGATTTTTGTCAGAACTGAAAGAGGAAGAAAAAAAAAAAAATCAGAACAAAAACAAGGCTTTTTCCGACAGATTGTCGGAAAAGCCAAAAACACTGTGTATGCTGCCTACATGTCATAATAAAAAAGTAGTGTGCGGCCGCGCCGCTGAAGAAAGAAGTACAGGTACAGTCGACTCTCGTTAATTAGAGCTCGGTTAACACGAGAACTCGGTTAAGACGAGAATTTTCGTTGGTCCCGACCGAATTGTGCACATTACTATGGGAGAAAATTTCATTAATACAAGCTCTGGTTACATGTATTGTTATCTATTTTCCACGAACATTTTGGAAAAACCTGTTAATCAGTGAATCCATTGAAAAGTTATTGTAAAAAATGTTAATTCTGCAGTGCAGTTTTCACTCCACGTATACATCACCCGCTTGTGTCTTATGCCGCTATGATAATGGCGCAGTCATAATGCTCGCTAATCCTGCTCTGTGGTTTTCACCCCAGGTAGACATCGGTTGTTTGTCTCACGAACGTAACGCTAGAGGGGGGCTATTAAAAGCTGTACAATGGGCATTTGCGGTTCCCGTGCCGCTATAGATGGGTCGTTTATGGTGGCTTTCATGCCGCCGGCACACCGAAACTTAAAGAATTGTGTAAACTAAACTCCGAAGTGCGAAAACAGTAGCCTGAACTTGCTTTCGTTCCCCTTCCAGCAAGCAGGAAAAAATTACCCAACCACGCCAAGGCAATCATGAAAAGCAGAATGTTTGGCGCCCTCTTTTGTTCAGTAATATCCATCCCGTTTGTAACTCAAAATATTTAATTTACCCCATGATTATAAATTATTTTTAGAGTTTATTGTTATGTACGCAAAGTAAATGTAATAAGTGTTATGAAATTCCCCTCACAGAATGTATATATACGCCCCTCATTCAGTATCACTATTATGTACAACCGGTACAAACAAATGTTTTGTCACAGGCCACGCGTCACTTAATTGTTTGCATACACGTGCGACCTCGGCTGACCTCGGCTGACCCTAACCTGTGAATGAATGGGTCGAAGTTGTTTATGCCAAGCCATGCCTACGCTAGCTCTTTCGAAAAGCTGTGTAGAGGATTATTTTTAGATGTGATGTAATTTGTACGATTCTCTAGAATTTCTAGTAATCTCTGGAATGAATGAAATCCTCTTTATACGGGGCTAATTTCGGAATAAAATCAGGACTTGATTTTCGACGGTGGACTTGAGATTTTGACGGACGGAGAATTTCGTCGAGTTTATTGAGCCATTTTATCCGGACCTGTGACCTGTATATGACTTGTCTGCGTTGAGCGTCTGGAGACAGTTAGAGCTGAATTTTATTTCCGGAAAAAGAGACATTTATCTGTAAACTGTCGTCGGTTCATTATTTGGGATCTCATATCCCCATATTTTCGCGAGGGGAGCCAGTTTGTGTCTTCCCTTGCTGTTTACGTCTCTCTTCAGCTGTTTTGGAGGTGAATTCGCCCCGTGTTCCAGCTCGCCAAAGAACTGTATTCGCTCGCATTATTGGAGTTGTCCTCGTACGTTGCTGAGTGCCCAAGCCGTCCAATTCCTCGCCCAAGTCCTCGCCCAAGTCCTCGCCCATTGCAGAGCTGCCCAAGTCGTCTGAGCCCTCGCCTATATAAGTCCTCGCCCGTAAGATCTTTTAAGTTATCTATTGTATAAGATCTTTTCTAAATTCTACACTTGTTAAACCCCATTGATTCTCGAATATTCTCACTATTAAATCACATTGTTTCTTTGTTCTTTACGTCAGTGTGATCTTGTTTGATTTCTTTGTTGCATCTAAGAAAATTCAGGCTTTTTCCGGTGATATATATTTACGGATAGTCTGGAGATTTTCAGACCGTAACAAATTGGGGGCCTGTCCAGGAAATTGAACAAAGAAAGGAAATTTGTATTTACGATATTGTCAAACAAGGTCGCACACTTTGTTATATTGTTGCTAGTGTAGAATAATCATGGCGAGTAAGTTTGATGCACAAGCTTTCGTGGAGGCTAAAGATTTGTCAGTCGAAAAGTTGCAACATTTGACAAAAGATGAGTTGCAGGAAGTTGCTAGATATGCTCATCTAGAAGTTTCTCGAAGTGCCAAGAAGGCAAAACTTGTGAGCGTTCTTGCGGATAAGTTCAATCTAGAGATGGCTGAGCCTCCGCAAACTTCTGATCGAGAAATTGAGCTGGCCAAAATTGAGCTGGATAAAGATAGGCTCATGTTTGAGCGAGAAAAGGAAAGAGAAATATCAACGCCATCTTACCTGACTTTAATTTAAGTGTCTGGTTCCCGCTATGATATTCTTATTGAATAACGAAATTATCGAGAGTCGACAAACAGACAAAGCAATCCCACTGGTATACGAGTATCAAATGAATGAGGAGCGCGGTGCTTAATACCAGCGACGTACTGCCCAATAAAGTGCGGTTGCTATGTGGACAGCGCCCTCATTCAACGCACGGAGTTCATTACAATTAAACTTTCATCAGTCCTCGAAATTACAAATTTTGGCGGGCTGGATGAGGCAGTTCTTCTTGTTCTTTTATATTTTGACGGGGCGGGGGGGGGGGAATAAAAAAGAAAATGACAACTTTAACCACTAATCTGAGCTCAACAGTCACCAATTGACCAGTGAAATAATAAACAACATGGTTTACACAATGATAAAACAGACAAAAATGAACAGACGCACCACACGATTTGTGAGGTGTGAATGGTACTTACGGTACATTTGCAAGTCTATTCGGTCCCTCTGGACTGGTTTCCTTTATTTCCAACACGTGAGTAAAGTGAACGTAAATGGCAACCAACGAAAACATGGCCCGAAATGCTGCCTGCACACGTGGCCCGGGCTGAGGGGCGGCTTCTGTGACTGATTTTATTCTTCAAATGTTGCCGTCGGTATAAGCCGTCCGAAGTATAAGCCGCAGGGATATTTTTTATCGTAAGCATCAACGTATAAGCCGTGGCCTATATTCCGAAAATTACCGTATCTACAGAAGTACAAGTCTCATTAAGTTGAAAAGTAATATCTAGGTAGCCCAGTAGGTTTATAGATGAAAATTGACATGACATTATGATGACGTCATCACATGTCACGTGACGTCATCTTAAAGGTGCAGATTTTTAAGCCATATATCTACATCCATATATCTAAGTTCGATTAAGTTGAAATGTAATATTCAGGTAGGCCAATAGATGAAAAATGATATGACATTATGATGACATCATCACGTCACGTGACGTCATCTGAAAGGGGCAGTTTTCGAAGTACGAGTCCGATTAGGTTGAAACGTGGTATCTAACATGAATTTATAAAAACAAAATTTAATCACCATTGAAATCCAATCCCCGACATCAAACTACGCGTACAACAAAATACCCCAAAACAGCCCTGTGTTTGTCCACAAATACCAAACCTCTAGTTTTTGGCTGTTTGGGAAGTTTTCTGAAACAGCGCTTATTTTCATTAAGATTTTTGTTTGGCTATTTCAAAAGTTTTCTGAAACAGCCTTTGTGTTTTTTTCTTCTTCTTTTTTGGCTGTTTTGGAAACTTTTCCAAAACAGCCCTTGTTTTCGTTAAGATTTTTTATTTATTTTTTTATTTTTTATTTTTTTCCTTTTCAGACTTTTTCCCATAGCATTTGTACATGTTTTCTTTCTTACCGGCACTTTGGCTACTTTGGTGCACCCGATTGCCTTTAAACTTGGCAGACACTTAGACAAACTGCTCAGAATGTGTCCCGAACTTTTTGGTCATGATGACGTCATCACGTGATTTTTTATGAATTTTTGAAATTTTAAAATCGTAAAATTCTTTTCAATATATCTAGCGAACAAAACAAGAAATTTTCAAAATTCGTTTTGTTATAGCTTTGGTATGTCTCAAAGATATGCCCTAAAAGGGAGAAAATGTGTGACGTCATGATGACATCATCAAAAATGTGCTTTTTTAAAACACATATAAGGATAGGTCCGATCGTCATGAAAATTGGTGGGTAGGTAGATACTGGCACTAGGATGCAAAATCCAAAGTGACGTCATGATGACGTCATCACGTGATTTGTTATGAATTTTTGAAATTTTGAAAATCGTAACATTCTTTTAAATATATCTGGCAAGATATTTTCAAAATTCTTTTTGTTATAGCTTTGGTAGGTCTCAAAGATATGCCCTAAAAAGGAAAAAAATGTGTGACGTCATGATGACGTCATCAAAAATGTGGGGTATACATTGAATTTTTCTCTACCTAATTCCAAAATTTCAGGATCGTGGCTCACTCAAGTAAGAAATAAGTCGTTTCAAAATTTAGACCAAATTCAATATAACACAAAGGAATTCTGGGAAGGGCAGAAAACCATGGCTTAAATGTGCATGCTGTTTATAAAAATGGTTGATTTCTAGTCTTTTTTTCAAGTCGCTAGACTATTGCCCATAGCATTTGTAAACGTTTTCTTTCTCACCGGCTACTTTGGCTACTTTTAAACTTGGCAGACACTTACGCCAACTGTTCATCACATGTCACGTGACGTCATCTTAAAGGGGCATTATTTGAAGCCATATATCTACAAAAGTACAAGTCCGATAAACTTGAAACGTGGAATCTATGTAGGCCAGCATGTGTTATAGATGAAAATTGATGTGACGTCATCAAACGATTTTATAGTATTTTTAAAGTTTTTGAACCTTAAAGTCATATCTCAGCAACAGTACATGCTAATTTCGAAATTATTTTTGTAATAGGTTTGTTAGGTCATGTGTACTTACATATAAATGTAAAAAATGTGTGACGTCATGATGACGTCATAAAAAATGTGCTTTCTTAAAACACATGTAAGGGTAGGTCCAATCGTCATGAAAATTGGTAGGTATAGGTAGATACTGTGATTGGCATGCAAAATCCAAAGTGACGTCATGATGACATCATCACATCTTACGTGACGTCATCTTTAAGGTACATTTTTTAAAGCCATATATCTACGGAAGTACAAATCCGAGTAAGTTAAAACGTGGTACCTAGGTAGGCTAGCATCATACGATTTTCAAGTAATTGTTAAGTTTAAATCTTAAAGTCATATCTCATCAAC
Source organism: Hippasteria phrygiana (assembly GCA_037893225.1). Lineage (NCBI taxonomy): Eukaryota > Metazoa > Echinodermata > Asteroidea > Valvatida > Goniasteridae > Hippasteria > Hippasteria phrygiana. The sequence continues at coordinate 889,264 of JAZGUH010000028.1, read as the reverse complement.
AGTACATGCTAATTTCAAAATACTTTGTTGTAATAGGTTTTTTTTTTTTTAATAGGTCATGTGTACTTACATATGAATGTGAAAAATGTGTGACCTCATGATGATGTCATCATGACATCATCATGGTCACCAACTGGAAGTCTGCTCACATTTCCAAAAGAATTATAATTAGGCCTATGTGATTGCTAGACCTGTCGTAGACGACCATGAATGTAAAACAAGATTTTTTGATCCACCATTGATCAAACTACCACAAAAAAAAAACGAAACAGCCCTCTATTTTTTTCTATTTTTGGCTGTTTTAGAAGTTTTCCGAAACAGCCTTTGTTTTCGTTAAGATTTTTTTTTTTGTTCCTTTCTAAAAAAAAAAATTTTCAGACTAAAATGCCCATAACATTTGTACACGTTTTCTTTCGTACCAGCACTTTGGCTACTTTTATGCAACCTATTGCCTTTAAACTTGGCAGACACTTAGACCAAGAAGTGCTCAAAATGTGTGCCAAACTTTTACTTCATGACGACGTCATCACATGATTTTTTATAAATTTTTGAAAATTTGGAATTGTAACATTCTTTTAAATATATCTAGCGAACAAAACAAGATATTTTCAAAATTCTTTTTGTTATAGATTTGGTATGTGTCAAAGATATGCCCGAAAAGGCGAAAATTGTGTGACGTCATGACGACATCATAAAAAATGTGGTGTTTTTTTTTACGCATGTAAGGGTCAGTCCGATTAAAAAATGTATACATTGAATTTTTCTCTACCTAATTCCAAAATTTCATGATATTTTCAAAATTATTTTTTGTCAAACAATCCACAAGGGAAACTGACTAGGTAAATTTGAATACATTTTCAAAGTGAACAAAGGATACTGACAGGAGTGGATTCGAACCTGCGACCTCCGGAACACCGTACCGGCGCTCTACCAACTGAGCTATCTTGCCCTACTAGTCCAGTAAGAATTGACGAGGACCCTGAAATTTTATTTAACAGGCAAATTTTAGTGGCAATGTATTTATTGGGACTCTGGCTACCTCCCGTAAAAATTCAACCAAAATCAACCGTGGGGAAATATGTTAATTAATTGAAAAACAAACGGGATGCACAATTTATATTGAAAGGCATGTATTTCCGACTCCTCAGGGCAGACACCAAAAATACACAGACCGTTCTCACGCGTCCACACACCAGGAACGCAATCTTTTGTTCTCCCTCACCCGTTCTGCATGCGTGCTCACGGCCCCCGTTCTGCACGCATTCCTTTACAACAAAATGCCCGTCATGGTCTGTGCACCGCTATATTCTCCTGTGGCACATATGAAACCACCTGTCTCATTTCTTGTTTCTGATAGCCGATAGAGGGTGCTGTTTATTTGTAAAGTGCTCGCCATGGATACGTACTTTTAGCCAATAGGAGCGGGTTGATTGCGCGCGCATATCGCGTGATAGCTTCATCACGTTGATCATGTCGTTGGACACTGTGTGCAAATTGAGACGCAAATCGTCGTGTGCCCGGCAGAAGGGCATAAGGACGAAACATGGGTCAAAAGGTCAAATTCAGGTTTTGGGGGTAATCGAAAGAGTATTGGAGTATCTTCATTTTGATATACATTTTGTATCAAGGGGCTACGTCATTCTGACGTAATTAACAAAATGAAAAGGACATAAGGGGATTTTGCATTTTTTGTTCCCGGCAAAAGGGCATTAGCGTGTAATACCAATGTAACAATACATGCTAAAAGTGCGTTCACCTCTGCACTTCAGTGGGGCATAAGCGCGCTTAGAGCAAATTTTGTTCCCGGCAAAAGGGCATTAGCATTTCACATGCCGCTTAAGCGCACGTTTATGCCAGAATGACTTCCCGGCAAAAGGGCATTAGCATAAAGATGTAAATAACTTTAAAATTAAGCAATATTTTTATTTAAAAATGCACAGCATTATTGGAAATATCAATAATTCTTATCTGACAAAAAAATCAACCGTTTGTGAGTTTTAATTTAGAAATGCCAACACATAAACCTTAAAGTCGATTTTTTTACCCGGAATGTGTAATTACGCTTCAATGCGTTCTATATGCCCTTCTGCCGGGCACACCACGAAATGTGCGACGAAACCACGCAATTTTTACAAAAATTTGAACAACCTATACATTCCGAAGCGGTTTATCTGTAGATCAAAACCCAAACAACCTTCCTGGAAAGCCGGCGAGTTATTTGACATCGAGGTAAGACACAAATTCATGTTACCGTTTCTCCATTTCATTTTTTTTCATCGACTTACGGCCATCTGTAAGTTGTGCTTGTGTCGTCATTGTCACTTCCATTTCTACTCCGGGGTAGATCTTTTTTTTTATTGAAGCACGTACCTGGGCCAAACTGTTACACATGCACATGCGTTATGTTCGCGGTTGATATTTTTTTTTCTTTTCTTTACCTGGAGCAGGTAAATAGCTAATCATGTCAATGTTCTCATAAAAAGGCTTTGCCTAAACTTCAATTTTAGTTTAAATGGATGAAATTTTTATATTTGGGGTGGGGGGGGGGGGGTGTTAACCGGACCGGGGAACTGAAAGTACATTATCATACATGGACTGTACATTTTTTGTACATTTTTTGTACATTTAAAAATTTCAATTATTTTTTTGGGGGGAGGGGTACTACGGGAATGTAATTTCAGGTTCTCTCACTGTGGCACTGCGGAGACACCGACCCATTAAGGAGTTTGACTGTGCTGGAAGAGAGACAAGCATATACTCCCAGGATTCTATGCTTTGCTGACTTTCGTCCAAGGTGAATCGACTATGGAGCAGTTTTCGCATATTAGGAATATGGACAATTGGCAAAATTAGTAGAAATATGTCCCTTTAACCCTAACCCTGCCAGATGCAGCACAGTGCATACATGTATGTGCTGACAGCTCCACTTTGCTGCACTCCACACACAAGTCAATGTATGCAATCTGATGCGTCTGGCAGGGTTCTAGCAAACATGCCCTGGAGGGTTAGGGTTAATGTGTCACTCAAGATTTGTTGATGTGGATATCGAGTTGCTTCATGAAATCATCAGAAGTAAGCTGTCTCTAAAACATATTACAGACAATCTAACAGAGGAAACATTTCATATAATATGCCAGCATTATAGACTGTCACTTAGCCTCACATCCTGTCTTAGGAGCCAAATAAGGACAACATTTGTAAGATTTGTATTACTCAGTACAAGTATTCCAAAAAGGGAGGGCGACAGCAACAGAAATTCAAGAAATAGATTGTTGAAAACAAGTGGTGGAAATTTAAATTTCTTGAAGCTGAACAAACTTCACAGAATCACACTGGAGAAAGAGAATCAAAGCCCCTGAGTCGCAAGAGTCATCTAAAAAAGACAGTGTTACAGCAAATTCTGAAGAGATACAAGAAGTCTCGTCCGGTGAGCACTTACAGCAGAGCTCATAGGTACAGACTTCAAGAAACATTAACTCAAGACTGTGCACAAGCTTTAGAATTCCAAAAATTGTGTGGTTTAGAAGCAGAAAAACTAACGGTAAGAAACACCGACACTGGTCGTTCTCAAAGTTTAAATTTATCTGATCAAACTGAAGGCTCTTCCTTTCAGGTAGAAAACCTTGTCTGCATTAAGGATAAATTTGGAATATCAGACCAAGCATATCAGCAGTTGTCAAGTGTTTGTGAAAACTTGCCTTCCCTGTATAAGTTAAAACAGTTCATTCAGAAAATAGCATTGGATCAAATCACAAGTACACCAGGTAAACAATCAGTAGGTTACCAGCGAAGTGTCAGTAAACTTATTTAAAAGAAGGTTGAAAGTTTGCATAGGGAAGGTGTCCTTACAAGTAACAGCATCCATGTAAAGCTTTCTGGTGATGGTACTTGGATAGGCAAAAACATTCATATTGTGAATTTCACATTTACAATTACTGAGGAGGGTAGAAGGGCAGGAACAGCAACAGGTAATTACCTTGTCTCTGTGTTTCAGGATTCAGAAGGGTACCATTCATTAGTAGAGCATTTAGCCAGTGGCGGATCTACGGGGGGAGTTTTTGGGTTTAAACCCCTCCCTTGGGCTGAGAATTTTTTTTTAAATAACTAGTGTCGGGTGTCGAAAATTCGGCACGCTGGGGTGTGTAGGCCAATCACCTCAGGTAAACCCCCCCTTAGTTAAAACCTAGATCCGCCCCTGTTAGCCGATGTAAAAAGAGAAATAGAAACTTTTGAAGAAGTAGTAATTGAGAGAAAAACCTACAAGATTGTGTACTGTTTAGGAGGTGACTACAAGTTTCTTCTTTGTTGTGCAGGTATAGATTGTGCATCTTGTACATACTCTTGTGTGTACTGTAAGTGCCCTTTAAAACAGTTCTTTGACACCTCTGTAGAGTGGTCAAATGTTTGATGTCAACAAGGGCTGTAGAACCACTGAAGAAATAATTAAGTGTTTACAATTGTCCAAAAAGAATTCTAAGTACAACTGTTCCCATTCACCAGTATTTCCTTCAATTCCAGTTCAAAATATCGTGGTTGACACACTTCATATGTTTCTGCGCATCACTGATGTTTTGATGAACTTAAATCCTAGACCTTAGAAGGGCAGATGGAATTGCAAAAAGTACTTTGACTGTGTTTGATCGCAACAAAACATAAACACTGTGCTAAACTTAAGGATTTTTTAGTAAGTATTGGATTCCCTGGCTTTTCTTTCTATGTAGGAGAAAGTTCCAAAAAGCTCAAGTGGAGAACTCTCACTGGTCCTAAGAAAATACTGTTGTGTAAAAACATCAATCTAGCTGATCTCTTAAACGGTACAACCCACCTGTTGTGTCAAGTTGGGGACTTACAGTTTTTGTGGGATGAGATGTACAGTTTATGTATATCACTTCGTTGTAATCATGGGCAATTTATACACCAGCTGAAATTGACTAGTTTCAGAAAAGGAGCAGAAAATGGCTGACTACATTTACAAGTGTTTATCATACAACTCATGTAACTCCCTACATACATGTCTTGGTGTCTCATGTTCTAAGCTTTTGATTAAGCATGGCTCAATTGCAAACTTCACACAAGGTCTGGAAAAGTTAAATGATATCACCACGAAAATGTATTTTAGGTCCACAAATCATTGTCGAGGAGATGCCTTGCTGCAAATTATGCAAAAGCGGGCAAGATGTGAAATGATGCATGTATAGAACAGTAGTTCCGATTGTGTTCCATCTGCATGTATGGTATATAATGATGAAAAAAAAACATTCACGATCAGAGAAGAATTTCTACAGAATTCAAGGAAATTTAGTGATATTGTTTTCAGCTACACAAATTGAACTGAACAATTTCTCAAAATCAAGATGATTCATTTTATTTAATTAAATTATCAATCTATTTCCAAATTTGCTTTGTATGTTTGATTAAACATGACGTAAAACTTTAACAAGTAATTTTTTTACATTTTCAAAGTGAACAAAGAAACTGGCAAGAGCGGGATTCGAACCTGCGACCTCCGGATTACCGTACCGGCGCTCTACCAACTGAGCTATCTTGCCCTACGTTGGCGGTCTCCCAAATTGTCAGTATCTTTGTTCGGTTCGACGAATTATAAGTAATTTTTTTCATGGAGAACGTGGTTTATTGTTTTGATTTTTTAAAATTGAAATCACCTATTACAATGCTAAAATAAAAGCCACTCTGAGTAAAGGGTAATAATCAGAGATGGGAGGGTTGGCATCATTTTGAATTGCCAACACTACCACCCTTAAAGTTGTCCAGGGCCCAGATCTAAATAGAGGATAATTTTTCGACAGATTACAGACAAATTATCCCAATTATCAGACCTATAGGCAGGCGAGGTAACTTCCACCGTTGGTGAGACCAACTGACCTCCCTGGTTTGCATGACGTCTCTGCTTATGGAGAAGTTAATATGTTATGAAGTTTTATTGTTTAATTCATAATTATTATATGTTCATAATTGTATGAAGAAAATAAAAAATGTTGGCACCATTTCATGTTTACATCTCATGAAATGTCTCGTTGATTTCTCATAAATGTGGTTGTCAGTCAGTTATGAATTATGAAAGTCATAATTATTAAATTTAAGGTTTCTTAATAAGTAATTTTGTTACTGACATCATGTACATGATGTACATGCGCGACATAATTGCCCAAAACAAAACCATGTAAACAACGTGCGCGCGATCAACACCCGTACAGCACTTAAACCCCCTTCGCCAAAAATGAAACAGTCCAAGTAACAAAATAATGGTAATAACGTCTGCAAACCATTTTTCAAGAGCGCATGTACTAACAGGCAATTTTCATATTGACCTTTCATTCAAATATAAAATGAATATTTATGAGATATTCGTTAATATACAGTGTGTACAATCTGCACAACCGGGTTCAATGGGTCACACGTGGCTCGAGAGGATCATTGTTGTGATTCGTATGAGCAAAGACTCATAAACATTGCGCGTGTTTTGGTTGTAAACCTACTTGTCGAACTTCAAACATGCATGTACTCATACAAAATGTTCAAAGATTGCTCCACTTTTCACGCGACATGATCTTTATTACAAATAGATTAAGATACCAAGTGTACATATTGAAAATCGTACTTCAAACGAGCGGCATACTGTGACTTCAAAATGACACCGCGTACTCTGCATACAATTCTACGTGACTATCTCTGTTCTGTCGTTGGCGGCGCCATCAATGAGACGTTGCGACTTCATTATGCTAAAAGTATGCGAAGAAAAACGTGTCCAATCTTCACTACAGGAATGGCCCGAAAATACGGGCACCATATGGATGGGGGAAAAGTAGTCATTGGCAACACCGCCATCGGGAAAATTATTATATATTTCCCCATTTTTCCCTAACGGTGCCGATGGTTTGGAAGACACAAAGACCCCCAAATTTCCGTCAAAATAAATGCGTAAATGAAATAAGATAAATAAGGGATAAATAGATGTCACTTTTGCTATACATGCGTAGCAGTTTTGTCCGGAGTTGCACATGTGCTTAATAAATAAACATAATTTTGTCTCACAGCCGTTTACTGGTATAAAGCTTTTAAGAGAGGGCACTGTCCACCGTATGACTAGCCTTTTAAGTCAAGGCGCTCGTGGCAATTCTGGTCGATCACATGCATTATTATATAAAAAGGGAAAAAACGTTTCTTCAGCGATTTTTATATTTTTGGGCTTTAAAATGGTGTTTGTGTAATTTGTTTTTCTTCTAACTGGTGTTAAGTTCTTGACTTTTTTTCAGCGTAAATAAGTTCGAATTATGACTAATTCACAGCGCCCTCTGTTGGTAAGGTCCATTTTGCAGTACCCGGTTAAAGCATGCTCATGCTCACTCTCGCCCAAGCGTAAACCACACCCCCACATGCATGGAAACAACACAGCGACGCAATCCAGGAAATGGGGCCGAGGTTGCTGCTTGTAGCAGGCATCTTTGATAAAGAGGTTTGGATTCTCGTTGTTGGAACTTTAAACCCTCAACGTAGCCTTTCAAACACGCAGCATCGGACTACTGCTAATATCGTACCGGTAATTGCAGGCATCAGTTTCCCACTTCAGGGCAGAAGTTGCGAGCCGAAACTGCAAATTTTTTAACAGAACATTGTTGTTGTTTTAGGCTACATTTTAAGATCTGACTACTTCATTAAAGCTAGTTTGATGTATCGCAGTTTAATGCGATCCATTTTGAAAAATGCATCGCAAACGGTGCGTTAATGCGTCGCAAACTGCGATGCGATACCAGGAAAATTATGACCTGCTTTTGCCATGGGAAAAAAAAACTAAAACAAAACAAAAACTACACATGCCGAAAATAGTTTAGAAATTTCACCCTTTTTCTCCTACACATCGGAAATCTGTATCCAAAAGATTTTTGTAAACTAACTAACGTATTTTGTTTTTACTGTGTCGATGTTTGTGAGCAGTTACATGTATGTTAATACTTCATTGCAATCTACCCCGGGTACATTTTTTTCAATGGGAGGGTTTCAGGTAAAATAAGAATTGAAGGGATTTTTTTGCAAAACTTACTCTGATTCCAGCCGAGGGTTGTTATGCAGCCCATAAATTGTTCCCTCTAAAAATATATTTTTGTTTCTCAAGTTACGGTTGAATTAAAAGTAATGCCAGCTTCGCTTAGTTCTTTTTTGCGTGCCGTACAGTGTATAGTATTGTTTTTTCATTGGTCAATTGGTTCCGTGTTGCGCCTCCCAATTGAGCTGGGCGTGTGCAACAAATTTCAGTGCAATGGGTATAGTTTCTTTCTCACGGGCTCGATTGTTGGGGCATAAAGGTATTTTAAATTGATGTGCCCTTCATCCGGTGTTGGTACAGACGGAAAGGGGGAGAGGGTTTCCATAACAGTTAATTGTATTATATTTGTCGAAATATTCATGGGAAAATTACATTTGCAGCACTATCGTAAATATCGCAATTCTTCTGTTCTGTTGCCATGGTAATTATGTTGCCTCCAGGGAACGGCGAGTTGCTGCTCTATCTGATTTAATGTAGGCTACATGTAGGCCTACCTGCGCGTGGAAAATTCCCTAGATGACTCCGAGACTTGCAACACGTGCTGACGGCTGTTTCAGTTTCGGGTGAAGTTGATGTAAGACATTTGAGGAAGGTATATATGTAGTTTGTAGGGATGAACCTCACGGGACATAGACCTACAAGCTATCAAAATGCAGGTTAATCAAAAAATTCATTGAGCACATCGTAAGTTTCGCTAGTTATGGTTTTTAACTTTTGTTATCTGCAGGAATTTTATGTGATGCATCAAATAGCCGTAGAGCAACCAAATAAGAAAGCAATGAACTCGTATCACACAGCAAGAGCTTGTTGACAAAATAGAGGGTGGCATCTACCCACATTATCTTCCACATGCTATGACTAATTGATCTAGCATGGTTGCCCGCTTTTTCTAAAGCAAATATCAATGGCATCAACAGTTTCAAATCCTGTTCTGGTACCCTAATACACATTTCGAGAAAATCTACTTTTTATGTTTTTATAATGCCATACAACAGTGCATAAAATCAAAGTTTAACTGTCATTTATATCGAATGTGAACATCAACATGATAATAAAAATAGCTTTAATGGATAGATCTATGAGAACTGGTATAAATTAATGAATAATCCTAATTTAATAATAAAATCCTAATTTTGACCTATTTGACCTCATAAATACCCTTAAAATTCAAAATCGAGGATGGCATCCACCCACATTTTCTTCCCCATGCTATGACTGATCTAGCATGGTTGCCTGTTATAACGACTTGACTGTTTTGTGCTAGAAAGAGTTTCTAAACTTATTCTTTTCTATGAGCCAAACTGCCTACGTCTTTTGACGTGCCAAGACGATTGTTTAGAGTTAAGTTGCCAACTGCTGTTTAGTGTGCATAACTTAGATTTAGAAAGGAATTTTCGATTTGTTTTCATTACCACGTTCATAATATATTCAAAGAAAGTAGGAATGATTGCAATTGTTAAAGTAACATAAATCATCCAACTATAATTCGTTTTCAAAGTGAACAAAGAAACTGGCACGAGCGAGATTCGAACCTGCGACCTTCGGGTTACCGTATTGGCGCTGAGCTATCTTGCCCAACTGAGCTGTCTTGCCCTACGTTGGCGGTCTCCCAAATTGTCAGTATCTTTGTTCGAGTGGGCGCATGTGGATTGTTTGACGAAGTATAATTCGTATTAGGTCTGCCTCTGGTAGTTTTTGGAGTTTTAAATCTGTGCAACTAGTGGGGTATTCTGAAAAATGGGGTATTCTGAAAAATGGTGTATTCTGAAAAATGGAATAATCATATTGTCAGGGTCCACTTGATAATGTATTTAATACACAGTACACTTTACCGAATCTGTTTTGTTTATTATCATATACTGCCAGCTTACACGTAGGTGTTTTATGCTAAAATGTCGACACATTAAAATCTTCATAAACGATGCAAAAATTTGCTGGATATGTTTTAAGCTCAACAAAGAAATTTGGCAAAAGTACATATACATATCGTTCAGCCAATCATAGTAATCTGATCAGAAATCATGTTCACACTTTCAAATTCTTTTTCAGGAAGGTTGTATACGTAAAGCCAGCGTCAAAATCATAAAAGAAATAGATTGTTTACTAATGCTGATATTAGTGATAATCCTGATAATCCTGATAATAACGGAAGGCTTCGGAATAGTAAAATGGAATGGTAAAATAATTGGAAGTGTCATGATAACCACAACTCCTATTGTCAAGAACAAATGAGTCCGTGCCCATACAATGTAGTACCGGTATAACTGAGCATAGGCCGACAAACTTTGTCATGTGGTCCGTAACATCTGTTGGGGTTCTTGGCTTGACACTCAATGTCACGAGTCGAGTCCATTGCAAGTTGGTCTTTACATGGAGCTATATAGCTCAATGGTCTTCATTAGCCCGTCGTGACGGTGCAGCATAATTGTTTGCAAGTACAGAGCTCAAAAGCCGCCTGCAAATTCACAGGAACAAGGAAACGGAAGAGATCGAGAAGGTCCGTGGCACCAGCAATCTCCTACACCGCGCGCTGTTCATGTATCGCACCACGAAGAGTTAATGTAGCGCCCGGTATACAGGAATTCGCCGACGCCATTTTTACAGTGGTGCCGCGCTCGCGTGTAGGTTGCGCGCGTTCTTTAATTTCAGTCGCGCGCGCATTTTGGCAAATTGTAAACACCCTGTTGGTCGAAGCTGCATCGAGCGCGTGCGTAAAATACGCACGCGAGCGCCTCGCTACCGCAGTAAATGCTTCTAATTTTGGTCGCCGGATTAGTCTATAGACGAATCCGGCGACCAAAATTAGAAGCATTTACTGCGGTGGCATCACGTTAGATGCACGCGCTCGACACAGCTTCGACCAACAGGGTGTTTAGAACTTGCAAAAATGCGCACGCGACTCAAATTAAAGAACGCGGGCAGCCTGCACGCGAGCGCGGCACCACTGTAAAAATGGCGTCGGCGAATTCCTGTGTAGCATGACCAGCCGTACACACACTCAGTCGTGTACCGACCTCCAAACGCGGACGTCCCATTGTTCCTCTTTTGTTTATACTCTAACTTTTTCGGAAGGCCTCCATAGGTTTTGTACACACTTCCAATCGCGGACGTATGCTGGGAATCGCGGACGATATTGTTCTCTTTTGTTCTCTGGCATTTTTCGTCCGCGGTTTGAATACACCAACGCGCCCACATACACTGCGTGCGGCCAGCACAGCATGAGCAGCCCCACACTGTACAAATGTATATATTAGTTACTCCTTAATGACGGCTTAATTAAAGGAATTTGTATATTTTCAAAGAAACACATAGAAACAACATTGTTTCGATAATGAAATGAAGCTAATTACTTTGGTCATGACTCCGATGTTGCTGTGTATCAATGAGATCTGAATGTTAGCTGGGTCTGTATGCCAGCTGGTTGACAATTAGGGGGATACTAAAGCCTAATTCTGTACAGTGTCTGCATATGAGTCTATTGGCCAGCTGGGTTGCAGCAGTCCACCGCATCACATCCACAAGCAAAAGTGCACCTAAGGTCTTTTCTGAAGCAAGTGCATCGAGCTGTCCTGCATTTTGACTTGCACCCACATGTAACAAGCTCCAGACAGGCATCTGGAATAGGAGGTAGTCTTGTCCAGATGGCTTCCAGGCACCCTGCATCCATTTTGCAAGCCTTGGTGTCAGTGGGAGATGAGACCTCTGTAGATTCATGGTCTGCCTTGGTAGTTGGCATGTGCATTGTGAAGTTGTAGTACATCTCATGTTGGTGGTAACATCTCCAGACCCTTCTTGGCCTTGCCAAAAAGTTGGAGCCTACCTTGGTTGACGGTTGGCTACTCAGGTGTGCCATATGACACACGAACTGCTCAATAGGTGTGATTTTTCCATCGCGACCAACTCCCTTTACAAGGAGTGGTTGTTTCTCAAAGGTTTTTCAGCATGATTTCTTCCCGTGGCCAGTAAAGGAGGAAGTTGTATCACAGCCTGTCAGTGCATGGAAGCTGAACAAGTTATCCCTCACTGGTCGTGCAAGTCTCCCAGATGCTGCATGTATTGGGAAACATTTACGCTTCTTTGCCGTTCCAGAGATCATCCACACTTCTGCTACTTTCGTTGATATGAAGTGGATTAGAAGCAGCAACACATCTGTGTCTTTGCAGATGACCAGGACTCTTTGGTATCCTTTGCTGATTGCCTCACACGAGTGGAGTATCAGCCTGGTGTCGGCCTCTTCATGGTTTCCTCGAAGCCTCACGTCGTCTCTCCTTGTTGACCTTGCATCAGTAGCATCAGAGAGTCCACCTCCTGTTACCAGCTCGTACCGTTCTGGTAGATCTTTACCCTTTTCCATGATGGCCTCGGACAGGAACTTGGCAAGATCTGCATTGTCCTCAGTCAGTGCAATGAATTGGCTCCATACCTGTGGTAGTGTAACATGGGGTACATTCTTCTTGCCCAGTCGTTTTGACCGAGTCACTGCCTTGATCGAGCCCTTCCCAATGTATCGATCAAATACAACATCAACTCTTGTTTTATGCTCTCCAAAGTGATGTGTCACAGTTTGTACAAACACATCAGCATAATCACCTAACGTCTGACACCCTTTCCGAGAGATTGGATTAAGTGCGTGGCCATCTATTACCACACATGTCTTCTTGTCAGAATCTGGAACTTCCGATGGTGTGAGAAGTCCAGCCATCAAGATGCTAATCAGCTCCGTCTTATTCGGTGTTGAGTTCATCTCACCTCCAGGTTTGGCCAGAGACAGAGGGACTGGAAACAGTTCATGTTTAATGATATTTTTCATTTCCAATGGTCGACCCGCAGTTACAGCATTAAGCAATCGCTACAGTAACTTTCTGTCTGCTTTGATAGTTTTCTTTACATCACGTTTAGTAGAAATGTTTGCTTTGTAGAGCTAGAGATTAGCGAAGGTTTTTTAGCGAGCTTCCTCAGTGCATCATGAAACCCTACAGTTTCCTTGATCAGGCGTTGTTTCACATTTATGAGAACTTGCTGCTTTCCTCTCTTCAGCCGATAATAGATCGTTTTCCACTTCACTTGCTGCATAGTCTCTGGATGCCAATGATACTAGATGTATGTCTTTGTCATCAGAGTCATCAGGTTCTACATCTGCAGCCAAAGTAGTGTTTACTCGGAACACATCAAATCGTGTTAGCTGTGTGTGGCAAGCTTCTTTATGTCATCGACATCACGCTTCATCCGGGAGGGAAGACCACCAAAGCGAGTGGAAGTGGTATCTTCCTCATCATCTTCCAGGTTGAAGAGAGATCTGATGTCCTGTGTGATGCATGATCGTTCCGACCATGTGATGCAAAACTTGTTTCTGGCTTGATCGTTCCTTGTAATGCCAGTTATGCCATTCTGCATCTTACATGTTCTGTTCATCCACTCAGTTGCTTGGTCAGCAGGGACTTAGTTGAAGCGCCTTTTAGTTCTCTTCACAACAAAATTCCCATCCATAAACTCCGCATGTACCTCAGGTGCTGTCTTCTCAAGCAGTTTCATGTCTGCGAGATAGACAGGTCCCCGTCAGGCGTAGTTGGTGTAGTCGTAGATGGTGAGCCATGGCAGCATTGCTACAAATGCTTCCAGATGGAGAGCCCAGTTACCATCCCTCTCAGCCCTGATGAAGTCTAGCAGGATATCAACCATTTCCATGTATGTTGTCCACAGCCTGAAGTTTGAATTGTCCGAGTGCTTCTTGCCAAACTCTTGAATTTGATCTTGAGTGTTCTTACTGCTCCGAAAATCTGACAGCTGTCGCACTGCTTTGCAAAGTTCTGTTCGTTGACTTCCATCTTTCTTCTTGAACAGCTTAGCCACATTTTGGGCATGTTTTTTTACTTCAGTATCATGGTCTTGACCATTTTCAGCCAACCACGATTCAAACAGGCCATTTGATGTGTCACACTCAGTTTCATATGTCAGTTGGTGTCCTCTCACAGCACGGTAATAGGCTTTGTCATCCAGCACACTTTAGTTTTGGCTGCATAAACACCTGCTTCGGTCCACAGGTCATCAAGCCCGGCACTTTCCATGTGTTGCCCAATAGCTTTTAAAAAGTTGAAGCAGATATGGAGTCCTCCCATGAGAAAAATGACATTCTCAAACTTGGAATTTGCCCATAAAAGTTCCTTGCTCCTGCTGTATAGTGGCTGGTCAGCTGTGATGTGCTTCTGGCCCGTGTGGTTTGAAATGTCTACAAAGCGATTGATCACAATTGTGAGTGTGTCATTGTCATCTGCTGGTGCCTGAAGAATGGGTAGCATCCCTGCAGTTGTTACGGGGGTCGACGACACTGGTGGCTTCATTGAGTGCTCCCCATGCAGGAACAGACCGATCATCTCCATCATGCCATGTGACAACACCCATGCCAAATCTTTGGATTCTGTCTTTCATCACAATTGCTGCTGAACCACTCTACATTAATCTTCCTGTCACCATTGAATGAAGGTGACGATCTCCGGCCTAATGACAGGGTAGCATGATCCAGTCTTTGAAACTCCTGTAGAGCATCAGGCTTAATAGCTCTTGATCTCAGGATACGCTGGCTGTCTGGACCAGCTTGATCTTGCTGCGCACGGAGCTGTGGAGCCAGCCGGTCCTCTCTGCCATACCATCATCTGTGTGCAGTGGAAGGTGTTCTTTCTGTCTAGCGTTGCTTCATCCTCTCTTTTACAATGTTGTCTGGGACATAAACATTGCCATTCTTCGCAAATCTCTCGAGAATGTTGGGCTAAAACAATGGTTGTCTTGTGGACAGCAGTTGTGGGAACCACTTTCATTGAGATATTGACATTTCTAGGTATCATAATGAAGTTAATTACCTGTCAATTATATAGGATGGGCACATTTTGACTGTGAAAAATTACCCTTAATTAAAATCTAAAAATCGAGGGTGCATCCAGCCACATTTTCTTCCCCATGCTATGAATGATTGAACTAGTAATGGTTGCATGCTATTAAACAAACATTGATTGCAGAACAAAATTAAAATCCCATGTTAGCTGGTCAAAACATTTCGAGAAAATCTACTTTTTATGTTTCATAATACCATACAACGGTGCATAAAATAAAAGTTTACCTGTCATTTATATCGAATGGGAACATCCACATGATAATAAAACTAGTTCTAATGGATATATCTATGAACACTGGTATAAATTAATGCATAATCCTAAAAAACAAATTTTGACCTTATTTGACCTTTTGACCTCATAAATGACCCTTAAAATTCAAAATCGAGGGTGGCATCCACCCACATTTTCTTCTCATGGTATGACTGATTGATCTAGCATGGATGCCAGCTATTGCCCAAAAATGCGGTGGAATTTTTTTCTAGAGGTCTTTTTTTCTATTTGGCTGGTCTACTATGTATGGAATTAGCCGTATTGAAGGTAATTTTGTAATTTTCTTTACGGAAATGTAAACTTTTCAAAAAAAAATTGCATAATACCCTAAAATCAGACATCAACCAAGGACAAATTTAGTTGGCAAGTTATTTTATCTGGCTGCAAAATAATATCAATCCGGTTAATAACACTAGTTCAGTTAAAATATGGCAATAACTGAGTCTGTGATCGATTAAAAAAAGTAACAACTTAGCTACATCGGTTTTACGCATAGAGCTATATTAAATTAAATATAGCTCTATGGTTTAACGTGACATGCTTTATTGCCCATATTGGATTCTGACTAACTTATGATGAGCCTGTATTGGCTAATCATGGTTCCAATTAGGGCATCAATAATTGGGTAATAGCACTTACACATGTAGAAATTGACATTTCCCTAAGTAAAACATTTGTTGAATTTTGTGTGTGTGTTCAGGGCAACCATATAAAGGTTTCCGAGTACAAATTTAGTTGTTAACTAAAATGTCAGGGTTGGGCATTTTTCATTTTTCAATTCTTACTGGATGTTGGTGGTCTCCCAAATTGTCAGTATCTTTGTTCGGGTGGGCGCTAGTCGGAAGTCATAAACCTAGAATGCCGTATAGCCAGGGATCAAACCCCATTTTACGATACAACCTGGGAAGTGACATTGTGGGGATCACTCAATGAGGATACGACTTTTACCTAGTCAGTTTCTTTTGTGGATTGTTTGACCATTTATTAATAATTAATTCTGAAGTTCTGATATTCAATTAGGGAGTGCCACCTTTTGTGCAAAAAAACAAAACGAATAACTGTACATAATGGCAAAAAACAAAATTGTTTCTCAGAGAAATTGATCATTAAAAACTTATATTTCAAAATGTTATTTACTATTATATTTATTTATTGCAATTCTATTTATCTTTAATGATACAATAAAAAAACTGACTTTTTATAAGTAAAAAGTCAGATCCTCATTGAGTGATCCTCACAATGTCGCTTCCCAGGTTGTATCGTAAAATTGGGTGTGATCCCTGGCTTATATGGCATTCTGGGTTTTGACTTCTGACTAGCGCCCACCCGAACAAAGATACTGACGGTTTGGGAGGCCGCAAAAAAAAATAAGGCAAGATTGCTCAGTTGGTAGAGCGCCGGTAACCCAGAGGTCGCAGGTTCGAATCCAGCTCCTGCTAGTTTTTTTGTTCACTTTGAAAATGTATTCAAATTTACCTAGTCAGTTTCCCTTGTAAGTTGAAATGTGGTATGTATGTAGGCCAGCAGGTGTTATAGACTAAAATTGACATGACATCATGATGATGTCATCTTAAAAAGGTCAATTTTTGGAAGCCATATATCTACGGAAGTATAAGTAGTATCTACGTAGGCCATCATGTGTTATAGATGAAAATTGATGAATTTTGAACCTAATTTTATTCGTATGTCATCAACAGAACTTGACGTCATAAAAAATGTGCCTTTTTTTTACGCATAAAAGGGTAGGTCCAATCTTTATGAAAATTGGTGTGTATATACTGTCACTAGCATGCAAAATCTGAAGTGATGATATGATGGCGTCATTGGCAGATTTTCTGTGGATTTCTAAATTATTAAAAAATTCAATTTCCCCACATTACACTGTCGTTGATCAGATTGTCCCAAATCTTGACACAAGCTAAGATCACATTGCAAATGTTTGCTTCCACGGGTGCCGTTGTGAAGACATCATCATTGGTCACGTGACGTCATCTTAAAGGGGTACACTTTAAGGTCCCATATTTAGAAAACCATAAGTCCCATTTGGTTCAATCTTGGCATACTAGTAGGCCAGCATATGTTATAGATAAAAATTGATGTGACGTCATGATGACGTCATCATACGATTTTATAGTAACTTTTCAACTTTTGAACCTTACAGTCATATCTCAACAAAAAATGCTAATTTTTAAATTCTTTTTGTAATAGGTTTTTAGGTCATAGATACTTGTGAAAAATGTGTGTCGTCGTGATGACGTAATCATGGTCATCAACTGCAAGTATGCTCACATTTCCAAAACGATTATGATTAAGCCTACGTGATTGCTTGACCTGTCGTGGACGACCATAAATTTTTTGATCCACCATTAAAATCTCATCAAGAATCAGAATCAACTACCAAAAAAAAAACAATCGAAACAGCCCTGTTTGTCCACAAACACCAAATCTCTATTTTTTCTTTTCTTTTTCAGACTAATGCCCATAGCATTCGTACACGTTTTATTTCTTACCGGCACTTTGGCTACTTTTATGTAATCGATTGCCTTTAAACTTGGCAGACACTTAGACCAACTGCTCAGAATGTGTGCCGAACTTTAACATCATGACGACATCATAACGTGATTTTTTATGAATTTTTGAATTTTGAAAATCGTAACATTCTTTTCAATATACATGTATCTCCTGGTGCCAGCATTTCACAGGATGATTGAGACTACTATTAACTTAGTCTAGTAAGGTATTTCGTAATAATTCAGTAAACAAAATTTAGAGGATTACCAATCGTGTACACTAACTTTAAGTAGATATTGGACCTTTAAGTTGACCCTACCTGACACCTGATGATGTCATCATGGCATCACTATTTGGCATACAATCTCGCCTTTAGTGCCTGCGTATGCTAAGTTTAATTAAGTTCCGAGGTTGTTTGATGACCAAAGTGCTGTGTACAATATCTTTGCACAAAGTCTATGGCATTTGGGATAGAACTAAAACTAGAAGTCTGCGCTATTCAAATTTTTCTCAATATGGATCAATCTTAACCTTTATTATAGGGTCTATGTCTATGCTAATTTTGTTTTTAAATCTGAGGTTATTTTTTTGACCCCCAAGTTCGTACTGAAAATTTGACTTGAATTTTATAGGAATTTGTAAATGTTTCAAATCTTATTGTACTCTCATAATTTTACACCGTCATTGATCAGATTGACTCCCATCTTGACACAGGCCATCATGCGTCACGTGACATCATCTTAAAGGTGCATATTTTAAGGTCCTATGTCTAGAGAACCATACGTCTGATGGGGTTCAATCTTGGTATGTAGGTAGGCCAGCATGTGTTAATTAGGGTGTCCCAAAAAAATGCACAACCATATTTCCGGGTAATCCATAATACTAATTTCATACTATGTGATAGGAAATATTCTTGATTGAAAAATATTCTTTATTTCATTAAAATCCGACCATCCGTTTATTAGGACTTGCACCCAAATTCGTGACGCAAAGTCAGGTCTCTACTGTGAAGTAATGTCCGTTTCATTGAGGGCATCAGGGTCCATGGAGGACCTGACTTTGCTTCACTAACTTGGGTGTAAGTCCCAGAGTTAGACCTATCCTTATACAATGTATGTGTTTCAAAAAAGCAAATTTTTGATGACGTCACACATTTTTTACATTTGTCTGTATCTATGACCTAACAATACAAAAATTAGAAATTAGCATGTTCCGTTGATGAGATACGGGGTAAAGATTCTAAAACTTAAAAATTACTATAAAATCGAATGATGACGTCATTGTGACGTCACATCAATTTTCATCTATAACACATGCCGGCCTACCACCATAACAAAGTTGAATCAAATTGGACCTATGGTTCTCTAGATATGGGCCCTTCAAAAATGCACCTTTAAGATGACGTGACATATAACACATGATGATGTCCGAGTATACACAAGTTCAGAATAGGTTCTCAGTCTATGCAAACTTTCATTGGCGGAAGTCTGTTTAATGTCAAAAGTGACCCGGATAATGAAACGTGTGCATTGTCTATTGCATTTCGGATAGAAGAAGATGAAAGAAAAAAAAAGAAAAAAAAATGCTTTCCCGCTGATATCGCAAAAGCCAATCAGAACAAAAACGAAGGCTTTTTCGCAACTTTGCGGAAAAGCCAATTATTGAGGGCTATGTTGAAATTGTTCTTGTGAATTTTAATTGAAGAGGTACAATGTACAGTGCATTTGAGATTGACAGGGGAACAGACAGTAAAACACTATACATATCTAATTGCTTTATTTTATTTTCAAGGTGAGAGAGATGAACTGGAGCTTTACATAGACCGCCTCACAAACAGACTTCTCACAATCAACATCTCAGTTCAGATTATACGCGACCCTCCTCAAGAAGAATCCCTTCAGATTGTTAGGACATTGTTGAGGAAGCTTCAGCACAACATGAAGCAAGCAGAGACAGACAGTGGAATGATCCACCGGTACCTGAACAGTTGTATGGAAGAGGCAAATGGACCAGTAGATGATAGATTCCAGGAAGCTTTGTTAGGTTGTGCTGTGGAAGATCAGAAAGAGGTTAAGAAAAAGCTTACTGATATGTTAGAAGCTAACGATGACTTAGACAGACAGATAGCTGTTCTTGCTTCAATAGAATTAACATAATATTGATTCTAAAGAATTTGGAGATGCTGCAGTAGTTAAAATAAAAGCCCTGTTTCTTTTATGAAATGGAATTTCGATTAATGTTCATTTGACAAATTTAAATCATTCATCTTTTTCAAAGAATGCAGTTGATACACGTATGCTGATCGTATTATGTGCTGTCACAGGGCACGTGCAAGCAGACCCAGGTGAACAGGAAAATAGTAGGATCAAAATGTTACTAGAAACCTTCCTCAACCCGTCAAATTCCAACACCATATGGTAAACTGTACACACAAATTGTTGGACTCTGATTCTGGTGTATGCCAAACTCAGTGTAAAGGACTGTCAGTTTGGGGGTCCAGTACCCATCCTAACAGATTCCAACAAATGCTGTTGGGTTTGACAGGTTGAGTACTGTTGGGTTAAGGTAAGACTTTTGCAGGCTTTCATGAATAGATTTAATTGATACTCAACCATGTCCACAAGCCGCATTTGGCATGTTCTGGACTCGCAACACTTATGCTCCATCCTTAAGGTCTAAGTAAAGTTGCAGTACTCCTGCACCCAAGCCCTTGTAAGATTTGTATATGATAGTGTGTAACATGTAAAAACATTAAATGAGATATCATTTTTTGGGAGCTGTGGGACAAAAAAGTAGGAAAAGTAGGAGCAATTAAGGTTAGAAAATAGGAGAGTAGGAAAATGAGGAATAATAGAAAGCTTGGGGTACAGGCATGGTAATGCACTGTATGGAGGGATGGGAGAGGATGAGCGAAAAACCCCAAAATAAAATCATCTAATTTTCTCCCATTCTGGAGTAAATTGTCCTTTTGACTATACTAAGAATGTGTGAAATTACTTTTACAAATCTCTAAAAACTTTTTTATTGCTCATTTTTCCCCTCAAAAATTCATACTTACATGTACAATAAACTATATATAGGTGGTTAGGGTTAGATAAATTATTTGAGCTCCCATCTAGACCTGAGCCTGATGTGTGTGTCAAATATTTGACCCTTATAAAATCCACCATAGTTTTACTGTAGTTTACACGTGTATACTGCAGTGAGACTATATTAGGAATATGATAGAACCATAGTTTTACCTCGATCTAATACATTTTTACCTTGATTTAACCATAGTAATTACTACAGTTAAAGTGTGGTGTTTTGGCCAAAAATGTTTTAATAACTACAGTAAAACTACAGTGGTACTGTGCTAAAACTTCAATTATACACAATTACCTATATAATTATTGAAAGTCTACTGTAGTTTAACTACAGTATTATTGTAATTTTGATGACTTCAAATTTGTATTGTAATTTACTGGGGAAAAACACTATGGTAATATTAAAATTTACTATGGGTTTATTATAATTCTTTTAGAGATTTACTCCATATTTACTGTAGTAAAAAAGAGAGGTTATTGTGGTTAAAATCACTATGGTAATATGAACATTTACTTTGGGTTTATTATAGATATTACCGAGATTGATAGTGCAGTAAAAGCGAACTAATATTGTAGTTGTACTGTAATTAACTCCAAAATCACTGTTGATAGTTTACTTCATATTTTTAGGGCAGTGTACCATGCAGCATACTGCAGTGCAACTACGAAACATTGTATGCACAGCAAAGACATTGTATGCACAGCAAATCAGTTGAAGTGCTGTAGCTCTCAGCACAGTACATGTACATACAACATATCTTACAGCAAAACTGCTTACTTCCTAATGGGTATAAACTAGCTGTACAATTAAGGACAAATGATAAAAAAGACAAGACAGTTTTTTCTTCATTCTGTGTTAAAACTGTAGTTCTACTTTAGTTTTAAAAAAGTAATACTACAGTTTTCGGATGAAGTGAAACTACAGGTAATGTAGAAAATACTGTGTTAACCGTAGTCCTACTTTAGTATTTAAAAATAATACTATAGTTTTTGTATGAGGTGAAACTACAGTAAACTTTGATAAGTTACTGTATATTTACTACAAGTTTACTTCAATTTCCTACACATTTTATTACAGTAACTACTCTAGTCAAATTACAGGAACTTGACCTTACACAAAACTTTAGGTATATTATACTTATCATAGTGAACTTTGACCAACTATAGTAAAACTATAGATTTATTATGGTATAACTAATAGTGGATTTTTATCAGGGGAGTTGGAGATTATTCTTCAATCGACATGTAGTACTGATAGTGAAATTGTCACTGACACCACAAACTGACACCTGATGGTGCCTGCAGCAGAAATACAAGTCAGAGAACACTTTTTAAGGTTTCACATCAATTTACTTTGTCACACCATTTGTGTACCTGGGGTTATAGAGTCATTTTACATAAAACCCTTTAACTGCTGTAACGATTGTGTCAACATATACCTCTAGTTAATTGACAATTAAATGATTAAGACGGATGTTGGCACGTGAAAACAAAAATAACTACTTTATAGAGTGCACACATACCATGCTGCGCTTACATGTCAGTTCGCAGAAACAAAATATGAGGGGGGGGGGGGGGGAGGACACAGTGCTTAGGCCTTTCCACACTAGACCAAATCTCGGGGGCGGCCCCGGGGCGACGCGGGGGTGAGAATGTGCGACGTTTCACACTATCCATTTTCGCCCCGGGACCACCCCCGAGATTGGTCTCGCCCCGGGGCGAACCCACCCCTGCTCCAGGCCAGGGGTGAGATTTTTCAACCCGGGGCGAGACCGATCTCGGAGGTGGCCCCGGGGCGAAATGGATAGTGTGAAACGTCGCCCCCCCCCCCCCCCCCCCGCGGGGGAGGGGGGGGGTACTCACTTTTGTTTAGGGTAGGGGGTGCCTCTCATGATTTTGAGGTAAGACCGATGGCTATACCACTTTGAACTTCTTTTTACTACCATGCATAAACCAATATATAATAGGTTCCCATGATACTAGATTAAAATACCATCCATTGATATACCAACCCTAGATATTGACCCATCCAAATACCATATACAGCCACCCCTATAAGTACAAAGTAGCAGGTTATGGTCAGAGGTCGAAAGGTTATGTGCACACTCGACGCGCGCGCGGTACGAGCTGCCTGGTACTATACTAGGTTATATATTTATATACGCGGTACGGTGAGCATATAATGCACACAACGCAGACGTTTGCAATCACTGTATATACGAAAATATATCTGGAAAATTGACGACCCATTTATATACCAGTATGTGATAAAATTCCCATGTCAATACAGAGGATAGAATTACAACCGATGAGTATACCACTAATTGGGGGGAAAAAAAGGGGTCATTGATATACCGGACTGTCGAAAATGCGACCCATGTTTGCGGCACGTCCCCGTGTGGCCATTTGTACTGAGTACCCCCCCCCCCCCCCCCCCCCCCCCCCGGGGCGTCGCCCTGCGTGCGGGGTTTCGTACAACCCCGGTTGACAAACAGGTGGTTTAAAAAAAAAAGGATTCCAAAGGTCCTGTCAAAGCGCGCGCTATTGTTAATTGTATACAGCTTGGCCGAAAGCGCGGCGCCATTATTCTGAAGCACAATATGTGGCAGAGGGACAACCCCCCCCCCCCCCCCCCCCCCCACCTCTTTTGTGTTGGTCATTGTGTTCCCGGAATCTCAGGAATT
Source organism: Hippasteria phrygiana (assembly GCA_037893225.1). Classification (NCBI taxonomy): domain Eukaryota; kingdom Metazoa; phylum Echinodermata; class Asteroidea; order Valvatida; family Goniasteridae; genus Hippasteria; species Hippasteria phrygiana. The sequence continues at coordinate 865,764 of JAZGUH010000028.1, read as the reverse complement.
TTGTTCAGCGAACAAACTAGTGTGAAACGCTCATGCCCAACCCCGGGGCGAGCTCGCCCCAGGGTTGGCTTAGGTAGGTTTGCGCGAAACGAGTGTGAAACGACGCGGGTTGAACTCGGGGTGAAAACGCCGGGGCGGCCCAGGGGCCGCCCCGGGGCCGCCCTCTTGGCGAGTTCGCCCCGGGGTTCGGCGCTCTATTGTGAAAAGGCCTCTTGAGTGTCTGTTCGGGAAAACCCAAATTACAAGTTGGTGTACGGACAGTGTGGCCACTGAACTAACACTGCCCCTTCGTGGAATTGAAAAATACCAGAATTGCAACAATTTCCGTAAAACGAATTAGTCTAATTAGCTAAATATATAAAGCCACCTTTAGATAATGGAACTTTAACATGTTATACTACATGATATGAACTCGTTTTTGGAGAATAAAAATTAAAAAATAAATTTTCTTGCAATTTTTTTGTACTCTTGTTATGCAGAGGGTTTCAGTTCATGGTGTTGGTAACAAAATATTTGTTACGTTTAATATAGTACTTGTTACTGTTAAAGCAATTTAACAGTAAAGAGCGCTATCCCTGTTTATAATTATGTGCCAATAATATAACAAGTTAGGCCAACAAAAACATTGTTTGGTTGTCCTCTACACCTCTTCGGCGCGGGCGTTTTTTTTTTGTTTTTTTTTTACACTTACTTTACTTACATTCCCGGATATGAACTTTCAAACTCTGGAGTAAAAGCTAGGGTCGTGTTTGTGAATTACAAATAACAAAATAAAGATGGAAACGAGATTGGAACGAATCAACCAGCGAAATCAATTCGAGTTTTGGGATAAAATTTTTAAAAAATTGAAGAAAAACAAATTGAAAAGAAGAACTTTTTTGGTGCGGTCCGAAAAATAGGGGCGGGCGGTCGAGGACAACAAAACAAATTTGTTTTGGCCTTATTTAACAAGTAAGAATATACCGGTACTTCAACAGTTACACCGCACGTATATGTTGATGTATATTTAGTTTAGTTTATTCACAGGCTGGTATGCTGCACTCGCACAGTATAAGCCGTTGCCCGGATCGGGTCTTTTGTGGAGTACGGCTTCGAATTTGGCCATTGACAGGCTACGGTGAAGAGCCGTAGCCATTGATAATAATGTCTGTGAGATAGTCTTACATAGGGATGCTCCTAGTACCAGGTGTGTTGCCAAAATACGGTCACAAACACCATGACAACATGAACCATTAAAATTGTCTCTTATCGGGGTTTTCTGTCACATGTAGCCTACCCCAGAAATATATGTAGACACATTATAAAATCAGGCGTGCAATGTTTTTTTTACAAAGTGAACAAAGAAACTGGCAGGAGCGGGATTTGAACCTGCGACCTCCGGAACACCGTAACGGCGCTCTACCAACTGAGCTACATGTATCTTGCCCCTATGTTGGCTGTCTCCTAAATTGTCAGTATCTTTGTTCGGGTGGGTGCTAGTCAGAAGTCATGAACCCAGAATGCTGTATAGCCAGGGATCACACCCAATTTTACGATACAACCTGGCAAGCGACATTGTGGGGATCACTCAATGAGGATACGACTTTTTAAAGTAATATTTATTGATTTCTTGGTAACATTGTTGGGTCAAGTCGGAAGTAGATAGTATCGATTCTTGGCATATTTTTATAGTGACTGGTATCGATATTGTAACGTACGCCGGTCGGACGTAGGGAGTCTCCACACCTGACAAAAGGAAAGCGGCACAGTTTCTCTTGATTTTCACGGCACTTAGCCTTTATTCCTTGGCACAAAAAATCACCGGACAACTTGACAATTCACTCCGGGCAAAGCACATTGCTTGTTTCCACGGCAACACTCCACTGCGCAGGCGCCCTCCGGCAACGGGTCTCCTTGGCCGACCAGCAGGGGTACCACTGTAACGGCTCACCGCTAGTCCGTGCTGGCGCCCTCTGCCGGCGCTACAATATGATTAAAAGCTATTGATTTATGCATTATTCGAAAATCACCGGGATCGCTTGTTCAGTTAATCAATTAGCCTTTTAGAGGTATGGCGGACACAATAGGAGAGGGCGCTATTTGATTTGGGTATACCTTTTGTGAAACCACAGGAAATTTCAAAGGTGAAGATTAGGCATGATCTATGGATTGTACTATGGATTGTACTTTAACTCAAAACAATATCTGATTCTGACTTTCACTGGAATTTGTGGTTTCACAAAATGTTTACCCAAATCAAATAGCGCCCTCCTATTGTGTCCGCCATACCTCTAAAAGGCTAATTGCTGCTACAGAATCGAAGTACAGCCTACACCGGGTTTGAACCCGTGAATCTGACTTTAAAAAAGGTACTGGACACTAATCACCATACAGAAAGGTTTCAAGTTGACTTCCATGGGATTCGCATTCTTGTAAAACCCCCGGTTTCAAAGAATCTCATGAAAACTATGACAGCAACAGAGGAAATCAACGAATATCACTGCTTGTAAAAAGGCTGAGATTTGAAGGTTTGCATGGTGAAAGGCAATAAGGTAACTATTCCGGTTCTTTTCAGAACCACACATACTCAAAAATGATAAATTGAATACACATGGTGCTACCGCAAACCAGTTACCCTATTGTAAAAGGCTACTATGCAATTCAATTACGCAACACCGTTATGTCTATTCAAATGCAAATAAGCACCTCATTGCTTAAAAGAAACTGATCCGATGTCACTTGTACAGTACAAAGGGTAAACTGTAGATCTGCACAATGAGCAAAACCAAGCTGGCGGAGGAAACGTACGTGCCGTATGTACACATGTAAATAACGTGTGCAGGTATTGCTTGTTGAAAGTTACCTATACTAGGCCTATACATGTACATGTACTAACATGCAAGATGGTCCAAAGATATAGCACCATGTTTTATACGGAATGCATTTCTTTGCTTGTTCATGGGCCTTGACATGTGTACTGTACAGCATGCGAGCAGTTGTTTGTTTTGACAGTTATTCATCTTCATATTGAAAGTTCCATTGTGGTTTTAATACTTTTAAAATGTTTAAGTTATAACCGTATCAGCTAATCCAAAAATCTAAAAGATATTACCAGCAGTACTGCATGCAGTCAAGTCCAAGACCGAGTCTCAAAATTTTTTTTTTTTAAAGAAGACACTTCACCCTGGACCCTGGCACATTTGGACTCGCTGAGTCCAGGTTCCAAGACCACTATCACATTAAAAAAGTACTTCAAAATCCAGAATCAAGTCTTCTTTTTGTCAACGGGTTAAGCCAAGCAGGGATTTGCTTGTGTTTTGTTTGGTTTTGGTTTTGGTTTTGGTTTCTTGGGGTTAGCAGCCCTATATGTTTTTTCCTTGGGCTACGTAATAAACATACATGTGCAATAGGCCCTACACCAAATGAAAGATATGATTGCATCATGCTCGTCTAATCCAGCTGTTGTATAAGTTTTAGAGGATGATGAGCAGCAATATGCAAACTTTAATGGCTTGGTTGTATACCTAGTCTATTCCGGAAGTAAGGCTAACCTTTTTGTTGATGTCAAATTCTATACTCAATGATGAGGGGCTTCCCTCCCAACTTTTCCATCTTGTACAGATTCCTGCCCCTATTGTCACTTCCAAGGATGTTGGCAGAATAATTCAGTCTCTGGATTTCTCCAAAGATACTGGCCATGGTGGAATTCCAGTAACTGTTCTAAAAGTGTCCACCTGAACTTTCATTTATTCTTGCCAACTGTACAGTACGTTCTTGTTGATTCAGTGTTTTATCTTAGAATGTGGCATCTATATTGTTCCCGGAAGCTGGTACAAGTATTCCGAGTTTACTAATTACCATCCTATTTTTCTGCTTCCTGAAATAAGTTATGACTGCTTTAACCACCACAGCTACTGAGTTATCTTACGAGGACATTGATCTTCTTAACTACTAGTATGGCTTTCATCATTCCCACTCGGCTGGCAATCTGCTGCCTATACTGATTGTTTCAGTAAGGCTTTAGACTTACATATGTATCAAAGGCTTTTGACAAGGCCCAGGATAATTAGGGGCTTCGATCTGCACAAGCTTGTGCTTCTGGTAGATGGCTATCTCTGCTTTCTTTTTCAACTGCAGGTTTGGGCAACCACCTCCTACCTGCCCAGTTAATTCTGGTCTTCCTCGCGGGCTCTTTCCTTTTGCCTTATTGTTTGATGTGTCTTGGCCCACCGTGCGCGTTGATGACTCTACGTACACTATTATGTGCTTCCCCCATTCCTTCTAACCTGTTTCTGCAGATCCAAGGATCTGGAGAATGTGCAGAAATGGGGGTTAGGACTGGTTGGTATCCTTCAATGCAAGGAAAACTAAACTGTTGTAGTTTTCTCCCTCTTGAGACAATGTACTTCCTTCTGTACGTACATATAAGGTCCAATGACTTTGCTTGAGATATACACGTATTGATATGTACCTTTATACTTCTTGGTCTTGATGTTTCCTCTTCTCATGTTGCGTATAAGTATATATATCACAGGTATTGCAAAGGCCTCCGAGGCATTTGACTTGTATAAGTTGAATGCGATACTTCATGCGAGTAAAACGGTCTACTAAACACAACACAAAAAGTAAGTTCCCCCTCCCCCTAAATGACCACTCACAGTTTCTTAATTAAGAACTTTTCAAAGATCACATCTAGCGAAAAATATTTCTGTGGGTGTTAGGCAACTGTTGTGTGCAAATTGAAGGCATCCTTTTATTCATAGTTGACTGAGCTCAAATTGAAGACAAAATTACCCAATTTCAAAATTCACAAGACTGTGTGTGCATGCCTGTATGATGGCATAAAACGTGTGTGGCGTCGAAGTGGAGAACAGCATGCTGGGTGTTGTGTGCAACCTGTGATGACATCCTTCGGTGGCGGAAGCATCATGGTCTGGGCTGGGATAAGTCTTGTCAACAAAACACCACTTGTTCAGCAGATCAATGGCAATTTGAATGCGCAACGATATGTTGACGATATCCTGCGTGCATATGTTGCACCGTATGCCGCAGCCCATGGTGATGGATTCGTCTTCATGGACGATAGCGCCCGTCCTCACAGAGGGAGAGAGGTGAACGCCTTCTTGGCTCATGAGGGGATCCAGAAAATGGTTTGGCCGGCAAATTCACCAGACCTCAATCCCATCGAGCATCTTTGGGACCTGCTGAAACGATGTGTATGCCCGTATCCAAGCAGAAAGCACTCTGGAGGACTTGTCGCGATTACTGCAGGAAGAATGTATGGCTAATCCCTCGGCAGCGGGTGACCAGACCCATCAACACCATGAGAAGATGATGTCTGGAGGTCATTGCCAAGCGTGGTGGATACACACGTTATTGAACATTAATGTTAATCTGCTTCTCAGTCATCTGCAGTAATAAAGTCACTTTTGTGAATTTTGAAAATGGGTCATTTTGTCTTCAATTTGTGCTCAGTCAACCATGAATAAAAGGATGCCTTCGATGTTCACACAACAGTTGCCTAACACCATCAGAAATATTTTCCACTAGATGTGATTTCTGAAAAGTTCTTACTTAAGAAACTGAGGGGTCATTTAGGGGGAGGGGACTTACTTTTTGTGTTGTGTTTACATGTACATATACCAAACATGAAAACAGGCCATATTTCCTTCAGTGGTATTTTGTAACAAAATGCCACGTACCTCTACTTGACCTGCATGTAGATCTGCATTCCAGAGTGTAGTAAACTTGTTCAGAAAAAAGTAATTTTGCTTGATAATCCGTATTTCTGGCAAGCACAGATAACGATAATTCAGGTCCTTGTACATGAACATCCAGTTGCACCATTCTTTAAAAAAGTAACGAATCGTCCAAATTCGTCATTATTCTGGGTGACATACTTTAATGTATTATTAATACTGAATAGTGGAATTATATGTTGTTCACAGAAATATAGTAAGTTGCAATTTGAATTACAACTGTCGAATTAAAGATGAATTCACATTAGTGTTTGCTTGTGTAAATATACCTGTGTGTTGTGACTTGTACCTTGGATAAAAAAGGAGTGTCTGCTTCAATTTACATTTTGTGTTTCACGTCAGATTATGAACAAAAATAATGCAATAATTTCTTCTAAGGATGACTTCATGTGGTCTACATTATGTATGGCGTTTCAAGTTGGGAAACTGGATGTACAATGTACCTTGCCCTGGCACAACCTCATCAAACTAAATACCCTGCACGATATGGGGGGGGGGGGGGAAAGGTACCCCCACCCCCTTTTATCCCTATATCCTAAGCACACTCCAGATTATTGTTATCTAACACATCCCCCTAGATTTCTGAATAGAATTCCTAAGATTCCGGGAACACAATGACCAACACAAAAGAGGGGGGGGGGGGGGGTCCCTTTCCCCCCATATCGTGCTTCATATGTCAAGCCGGCATTGCTTACACAAATATTAATGTATGTAATCACGCACAAGCTCATTTATCCTGAATACCAGCTTTTTCATAGCATGAATAATGAAAATATATTTTTCATTTTGAAACAATTCTTAGTTAAGATTGCAAGTTACTGTTCAGGCCATATCCAGTCAACAAGACCACCAGTGCCTACAGTGACCAGCCTCTGAAGATCCCGACACTACATATAAATTAACAACCTGCCAGAGTTGTAATCAAGTCAATCACAAGTTACTTCACAATTCTGGTCTCAAGCCATGTACATGTAACAAGCTATTCAAACACTTTATAACAAAAGCATTCCCTTGTTATTGTTAATCCCATGTAGCTTGTGATTAACTTGTGATTTGTCTTTTGATCCGACTCGTGATTGACTTGATTGCAACCTGCGACCACTTTTCACCGAACCTATAGGCATATTCAAAACCCCATTTTCTGCCAAAGAACAGTTCTCAAGTTGCTGGAAACAAATGCGAAAGGCCACATGAGTGTGCTTGGGTTCTTAGGTGCCATCAACAATAGGTACATTTATTTTATGACAATAAATATAACCGACACACTACTGGCAGAATGCCTGGCTACAATAGGCCCCTTATCCATGTTCCGCTCTTGCATTACAAGTATTCATCATTACTGCTTCCATGATCAGTTTTACGTACAGAAAGTTGCACCATGTCAGAATCTTTGTTTGTCATATCTATCCTCATCAAGAAGCATTACCTCCCCGTGGTGAGAGTCGGTATAACTGGCGCTTGTTGAACTCAACTGGTGACAGGCTAAAATTGCTTCCACTACACTGTTGGTGACGTTTTTACAAACAATAAGAAGTAAATGTGTTTACAAGGTGTTTAAATTAAACTACCTTGGTAGTCACTGGCAGTGACCGGCTGTTGCGATCTAGCCAAACAATATTAGTAAAAGCTAAGTTGTGCGTCTTTACAAAGACGTTGGGGGACACAACAGTAGCTGACCCTCGGCTATTCATAAGGTCAGCTTGTCAAATAAGAAAATTACGGTAATTTCATTTAGTAATCGGTAAATTCATTTAATAAGGTTTTTGAACCTAGTTTTGGTGTAGTGCGTCTGGTTGCGTGCTTTTTAACCACATATTCTTGTTAATAAAGAGGGATGATGACAATAACTCGGGCCGTTGAAGGGTCAGCTGGCTCCGCTCTCAGCCAGCTCGTTCCCAATCGGGATAGGGTGGGGACTGGGAATCTCGTGTCCATTAGTCTCACCTATCCTCATGATACTAGCCAGTACAAATGTGGTAGTTGTGCGAAATCGTTGAGCGGACATCCCGCTATCAAGAAACATATTATGAGCTATAACATTAAAATAAATTACCGGTGCGATAAATGTAGTAAGGTTTACACCACTATTAGCGGTGTAGCCTGCCACTATCCCAAATGCTCTAGTAGAGAGATGCAAAGCCCAACCCCGCCCGCCGGTTTCCCGTGCGATATGTGCAGGAAATCTTTTGGGTCCTTCCCTGGTCTTAGGCTTCACAAGAAACGTGCCCATGAACAAGAGTTTCATATGGAAGAAGCCTCTGCCATCAGAGACCATGGACCCCGCAGGGACCGGTGAACGGACGAGGACAGAAACATTCTCGCTAATATCGAAGCTAATTTATCAATTGATACGAAGTTTATGAATAGGGCTATACAAGAGGCCCTTCCGGACAGAACAGTCGAAGCTATAAAGAATACGTCAAACAGCTTAGACTGAAACAAACTATACCAATATTGAGCAGACAATTGAAGAGTGTGGTGAAGATAAGTTTGTCGAGAGATTTCAGAACTATTTTAATGCCTCCATCATTGCTATATGGAGGGTTGGACGTTTCAGAAATCAGGGATGATTTGAGGGTGCTTATCGACAAAATTCAGAAGGGCGAACACGATGTCGATTACTCAAACATCCTGGGCCACATTGGTCTTAAGAAAGAAAGACAACCCAAGGGCGGGAACGTGCAAGTTCCAATTATACCGATTAACGCTTCGAATAGAACTAAGAAACGCCTCATGTACAAGGTACATCAGCAATATTATAAGAAAGATATCCGTAGATTGGCAAATCACTTGATGGATGCCCAACCGTTGGGACCGGTAGCCCCGGAAAGTGGTGCGGCGTATACACATTTTACACGAATTTTCAATAAGGATCCCCAGCAGGACGAACAGGAGTTTGTGCGTAAATACTTAGACGGGGAATTGGAGATAGAAGGTCTTCTCCACCCTATTGATAAAGGTGAAGTGGTGTTGGCCTTAAGTAAAATAAAAAAAGAACGGTGCTGCCGGCCCCGACAGGATCTACTATAAGGATCTGGCTAAAATTCACCATCTCGATATGACTATTTTGCTAAATCTATGGTTTTATACAGGCAGGGTTCCTGAACAGCTCAAACGAAACAATACCATCCTCTTGCCAAAGGGAGAGATGGACCAGAAGGACCCTGCCAAATGGAGACCTATAACGATAGGATCATACATTCTCAGGCTGTATACACGCATTTTGAATACTCGAGTAACCGAAGCTACAATTTTAAATCCAAGGCAGAAAGCATTCATTCCTATTGACGGCTGCCTCGAAAATATCACTATGCTAGATCATGTCATGAATGAGTACCGAAATAAGAATAAGTCGTACTTCGTGATGTTTCTGGATCTGTCCAAGGCATTTGGCTCGGTGCATCACACATCAATTGACCGAGCTCTCTGACGGCACAATATACTGGGCAGATTCAGACAGATCACGGCGGATCTATACTCTGACGTTAACACACGCATAGTTACGGGAAATTGTAGATCAGATCCGATACCGATAAGATGCGGCGTTAATATAAGCAGGGTTGTCCCCTGAGCCCCCGGTTGTTCAACCTTGTCTTAGACGAGCTTCTGGATTCATTTCAAGATTACATCGGCCTTGAGACGGGCGGAGTACGTTGTAACGCCCTGGCCTTTGCAGATGACTTGGTGATTATGGCCGGGAGCAAACAGGGGCTCAACACTTTGGTGGAACGCTGCTACAATTTCTTTGAAAGTAGACATATGAAAATCAATGCCTCAAAATCAGCAGTTACGGCGGCGACAGCAGTGAGCCTTATTGCAGAGCGACACGTATCCAAGACAATTCCTATGGTAGAGTCGGAATGGAAAATCCATGTAATCTCGATCCCTGTCATACCGGTGGCTGATACGACCAAGTATCTAGGACAGAGGTTCGGGAGTCTTGGTAAGACAAAATACGACCTGTTGCCGCCCTTGAATAAGTGGTTGAATGCTATTCAATCCGCGTATCTTAAACCACAACAGAAACTAAATATGGTAAAGACATGTCATACCGAGACTTGGTTACCAATTTTGTCTGAATAACTACCCGGCTAGTCATATGATGCACGATATGGGGCAGAGGAAACCCCCCCCCCCCCCCTCTTTTGTGTTGGTCATTGTGTTCCCGGAATCTCAGGAATTCTTTTCAGAGGTCTAGGGGGATGTGTTAGGTAACAATAGTCTGGAGAGTGTATAGGGTATAGGGACAAAAGGGGGGTACCCCTCTGCCCCATATCGTGCTGGGTATACGGCTAGTACACTCCGAAATCTCCAACGGTGTATTAATACGGCAGTACGATCTATAGTACATCTCCCTAAGACATCCAGCTCGCAGCTGATCACTACCCCGGTGTCTCTATAGGTGGATTGGGAATGCCCGAAATAATAACCATGGCCAGTAGGCTCAGACATGGAGCCATTACCAGACTAGCTCGGTCGCAAGATAGAGTTATTAGAAACGTATATGCTTCTAGTGCGATTCAGAAACAACTTACTAGTCTGGCGAAAGTCTTGAATCTGCACAACAAGGAAGCCGATAAGATCGTGGTCAGGCACGCAGTCCATGGTACGCTGAGAGAAAAGCTCGAAAATCACTCACGTACTAAACAAGGTCAAGGTACCATGGTCTTTGACCACCCGGCCGCAACCAAGTGGGTAGATTCTTCGACTATCTTGGAGGGCGACTTGTACAAAATACAACACAAACCAAATCAAAAGACACCCTTAAACGGATGTATGGCGTATCGCCCGTTTCGGTCGAGGGTGTCCCTGTGGGGGCGAGAGGGGCGCTGCTAACGAATAAGTACAAATATTGCGGTAAGAAGCTCACGACAAATCAGTTGAGCATCCTTGCGCAACTGGCTATCAAGGGTTCGATATTTGCATTTACGCAGTTTATGAAACTTTAAGTTTAGGGGGCGGCTGCCTATCCTGGCGCTGGACATCCTCGTGGGGATATGCCTCCTGCAAACCCGGGCGGGCGGGACCTTCGGGCCTCAACGGCATACGGAGGGTCCCGCACGATTTCGCCGTTAGGATCTACGGCAGCTGCCTCTGCTCCATCGTCTTGAGCGTTTAAGCCAGCTTAGCCTTTTAACTACTCATCTAATTAGTGACGCGCATGAATGGATTAACGAGATTTCCACTGTCCCTATCTACTACCTAGCGAAACCACAGCCAAGGGAACGGCTAATGTTGATTCTTGACATTAATAGCCAAATGCCTCGTCATCTAATTAGTGACGCGCATGAATGGATTAACAAGATTCCCACTGTCCCTATCTACTATCTAGCGAAACCACAGCCAAGGGAACTACTAACGTTGATTCTTGACATTCGAAACCCCATTCTCCAAGGGGTTTGGAATACATGTACACCCCATGTCTGTTCCCATTTGGCAACACTGATTGTATTTAATTAATTCCCGATTAATAACAGGAGAGGCACTTGATGAATATTTTCTCTTTGGCATATAATGTTTAACCTAAAAATAGCATAAATGCAAGTATTAAGTACTAATTAGGACACATAACTCAATAAAGATATTTCTTTCATTTTATCTTTACACAACAGCAACATATAAATGCATTTGGTTTTTAAGGAATAAGATCTTCAAGAAATGTAAACTAAGCACTTCAAAATACAATGTACATGTATGCCTTCCAAAGGCAAAACTCTCCTAAACGTAACAAGTAGAAGATGTGTTGCTGCATATCAGAGATAAGCCGAGACTTGATTTCAAGTCCGAGATCGGACTTGACCCTTACGTGTATATGGATATTCATGCATTCATAACTAAATTTACATAATAAAACGGAGGCCCATAGAGATGGCCAATCAGAAGGACACAAAAACCGTGTAGGCCGCACCATTACCAATAGGTTAAATACAGTGTTCTGTTACACTGTTCAGTCTCAAATTTGTATGATACTTGGCACAATGGCACGTAATGGTATTTAAAACCTATAGCTAAATCATATTAGATCTTATATTAGTAGAAAAAATACCAAATTAAATAAGTGATTGTTAGTTTTTGTTACTAGACGAAAAACGCGTTACCTACCTATAGACTAATCCGACGAACAACATTTAAAATTAGAAGCCATCTTTAGGTACCCAATCAAACGGTACCATACACGCGCGCTCGTTATACGCGCGCACACATTGTGCCTTTGACCAATAGGTGAAAAGTAAACACGCTCCAAAGTAAACACGCGCCTTATAATTTTGTACTAGTAAGCACGCCTATAAGCGCGCGCGCCCGCTGCCACCGCCCGATTGGGTGGCTTCTATAACGGTTCGTCGGATTAGTGGAATCGTCCAGTAATTCTCCTGGTTTGAATATTCATGCTATAGAAGGCGTATGGCGATTCCGACCAATCAGCTTGTTCCGTCCACTTTTGGACTAATTCGCAATAGGGTGTGTACAAACTGATAACGACATTCCCAAGTCTGTGATCGTGATCCAAGGTTAACTCACAAGAGGACGCAAGATGGCGCTATTTCCGGCACTCCGACAAAAACCACGATCACAGACTTGGAACCAAGTCTAAGATAAGCCGGGTACTTGTTCCGGTATGTGTACCAAAAATTGGGATGCCCATATGTACATACAACATGGTATCTGCATGTTTCAGAAAGTCAAATTCAAGACTTAAGACCCCTTTACTGCTGCTCTAAACAAAATGCAAGACCAAAAATAAGCAGACCGACACTAAATGTATGGGTGGATTTTGGATCCGGGGCCGGATTGGAATGCTCGGTAAAACATTGTGCAGTGTCTGCCACGTGCAATCAGCTTTCCAGAAAAATTTGCTATGCACTCAAATAGCAGATTTTTTATACACACTGTGTGACTGTTATTTACGAGCTGATAAAAAAATCATTATTCGCTTCGTAAATTTTTTTTAAGACCATGGAGAACTCAATTTAATACTTTTAATGCTTTTTAAGGCCTTAAATTGAGAAAATTAAATTTCAGACTTTTTAAGACATTTTAAAGACCCGCAGATACCCTGATACAAGAATTGACCAACAGCTGAAAGAGTTATACAGGGTGGCCCCAAAAAACAAACCGAAAGGGCATACTTCCACTACCCCGAGACTCAAACAACCTATACCAACGCATGGGTAATACCAAGATCTCCCGATTCAGTCCAGTAGTTTTTGTTCTACAGAACCTATTTTGTAAAACAAAATCATTTAGTCCCAAAGTACTAAACCGCACCCACGAATTTGACTTAATTGGATAGAGGGATTAATTGTTATGTAATAATACCCATACGATAGAGCCGGTGTGCGAGGGTTTCTGTTGAGTTTAACCCCGAGTGGGAGGATGGATGTTACAGTGAGGGGGGGGGGGGGGGGGGGGGGGCACTCACAATGTTATATATTGTCACCTAGCACTTGAGTCGGCGATTGTGTACTTACGGGCCCTCTTTAAATGTGATCCATTTCGAGTCAAGGTTGTTTTTATCATTCCAAAATGAATTTGTCAACCTAAAGTATACTTCTCTCAATTCTAATGACATAATATTTTGTAATTCTGAACAGTGTCTTGCGGTAGAAAACGCAATTTTCTTACATGTTTTGCGGTTGGTGTCTTGCAAATCAATGCGGTTTTCGCCATCTTTATTTTCGTGTTGCGTTTTGTCATCTTCGTTGTGGTTTTACCCCAAAATTTGACACAACAAATTTAAAACCCTGCCCTCTATCTACGACATACCCTGTTGGTTTTTAATGTCGCAATCTAGTTTGCTAAGTCCAATAACTTAAAAGTGGATTTTGTTCTCATACGAACAGGGTCCTTAACGACACAATCGCCCTTGGGGTCAGCCATTATTAATTCCCCGCTCCAGTAGAATCCACTACGCATGCGTGTGACGTATTTACACCAGTGACTCTGCTCTGTGAGCAGGGTCTGTGGTGGCTGACCCCAGTGAGCCCCGGGTATGACGTCAGAGCTAATCAAACGGCACGGGTCTAACCCTAGTCTTGGTTCCAAGACGTCCTTAGCGGTGCGACGTATAGCGCGCACGGCCGGCCGACAGCGCCCTCTCGCTACACACACACACACACACACCCAGTCATGTAAACGGGTGCAATCGTGGACCTCCCATTGTTCCTCTTTTGTTTATACTAACTTTTTCGGAAGGCCTCCCATTGGTTTTGTACACGATTTTCAATCGTGGACGTTAGGTCAAACGTGGACCCCTTTGTCTACGCCCGAATTCTTTTGTCCTAGGTCCACGATTGCCGGCATATACAAACTCACCCACGCCAAGGCCAAATCGCTAAGACCGTCTTGGGAATTTCGCGAGCAGAACTGTGTGGCATTTGCATGCGCGTGTGACGTAGCTGCATAATCGCATGTAAACAGCCAACACTCACTAGTCTAGTTTCTGTACTCACGTCGGGTTTACGTGTACGTACGTATGAACGTGCAGCGCAGTACCAAGCCATTCAATTGTTGTTTGTCGGGAAAAATGTTTGACTAGAGATGTGTCTGTCACAAGACCAGAACACGTGGCTTTTCCGGGGGTTTCCAATTCTCACCAAAATCTACCTTGTAAAGTTAAAATTAAATTTAATTCATCATGTTGTTTATTAAACAAGATTTTGCAATTATAACAAAATATATAATTTTTTTTAAGTTTTAAAAATAGAGATGACGTCATGATTGTAAAGATATGGAGTCGGAATAAGGATAAACAATGGCACAAATGTAGAGTCCCCCCGTGTGCTGTTGTGTGCATGTTTATTAAGCCATGGAATAAGAGCCTGTTCACATATGTCCGCATGCGTGCATAAAGTAGTATCACAACATCCCCCTCCTTTTTGAAATAACAAGACTGACAAAGATAAAGTTCTTAATTGGTGGATTAAACGTGGGAGTGTGTCTAATCAGCAACTCTGGACTCTAACTGGAAAACTGGGAAATAGCAACATCTTTTCCTTTATGTTGCAACAAAAACAAGAACTACATATATGTACTCAAGTGTCGATGAATCGGGCTGGTCGACGACTAAAATAACTCGACCGGACCTGGTTGTGACCTTTGTTTCAGTACGTGTTAATGTGGGTTGGCCTTGGACTTGCCCATCACGAGCTACATTGGCTTTTGAGTGAGGAGAATAACGCGGCTCGGTTTTTCCACGAATGCTTTGCTTGGCAGTCTGGTAATTGCCTTCTTGAACCAATTTGTCAGCAAAACGAACGCACTTCCGTGGCTTATCCAACCGAATGCGCTTCGCTGGCATTGTGTCTGCAGTAGGTTGTGCAGTGATATGCTGCTGGCTGGGCATTTCGCGCAAGTGTGCTCGGTTGCGGCGGAGTATGGTACCATTAGGTGTGGAAACCTCGTAGGACCGTGGTTCCTTCCGTACTTGTGTGACCTCTCCAGGGATCCAGGTATTGTTGGCTTGATTGAGGATCCTGACCTTCTGTCCAATGAACAGAGGTGGAAGCGTTGGTCCTGCATGTTTGTCGTGCTGTTGCTTCATGTTGTGTGTTCTGTCCTGTAGGCGTTGAAAAGTTTCGGAGGGTGGCTGTTGCGTGTTGTTACTGGGCAAGGTGGTGCGAATTGGACGGCCAAACATAATTTCTGCTGGTGCTGGCAAACCAGTGTCAATGGGTGTGGCTCTCAAGTTGAGTAGAGCACGGTGGATGTCTTGGCCTGTTTTGCGGCATTTCGTCAACACCGACTTAACAGTTCGGACAGTACGTTCTGCCAAACCGTTGGAGCGGGGATAGCGCGGTGATGACGTTGTGTGCTTGACAGACCAGTTGTCACACATATCTTGGTAGGCTTTCCCTATGTACTGTGGGCCATTGTCGGATATTATCTCCACGGGTGCCCCCAGTAATCCAAAGGTTGAGGCAGTGAGTTGGGCAATGGTTGCACTGGTGGTGCTTGTCAGGTGGAATACGATTGGGAACTTGGAGTGGTAATCTATGATAACAAGCTCAAATAAGTCAGTCCCAAGTTTGGTCCATGGGGTTGTCGGAACCTCATGCGGGTCAAGTGGTTCTTTTTGTTGCTTGGTTTGGCTTTTTTTGGCAAGCCGGGCATCCCTTGACAAGTTTAGCTATGTCTTCATTGATTTTCGGCCAGTACACGGAGTTCCGCGCCAGGCGTCTCGTCTTCTCGATTCCCAAGTGCCCAAGGTGCAGCTGCTGGAGGATGTCGTCACGCATACTCTCTGGTATGAGCACCTGTCTGCCTTTGAAGACTACACCGCTGGAAACTCCGAGTTCATCTCGATAGGGCCAGTATGTCCGCAGTTGGGAAGGGAGGTCCTTTATCGATTCTGGCCATCCTGTGTAGATGATCTGTTGTAGTGCCCTCATCACAGGGTCGCGTGCAGTTTCACGCTGAAGTGCTTCACGTTTGCTGCAACCAAAATGGACCAGGTCTACATCCTCGGTGATGGTGTTGTCGCTGGGATCGATGTCGTCCACGTGAAGGTCCAGGGGTACGCTGTCTCGCTTTGTTGGGTTGGGCAGGCGGCTTAAAGCATCGGCAAGTACCATAGACGTTCCCCGTTTGTAAATGATGGTGAAGTTGTAACCCTGAATCTTGATGAGGAGTCTTTGGAGGCGCGGTGGGGCGCTAGTTAGAGGTTTGTTGCAAATCGTCACCAGTGGTTTGTGGTCTGTGTGGACATGGAAATCTGTGCCAAATAGGTATGAATGAAATCGGTTGATACCAAATACCACAGCTAAAGTTTCTCGCTCGATGTTGGAATAGCAGGCTTGGGCAGGTGAGAAGCTTTTTGAGGCAAAAGCGACTGGGTTGCCCTCTTGCAGGAGGCAAGCCCCTAGCCCTTTCTGCGATGCATCAACTTCCAAGGTGGTTGGTTTATCGAGGTCGTAGTACTGCAGGCAGGAGTCGCTGGTGACGGAGTTCTTGATGGAGTTGAATGCTGCTTGGTGATCCTCCTGCCACAGGTAAGGGACGTCCTTGCGCAGTAGATCCCTCAGAGGTGCTGCCTTGGTTGTGAAGTGTGATATGTATGTGGAGACGTAATTCATCAGCCCAAGGAACTTCTGCAGATCCTCTTTGTCCTGTGGGGTGGGGATAGCATGGATGTCCTCAACTCGCCCTGGGTCCGGGTAGATGCCAGAGTCGGAGTAAACCGAACCAAAGAAGTTAATCTTGTTCTCCTTGATCTTGCATTTTGCGCTGTTGAAGACTAAGCCCTCGCGTTCGGCAGTCTGCATGAGGCGCAGTAAGTTTGCATCGTGTTCGGCTTCTGTCTGCCCATATACCGCAATGTCATCAGCAATGCCCACACAGCCTGGTACCTGGTTGATGATGTTATCCATACCCTGTTGAAAGATATCCTGGCTCACTGATAGCGCAAAAGGAAGCCTTTTGAAGCAGGAATGCCAAAAAGGCGTTCTGAATGTCGTCAGCTCCTGAGATTCTTCGTCAAGGTGGATTGACCAGTATCCTGCTTTGGCATCTAGTTTTGAGAAGAATTTTGCTTTAGTGAATGCTGGGTTGAGCTCTTCCAATGTGGGTATCTTGTGTGGACACCGCTTGAGGCTATTGTTGAGACGCTTGGGGTCTAAACAAATTCTCAAGGATCCATCTTTTTTCACACACGTGGTGATTGAGCTGCACCAGTCGGTGTGGTGCTCGACGTATCGGATTATGCCGTCTCGTTCCATTTTCTCAAGCTCTGCCTTCAGTTTCGGCTTGAGGTGGATGCTGTACTTGCGTGGTGCGTCTATGCTTGGGGTGGCATCTTCCTTGAGGTAGAGATGTGCTTTGGCTTTAAAGTTCCCAAGTGTGTCAAATTGCTTCGGAAACCTGCTTTTGAGGTCGTTTACTGTTTTGATGGGTACATGTGACTGTGGACAGTTGTTCTCAGTTGGCAGCTCTGGGGTTGGTCGTACATCCGTGCTGGTCGTACGTACTGGTAGTGCAGGTTGGCTCACGGAATGGATGGTCATAATCCGGAGAGTTTTGCACATTGGTAGACCGGCTATGGCTGGGCCTTGCACATCTACAATGTAGAACTGCTGCTTTGACCACGTTGTGTCTTTGTATCGGCACATAAAGTGGATGCGCCCAAGGCATGTGATGTCGGAGCCGTTATATGCCGTTAACCTTGCCTTGGTTGGTAGTGCAAGTGACTTCCACTTGTCGCCGTACATCTGCTTGATGGTACGTAAAGGCAGAGTGTTGGCTCCTGCTCCCGTGTCGACTTTGAGTCGGAGGCGCTTTGGGCCCAGCAAGTCCGGACACAGCACATCCAGTGTAGTGAATGCCTCGTTTAGTGTTGGCGTTTGCATGGCGTTCACATCTGACAGGGTGATAGAGTAGAATACACCCTCCGTAGACTGCTCAGTGTAAGTGTCGGCTGATTGGTTGTCCCAGGTCACAGATCCATCGGCTGATGTACCATCGGTCATGAGGTGCACCTGCCTATTATTGGTACGACTCCTTACTTTGCCACTTGGGTTGCGCGAATTTGAATGGTCGCGTTCGCGTGATTGGCTGCGCGGTCTGCGGGAAGATTTGCCCTGGCGTTGCTTGCGCTTTGACTTTCTGCAATACTTTGCCCAGTGGCCTTTGGAGCCGCATGCCTTGCATGTATCATTGTACGCTGGGCATTTGCGTGGCTGGTGCACGAGACCGCAATTGGAACAAGCTCGCTTGGTCTGCCGCATGGCACTAACGGCATTATAGGAGGCGGTACTCTCAAGAGATTGCAAGCATTTTTTGCTTGCTGCCACGGCTTCGTATTTTCTGCCTTCTATTAAAAGTTCCTCTATGGTAAATCCCTTTGGTTTGTCAAGGAGATCTTTCTGGAATGCTTCATATGGTGTGGAGGCAACTACCAACTCTAGAACGCGTTCGCTCAGCTCGTCAGGCTGAAAATCGCAGTTTTTCGCTTTGTCGCGGCACCTCGTAACAAACTCGTCCAAGGGTTCCTGTGGTTTCTGTCTGTAACGCATTAGTTCTAGTCTGTGAATACGAAAATTAACCTTTATCTGTAATTGGCTTTCAAATAATGTCCAGAGTTTGTTTGGGTCATTTTGTTCCTCATCACTCGGACCTGATGCATTTATCCTTTTCAAGCCTTCATTTCCTACAGCAATCTTGATTTTGACTGCTATTCTCCTTTGATCAGTTACATCATTGTCCATGAGGCAAAGGGACATGCGCTGTTTGAAAAGTTTGAGCTCCTCTGGTACGTCTGGAACATCCCAGTGCATTTCCGGGTATTTCGCCATAGTGACTGGTTGGCTAGTCTATGATGCACAGTTCCGGCTGGTTGGCGGAGTGATATGTTCCAGGTTACTTGGCACCTCGCTGTTCGGCGGAGCGATACGGTCAAAGGTCAATTAAACTGACTGTTTTGTGAATGCGATGCATGTAAACTGCTATACGGGAGTATGTATATCCCTACGCTACTTTATGTAGTACCAATGTACATAAAACGTAAATTACCGCTCAATCTGCGCAGTTAACTTATTTCGGTCCATGAATTTCCTAAAAAGCACACTATTATACTATATAATAAGTGACAATTCACAGCCAGGCGTAATGTTCAAAATTACAGTCAGTTTCGTTCACGATAGTCAACAATACACTTCACCGACCGTGGTGCTGCTTCCGTGCCGATGATCTTGCTTAGCGGGCGGTCCCGTTGGCGTTTGCACATTTCCGTGGGGTACGGTGGGTCCTCCGAGCTCGCTCACGGTGTGGCAGTAGGGGGACTGCGTGGTGTAACCTTACTCCTAGAACTATGAGGTTCCGACATGAACCTCATAGGAAGACGCCGATTTTTCCCATAGGCTAGTACAGCAAGAATAAGAACGTCATTCCCATGCAACACGTTTCTACATTTTTCGCCGTGAATTACTTCATGGCTGCCCCCAAAAATAATAATATGCCGCATTTACATCCTCACCTTGCTTGCGCCAAGTAAATTTTCGCCTGAAACGGGTCCAATTTGCGGGAAAAAATGACAAAAATCTGCAGTCGTTCGGAAGCGATCACACACGCACACCATCGAGGAAGCCGCACATACGAAGCTCCTGTTTTGCGGGGGGCCGTGGGTCGGTCAAGTCATGATTATTCATCGAAAATTTGAAGCGCGGTATACGGCAGGCAACTGCCGCGTGTCCGTTATATACCATCTGCGACGACAGGCAATGCATGCAGACGGTATATAACGGACACGCGGCAGTTGCCTGCCGTACCACGCTTCGAATTTTCGATGAATAATCATGACTTGACCGACCCACGGCCCCCCCGCAAAACAGGAGCTTCGTGTGTGCGGCTTCCTCGATGGTGTGCGTGTGTGATCGCTTCGGAACGACTGCAGATTTTTGTCATTTTTTCCCCGCAAATTGGACCCGTTTCAGGCGAAAATTGACTTGGCGCAAGCAAGGTGAGGATGTAAATGCGGCATATTATTATTTTTGGGGGCAGCCATGAAGTAATTCACGGCGAAAAATGTAGAAACGTGTTGCATGGGAATGACGTTCTTATTCTTGCTGTACTAGCCTATGGGAAAAATCGGCGTCTTCCTATGAGGTTCATGTCGGAACCTCATAGTTCTAGGAGTAGTGTAACCTTAGGCAGGCAAAGTAGACAAGGTTGGCTTGTTCTGGAATCGCAGGTTAGTGCGAAATCCCCTCGGCAAACACGGTTGCAGTTTTAAGTGACAACGTAATGGCGGGTTGTCGCTTTGCTCGTTGCCTGGAGCGCAGCGTATGCATTTACGTTGTCGTGGTGGCTGGGGATGCTGAACGGTGTGGATGTCGGCTGCAGACACCCTTGTGACAGTCCGTGTCGAACTTCAGACTCGGAAGATAGCGTTGATCGGTGGTCAATCAAACGGCAGGTATATCGAGTTCGACGGCGATGTCTGTATAACCTTTTCCGCTGCCACCATGTAAAGATATGGAGTCGGAATAAGGATAAACAATGGCACAAATTTAGAGTCCTCCGTGTGCTGTTGTGTGCATGTTTATTAAGCCATGGAATAAGAGCCTGTTCACATATGTCCGCATGCGTGCATAAAGTAGTATCACAACAATGATGACGTCACCTCGAATTTTGCATGCTGGTGGCACTATCTACTTATCCACAAATTTTCATGATGATCGAACCTACCCTTTTGTTTTTCAAAATAACACATTTTTTATAACGTCATCATGACGTCACACATTTTTCACATTAATATGAAAGAATATAAGAGCTAACAAACCTAACAGAAAAAGAATTTTGAATTTAGCATGTTCTGTTGATATATGGCTTCAAGGGTAAAAAAGCTACGAAATTCATATAAAATCGTAGGATGACGTCTTCATGACGTCACTTCAATTTGTATGTATAACACCTGCTGGCCTACCTTGATATTTTGAACTCAATCAATCCTATGGTTCTCTAGATACCAGTCAGCGCGCAGCGTGCTGAAAAGTGCTTTCGTTTATTTGCAGCGTTTGCATAAAACGCTCGGTAAATGCATATTCATGAGATTGGAGATCACATTTTCGAAATTCATTTTCCAGTTAACGTGTCTTTAAAAGTGAGATTTTAATTAAAATACAGGCTGGAAATGGTATAGCCTTATTGTTTAGTGAGATTATTCAAATTGTTCACGTCCATTTTGTGAAATATATGAACGAAAATGTGACCGTTGTTGTAGTGAATTTACGGTCGGTGAAAAATGTCTTTTTTCTAAACTAAACGAAGTTGGGCAGAAGAATCTGACGGGTTGGAGACAAGCTATAATATTAAGTTACCTATCTTTATAAATACGGTTCTCTTGATTATTCGAAACAGTCAGGATCACTAAAAAATGATGTCCATTCCGTATGCCCAGATTAGGAAAACAACGCAGCTTTGCAAGCACGTGGATGGCACGAGTGTGCTGTCCTCATTGGTCATATCCCCAAACGGCTTTGCATCTTGACCAATCATGCACCGCCGCGCTACATTTAACACAAGGGCGCTTTCATGTGTCAGGTACCCTGCTCCACATACAGGCTTATAATAAAATGTGAAGGCGGAGTAAAGGCGCCAGACTAGAAAATAAAATCGTTGCGTAATGCACATGTCTTCTCGGAATAGGAAAAGTATATGTAAAATGATGTATTATAAACACATCACAAAGATTGCCAGGCTGCTTTTTTGTCATTTTTGTCTATTTTTTTTCAATGACAAATGTAATATATCCACAACCTAAGTTCTACAGCCTGGAATTGAAAATGGGGTTAAATCGAAATGCTAGTGTGCCGATAAAAAGTTGTCTATTGATGATTTTCCTTTTCATTTAGTTTTGGCTCAAACTGATTAAAAACAAAAAGGGAAACCACTTTTTCTTTGACGGGTTTGGCCAAAACAAGTATTGTAAACTGTAAATATAGGCTACCCACAATGCTATTTCCTGTAAAAAAGGGGGGGGGGGGGGAGGGAGATACCCTATCATTTCTTTTATTCCTATAACATTCATATGTTGTAGATCATGGATGTCATTGATAATAAATAACAGAAAATTATGCTTTAATGAATACAACTAAAACCTGTGTACCATTTTCACTTTTATTTTATTTTCACAAGCAGCTACAAATGCTTTGTATACAAGGAACTAAAAGACTTTTAAACATTAACAATATTTCAAAGAAGGGCACAAGACATTGCAGAAATTACATTTTCACACTTAAGTCGAAAGACATAAAAATGTGTTTACAAGAGTAAACATGAAACTACATGTTAAGTTTTTCTACATGTATACTTAAATCAAACACCAATAAATAATAAGTTCTTCAATACATAACATTTTGGAAGGTTTCGGTGTTGAGATTTGAGGAAAATTAATGAACCACAAAACATTGAGGCATATGGCATTGCTGATTAATGCCTAAGTAAACTGCATTTTCTACCAAAAGATATGATTCAAAATTGCAAAAACTAGGGTCTTTAGAATTAAAAGAAGACTGTGCAGTGGAATGTCCAATAAAAAAATAATACATGTACATGTACCAGGCATGCAACCTCACAAACAAATGAGGAAATTCCAATCTTTACAATTTTCAATGGCATACTATAAGTGTGAAGTAAAAAACGAGGAATTAGCTGATCCGATGAAAAGTTGCATGCCTGATGTACATGCGAACAAAACCTGAGTCGTTTCAACATTTCTAAAAATCTGTCTATAGTATAATACATGGACTCGTACATACACACTGGACTTCAATGACAGCACACTTTTTGTCATTTGTTAAATTTTAAACACATTTCGAGAGTAATATAAGTCTTTAAGTAATGGGCAATTCCTTGGAATGAAAACACACCAAAACCCATGTTTAAAACAGGGTACGAGTTGTCCAAGGTACAAGTTGTGCAAACGAGTGTGTCTTATTCCTCCATGGTCAAAGGTGCGAGTTGTCCAAACCCAGGTGCGAGTTGTCCAAACCCAGGTGCGAGTTGTCCAAACCCAGGTGCGAGTTGTCCAAACCCAGGTGCGAGTTGTCCAAACCCAGGTGCGAGTTGTCCAAACCCAGGTGCGAGTTGTCCAAACCCAGGTGCGAGTTGTCCAATCCAAGGTGCGAGTTGGCCAAGGTGCGAGTTGGCCAAGGTGCGAGTTGGCCAAGGTGCGAGTTGGCCAAGGTGCGAGTTGGCCAAGGTGCGAGTTGGCCAAGGTGCGAGTTGGCCAAGGTGCGAGTTGGCCAAGGTGCGAGTTGGCCAAGGTGCGAGTTGGCCAAGGTGCGAGTTGGCCAAGGTGCGAGTTGGCCAAGGTGCGAGTTGGCCTGTTACCCAGTTCACAGTACTAGGCCAAAAAAACTCTGAAACATAAACAAACAAAAACATAAATGTTTTTATAACACAGCCAAATTTGCATTTCATGAACATGTATGCCACATCATGTGAAACGGGACAGGAACATATTGTCGACATGCCTTTCTCTCGCCGCATCGCGCAATAGGCACCCACATCGTACGTACACAGTGACGTCATTGACATCAGACATTTCCCCGTGTAAGTTTGTAATTTTCGCCAACATTTAGCGTCGAAATAAAAATCGCTCGTTGAACCTGCAGACATGGAAATAGTACGGATCGAAAGCATAACTCTTCAAGTGTCCAGCAAACGACAAATTTCATCTAAGAATATCTCGAAACAGTCAGGATCACCAAAAACGTGCAGGTAGTTAAAAAAAACTATTTTTCATACCTTATTTTACAAGCCTAGTAAACAGCCTTCACAACGAAAACAATGTTTAAAAATTGTATTATTCAATGCAGAAAGAAATACATTTTTACTCACAACTCCATGTTGGCCGGAAACTGCAGCGAAAATGGGCTTCCCATCTATTTTCTTGAGGCACTACCGAACGCTCGCAAAAACCTCGTAAATTCTCGTAGGTCCGAGACCGTCAACTCGCTGCAAATAAAACGTCGCCGGGCACCTCATTATCGAGTACGCTGCGCGCGCGCTGACTGTACAGGCCCTTCAAAAATGCACCTTTAGGATGACGTCACGTGACCCGTGATGACATCATCACAACGTTACTTGTCAAATAAATTATTGCAACGTGGTCTTGGCCTATGTCAAGATTGGAGTCAATCTGATGAATGACTGTAAAATTCGTAGAAAATCAGCCAATGACGTCATCATGACGTCACTTCCGATTTGACATGCTAGCGGCACTATCTACATACCCACCTATTTTTAGGATGATCGGACCTACTCTTATATGTGTTTCAAAAAGCACATTTTTGATGACGTCATGATGACGTCACACATTTTTCACATATGAAAGAATATCGGAGCCAACAAAGCTATCATAAAAAGAATTTTGAATTTAGCATGTTCTGTTGATGAGATATGGCTTGAAGAAACTTTAAGGTTCAAAAACTTGAAAATTACTATAAAATCGTATGATGACGTCATAATGACGTCACCTCCATTTTTATCTATGACACGTGCTGGTCTACCAACATAACTGGTTTGGAAACAATCGGACAATACGGTTCTCTAGATATGGACCCTTGAAAAATGCACATTTAAGATGACGTCACGTGACACGTGATGACGTCATCGTGACGTCACACTTCGGCGCACAATTTCAGATTGGGTCTATTTCCTATGTTAATTTTGATTAAGATCGGAGATTGTTTAATGCCCAAAGTGCCGCCGACAAAATTCATGTACAAAGTCTATGGGATTTGGGATAGAAGAAGAAGAAGAAGAGGAGGAAGCGGAAGGAAAAGAAAAAGAATCCGAACAAAAACAAAGCCTTTTCCGACATGCACAAAGATCGTACGATGATTGACGGCAGTTTTGTGTACTTCTCACTTGTACCACCGCCATTTGTGTAACAGACACACGACGGCCACTGGATGCAGAAAATGCACGCAAAGAAAAATCAGTAACTCGCATTTTCACTCCGCGGGCGAAACTGACGACGATACGAAAGTCCTCAACCCAATACTTTAGATACATACACCTATATAAATATACACAATTAATCAAACAAATTATGTAATTTATTCTGAGAAACACACGCGTATTTTATGTGTGCATGCATACAAATATGGTCCAGCCCCAGTTCAACAGACAAGACCGGGAGTTTGTCAATTAACCAATATTGTGATAACTAATTATTTCAGCTGCGCATGTGTACAATGACAAACATGTAGTTCACGGGTCATTTTGGATAACTTAATGCACGCACTGAGCATGCAGGTGGTCGCACAACAACGCGCATGCTAACATTGCGTGACATTATGTCAGCAATTTTATCCCAAATAACCTTTCACCTGGACTACTTCATTGAGATACCGAACTGGCTCATTCACAAAAGCCCCTTTCACACGAGAATAAATGTAATAAATGAGAATAAATGTAATTTATTCTGAGAAACACGCGTATTTTATGTGTGTATGCATACAAATATGGTCCAGCCCCAGTTCAACAGACAAGACCGGGAGTTTGTCAATTAACCAATATTGTGATAACTAATTATTTCAGCTGCGCATGTGTACAATGACATACAATGTACATGTAGTTCACGGGTCATTTTGGATAACTAATGCACGCACTGAGCATGCAGGTGGTCGCACAACAACGCGCATGCTAACATTGCGTGACATTATGTCAGCAATTTTATCCCAAATAACCTTTCACCTGGACTACTTCATTGAGATACCGAACTCACTCATTCACAAATACCCTTTCACACGAGCATTGGAAACACGGGTCCCGTGCGATGAAATCGCATCGATGTCACGAATGCACAGATTCCGTGCCGGGTGAAATATAGCGTATCCCTGTCACCAAATCGCATGGGTCCCGTGCGGTTCGTGACATGGATCGAGACCTCCTCCAAAATTTCGCATCGATGCGACATCCATGCGACAATCACCGAGATATTGGTCGTGTAAATTTATCGATGCGATTTTCGCAGGGATATACAGTGCAGTGAAATCGCCTCTACACATGGAAGGAAACACTACAATTAACATGGCTTTTGTAAACACAAATTCAGTTTTGATTGGTCAGTTGCTTGCTGCATAATGAGATTTGTGTAGAATGGGCGATTCTCTGTAAATAAACAGCATTTCATTGGTGTTGCTATATAGGCCTATATATACAGCAAATATGTTATGTTATAACTCTTTTTACAAAGTGTATGTAAATTTACATCCTCTTTGTATACATTGACGTTAAAACACAAAAACTACCGGAGACACGTAGGTCACAGTTAGAAGCCTAATTTAACGTCCAAAATCCGTTAATACTAAAATACGGCGATTGTTTTTAAAAGGGGAAAAACCTATTATTTTGCGGCAAAATCACTGGTACCCTATAAATTTCATCGTTCATATAATATCGAAGTACCAGCGATACACGTGTAGCCTCTGACCCAGGCACACACACTCACACAAACACTGTAAAACGAGGGACGTTCGCTACCGGACTGTATTGTATCGTGTAAAAGCCTGCGATACAATCACAGGCATCCTTGTGTGTCAAACACCCAGCAGCAATCATCGCAGATGTGTTTCCAGCGCTCGTGTGAAACGGGCTAAAGAGTGATTTTTCCACAATCAAATCTACAATCAAAACCACCCACCGTTGCCCACTCTTCCCTCCTTGTATTAGCATTAACATCCGGGTCCAAGGACAGCATGTGAAGCAACACGCATGCATACTCCATTCGTTTGCACTGCATTTTCCAGATATTCCCATTGTAAGGGCAATAATTAAAGAGTGCAACAAATGATGGAAGAATGACATCAAAGTGCCATGCCTACGGATAATGGAGGAAGACCAATTACATAACAAAAACTAGAGATCTATGTCTGTTACAAGAACAGAACATAGGGCTTTTCCGCATTTTTTTATTACATCACTTCGAATTTTGCATATGTTGTTCACATTTATATTGAAGTATATGTGACCAAACAAACGTTAAAAAAAAAGAATTTCGACATTTGCATGTTCCGTTAAAGAGATATGGCTTAAAAGTTGGAAACATTTAACAAAGCTATAAAATGTTATGATCATGTCATCGTGACGTCACATCAATTTTTATCTAATCCTAGTTGGCCTACCAGCATACCAAGAATGGATGCAATCTTAAGTACAGTTCTCTAGATATAGGAGCTTAAAATATGCACCTTTAAGATGATGTCATGTGACCCATGATGACGTCATCACGACTGCACTTGACAAAAGAAAATATATTTGCAACGTGGCCTATGTCAAGGTTGGAGTCAATCTGATCAACGACAGTATACAATTTATATAGCACAATGAAATTTGAAACATTTAAAAATTCATAGAAAATTAACCAATGATGTTATCATGACGTCACCTGGAATTTTACATGCTAGTGGCACTGTCTACCTACCTACCAATTTTTATGACGATCGGACTTACCCTTATGTGTTTCTATAAAGCACATTTTTGATGACGTCATGACGTCACACATTTTTCATATTTATGTGAAAGAATATCGGAGCTAACAAAGCTATTACAAACAGAATTTTGAATTTAGCATGTTCTGTTGAGATATGGCTTCAGAAAAACTTTAAGATTCAAAAACTTAAACATTACCATAAAATCGTATGATGACGTCATCATGACGTCACCTCAATTTTCATCTATAACACGTGGTGGCCCACCAACATACCAGGTTTAAAGGCAATCCGAACTACGGTTCTCTAGATATGGGCCCTTGAAAAATCACCTTTAAGATGACGTCACGTGACACATGATGACGTCATCATAACGTCATGTCAATTTTCAGCTATAAAACCAGGTGGCTTACCTAGATATTACGTTTCAACTTAATCAAACTTGTACTTTTGTAGATATATGGCTTCAAAAACTGCCCCCTTAAGATGACGTCACGTGACATGTGATGACGTCATCTTGACGTAAAGGTTTGGCACACATAATTGTGAGCAGTTGGGGTAAGTGTTTGCCAAGTTTAAAAGTAGCCAAAGGGGACGGTAAGAAAGAAAACGTTTACAAATGCTATGGGCAATAGTCTAGCGACTTGAAAAAAGACTAGAAATCAACCCTTTTTATACACAGCATGCACATTTAAGCCATGGTTATCCGCCCTTCCCAGAATTCCTTTCTGTTATATTGAATTTGGTCTAAATTTTGAAATGGCTGGTATTTCTTGAGTGAGCCACGATCATGAAATTTTGGAATTAGGTACAGAAAAATTCAATGTATACATTTTTGTAATCGGATTGACCCTTACAAGCGTTTTTAAAAAAAATGTGTTTGATTACGTCATCATGACGTCACACAATTTTCGCTTTTTAGGGCATATCTTTGAGACATACCAAAGCTATAACAAAAAGAATTTTGAAAATATCTTGTTTTGTTCGCTAGATATATTGAAAAGAATGTTACGATTTTAGGAATTCAAAAATTCATAAAATATCACGTGATGACGTCATCATGACGTCACTCTTCGGCATACAATTTCAGGTTAGGGTCTATATATGTTTGTATTAAGTTTCATTAAGATCCGAGATTGTTTAGTGACCAAAGTGCCACTTATAAAATTCGTGTACAAAGTCTATGGGATTTGGGATAAAACTGAAATAAGAAGAAATAGAAAAAAAAATAGAGGTTTGTGTCTGTTTGAAACAGAACACAAGGCTTTTCCTTTTTTTTTTTTTCCACCCTAAAGCTTCAGCTTACGTTCTATGTTTGTGTTAAGTTTGATTAAGATCTGATGTTTATAGTGAGTAAAGTGGCTTGTACAAAATTCGTGTACAAAGTCTATGGAATTTTGGATAGAACTAAAACATTCATAGAAAATTAGCCGATCATCATGACGTCACTTCTGATGTTACATTCTACTGGCACTATCTACCTTCCCACAAATTTGTATGATACTCAGACCTATTCTTATATATGTTATTAAAAAAGAACATTTTGATGACGTCGTGATGACGTCACACATTTTCCCATTTACGTGAAAGAATATAGGAGCTAACAAAGCTATTCCAAAAAGAATTTGGAATTTAGCAAGTTCTGTTGATGAGATATGGCTTTAAGAAACTTTTACGGTTCAAAAACTTTAAAACTACTATAAAATCGTATGGTGACGTCATCATGACGTCACCTCAATTTTCATCTATAACACGTGGTGGCCCACCAACATACCAGGTTTAAAGGCAATCGGACATACGGTTCTCTAGATATGGGCCCTTGAAAAATGCACGTTTAGGATGACGTCACGTGACACGTGATGACGTCATCATGACGTCACGTTTCGCATACATTTTCAGCTTAGGGTCTTTGTTTGTGTTAAGCATGATTAAGATCTGAGGTTGTTTAGTGACCAAAGTGCCACTTACAAAATTCGTCTACAAAGTCTATGGGATTTGGGATAGAACCAAAAATTTCATAGAAAATCAGCCGAAGACGTCATCATGACGTCACTTTGGATTTTACATGCTAGTAGCATTATCTACCTACCCAGCAATTTTTATGACGATCGAACGTACCCTTATATGTGTTTCAAAAAAGAACATTTTTGATGACGTCATGATGACGTCACACATTTTCCCATTTATGTGAAAGAATATAGGAGCTAACAAAGCTATTCCAAAAAGAATTTTGGATTTAGCATGTTCTGTTGATGAGATATGGCTTTAAAAAACTTTAACGTTCAAAAACTTTAAAATTACTATAAAATCGTATGATGACGTCATCATGACATCACGTAAATTTTTATCTATAACACGTGGTGGTCCACCAACATACCAGGTTTAACGGCAATCGGACCTACGGCTCTCTAGATATGGGCCCTTGATAAAATCATCTTTAAGATGACGTCACGTGACATGTGATGACGTCATCATGACGTAAAAGGTCGGCACACATTGTGAGCAGTTGGGGTAAGTGTCTGCCAAGTTTAAAAGTAGCCAAAGTGGCCGGTAAGAAAGAAAACGTTTACAATGCTATGGGCACTATTCTAGCGACTTGAAAACAGATTTATTTTATTACGTCATCATGACGTCACACAATTTTCGCTTTTTAGGGCATATCTTTGAAACATACCAAAGCTATAACAAAAAGAATTTTGAAAATATCTTGTTTTGTTCGCTAGATATATTGAAAAGAATGTTACGATTTAAACAATTTAAAAATTCAGCGACTTGAAAAAAGACTACAAATCAATTCTTTATATAAACAGCATGCACTTTTAAGCCATGGTTATCTGCCCTTCCCAGAATTCCTTTGTGTTATATTGAATTTGGTCTAAATTTTGAAATGGCTGCTATTTCTTACTTGGGTGAGCCACGATCATGAAATTTTGGAATTACGTACAGAAAAATTCAATGTATACATTTTTGTAATCGAATTGACATTTACATTCGTTAAAAAAACAAACATTTTTTGATGACGTCATCATGACGTCACACAATTTTCGCTTTTTAGGGCATATCTTTAAGACATACCAAAGCTATAACAAAAAGAATTTTGAAAATATCTTGTTTTGTTCGCTAGATATATTGAAAAGAATGTTACGATTTTAAAACTTCAAAAATTCAGCGACTTGAAAAAAGACTAGAATTCAACCCCTTTTATAAACAGCAAGCACATTTAAGCCATGGTTATCTGCCCTTCCCAGAATTCCTTTGTGTTATATTGAATTTGGTCTAAATTTTGAAATGGCTGTTATTTCTTACTTGAGTGAGCCACGATCATGAAATTTTGGAATTAGGTACAGAAAAATTCAATGTATACATTTTTGTAATCGAATTGACATTTACATTCGTTAAAAAAACAAACATTTTTTGATGACGTCATCATGACGTCACACAATTTTCGCTTTTTAGGGCATATCTTTGAGACATACCAAAGCTATAACAAAAAGAATTTTGAAAATATCTTGTTTTGTTCGCTACATATATTGAAAAGAATGTTACGATTTTCAAAATTCAAAAAATCATAAAAAATCACGTGATGACGTCATCATGACGTCACTCTTCGGCATACAATTTCAGGATCGGGTCTATGTTTGTGTTAAGTTTAATTAAGATCTGAGATTGTTTAGTGACCAAAGTGGCTGTCATAAAATTCGTGTACAAAGTCTATGGGATTTGGGATAGAACTAAAATAAGAAGAACTAGACGGACGGTGTTTGTGGACAAACACAGGGCTGTTTCGTTTTTTGTTTTTTTTAGTTTGGATGTGAAATGTGAATACAATAATTAAACTTCGTCAAACAATCGCGCTCCTGCCAGTTTTCTTTGTTAGACTTTGAAAATAGTTTAAGTTGTTTGTAATAGTCACTTGTGATGACGTCATCATAACGTAATGTAAATTTACATCTGTAAACTTGCTGACCTACCTAGATATTACATTTAAAATAATCGAACTTGTACTTTTGTAGATATACAATGTATGGCTTTAAAAACTGCCCCTTTAAGATAACGTCACGTGACATGTGATGACGTCATCATAACGTCACGTCAATTTTCATCTATAAACCTGCTTGCCTACCCGACTATATATTACATTTCAAATAAATCGGACCTGTACTTTTGTAGATTTATGGCTTCGAAAAATGCCCCTTTAAGATAATGACACGAAACAAGTGATGACGTAATCATGACATCATACATTTTTCTATTTAAAATACCTACTGGGCTACCTAGATATTACTTTTGAACTTAATCGGACTTGTACTTTTGTATATATGTGGCTTCAAAAACTGCCCCTTTAAGATGACGTCACGTGACGTGTGATGACATCATCATCATAATGTCATGTCAATTTTCGTCCATAAACCTGCAGACCTACCTGGATATTACATTTCAACTTAATCGGACTTGTACTTTTGTTTATATATGGCTTCAAAAACTGCCCCTTTAAGATGACGTCACGTAACATGTGATGACGTCATCATAACATCATGTCAATGTTCATCTATAACACCCGGTGGCATACCTAGATATTACGTTTCAACTTAATTGGACTTGTACTTTTGTAGATATATGGCTTCGAAAAAATGCCCCTTTAAGATGGCGTCACGTGACATGTGATGACGTCATCATGACGTAAAAGTTCGGCACACATTGTGAGCAGTTGGTGTAAGTGTCTGCCAAGTTTAAAAGTAGCCAAAGTGGCCGGTAAGAAAGAAAACGTTTACAAATGCTATGTGCAATATTCTAGCGACTTGAAAAAAGAATTTTTTTTATGACGTCATCATGACGTCACACAATTTGCGCTTTTTATGGCATATCTTTGAGACATACCAAAGCTATAACAAAAAGAATTTTGAAAATATCTTGTTTTGTTCGCTAGATATATTGAAAAGAATGTTACGATTTTAATACTTCAAAAATTTAGCGACTTGAAAAAAGACTAGAAATCAACCCCTTTTATAAACAGCAAGCACATAATACCCATGGTTATCAGCCCTTCCCAGAATTCCTTTGTGTTATATTGAATTTGGTCTAAATTTTGAAATGGCTCCTATTTCATACTTGAGTGAGCCACGATCATGAAATTTTGGAATTAGGTACAGGAAAATTCTATGTATACATTTTTGTAATCGGATTGACCCTTACATGCGTTAACAAAAAAACACATTTTTGATGACGTCATCATGACGTCACACAATTTTCGCAATTTAGGGCATATCTTTGAGACATACCAAAGCTATAAGAAAAAGAATTTTGAAAATATCTTGTTTTGTTCGCTAGATATAATTTAATGAATGTTACGATTTTCAAAATTCAAAAATTCATAAAAAATCACGTGATGACGTCATCATGACGTAAAAGTTCGGCATGCATCCTGAGCAGTTGGTCTAAGTGTCTGTTAAGTTTAAAGGCAATCGGCTGCATAAAAGTAGCCAAAGTGCCTGGCAGAAAGAAAACGTGTACAAATGCTATGGGCAAAAAGTCTGAAAAAGAAAAAAAAAAAAAAGAAAAAAAAAAAAAGAAAAAAAAAAAAATCTTAACGAAAACAAGGGCTGTTTCGAAAAAATTTCGAAACAGCCAAATAGAAGAAAAAAAATCAGAACAAAAACAAAGCCTTTTCCGACGGAAATAGACTTCTATGTCTGTTACAAGAACAGAACATAGGGCTTTTCCGTTTTTTTTATTACATCACTTGGAATTTTGCATACGTTGTTCACATTTATATTTAAGTATATGTGACCAAACAAACGTTTTAAAAAAAGAATTTTGACATTTGCATGTTTCGTGTACAAAGTCTATGGGATTTGGGATAGAACTAAAAAATTAATAGAAAATCAGCCGATGACGTCATCATGACATCACTGAATTTTACATGCTAGTAGCACTATCTACCTGCCCACCAATTTTTATTATGATCGGACCTACCCTTATATGCGTTTTAAAAAAGCACATATTTGATGACGTCATGACGTCACATTTTTTACATTTTTGTGAAAGAATATAGGAGCTAACAAAGCTATTACAAAAAGAATTTTGAAATTAGCATGTTGTGTTGATGAGATATGGCTTTAAGAAACTTGAAGATTAAAAAACTTAAACATTACTATAAAATCGTATAATGACGTCATCATGACCCCACCTCAATTTTCATCTATAACATGAGCTGATCTACTAACATACCAGGTATGAATGCAATCGGACCTACCGTTCTCTAGATATAGGCCCTTGAAAAATGCACCTTTAACATGACGTCACGTGACATGTGATGACGTCATCATGACGTAAAAGTTCGGCACACATTGTGAGCGGTTGGTGTAAGTGTCTGCCAAGTTTAAAAGTAGCCAAAGTGGCTGGTAAGAAAGAAAACGTTTACAATTGCTATGGGCAATAGTCTAGCGACTTGAAAAAAAGACTAGAAATCAACCCTTTTTATAAACAGCATGCACATTTTAGCCATGGTTAATCTACCCTTCAAGGAATTCCTTTGTGTTATATTGAATTTGGTATAAATTTTCAAATGGCTGTTATTTCTTACTTGAGTGAGCCACGATCATGAAATTTTGGAATTAGGTATAGAAAAATTCAATGTATACATTTTTAAAATCGTACCGACCCTGACATGCGTTAAAATAATTTTTTTTTGGATGACGTTATTATGACGTTACAAATTTTTTCCCTTTTAGGACATATACAATGAGACATACCAATGCTATAACAAAAAGAATTTCGAAAATATCTTGTTTTGTTCGCTAGATTTATTGAAAAGAATGTTACGATTTTAATAATTCAAAAATTCATAAAGAAATTACGTGATGACGTCATCACGACGTCACTCTTCGGCATACAATTTCAGGTTAGGGTCTATCTTTGTGTTAAGTTTGATTAAGATCTGAGATTGTTTAGTGACCAAAGTGCCTATTACAAATTTTGTGTACAAAGTCTATGGGATTTGGGATAGAACTAAAATAAGAAGAGGAAAAAAAAAAAAAAAATTAGAACAAAAACAAAGCCTTTTCCGAAGGATTTCGGAAAAGCCAATCAGAACAAAAACAATGCCTTTTCCGACTGGTTGTCGGAAAAGCCAATTAAGTTTTGGTGAGAATTTTACAATCGTAGGTAAATGCAAAACACAATTTTTTACAATTTCTGTACAATGTAAAAACAGAATTCTTGTACATTATGAGAACATGGAGATATTCTCCATGATGAAAAGTAGCAGTTTTTGATGCTCCAAAACGCTATCTTATGATTACATAAGAAAAAATGAAAATTGGTTGACAATGCGTGTACATGTACTCCAAACAATATCACAGACTTGGTTAATTTTGAAATAGATTTCAATAAATATGTTTCAATAACAAATGGAAAGTCACACCTTGATATGTTATTGTTTGTACACACTTGTTTCCTGTTAATCGATCCTTTCTTGTAATCCACCAAGAGGCCAACAAGGTCATTAAGTTTTTGTTCACATCCAAAAATCCCAACATACATGACATCAATAATCCAGAAGATCCAGTATCTTTTCCACAAATGTATGCGTAATTATTCCAAAGGTGGTCCAATTATCAATTTTCAGAGGTACATGTATTATTGCAGGCAATGTTTCTACTCCGATTCAACATACATGAAATTACAAACCTGTCAGTTTGTACTCAATCTTAAGCAGGACGCGTCAGAAATATAATAAAACCGTAAGATAAGTGAACGAGGCTAAATTTGCATAAGCGACGGCTATTTAATATCTCTTTGCTGTGTTAATGAAACGGCCGTCGGAACCTTCTGCACTCCACATGATTCAAGATAGCTGATTGGCGAGTTTGACGTACAACTTTTTGGCTCCAAACTGTTTGGGAAATGTCTGCAAACTTGAACAATAAAGCACCACTACTGCCGAATAAAAGGTTTCTATGCGTGTAATGACCAAATGACGGATATAATAGCGTGGTTACACAATATATTTACACATCAATACACTGACTAATGGCAATGTGGCGCTAAACAAAATTAAAATAGCGCTTGCAGGCGGTATGCGTGCTATTGGCATTATTAACGGTCGTTAGAACAATACGAATTAAATTATAAACGTCCGTTTATTATTATACATGTTGTATTTGTTTACCAACCCTGTCTAGCAGTTTATGCCTCGTGAATCTGTTGTATTAACAGACAATTTCCTCGTCATTCAAACGTTCCAACAGATTCCGTTTGTCACGAAAGAGACGTTCTCTTCTTAACGCCCGTCTGGCTTCATGGTCAGCCAGCGCCAGTAGCAGCGCCATTATTGCATCAAGCAGTCAGCAATGCAAGCCTATACGTACAGCATCAGTTAAATAAGACGACCCACACACCGATATTAAGTTTAAAACGGTTCTGCCCCATTGTCGAGGTAGTTAGGGCGCGTTAAACCAGTCTTTTGTGAAATCGTTCTTGGGACGCGTCACAAGTTAGGACGAGTTGCTCTTCCTAACTCTAGATAAGACACATCTTAGTGTTTTGTAAAATTGGCCCCTGGTACCAACTTTATAAACAGTAAGTTTTCAGATTAAAACTAATCATTTTTGTTCTGATCATTACAAAAGCTATATCATACTGTTACACTTCAAAAGCGAAAAATTATAAATTATAAATAATAATACATTTAAACAAGTTTTCATAAATCAAAGATGTGCTGTCTGTGTTCTTTAACAAATTTGTTTTTCAAAATGTTTTCTTCTGACATGTTTATTTAAAAAAAATTGTTTTTCTATTTTGGTTATTTCCAATTCTAAAAAAAGGCTTATATTCTTGGTTGCTTTCACGCATCTAATGGACTCGACCATACACCAAAATTATAAGTTACTATTTGATAACTAAACTTGGGTTGTTTCACAAGTAAATAACTCTTGCATTCCTAGAAAAATGGAAATTAAAAACAATTATTTTTTGTTAGGAGGGGGGGGGGGGGCTGAAACTTGATAAGAGCAGTGTATCTGTAAGTAGTGTACAATGTAGACACACAAAAACAGGGTATCACAAAATCATAATAAAATGTACAGGGATCATGTAAAAAGGAAAGGACAAACAAAAACATGGACTGCAATGCCAGCACAGACGTGCAAATGCAAAAAAATCCTTAAATTGGTATATTGTACATGTTTCCCCAAGTGACACCACTGCATGTAAAAAATGTTCTTTTCTGTTTTCCCCTACAGGTACACGACCAGCAGGATTTGGACTTGGTCTCTGACAGTGAGGACGAGAAATTGGAAATAGGTTGGCTGCAGCATATTTCGCTCTTTGTCTTCAACCCATAGTATACAAAAAGTAAATGTTTATCAGTGCGATGGTAAGAATAATTTCATGAGGTGACATATTGAATGTTCCATTCCACGAGGCAAAGCCGAGTGGAATGGGACATTCCATCTGTCACCGAATGAAATTATTCTTACCATTGCACGAATGTGAAACATTCATTATTTGTTTTATACAACGCCTGAATAAATCCGACAGATTGCATGCATGGATTTCTTGGTGTAACGTTACAACGTGCCGTTTACCTTCTCAGTCCTGCAAAAAACCGTGACAAAAAGTGCTCCAGTTTCGAATCAGTTAAAGCTTTAATTGTTGTTCCTGCGTGTCTTGCAAATTCCTCTAATCATTTGATTGCATATTTCATTTGTCTCTTTGTGTTAGCAGCGTCAGCATCGCCTACGAGTTCGAATATTTCGTCGTCTGTTAGAACAAACCGCGGCAGTTTGGGAAACTCGGCCGCCATGTGTGAATGACAGCCCTGTTGTAGCGCCACCTATAGTGACCGTGAAATTAGGGAAGTTCTTTTGGTTCTATCAATGCGCTCACCGTTTGATAGAACCATGTGATAGAACATTTTGGGCGGTGCGGGTTCACGTCGTGTGATGGGTCGAATAATTCAATGCACGTGATCGACGATCCACCAATCGGATGGCTGGGATTTATTCAGGTGTTGTATAACACTAAATATGAACAATAGGAGGTCCCAGATAGGTGTTTACACACTTGGGTGTGCGCACATCCTCGCATATGCATCCTAATGGGGTACATCTATTGTCCACTTCATTTTCCTTCTCTTATTCTCCTTTGTCCCTATTGAAATC
Source organism: Hippasteria phrygiana (assembly GCA_037893225.1). NCBI lineage: Eukaryota > Metazoa > Echinodermata > Asteroidea > Valvatida > Goniasteridae > Hippasteria > Hippasteria phrygiana. Next base: position 827,931 of record JAZGUH010000028.1, on the reverse strand, counting down.
TCAAACTCCAAGATTTCTAAAAACTTCCTCGTCGGGCACCATTGTCCCCATTGTTACCCATTGTGCGAGGTACCCCCTAAGGCAGTACATGTAGGAACACAGGGTACCAGGTATAGAACTGTGCATGATTGAATAACAGTTTTAATTTATTATCTGAAAATGTCATTGCAAAGTCGTTCTGCATGCATCTCCTGCACGCGTCCACAACTGTTGCTTTATTCACGTACTAAAAATATAAGGTTATGAATCCACACTTAGTTCATAATTTATCTTGCTCCGCCTCGACTACTGTTGAGAACAAATATCCTTCAATGCATCAATGCATCAATGCATGAAAATCAGCTCAAATGCACATGCAAATGTAGCTGTACTGAAACCATAATAGATGTTGACCTGATAGATACACGTACAATCTCTCTATCCTTGAACCTGAATGATCTGCTGATTTCAACACACTACAGCAGTTGTAGTCCAATGAAAATGTACAAAACGATATAAGCTAAAGTTTGATCTTGTGATGACATGACTGAATCATGTACATGTATATAGTCAATCAAATCCCTGTCATAATTAAGGCAGTCATAATAATGTCACTTTCCGCAGTGATGTAACCTTGTTGCTCAGGCTTGGCCTTAAGGCTGGATTTTAGGGCCTTGAGGGTCAAAGACTGCCTTGGCCGACAGCTTTTAATCCAACAGTACTGGTCACTTTGTGCACCACCTATTTGCAAAAGAGTAACCTGTGTGTAAAAGATGCTTTCATTAAATATTCTCTTTGAAATTTGCAACCAATTTTGCAGAGTAACACTTCTATCTGTCTCCTTTGAAATACAGGGCTCATTTCTATGGCTTTTGTTTTAAGAACATGAGATGAAAGACCTTACAAATACACTGTACCACTCACTCACAAGTGGTGAGCACCAGGGCCATGACACACTATGCTCACATAATCATGCAGTTTGAAATGCACAATAGAAATGCATAGAATATCAAACCAATATACATGTACTTATTTTCAAAAATAAGACATTCAAGAGCCAGTTTCAACTTCTTAACATACAAATTGCATGACAGAAATACAGCTAAGCAGATTTGGCTCAGTACGTATTATTGTTGTCAGATAAACTTTTGATACTTCCCATAACTAAGCAAATTTTTCCTACATAAGAAAACCATTAGTTTAACAAAATTTTCTGCTTACAGTTAAATACAATCTTGGATGTTAAAAAAAATTTGAGACACTCTATTTTTATGGAGGCCATGTAGGTATACCTTACCAAAATTAATGTTTATAGAAAAGACTACTCTGGTCTTTTGACGTTCGGAATTATGTGTTTTAATGCATCATCATCAAAAAACCACCTGATATTTGAATGTATTTATAAACTCAAAACACAAAGCTTCTGTTGTGAATAAAAATTGATAAGAAATTTGCCTAAATACAGGTTAAGTACATGTACATTGTATGTATAGCATTGAATTAAAGTAGAAGACATTTCATTTGTTGCTTTCTTCCTTGTGTTCTCTGTTTGGTTGGTCGTAGTTGAATCGTTTGGTCTTGCTTATTCCCACCATTGTCTCCACCACCGCTAGATGCAGGCACCGTAGTATTGAAGATACCTAAAGAGTTTCAAAACAAGTAAAATTAAACCCAAATCAGCATGAAAACACACCATCAAAGGGCAGTGTAATATTAGTGCAGGAATTCAGGATCATTATTGTTGTTAGTTTATTATCCTTGCTGATTTCTATTTAGGGTCTACTGTGGGCACTTAAAACAGAGTTGCATTCAAGTCCTCACAAGTCACCTCAAATCATCACAAGCCACGCTGCAAGTCTGGTCTCAAGCTACAATGTACACCCTGGCCCCTCCCCTCTCCCCCCCTTTTTTTTTCGTTTTTTGGATCGCGTTTTCTCTTGGTAGGATGGCTCTGTAGAGGTGCAGGTCACCCGTTTTATCTTGCCACTCACTGGCTATTTTTTAAATAATTCTTTTCGTTAATTGTAAATTTTTTATTTTTCTGTTAGCCAGTGGAAAAGTGTAATAAAATAAATAAATAAATAAAGTCACAAGATATTCAAATAAACTGCGATAAAAATATTTTTCAAAGTGAACAAAAAAACTGGCAGGAGCGGGATTCGAACCTGCGACCTCCGGGTTACCGTACCGGAATCCCGCTCCTGCCAGTTTCTTTGTTCACTTTGAAAATGTATTCAAATTTACCTAGTCAGTTTCCCTTGTGGATTGTTTGACGAAAAATATTTGTCATCGCCAATTATATAGCTTGTGAGCAGGCTTGTGATTGACTAGTGATTTGACTTGTGATAATAGTGTAACAACACTATTTAGTAAACATTTGTAGTGAATTTGATTGAGGGCAATGCACCATGGTGACCAGCACTTGACATTTTTGTGCTCTGTTGTTCGTTTGCCACTTTTCCTGCCAATTTTGGACGTGTTTTTAATGATTTTTATCTTTACAATGTTTTCGTTACTGTTAACTTCACCATGGATTATGGTGTTAATGATATTTTTGCTGATTTTGAGGTTTTTTATCGCAGTGAATTCCCAAGCTCAAGATCTTTATGACCGCAGTGCGCAGGGTACCAGTATATCTTATACACGTGCAGAGTTACTGTGCCATCACTACAGGGAGCACGTGCAACCAGACGGCCATGAACATTTCCCTCATGAGGTTCGACCAAAAAGAGAGGCAAAAAAGGCAGTTTTCGTCAACATACATGTATCCGGAGATGTAAATTCAAGCCACCTCTGCCCACTATTGATATGGGTAATGCTCGTTCCTTACAAAATAAAGTTGATGAATTACGAGGGAATGTTAGATTCCTGCATGAGTACAGAGAGGCCAGTCTTTTGACTGAATCGTGGCTTCATAGTAGCATTCCAGATAGTGCAGTAGTCCTCAACAATAATTATCAGCTTGCAAGAAGTGATAGAACGCATGCATCTGGAAAATTGCGTGTAGGTGGTCTCTGATGTTCATTAATTCCCAGTGGTGCAACAACTGGTCAATAAAGGACAAAGTATGCACACCAGATTGTGAGTTGTTTATTGTTGGGCTTCAGCCATTCTATTTACCGAGGGAGTTCAACCAGATTTTTGTGCTGGTTGTCTTCATACCTCCACTTGCCAATGTTGGAACTGCACAGGAACTTATCACTTCCTCACCCGACTCACCCAAAACCATTTTAGTAGACTTCAATCAATGCAGGTAACAACATTGAACACGCAATGAAACAATATTGGATCTTTGTTACTGCCCCACTTGTTAGATCCGATCATAACGTACTGTCATCTTATATTCTAGAAGTTGAAGCAGAGCAAAGCAGTCGTTAAAGGAAAGAAGTGTTTGGAGTTATGATGCTAGGGAGAACTACATACATGCTTTGACTGAACACTTTGGGATTTTATTTTCTGACCCTGCCGATACAGTGGAGGAGACAGTGACTGCAACATCTGATTTCATCAAATTTTGTGTTGATCTGTGCATTCCCCGCAAAACCTTTAAAATATTTCCGTACAAGCCATGATTTTCCTCAGAACTGAAATACATGTATCTTCTTCAGCAGAAACAAATCAGCATTCTTAATTGGCGATAGAATGCAAGTGAAACTCATACAGAAGGTGATCGACAAGCAGAATAAAAAGTCAAAGCAAAACCGGGAGAGGAAATGGGAAGGAAACTTTGAAGGGAACAATCTACATGCTGCATGACAAACAATGCAGTCAATGATCACCTACAAGGATCATTCTGTAGATTTGACACGAAAACAAATTATGCGGATAATGTCTCTGTTGTGCAATCTTTAAAAGATATAAAATGCAGTATTTAAATGAAAGTCTTGTTGTGAATACTCTCCTTTGCAAGGACTAAAATTAACAAAGCTTGTGGCCCAGATGGTATCACCAACAAGGTCCTAAAGCTATGTAGCCAACAACTTGCCTCATGTTTTACATGTACATGTATATCAATTGATTTTAGACAGTGGTGTCATCCCAAAGTGTTGGAAATCATCTCTTAACCAGTTCGAGCCAGAATTTTGTATAATTGACTGGACCCAGGCGCGGGATTGTTTTTATTCAGTAAAATATTCCTGTTTTGATAATGCAACTAATACAAGATGCCGACACTTAGTATATTAGCACCGTTATTTACATGTTTTTGCTGACATTCTGTTGCCGAGGGTGTTTTTTCTTTCTACAAGTCCGGGCGTGATATCACATCATCTGGTACTAGCCAATAATTCTGACGCGTGTTTAGACGTCAGCCTTGTATTTACATATCAAAACTACACACAGGGCCGGGGACAATAGTGTGCGGTAAAACCTATAGAAATGTTTGCACGCCCAGCTCGAAAGGAAGGCAAAGGAGACTAAGGAACAATAGTAGGGTAATTTGTATTAGTGGCAGCTGATATAATCCCTTCAGCTGTATGAATAAATGCAGACAAAGGAACTAGGGTGTTGAATTGGCCTTCATGATGGCAAGGCTTACCGACTATCTATGTGAATACAAATATCTGGGATTTGTTACTGGTTCTGGCGTAAAATTAGCTGGTTATTATTTATGGGACCCCTTCATCTCTAGTTTATAGTAAATATATACATAGACAAAATAAATTACAATGGAAACAGTTGGGGGAGCAAAACATTTGTGTGTATACACGTCATCGACATGAACTGGTTAATATTCATTACCTAAGGCTAAGAATCCAAAAGTGTTAAATGATTATCACCCAACTTCAAATGCAATGAAATGTCTGGAAAGGTTATTATTAAGAACTAGTGCAGTGCCCGTTCAAAATGTGCCCGTTCAAAATGTGCCTGTTCGAAATGGACAAATTGCTTGGCTTTCGTAAAAAAAAAGCCACGGGTGTATGTTTCCATGCCACACGTGTATCACAGCTTTTGAAAGTGAGTTTCTTGGGAAGAGCTGGTTTTTCTAACACTGATGTGCATGCGTCTAATTTGCATATTAGATCACGCCCCATTGCATGCATGGCGGTCTATACCTGTGGCGGTACAGTGCAGTGCCTGTTCAAAATGTGCAGCAGTGCGTGGCGGTCTATACTGAAACATTTGCGGGTCTAGGCCTCTGGTATTGCTGCTTTTTGGCAGCTTTTTTGAGAACTGCTCATCCAAACAACTTCAAACTTGAGGTTGCACATTCTTGGGTCCTGAGCAATACACCTGCTAATTTTCAATTTCATACAGTGCCCGGTTCTGGAGATAATCGAATTATGGACAGACACACACATACACACCCAAGTGTGTAAACACCGGCAATCGCAGAACTCCCATTGTCCCTCTTTTGTTTATACTCAAACTTTTTCGGAAGGCCTCCCATATGTTTTGTACACGATTTTCAATCGTGGACCTTGACTCAATAGTGGACCCTATTGTCCTCTTTGTTAACCCCTTGCATACGGATGACTTAATATAATTTTATATATAAATCCCTCTGTCCTTTTGTTTTATTTTAAAGTAGTTACTTTCAATTTTGATTCTGTAATGCGCTTTTGATCATTTGTATGCAAAAGGCGCACTATAAATTTTAAATTATTATAATTATTATGGCGCAAAAAAAAACAGTGCCACCAGGCCGGATGACGCAATTGGCCGCTGTTTGTGCAGTTTCAATCCATTGTTGGATTATTGTGTATATGTTACGCTTGACTGCACAAATACATTGTAGTCAACGATGATTCATCTGAATATATTGAAACAGTCCAGAATTTTGTTGATTGGTGTGACGGTCATCACTTGGTTCTAAATGTTGACAAAACAAAGGAAATTATTTTTGATTTTTGTCACTCAGCTTGAGTTCATGATAATAATAATAATAATAATAAACATTTATAAGGCGCCGGTATCCGCCAAGCAAGACGCTCATGGCGCACAATACAATGAAATTTAAATTAAATTAAATTTAAATTAAATTAAATTTAAATTAAATTAAATTTGATTAACAGAAATCAGTAACAGAAATAATGAATACCAACTCATTAAACACAAAATCGTGTGGTAAACATGTGGGTTTTAAGAGAAGATTTAAATATAGACAATGATGATTACTGACGAATTTCAAGGGGTAGATTGTTCCAGAGTTCGGGAGCGGCGCGTGACAAAGAGCGGTCTCCCCAAGAGTGCTTGGTACGGGGAACAGAAAGCTGTAGTGCTCTGGCCGAACGAAGACTACGTGGCGGTTGATATTGCGTGATAATGTCCGTTATGTAGTCCGGTGAAGTTCCTTGTAGCGACTTGAAAGCGAGAAGGAGGATCTTGAAGGCAATGCGATCAATGATGGGGAACCAGTGGAGAGACTTTAAGACGGGGGTGATGTGAGTGGTGCGTCTGGATAAGGTGATGAGGCGAGCAGTGGCATTTTGGAGGCGTTGAAGTTTGTTGATTTGTTGTTGTGGCAGGTTATTATACATGAGGGAGTTACAAAAATCTAAACGTGAAGTTATAAATGCATGGACGAGTTGCTCAGTGGCCGTACGATTGAGATATTTCCGAATAATGCCAAGATTACGGAGATGAAATCTGACTGATTTTGACACTGCTGATATATGGTCAACGTGGGACATGTGGGGGTCGAAGGTGACACCTAGGTTGCGACACTTGTTGGAAGGATAGATGAGGCAATCTCCAATCCTAATGCTGGGGATATTGAACTTGGCAAGTTGTTGTTTTGAGCCACACATGATAAATTCAGATTTGTTGTTATTCAATTTGAGACTGTTTGTCATCATCCATGTCTTGATCTCATCAATGCAAGCCTCAAGATTCTCTAGGGCAGACACAGCATTAGGTTGAGATGGATTGAAGGATTGATACAGTTGTATGTCATCCGCACAGCAGTGATATTGAACGTTGTGCTTCTGGATGATCTGGCTGAGTGGTAAAATGTAGATGGTGAATAATAGGGGACCACCAACAGATCCTTGAGGAACACCACAGTCAAGGGAGGCAGAGAAAGATAATACTCCATTGATGTTTACAGACTGTTGCCGGTCTGCAAGGTATGAATTAAACCACTGCAAGGCTGCATCATGCACTCCCAAGGAGTGCAAGCGACTAATCAGGATGGCGTGATCTATGGTGTCAAATGCTGATGACAGATCGAGTAGCACAAGTGCCGTTACTTTGCCAACATCCATCTGTCGTAGGATGTGGTCGGACAGATGAAAAAGTAATGTTTCTACACTATGGTTCTGACGATATGCAGATTGGCGACTATCCAACATATCGTTTTTCCGTAGAAACGTCGATAGTCTGGAGATAGCGACACGCTCAAGTAACTTTGAGATGTACGGCAAGTTGGAAACTGGGCGGTAGTTTTGGAGTTCGTTGGGATCCAATGTGGGTTTCTTTAACAAAGGACGCACATGGGCAGCTTTGAAAACAGAAGGAACAACACTGGATTGCAGGCTGTGGTTAATAATCATGGTGATGGCAGGAACGACGGATTCAGAGCATTGCTTCAGGAGCCAGGTTGGTATAGGGTCCAGGTCACATGATTTGGCTGGGAATTTGAAAATAACAGTGCGAATCTCATCTTGAGAAGTGGAACGGAAACTGGTCAGTGTTTGTGTTGGCGGAGTACAAATATCTCTATCTAGTACCGGGGGAGGTAGTGCATCACGAATCAAAGAAATCTTGGACGTGAAAAAATGGCTGAAACGATCAGCCAGTAACTTGTCGGAAACGTGCTGAGGCAAAGGAGATTCCTTATTCCTATGGAGAAGCTTGTTGGCGATACGAAACAGTTGTTTTTGATCACCGGAACACTTGGAGACTATTTCTGAGTAGTGGGTTCTTTTGGCTTTACGGATCAACGAGATTACATTCTGGCGTTGTTGGCAATATAGTTGGCGGTCAATCTCAAGTGAGGATGCACGCCACCTGAGCTCAAGCTGCCTTCGTTTGTGCTTAGCTTGGGACACCTCATCACTGTACCAACCGGTGTGGGGCCGAATAGTGACACATCGCGACTTGACTGGTGCAAATGTGTCCAAGAGTTTAGACAGCGTGGAGTTGTAACTGCCAGCTGCCTCGTTGACATCGGCAACACTGCATTGGGCCGAAAGATGGTTGTCTTCGATCTCAGCGCAAAAGAGATTCAAATCGATGGTGCGGAGGTTGCGTGTGCTTATAATCTTGGATTGGGTTCGGGGTTTACGAACGAGCAGGCTGCATGTGATAGCTGAATGGTCTGAAATTCCACTGATCACCTTGAGGTAGGAGAACACAGATGCATCGGCAGAGCGTGTTATGAAGAGGTCCAGTATATGACCCCGTTGATGGGTGGGGGTGTCTATGTGTTGTTCAAGGCCATGGGCAGCTAACAGATTAGCAAACTGTATCGCCTCGGGTGCAGTTGGAACATTGACGTGGATGTTGAAGTCGCCAGTGAATATCACGGAGGAAGGTTCCAATAAGTAGCTGTCAGCAAGGCTAGCGAATTCCTCCAGGAATTTACTGAAGGGCGATATATGATCACCAGATGAATGGTAACAGCATTGTCGATGATCTCAGCTTGCATTGACTCAAAAGCGATGAAGTTCCAAGGAGTTTTCCGAATGTTAATATGTAGTCCATTTCGATATAACAAGCCGACACCACCACCACGTCTGTTAGGTCTTGGTACATGTTTAAACGTATACCCATCAGGTGTCATGTCTGCAATAACTGCTGAATCATCGGGGGATAACCATGTCTCAGACACAGATACCAATGATATCAAGATGATTTTGAGAACAAAAGTCAATAAGTTCTGTTGTCTTATTCCGAATTGATCGGGCATTAATCATGCAGAACGTAGTATCTAGTTTGAGTTTTTGAGGTTTAGATTTTACAATCTGATGTGGATAAACCAAGTTATGTGCATTTACATACCGGGCTGGTGAATTTTGATTGAAGTAATCAGGGTGATGAGGTCCGTCATAACTTGATGTGCGATTTCCAATTACAACGGGTATGTCAAAGTTAAAGTAAGTCGAACGGCGCCTATGTATCCCTGCCTTGCATCCACGACGAGTGCGCCGAAAACGACGGGTGCCAATGAGTCCAGAAGATTTCGATGGTGGATGGGTTGCACATGTTCTGGGTCCAATATCCCTGCAAATTTCAGCAGGAAGAGGACATGGACGGCAAAGATCTGGTCATTATTGAATAAGTGCAGTAGTATTGGTGAATATCTGACTCGATGGGATGAAGCAGGAGCCATTGTTGAGTCCAGTGGGAAATGCAGTGGCATTGTTGAATCCCATGGGAGACACAATTGGTTCATTAGCATATGAAGTGCTACATTAGTACTGGAGGAACATCCAATTGTTACCAGCAGAAGGTATGATCCACTAGTCACAAAAGATAGGTGACGGTCTTGAGGTGCAGAAATACTGCTGAAACCCAAAAGGCACAGGAAAGGAAGGAAAAACTTCCTTAAAATACTCCAAAACCAGATAATCTTACAGAGATTCTGGTTCACCATGATGATCAGTATGTGCTAAAGTTTCATTTGACATGAAAATATGACTGGAAACACTGCTATGAATGATTAAATCAGTACATAGGTGTGGAGAGCACGATGAGGAGCCGCCAGGCAAAGTAGCGCTGCACTCATCAACCCATACATGTACAACAGGAGTATAATTAAATTACCTAGGTACAATAATTGACAACAAATTTAGATGGAATCAGAATTCTCAAATTTTGTTTGGTTGGCCAGTCAAAGGTTGTACTTCCTTAGAAAACTGAAAGATTTTTGTGTATCCTTGTTCTGTTTTACCGATCTCTGATTTTAATTTGATTTGCAATTTTGGCAATCTGTCTAAAGAACACATGCAGAAACTGGACAGACCGAGAAAGATCGCCCAGCCATTGACTCGTACTGATCTGCCTTCAATTGGTTCATTGTATGAAAAATGTGTTCTGTTGAAAATCCACAAGATTATATGCAAGACCCCCTCACATCCATTACATAACTGTTTCAAATACAATCGTTCAGGTATTTGTTTTCAAGTTCCATGCTCTTTATACTGTCGATCCAGGCAAGCATTTGTTCCTAATGCTATACATACATGTATAACAGCCAGGCACAGAGAGGGTTTAAATCAATAATCTGGACTCTGGTTTAAACATTTTTATCTCGTTTTCTTTTCTTCAACTTGACCTCTGTATGGCACTGTAAGGTTTGTATGGTTGTACAGGCTGTGTCTGTTGGCAGGTGCAAGGTTTTGTATGGTGAACCAACTCCATTGTGTACTGGGGAACATTGATGAATAGGCCTATACCATTTCAGAATTAGGGTGGTTTCTCTTTATACATTATATATAACTCACCATAGCCCCAAGTAGTCTGTTGATAAGCCACAGTGAAGCATGTTTACCATACAAAACCATTTGGCATACACTGTGTACCACAGTGAAGCATGTTTAACATACAAAACCATGTGTATGGTTTTTCCATGTCAATAAGCTTGCTATAGCATTACACTGTATGGTTTTGCCATGTGTGTGTGTATAATGCTATGGTAAAATTTGGATATGAAAATGTAAGGTTTTGTAATAAATTTATGAAGTAAATTTGTTCCTTTATACATTGTATACACAATATTGTAATGTTTTCTAGGAATGTGCGGCACTTTAGATTTTATTGTAGTGTGTTTTAGTGGTCACCAAATGTCTATGTTATACAATATACGATAAAGAAGAATACAATAAAGAATTGAATTGAATTGCAAGAAATCCCCCACCCCCGACAGTAGTGTGGGAGGGGTCAACTAGCTAATACTTACCCATAGAGCCACTACTAATGCACATTTTCTTAGAGGGCGCAATACGTTCTCCAGAGTTCACACAATAGCCTACCCGCCATTTTAGCTTCCTCTTTTCTTGAGTGCCACAGCAGGTGAAGTCTGCATTGAGTCCCTCAGTGGGGAGGAGGGAGGGATGCTCTACGGGTAAGTATTCACTAGTAGACCCCTCCCACATGACTGTGGGGGGGGGGGGGGGGAGGGGAGTCTACTGCACTCATACCCGTAGAGCCACTACTAATGCAGATTAGCACCGAGGTTAGGAGGTGGGTAGCGAGATGCTACCGTGTGACAGAACAGTAAGTACCGTGTGACAGAACAGTAAGTACCGTCTACTGCGGCTGCTGAAGGGTGGCCTGTGAGGCTCGTGGAACATGGTCTCTCGCCATCAGCAGCGCTGACCTTCCTGCGCGTCCCTCAGACTGGAGAACGTCTAGGAGGTAGCAGAATATGAACATGTTAGGAGTCTTCCAACACGCTGCTTGAATAATGTCACTTAGTGGTACTTCTCTGAAGTAGGCCCACGAAGTCGCAACTGCTCTGACATCGTGTGCTCTGACCCTGGAGTCCACCTCTGATGCAGTCGGCCAGTTCTGTTCCGCTGACTGGATAGCTGCGACGATCCAGCGTGCAATAGTATCTCATGAGGCTGCACGATGTGGGGGAATAGATGTGATGAAGAGACTCGATACTTTCCCCCGTAGCTGTTCGGTTTTGTTGAGATACCATTTCAGGGCTCGAACTGGGCACCATTTCTTGTCTTCGGACACAGAAGAGAAAGACTGAATGTCTGGTACGAAGACGTCAGGAGGAATAAAGGATTCCGACTGATTCTTAGTGAGGAATGATGTATGTGGGACTAGCCGGACTCCATTCGGTTCCCAATGAATATGGCCAGGGTCAAGAGATAAAGCCGAAAGTTCGCTCCGGCGTCTTGACGTGGCCACCGCCAAAAGGAAGACAAACTTTATGGATAAGTTGAGCAAGGATGCCTGTCCCATAACATAAGGAGATCGTGAAAGCGTTTGCAGGACTTGAGGGAGATCCCACAATAGAAGGAGCTTGCGAGTGGGAGGTCTCTCAATGAACATACCACGGAGGATGTGGCCTAAGGTATGATTGGTGGAGATCGATGAGCCGTCCGGGAAGCCTCCATGAATGGCCGCTATTGCCGATCGAAAATTTTTGATGGTGGCTACCGTAAGGCCAGTGTTGAACAGATAGACGAGAAAATCGCTAACCTTGGTTAGAGTAGCGTCGACCGGATCAACAGTGTTTCGTCTGCACCATTTATAGTAATGTCGAAGTCGGCTGTTGTAGACTTTCCGGGTGGATGGTCTGCGGCTCACGGTCCGCCAATTTGTATTTCGCGCGTACAAACTGAACTCGAATGTGCAAATCAACAGAGGGCGCCCTTTTATTTGTTGTTTACATGTACCGACTCGGATTTCCAAAAACACATAACGAAATTCATGAATGGATTTCTCCTCACGGGGAACACCCTACATCCCGGAAATTTATGTAATGAATATGCATAAGTTCCGAACTCTACCTTTTAAAAATGGTGAAAATCAGCCTTCAGATAATCGAATTATAAGTTAAGAAAATTACTTATTAAAAATAAATTATTGGGCCTACAAAAAATCCCCTTTTTTCACCAAAACTACCGAAATAGCTCAATACTCAACTTTCCCTCTCTTGTACGTGACCTTTCAACCTTCGTCTATCGCACGATCATGACGTAAACAGCTGGCGCTCCCGGCCACTAGAAGACAAAAATCTGCACAAAAATTGCCTCTGCTGACTTTCTTTTTGCTAAGTGATGACGTCATCGATATTTATCCCTCCCCAAAATGTTTTAGATAGACCAGATCCAAGGATTTTTGGGGCCAAAATCTATTTTTTGTGTGTGGAGGAACTCTTTGGCAACAACCCCGAAGTGATTCGGCTATAATACTCCGCGTCCCCTGGTCACACGACTCCATTGTGTATGCCAAGGTCAAATATGCATGACTCATACCCGTGGAATTTCCCGAGACGGAGAACAGCTGTCGTGCAACAAAAATTGTTTTCTCGACGAATGGCTTCAATACTCACTTCAATTATACCTGTAAGACTTAGCTGAACATCTAAAATTTGCCCCTGGCCAATATTTTTAAAAGGAGCATTTTTCCACTGAATCCTGGTGATTTATGTGCATCTTCGCACGTGCTGACGTTCAGTGGGCATTTAAAAATGGCTGACGTGGCAACATTGTGCGTACGGGAAATGCAGCGTTGATTCTGTGGGTGTTTTGGATGTGGAAAATGAATGTATTCACAGATTGGTCGTGTTTGTGGTCAAAAGGACGGGAAGTAGATTTATTCCAGCGTTCATCAACATGCTGATGGGTGTTACAATCAGCATAATTTCGACATTGTAAGTAGGCTTGGTGGTGGCAAGATAAGACTAGAGCATGTACAATATAACGTAGTGAGCATGCATAGCGAATGTACATGTACTCAATGCACGATGAATTCTACACGTATTTTGTATAAACACTAAATGGAAAGATTTTACTTCAGTATACATCCTACCAAAATCGGTCAGGAAAAGCAAATTCTGGAAAAGAATCATCCGTCTGTTTTCAGAATTGTATAAACACTTGGCACAACCTTTGGGGAATTTGAGAACTTAGTTGGGAAATGTTTGTGCAATCATGGAGGAAGAATGTGTTTTCTTCCTCCATGGTGCAATATAGGGGAAGAAAGTTTGTGTTATTTGTGCTACATGCAGATGTTTTTCAAGTTGGCACATGTTGATTTCTGCCTCATTTTTACAGATTTTGCTGACATAAATCTTGAAATAACAGGCTGAGCCACATATTTTGATAGTTGTTATCGAGAGTTAATTTTTTTCCAAGATTTTGCTGTGGGGTTATTAAAGTAAAATCTTTCCATTTAAATATCACTGCGGCAGGTCCAGCATTATTGGGGGGGGGGGGGGGGGGGGGGGGGGGGGGGTAAGCTCTCTGTGCTCATGGGAGAGGGCATGCAGGGGGCAGACATGCTATTTCTGCATAAACTACCTATTTGATGTACTCAAAGGAAGCAGGTTTAATATTATGCAGACAAAAGCGGTGCATACCTGTTATTGTTAACATCCCCCCCCCCCCCCCGAGTTTTCACCCCTTTTCAGCTAAAACTAGACCCACCCCTGGATTAATCCCTTCACCCTGCCATAGATCCAGATTGCCCAAGTTTCCACAATACATTGTATATGTATTGTACCTGAAATCCAAGTAAGAAGATTATTTTTTATTCTTTTTTTTTCTTTAAATAACTAAACAAGGAACCCCAATTCTGAATTCTTTACTATTCGTGTTCGCTGCGGGAAACAAATTAAGCAGACTCTACAGGTTGCCATCAAAGGGAAGTAGTACTCTCTTCTGATTAAACAGTGGTGATCACCATCAAACAGTGCTAAAGTAATTAAAGTCTTCCAGTCCTAAGTCGTCTGGTTAATAGATTTTTCTCTCCAAAGTACCACATGGATGACCGCCATCAGGGGATGCTTAAGAAAGACGCCCAGTCATACATCGTCTGATTACTTCATAAAGAATTGCATAAAGTAGCACTGAACAAAATATTTGCGGAGGATGTTCAAAGTACAATACATGCTTCATACAGTGGCCTACATGTAACTATGGGCGTGCATGGGGGACACGTGCCGCCTCCTCTCCCCCATTTAAAATCTTCAACAAAAACGATTATATTGTTGCCTTCAGTTCCCCCCCCCCCCCCGAAAAATGTATTCACTCAGGTGTTGTCAACCCCCCCCCCAGTTCAACCCAAGTTATGCCACTGTTTTCATGTTGCATGGACTTGCATCGGATATCGATCTCTTGTTAGTTGCTATCATGGGTCCTCTTATCACACCCATGTCTTGTTTAAACATGGCAAATGACTCAAAGATCTGACTCGCCAAAGAGAAGAGATCCTCGTGAATTATCATGTATCCACTTGACCAGACTACAATTGACCAGACTTGACCATTGACTTTCATGACTCAATTACCAAAGTAGCCTATCACATCAGTTTTTAAGACCTCTTTGTGTAAAATGAAAAATATTAAGGTTTTGTGAAAAACCCTTAATTTTTCCAGAAAGGTACAATTTAAGTTACCTTTACAATTTCAAGTAAATTGTATGATTTGCAACCAAATTAAAACTTGACTCAAATTCTAAAAAAAGTTCATTGTGTGTTAAATATTTTTTTCCTCGGACAGAATGGTTTCTATATGAATTAAAAATGTAAAAGTAAATAACTTAAGAGGGAAAAATTATTTAACTTTCACAAAGCCTACACAAATGTTCTCTGATTTTTTGATGAACCTTGAATTTTTGGGAGCTGCAACTTTGAGATGCCCCAGTGATCTCCAGAAGTTCCTCAAAAACGGGGTTGAATGCTGCATCAATGTTGATCCCATCATCTTTCCCACCTTCGAATATTCCCAACAAGTTGAGTGATTTACAGAGTGACTGTCCTTGACATTCATCATTAAGGTGAAATTTTGTACTTTTACCACTTTACCACAATATGCAGTCATAATGTATCACTGAAGCTTTTCACCATTATGTTTGTTGCAACCGATTCTGTGATGTGTTTTATCATATTTTCTAACATCCATAACTCGGCTGAAGTGAGCAGTGGCCCCCCCCCCCCCCCCAAAAAAAAATTCCCTGGAAAGAACCAAACTCATACTTGTAATGAACTTCTGTTGAAGATCTCATTGCTCGTCGTTTTCCCCAACAACTTTTGCCTTGCTTCTTTTTCTAGGGTTTTAAAGAAAAAACCCACAAAGTCTCTAGCATGAGGCCAGGCAATCCACTTGTTTTCCTTGAGAACTGAGTGCAAACTTTCAAGCCTGCTGCTTGGGATGCTGTTGCATGCTCTTGTTTTTTTCTTTTTATATTCCAAGCGCGCTGCGCAGCAACATCATACAAAGCTGCTGGGGTTGAGGGACGTGTTCCTGCCGCTGACGGAGTAGTCCTACCCAAGCTTGGCTACGCTGGAAGTTGAAGGAAACTGCCAGATATGATTTTTTTTCTACCTTTTCAATCATCTGGCTCCTTTTACAACGACTTTATTTCGTACAAGCAGAACTTCTAAAACAAGTTCATTGCGTGTTAAATATTTGTGTACAGATCACCTTCAGTCACGTTCATCTTGAAGCAAAAGCCAAGGTTTGATATCGTTCTTATATACACTAGATGCAAAAAAAATATACAACTTACTCCTGTTATGCAAATACAACAGTGTTTTCTAACTTCACGAGGCATTCTTAATCTAGCAATATACGTAACTTTTCACTAAAAACTGTGATATCCTTCGAGCTCAATAGTATGATATTGCTACGTGTGAGCAGCTATGCAACAAGGCGAGACGCGTCCCCCGAATCGCCAGAGTTGTAATAAACATGTTTATTTGTAAACAGGGCACCATGCTATTTACTGTCCCTGGGGATCCGACAGAGTGCGCCCTTTGAAATCGCTCATCGGCGGACCGTGGGCTGCGCGCTGCAAACTTGGCAGCATCCGCCGAAAGGCCCGCTGATCGGAACGATCGCTCGACAATACCCAGCATGTCAGGTGAAGATTCTCGGGAGCTGGGTGAGTGATGTTCGAGTCTGGCTGAAAAGGAATGTCCGGAGGACGTAGGAGGACAAGTGGTTCGTGGACTAGCAGATCGATCAGTCTCGGGAACCATGGCTGTCGAGGCCACAACAGGGCAATGAGGAGTATTCTGCAATGTTCCTGTTCTATCTTCGTGAGAACATTTGTGAGTAGGGATATTGGGGGAAAGGCATATGCGAGCATTCCCTTCCATGGAATCGACAGAGCGTCGGTGTGCCATGCTCGTGGATCGGGTTGTCAGGAGCAGAACACCGGAAGTGGAGAGAATCGTCCAGACAGCGGAAAGCTGAAAGCATGTCGAATGTAATAGTTGTGCTGTCCTCACAGCCCCTAACGAGGTATTCTAATAAGAGGAGCATGAAGGATGTGGCGCGCATGCCGAATCTAGAGGCCCAGTCTACTTTCTTGAGAATGGTTTCCATCTTATTTCTGGTGGGGTCTGTAAACAAGGCGCCGGCTGAGCTCAAAGCACTCCCAGTCCTTGACCGAATCAAGTACCGATGGTACTGCCAGATATTCATCGAAATCCTTCTGAGGGAAATGGAAGTACGCTTGGAAGGCCTGCAGGAAATCGGCTGTCGAAACCGACCCCGAACGTTTGTGGTGTTTGGTTAAGTGCTGGGATCAGTCCGAGGAAGACTCCGAGTAGGACGACTGGTGGCGCCGCTTACGGCAGGACGACGTCGCCTTTCGCTGGGCAGCCCCGGCGTTCTCCCGATGTAGGTACGGATGAAGGTGGGGCTGCGAGGACTCCAGAACAATGAAGGAATTCCGAAGTTGAAAACAGGCTCGCCTGGGGGACCGGAATGGTCGACTCCACAGACCGCTAAAGATTCCCCACCGACAGGCCAGGAACTGGCGGGCAGGAGGGTGAAAGGTCGGACTGGAGTGTGGGGTTAGCCTGATGGCCTTGACCCATAGGGCGTACCGGGGTCCTTGGAACCGGAGCTTGCGCCTAGGCATCAGAGGGCAAGTGGTCGGGGTGGGGGTGGGGGTGGGGTGGGTGCTCCACTTGCCCTTGAAGCTAACTGCTGTGGCTCGATGCTGGCGGCTCTTACCGGCAGGCTTCTTGATCGGCTATTTGTCCCTATGACTAGCAGCCGGCGGGGTGGGCTGGCAATAGCACACCTCCCAGCCTATATGGGCACCACCACCCAGTCCCGGGTGGCGGGGTGAAATCTGCGTGAGAGGGGGTGCCCCCGGCAGATTCCCGGTCGAGGGAGGGTCTGCGGGAGGGAAATGGTTCCCGAGACTCGCCCCCTGAAGGAGCCGGCAGTCACGGGGCCCGCTGTGCCCCTAGCCGATCTACGCATCACACTTTTATCCATCACTCACGCGTGAAGTCAAAATAGTACGGAAATAAACATACTTACGGGGACAAACGCAAGACAAAATGAAGACACAAAAGAAGAAAAACACTACTTTATTATCGATAAAAAAAAACTCAAAGCGGACCAAGGATGGTGAAGTAATTCCCGGGAAAAAACACGTCTATCACCGTCCATCGCCAAGAGAAAAGAGGAAGCTATTATGGCGGGTGAGCCGCAGGGCACAGGGTAGGCTATTGTGTGAACTCTTGGCGGACGTATTGCGCCCTCTAGGGAAATATGCATTAGTAGTGGCTCTACGGGTAAGATGAGTGCAGTAGACTTACGTATTTAGTAATTATACTGTAATGTTTACAAATTATACAGATTGCACTTTCTTTTTTAATCCAAGTTTGTCCCTAACAAGGGTTAAAAAGCCACAAAAAGAGCTACAAAAAAACCAGTAAGGAATTAATATTCCACTTGAAGCAGTTTCCTCTTCTTTACAGCCACAGTGATGCCCTAGCTCAATAGCGCAAAACTCAAAGTGTCTAAAACAGCATTTGTACCAGTCTTAATAAAGTGCTCATTATGTCATAATGCGTGATTGGATTACATCACATAAGATGTGATATGATAGCTGACATTTTAACCTTTCTGGTACGTATATGCGAGGGCGCAGGCTATCCTACACCACTTCAGGACTTGGTCGCCGCCCTCCACTCTTCCCTATCCAACATTAGGGTCCTCATCTCCCCCATGTCGCTAAGACCAACGTCGCGCCACAGCATGTCAATGTACGCGGCTCGCCTCTGCCTCCTCCTGCCAGGTCTCCGAGTCGGCTCCCACAAGATGGTGTCATGGGCTGCCAGCTCCGGGTGGCGAATGCAGTGGCCTGCCAGTCCCATCCTCCTCTCCCTGATCTTGACCGAGATACGTCGAAGGCCTCAATACAGATCGATGTTGCGGATGTGGTCTTCCCAGGTGACGTCCAGAGCCATGCACAGCATCCTGGTGTAGACGCCATCAAGCGACTTCTGCTGCTGTACAGTGAGGGTCCATGTTTCTGCACCATAAAGCAGCACTGATTCAACCGTCACTACAAAAAGTCGTCTCTTGAGGTCGTCGCTGAGCTTGGTCTTCCACACCTTCTTTATTGAGTGCGCCGCACTCCATGACAGAGCCCTCTTGACCTTCAGCTCCTTCTCTGTTGAGGCGATGTAGGCCCCGAGGTACTTAAAGTCCTCAACTACCTCTAAGTGGCCGGTCACACAGGCCATGATGACGACGATAACAAAAATGGTAAGAATGAACGCCATTGATTGGTAGAATTGTCGCACGTGTAATACGCGCGCGTTCCATCCACCAATAGCGAGCGTATATTCTCATAGTTTTCATTATCAGTGTGACTAGCCCTTAACACTGTCCCATCACATTGTTGCTTTCTCAGTGTTGAAGGCTAGCACCTTTCTCTTTGTAGCGTTGAGCTGAAGGCCGATCTTATTGCACTCTGATTCCACCACGAGCAGCAGCACCCCCACTTTTTCTGAAATGTCGGATACAAGGCCAATATCATCAGCGAAGTTAAGGTCAGTCATCATGACTGGCCCGACCCACTGGCTTCTCCTGGGTGTGAGTGTGAAGCCTAGCTCCTCCTCCTTGCCATCAATCACCTGCCTCAGTGCATTGTCAAGGGCTAGCACAAATAGGAAGGGGGCCAGTGTGTAGTACTCCCGCCAGGATTTCAAAGTACGGGGTCTCTCTGTCAGGAGAGAGCACCTTGGCAAGAGTGTCCTCGTAGCCAGCAGCATCTGCCTGGACTACCTTCTCTGGTACAGCAAAGGCACGAAGGACAGATATCATTTTCCCTCTGTGTACGTGCACTGTATATATCTCCGAGGACAAGAGAAGAAGGGAAACACAAAGAAACCTTTCAGTCCTCGAACGTAGAGTCTTTTTGTTGAAATCGGTCCTCGAACGTCAGGATACGTGCTTAGTCTTTGGGGGTTGGTTATATTAAAGGAACAATAGGAAACACAAACCATTGTCCTCGGACGTATTGGGGAAGTACGACTGGGTGCACAGGTTGTGTGTGTTTCAACCTGTCACTTGATAGGTTTTGATATACATGTATAGGGTAGTTGGCTCCATTTTGGCACCGAGAGAGGGAGGGTTAATAGAGATGAATACTGTATCATACATGTACATGTACATGTAGGTACATGTAGTTGCTTCAGAATCATATGCATTGTACACAAGATAAAATGTAGTACACTGTTTCAGGAAACTGGCCTTATACATCCCTTTAGAGTGAATATTAATGAAAGTCAGGTTTGAATATTACAGACATTGTTTTAACATTAAAAAATAACAGAAATTTAACCCCTTGATGAACCCGGGCATACTGGGTACATGTACATGTATTTCATGGGGTGCCGGGGCGCCAGGCCAGGTTTTGCAGCCAAGCGAAACGGAAACAAGTGCAGCCAAGCATAACATACACAATACCCCAATAATGTATTGAAAATGCAGAAATTGGCGTGTATAGACGTCAACAGGCCAAGTGGCAATTTTCAATCTGCACATACTAGTATCTGTGTCAACCATACAGTGTACACAAGGGGTTAAAAAGAACAATTAAAACGTGATTTCTATTTGTGATTTTTAAAAAACATTTTTCATTGATTTAAATCATGATTTAAATCAATGATTTAAATCAATTGATTTAAATCAATTGATTTAAATCAAACAACCCTGTTTCATAACCCTAACCCTCCAGGGTATTTTGGCTAGAAACCCTGCCAGACGCATCAGATTGCATACTTTGTCACATTGACTTGTGTGCAGAGTGCAGCAAGGTCAAGCTGTCACCACAGATGCACTGTGCTGCGTCTGGCAGGGTTAGGGATAAAGTAAGAAATGAACAATCAAAATTCAATGAGATCAACGATTTATTATACCATTGTTATTAGGACAAACTCAGTCTAGTAGATTTTAGTAGTTGAAATTTTCTCCCCAAAATCACGGGAGCTGCACGGGATCAATTTTTACAGTAATGTTGAAAAATGTTTGCTCTCGTAATTTTTTTCCAAAAGCTGTTTTCGAGCTTTCCGGAGCAGAATCGCTCTCTGCTCCCGTGTATCTTTTTCACTGGATTAATTTAAAGCAATCAATAGATGAAGAATTCGCTGGATTCATTCTTCTCAGGGTGTGTATTTTTTGTTTCTGTTTCATGTATTTATTTTGAGATTTTAACACCCCGCTCGTATTTGTAACGAAATTGTGTAATGTAACGCAACGTGATTTTCCACTTAATCGTGTGCATGTGGTGTGGCCAGTCAGCATTGCATTGCTGTCCGCGCTCCACAGTTTATACCTAGCTCGTGGCACAGAACTTGTTGGCCGTTGCCATGACCATACATGTACATCACTTAAATTTCCCTTTATAGTTAGCCTCCGTGCCCTATTTAAAAAAAATGCCATTGGCCTTGGCGCCCTTTGCTTTGACCTTGGTGCCCTGCCAAATTTGTCATTATCTAAGGCAAAATGGCCGTACCCTAGAAAATCTTAAATTTGAAGCCTGGATATTAAAGGGCACATACATGTACATTGTAACTTTAAAACAACACCTTCTTGCCCCGACAGTCTAGAGGAGCCTGCCTCCCCAAATAAAAACACAAACAAACAGTAGTATAGGAATTGCCGATTCTATCACATTTTTGAAATTTCAAAAATCTCTCTAATTTTGCTGTAGGTATATACACCAAATTTTTAGAAATTTTGAAATTCCAAAATTGTCTAAAAATCGTCTAAAAATAAATATAGATTTCTCTAAATTTTGCTGCATATCTAAACAGCAAAATTAGCACAAAATCTACAAAATCAGAAAATGAAAAAGAGTTTTTTCGTTGTTCACACAGATACTTTTTCTTCCCAAAATAACATAGCCAAACAAAAAAAAATTATTTTTTTATTTTTTATAAACCAAAAAAATAACCCCCACCTCTACACTCAGTAGAGATGAGGGTCATTTTTTTGTCATACGCGCGTATATAGATCTACTGTATAACTAACTACAACTATTCTTCGCAAGGAGCGCTAGGCCTAGGCTGTAAACTCTCATAATTAGGCGGCTCACCTATACTCGCGTACCTACGCTCGTAGGGCGTACTACTATCGTACTCCCTACGGTCGTAGACGTACTCTTTACATATTTCTAATTTAAAGTTGTAAGTTTTGCGATAAGATCTTTTTTTTCTTTCTCCATTCTCTCGACCACTTTCTTTTCGACCTCATCGTCTATTTCTTTTTGATTAGAAACGGACTCTTCTCTCACTTTCGTTTGAGTTCTAATGGCTTCTTTCATTCCATAAAACTTTTTTAATTCGTCGTTAATCACAGCAAATTCTTTGTGACTTACATCGCCATCGTCTACGGCCTGAGACACTAATTCATTTATCGTATTTAATTTTGTTTCGGCTACTACTTGAATTTCGTCGTGTTTCTTGGCTTTACCTCTAAACTTTTTACTAAATCGTTTTAATACTAACCCACGCATCCTACAGCTACGCCTTCTAGCACCACGCCTATAGGTATACTAATGACACCGACAATGCTGGCTATGCCTATGGTGCCAGACACGGCTCCGAAACATTCTATAACGGTCTCTGCGTTAGATAAACGGGTAATAATTTTATTATACTTTTTGTGTAACCGTTCTCTCTTATCTCTCTCGGCGGCTATCTCTTTTTGCACTCGTTCGATTTTGTTTAACCTAAAGACTGAAGACTCATCCGTTTCCCTCGGAACATCGGGCAATTTAGGGTAAATAGATTCTGCGGCCATTTTATAAAGTCGTATATTTTATACGACTTATTATTTTAATTTTGTTTGCATGTATACGAGAATCAAAGTACCGACGCCGATCAATAACGCCCACACGTGTTCCGCCAACCAACCTATCGACTTACTTAATAGATTAAACAACCAACTCGAGATACTACCCAAAATACCGGGTAAAGCGGCTAATAACTTACCTCAAATCTTTTTTAGCAAATTGGCCAAATTGTTTAAATGATTACTTATCCAATCTTTCAAGTTACCTCCGGGTTTGGGTGTAGGAGTAACGGGTGTAGGAGTAACGGGGGTCGGAGCAGGAACAACCGCAGCACCAGCCGCTGCTACGCCGCCACCAACAGCCGCTATTATAGAAGCAACGATCGTACTTAGTGCTAAAGCAAACGCGGCTAATATACTAACGACCGTCACGCCCTGTTCTCGAAACAGAATTCTAATCTTTTCCGCTAGCGAGGTATCTCTTTCTGATATTTTATTAATCGTTTATTTGATTCTAGCGAATTGATCATTCATGCTTAGTTCAAGGTCGTGCTTGAGACTTAATCTACTTTCTATTTCATTTTCAACATCGTCTTGTTCTTTCATTAAGTCTTGCATCCCATTATCGGTTTCTACTACTTCGAGGGCTTTTTTTTTTCGGCGCGTCTATCGTATAGTTTACGCAGTTCGGCTAAATTTAATTCGGCATTACCGCTGATAGTTTGTAGTTTTTTGTCTAAAGCTACAAGTTCTCTGTAATTTAGCCCTACAGTTTGCGCTCGAGCATCTACCCCTTTTGGTTGAGGGGGAGGAATTGTATATCTACCGGTTTCAAAATCATAATCAGGATCAATTTCAGGACCCACCATACTTTCTATGCGATCATGCAGATTGTCAGCTAACTTAACGAGTCTTTGTGGAGTGACGTAAGTATCAAACGCTTCATCTATCGTTTGTTCAGCATCTAGCAAATTATATTCATCGACCGTTAATAAACCCAAATCTTGTTTTAAAAATATATTAAAGTTTCCATACGGATACTTCTCTTTAAAGTTTTTTCTTAACGTCGCTTCACCTACAAACACATCGGGAGAACGTTTACCAGTTTAATAATCTAACACCGTCGAAGTAAGTACCATTTTCATCTCTAGTAAAAAGTTCATACCTAATGAGTTTTGGTTTAATGAAGCCTTTTTCTTCCATAAAACCATAACATTTATTAGCTACACCTTCTTTATATATGTGACCCGCTCCGGAAAAAGGTATATTATGTCGCAAAATATGAAAAATGAGTTTTATTTATGTTTGGAAAGCCCACAATGTAGGCTTTCAATTGGTACATGATAGAGCTCCAAAGCCCTTTCCGTTATGGAGATATCGCGTTTTTGCATAATAATTAGTTCTATGGAGTTTAAATTGCACAACAGAAAAAACAGGCTTTGAAATAGCTGGTTCTAATACACTGCAATGGAACAATGCACTCTAAAAAGGTTATTTTTTCACTTTATTCACTGAAATCAACATTGTTGTGCACCAAACCTGAAACTTTAGATGTTTAAGATGTCATTAAAGACAAAAAACAAAAAATGAATTTTGACGAAAAATTTCACCCTCTCAACGTTGAAAGGGCCATTACACGTAAATGCATAGCGCGACTTATATCACCTTTTTCTGGAGCGGGTCACATATATCACAACGTTTATCTATAATATCACCAGCTTCATCCGTCGTTTGTGGGGGTGGAATCGAAAAACTATTCTCTGTATTTTATAGTTGTCCCAATCAAAATTATCGTCGTCCTTGACTCTTGAAAATCATCATCATCAGCATCATTTTGTTCGTCTTCTCTACCTCGGTCGCCCATTTCGAAATCTTCTCCACCTTCGGCCATTTTAATAAGTCGTATATTTTATATTTTACGTAGTATTTACTACATTCTGAGGAATTACTCCTTGGCTCACCAACCAAGTCTGAGTAGCTAGAGCACTACCTACCGTAGCGGTGATTTTAATCGTATCTTCAAGGTCTAACTTTCCTAAATCGGCGGGCTTAATTTTCAAAAGTTTTTTACTCAACATAGTATAACCCACGGTCAACAAACTCAACACAGCGCCGTGATAAAGAGTATTTGCAACGTTCTTAGTATCCATTTTACTTGTACTAACATTTTATTTTTTTATCTATTTTTTTATTTATTCCATTTCTAATAGTTCTTCAACTTTAGGGGTTACGCTCGTAATCCGTACTTTTTGCTGCGGACCTACATGTACAACGTCTACCGCTGGTTTACTCTTTTTAAGCGCGAGATATCCAATTCCTAAAACAGCCAAACCAACTATCGCATATCCCCAGCTCGGAATGCTCCCCATCGTAACTGTTTGCGTTTGCTGGGGAACTTCTTCTTCTACACTTTGCATTTTTTGTAATTGTTCTTTCATCTTTCTGTTTCTTTCGGCCAGTCTCTTTCCTGATTCTACTCTTTTAGGGTCTTTTACTCCTTTTTTAGTTACTCTAGCTATTGGCTCTTGTGGAGGTTGGGGAGTCTCTTGAGGAGGCTGAGGAGTCTCTTGAGGAGGCTGAGGAGTCTCTTGGGGAGGCTGAGGAGGCTCTGCTACTTGATCCGTCGTTGTCGTTTCTGGATTCATCTTTTATAGTAATACTACTATTATTTGTAATACTATTATTCGTAATACTACTATCTACTCGTAAATGTTTAGTCGTGATCAACATAGCCACCAAAGGAGATAAATAAACCCCATAATTGTAATGCACTTCGCAAAGTAAACTGGACATACTGCTAGAAATAACAGGATCGTTTTCTAATTTTTGCGTACTCAGAAAAAAAATGTAATGATGATTTGGAGCAGCATTCAAACTCGTGCGAAACCGAATGACGCGGTGATTAATTAAATTGGACCCCCATTTGCCGAAATTGACCGAGAAAACCTATATTTAAAACTTGAAATGCAGCCTGTTCACGTAGAAACAATATATTTTTGACCCAGAGTAAACTGAATTGTGGTAAAATTAAATCATAAGAGAAGTAATACAGAATATGTTTGCACATAATACAAACACTACAAACTTTATTTAACTCGAATGAAAATAAAAGGCAATCCCCCACTTGCCCAGAAGCCGGGCATTTCTGGTTTAAAGCCCGGATAGCCAGATCGTAGCTAACCACATAATCCCCATGTGTCAATCACTAAAATCAAAGAGGCCGGGCAAGGGGGCAAGGGGGCAAGGGGGCAAGGGGGCAAGGGGGCAAGGGGGCAAGGGGGAAAGGGGGCAAGGGGGCAAGGGGGCAAGGGGGAAAGGGGGCAAGGGGGCAAGGGGGCAAGGGGGCAAGGGGGCAAGGGGGCAAGGGGGCAAGGGGGCAAGGGGGCAAGGGGGCAAGGGGGCAAGGCGGCATGGGTCTTCTTTTGTTATGCAGGAATGCAACTGAACCAGACACACACAAAAGAGAGCTCATCTGTCAGTCAAGGCAGAGCCAGCAAGGGAGGTGTCAAGTCGTCTATTCACAAAGTCTGTGTCTATTGTCATCGTCTAGGGATTAAAAAGGCCGACAGGCCTCGGCCTTCCTGTGGCCTGGCTGGGCTTTTCAAAGGCTTTCCTGCATCGCCTAATCCGCCGTGCTCCCTTATGTGAATGCAATTTTTTTACATTGCGGCGAATTATCTACGTATAATAATTTCTATAACGGAAGGAGCACGCACTTGTTAGACTTTATGCCGATTATAAATATGAACTCTCGTTCAGATGTAATCGCGACGTTACAGAATAAAAGAAAAACTGTCATACCGCTAATTAGGAGTAAAATACCCGAACTGAGTTTTTCTTTAAGATACCACGACGGCGAGTTAATCGATAATAACCATAAGAAATTTATTTTTCGATCAGATATTTATAAAAATTCTTGTTCTAATCTTTAGCTACGCTCAAGATTAGAACGGTGACCATAAGCCAGAGTGTCTGTGCCATTAGGTAAAATATATCTCTTTGTATCTAAAGGATTTAACGATTGCTTGACTTGAGCCTCCGTGTATATCATGTGATGTTTGGACCCAATTTTTATCATATTGTTTGAATAGCATTCGCTCGCTAAAACACAATTTTTATAATTTTTGTAAGTTAGATCGTTGTTTATAACCGTTTTGTTTACGCCTTTGGCCTTCTTTATAGTCGTGTTCCCCGTATAAAATCGAGTACATCTTTGATCTGATGCATGTAGCTTCGCTTATAACTTTTCCTCCGCATTCGTCTTTAAATTTACCGATGACTTTCTTGTTAGTCTCGTCGTATAAAAAGTGGCTTTTCTCGTAGTTGCTAAAATCGTACAAGTCGGACTGTTTTTCCATATCGAGATAAACGTCTTTCGTATAGATAATCAAAAGCAGCGAGTCTGTGTCTGTATACATCAACCTTACTTTATCACCATACGTCTTTTTTAATACGTTGTAATAAAAGTCGTACATTAGAGTTTTTGATAAATCCAAGATACTAACGCCGCAGTAAATCGGTTTGTCTAGGCGGACTTTAGTTTGATACGATTCTACAAATGATAAACTACATTCTTTAAACGCCATAGTAGACTTGTAGCTCGGTTTAGAAACTATTTTTTCGTATTCCTCTACTTGATCGTCTCACAATAAAACTCCATCTATTCTATTTCTGACATTTTCCATCGTTTTACCGAATACCGAGTTATTCATCAATTTGAAAAAGTCTTTTTCAAAATCTGACTTTGCTTTCGTTCTTAGTTTCGTGTTTTTATCGATGTACGATTTCATCCAAGGTCTTTGTTTAAATTGTAGAGCTCGATGTACTTTAGTTAGTTTTAGACCTAACCTCAGACACTGTTTTAAATTGACGTAATGTAATACATATTTTTCTTTAGTATGTAGCGTACCCGTCAATTTCGACGCATTAGCGCTAGATCCTATCGAATTCACCAAGTTTAGTTGATATTCCAATAACCATTCTTCCGGTATGACTATATTATCCGGCGCTAACGGATAGTCGTTGTGTAAGTCGTGTAAACAAGAGGGGTATTCTAGATCTACCTCAAACATATACCCCGTTTTAGAAACGTCTTTTAACGACATGATTCGATCGTGGGTAAATTGACTCGCGGTGACCCAATTAAATTCTCCGTATGGTAGTGGTTGACTCATGGCCCATCCGTAGAGGTTGTTGGCGTCGAGATAGAGAATATAAGAGTCTGGTTTATCCAGACTGTAGTCGTTTAGATACTCGTTATTCGCCTTGTGGTATCTTGCGCTTCCAACGCTGGATACCCCTCCTCTTTTCGCCTTTTAAAAAAATAAGTGTTGATCTATATCGGTCAAAAGTTCTAATTCAATTTTCATGTGTCTCAATAGAGCGTCCCAACTTAGACCGGGTGCTGTGAAGTAGTTGGCGGGGTCCAACTTGTAGTTTGTTCTACACATTCTCCTAAAATTCTCAAATACTCCAGCTAGTAATAGAGTGTCTGTAGTTACGTACAAGTTGTGATATTCACCCAAGTTTTTAATGTTAAATTTTTCCCATACTCGTTGCGCTCTTTCGTAGTCTTCGTTAGACACGTGTTTGTCCTTTAGAGCGCTATAAAAACATTCCTTGGGCGGTAGACTAGTCTCTTTAAATCTTTTGTGGCTGTCCATATACTCGTACGGATAAACACCCTTTTGTAATAGGATGTCCGCATTCTCTTCGCCAAAATGTTTCAAGAGTAAACTAAAAGATTCTCTTGGACAACTCTTCACCAAATTGTCAAGAGTACTAGACATAAAATGAAGCGAGTCGATAAATCTATATTGACCGACCGAAAATGAAATGTATTTTTCTGAATTTTTTGGTATGCATCCGATGCCTTCTTTATACTTAGAAATACCCTGCATAATTAAATGCGCGTCATAACCCTCCAAATTGTGAAAGACGATTGGTATTGTCATATAAGGTTCTATTCGTAATTTAAGATTACAGTAAGCATGCGCAGCGCCTCGATATTTGCCCGTAGTGTGACAATGATCTCTTACTTTTCTGAATTTGTTAATTTTCTTGCGACAGGTCACGCATTTTAACTCGGTGTACCCCTTGGCGTTTATGTATGAGTATTCTTCTTCTTCTTCGGAATCGTCTAAAAAGGGTTCTTCCGGCTCGTCGCACTGGCAATTACACGAGTAATTTGGATAAATTGGTTTTTCGCAAATCCTGCACTCGTCAGAATTCAGGTGAATTTTTTCTTCTTTTAGCGTATATATCATCGGTTCGACCTTATCGAGTAAGATATTAATTTTAGAATCGAGTTCTTTCAACGAGGTTATAAAATTGTCTACAGCGTGTCTACCTCTATAAGTCTTTCGTTTCATTTTTCGTCCATCGCATCTAACTACAACGTACGAATAACCGCAGGCTCTGTGAATGTGAGTTTTAATTGTGGCACTCTCTTCGCTAGCAGAGGCGGTTGTTTTTTCTAATATTGATTCAAAGTCTTGTCAATTTTTAAAATGTTTAAACTTAAGAATATTTTTATCAGGCTTGGGCATTACGGCGATAGATGGATTTGTGTCTATTCCGCCGCAATGCATCTCGTGTAATTCCAATTTTTCTGATGAATTAAAATGTGATAAACATCTCAAACAAAAATGTTTACGATGTTGGCTCTTTGTAACGCTAGACAATAATCTAGACAAGTTGCTTATCAAACAATAATGACGGTCAAACAACAGCAAATTAATGCAAGTTAGAGCATCTAGGTTTTTAGACAAGTATAATGGATATATCGAGTCTTCGTATTTAAACACGTTTATACTTAGACCGTTCTGTATTTCTATTCCAGGTATCTGATGTATGGGTGTGGGGAAGTCTACATCTTTAAAATTTAATCCATCATCAGTTTTATAAACAGAAGTTCTATTTCCGTTAAATTTGTAATTTGGATTTGTTTCTATTTTGTTTTTAACCTTATCGATATATATTCCCAAAGCTGCTCTTATGCACCATCTTATACACTCTTGATCTTCGTTTTTGATGTTGATGGTTGCGTGTTTACTATCGATAAATTCAGGTAGTGCTACGTAAGAAGCGCCTACCAAAGGGTTAACTCTATTTATGTTGATGTAAAACGCAATTATCTTATCTACGATCCAACCGCTTCCTTTATTAGTGTATTTATCTATCGCAGACAGTATCGTTTCAAATTGTCGTCTGAGCGTAGTTTGTATATCACTCTCGTTTAAGACGCGATTTTGATAACTAAAATGAGTTGCCGTCGATGTTACAGTCTCACCATCCGAGGTACTTTTTTATACTTTACTTTCATAGCGATCTGAAGTTTCATCGTTCTTAGTTCTCTTTATTCAGCGGTTATTTTGCTTTTGATCATCGACGCGTGGGTGTTGTAAAAATTGTTCCGGATCGTCGATAAACAGATTTGGTACAATTTCCCAATTTCTATAACTGTTCGCAAATCTTCTCGTCTCTCGAAAGTCTAATTCTCGAAAAATATTTGGAGATTTAAATCTTTTTATAGCCTCGATGTAATCTTTTTTCAGCGCTTGACCATTTCTACCCGTAGAAGTGACTGGAATATTTTTATCACGTATGATTCGCGCTAGACTTTCTTCAGTTTTAACTCTCAAATTTTTAAATTTGTTTTCCTCTTTCTTTATAGTGTAAATATAATCTCGCCTGATATACGTATTACCGCGTCCTGTTGGTGTTCCTAAAGATAAGTTATACTTATCGATATATTTTTTTAAAGTTATTTTGTTCCATCTATTGTATCCATGAATCAAAGGTTGATTTTCCATCTTTTATTATGGCAATATAATATTTTTAAAAAATTAAATTTCTTTTAAATTTTTTTTGGCTTATAACAAAGTTGAAAAAGTATGTGTATGAACAACGAAAAAAGTCTTTCATTTTCTGATTTTGTGCTAATTTTGCTGTACAGATATACAGCAAAATTTAGAGAAATTTAGATTGATTTTTAGATGATTTTTAGACGATTTTGGAATTTCAAAATTTCTAAAAATTTGGTGTATATACCTACAGCAAAATTGGAGAGATTTTTTGAAATTTCAAAAATGTCATAGAATCGGCAATTCCTATACTACTCAAACGAACAAAAACACAGTCTTACGCACACAGACACAACCAAAATAGGAGAAAAGAAATAAGAAGAAATCAGAAATGGAGAATGAAGAAACAATCAACCTACACATGTACGCCCAATCGTGAGGCGCTACCAATTGACCAATTAAAAGAAGACAAAAAAGATACAACACGCGGAAGCAACCAAATGAGGCTGGCCTTATGTTCAAGGCAACCGCAATTTTTCCCCCAAAAAAATTATTTTTGGAGGGAACATGATAGGCCGTATAATGATCCTGGGAGGCAATCAGCGTAAGCTTCGCAAGTGCAAAAAAACAAACTTCAAATTCTTATTTTACCCCAAACCCTCCCCGGGTAGATTGCAACAGAGTGTAACTGCTTGCAGAGTGTAACTGCTCGACCGTATCCAGGAGACTGGCAGCTGTTGGCTTATAAATGTGGAGAGTTTCGCGTCACAAGCCCCACCTCACTGCCGACCACAAGGCCCATCGACTGGCTTGGGCTTGGGCTAAATCCGCGCCGCTGGAGAATGTGTTTTTTTGGTAAATTTCGCATTCCACGGGCGCCGCCATTTTGGATTACAGGGCACCGGTATGTTTTTGGGGGGTTTCTTTTCCACTGATCTCCATGTATAAAAATCTGGATTGCACATTGGCCGCTGCGCGCTTTATGCACAGATGTCGCCAGCGCCGCCATAGTTCCACTCCCCATTTCCAACGTTGATTGGTTATTTTTAAATTACCGTGCGTGCACGCGAGCGCGCATGTGTGGAACATCCAAAATACACATTGTGATGCCTCTGGTCCTAGCCATAACGCACGCCTGCCTGCCTATGTGTACAGGTACATGTACACATGTGAATACGTATGCCTACATGTACATACATGTATGTACGTTCGCATTACGTTTAAGGATACGGCTATGGATGGAGTGGTAAGGTGGCGGACGGCCGTCTACAACTTGAACGGCCAAAGCGCAATACAGATTTTTATATAGAGAGCAGTGGATTTTTCCCGCACGCTGCCCAACCTGGAGACATACAAAATCCGTAATCCAATTTTTTTTTTTAAACGGCCTTTTTTAGCTGCATACTTCCGATGTTTAGGGGGAAAATTGCTAAAATTCCTCAACCATTTTGGGCATGGGCAGTTTTTGTTCTCCATAGCAAAAGCAAAACATAAATCTTTAGTCTTATTATGAATTAGGCACTCATTTTGATGACAGTTCCAGGGTCTTCTTGTCCTCCAAACTATCAGCACACCGGTTTGGAAAAATGGGAAAAATAATCAACGATAATGCAGCAGGTTTTTTTGTGACTTTTCCTAAAACGGCATATCGTTTCATCAGACATTTACAATCACTATGCTTTTCTTTGCTCTCAAACTTTGCCTTTGGATTGGTCACAGCATACAACAACCCCAGTTTCATAAAAAAAAGTACTTTTCAGGCACGCATTACACTTCTCCCAAACAAACACAGTTTTCTGAGATATCAATGCTAAGACTCAATAAATGTATTACATAATACAAGACTGGTATTAAATAGACTTCTTAAGTTACTTGCAAATGACATACCAATTTTGGTGTTGGTTGTAGCATTGTCTTCTGCCTCTTGTGTCTGCAGCTTTTGCATATATTTATCAAGTAGATAAAGGAACACCTCATCAACATTCAGATTCTCTTTGACAGATGCTCGGTAGAAACGCAGCTTTAGTCTTTTAGCTAAGGCTTCTGCTTCCTCTCTGTAAAGATGATCAGAACAACAATTTCAAAAAAGGGAAACTGTGAAATCAGTGATTTAACCCTATAACCGTCATATTTTTTAAAGGTCGCACATATTTTACTACTTTTAATGTTTTTCAGCTTTATTCTATGAGAATAAAAGTATACCTAATAAAAATACATAACGGAGAGCTCTTGTTCTCTTTCATTTGGTGCGACAATAACCAAAATTTGAAGGGGTTGTATGAAAGAAGCATGAGTCAAGGAATGTTGGCAAAATTTTTGATGTCTAGGCTCTTGAAGCATGTAAAGAAAGAAAATCCAGAACACCTGTAAAATCTTTCTAAAGGGCCCAAGGAACATTTATGCATGAAAGCAATCAATTTCATGGGGCTCCATCCCCTCAAGAAAACACATCAAAATCACATCAAAAAAGTGTCTTGGATTGGCATTATGGAGGGGACATAAACATTACTGAAGCACTTTGGTCCTATACCACTTACAATGTGCAAACCACATATGCCTCCTAGGGGTGTGCATCAGAACCGGGTACCCGACTACCCGACCGTTCATGTCAGGAACCGGTTCCAGATTATGGAATCGAGTACCCGTACAACTTTATATTATAGCACAGGAACTTCCCAGAAAATGAAAAAGGAAAGGTTTTGAATGTTATTTGTCGGGAATTTTCAGAATTAAAACACGACTACATGGGAAACCAGCACAGATTTCGTGTTTATGATGCTCACGAAAATTGACAATAGAGGGAATTTACCGGTTGTGGTTTTTGTAGTCTGGGTATGGATAAAGAGCCTTGACGAGACATACATGTGTAATAGCATGCCTCATTCCACTATAAATACAACTGTAAGCTTCTGTCTTTTGTGATATGCCGTCACATGCCGGAACATGTAATGGCGGAGTAGTGATCATGTTTACTAGACAGGCATAAGATTTTTCAGACTTTTGTCTGAAATCAGACTTTTGAATCTCAGAGAAAGACATTATTGCAACTTCCGGGATTGGAAGTTTTGGGTTGGGTTTCTTTAACGGGTACCTGGGTACCCGTATTTTTTCAATGGGGTACCCGGTTCTTTTACTACCCGTAATTAAATGCACACCCCTAATGCCTCCTGGAATGATCACATGTTTGTCAGAGCGTCTTCTTCATCCGATAAATTCTCCCCATTATTAGAATCATTCATAATTTCACCAAGCACATCAGCTACAGTAAGCCTGCCTTTGAAATTAGCATGCCATTGCAAGTGGTAACTAAAACAATCTAAAAATTTGAACAAACATTTTATAGTTTCACTGAGAAATCAACATGCGAAAATGGCTGCAATGCTATTTATTTACATTGCAGTGGTCTCGAAGATGATCCGGGCAGCTTCCATTGACGCATTTTGCAAAGGCGGTTTGTTATCTATTTAGGCTCTCTAATGCAATTCATATCGTACAAATCTGTACGATTGATGGTTAAAGGGCTTTAAAGGGTCACTGAAATAGAAAACAAAACTCTGAGAAATGGAAGATTACATCGTTTAGAGTTGTAATCAATAAATATTTAATTGAACTTTTGCATTTCTATTGTAATACAAACCATTTTAAGTGCACAATTTCAAAACCGGTCGCCCCACCCCGAAAAAATCCCACTTACACAAGTAGCCCGGATGTCAGAACCGTGTTGTCAGCACTAGAACGAGTGAAAGGCCGGCCAGCTGGCCATGCATGCGCGATGTGTATAGCGCGTGTACGACCAAACCGAGAAACATGGCAAAATCATCAAAAGTTTTCAGAAGAAAATTCGTCCTTATCTGACTCAGAAAAGAATGAACATACATGTATGGGGATGAAGTCGGTATAATTGTTCCCTACATGTATGAACCAGAAGTCCAGAAAGATGGCAGCAATATAAACAGAGATTGAGGACAGCACAACTAATTGGAATATTCCTGGCATGTACAACGCGTATCCGGCGATCGATGGAGAAGTTCCCAATAAAATTTCCCAATCAAAGTTCCCAAGCAGGAGCAAAGAAAAATCTTTTTGCTGGAATGACATTTTCTTTTATCGAAATCCCAAACTGGGAGTAGAAATTGCCAGCAGTAAAATGATCGGAAATATCCACGTGCCAGAAATGTATGCATTGTAGAGGCCAGTTTGGACTACGTACATGTACAAGCATGGCGACGCAGCCTGACAGTTTGCTCAGGGAGTTTGCTCTGTTCAGCCGGACTTTTGAGGCCTAAATTTTCAACAATCCCTCGTCTTTAGGGAATGTACATCTACATTTACAATTTCTTTGGGTATATTACTGAAGCCTGCAATGACAAACCTGGCCGACATTCTGCATGTAACGTGTCAAAATATGGCTGTTATTTGTTTCCACTTCCGCGTCTTTAGGTTATGTACAACTTCTTTGGGTATATTATTGAAGCCAGCAACGACACACCTGGCCGACATCTTGCATTTTACGTACATGTACGTGTCAAAATATGCCTGTAAATTTGTTTCCACTTTCGACGGTCACAGCTTCAGAAATATCCATTTGCCACTGTGCATGCATTGTAGGCCAGTACATGTACATGTACATGTGTACATATGGAGACGGCCCGACCTAGTTTCCTCTGTTCAGCCGGACTTTTGAGGCCCAAATTTTCCACAATCCCTCGTCTCTGGGGAATGTACATCTTTTTGGGTACATGTATATTACTGAAGCCTGGAACGACACACCTGGCCGACATCTTGCATTTTACGTGTCAAAATATGCCTGGAATTGTTTCCACTTTCGACGGTCAAAGCTTCAGTCGGAAATATCCATTTGCCAGAAATGTCTGCAGTTCTAGGCCAGTTTGCACGAAACAAATAGGGCTGTAAATGGTTCTTTTTTTAACTTACGTCTTTTTACATGGTGGTCACTATGATGACAGTAAAAGGACAAAAGTAAAAAAGAACTATTTACAGCCCCATTTTGTAGGGCTAGCACTATGTGTTTTGTACACAAATCTACGTACGTGCGCGGTGCGCAGCCGGCCAGCCATTCTAGACATGACGTCACAGGGTCACGTGATGCATTACATCATCCTTTTGCAATTTTCAAGCGGATATTGTGGGAGGCTCTAAAAAAGGTAGAAAAATAGCATAAATGAGCCAAACAAATCAGAATTGAGAGAAAAAACAGCAACAGTGTTGTTTTTTAGTAACAAACACATTTATTAAGACCAACATTGTTTTCTTTTTCAGTGACCCTTTAACATGCACTGACTTTTGCAGTGTAGTGTATATGTACACATACATGATGTTTTGTCCTTGTGCAGCAGAAACAGCAATCATCAACCAATCACCACTGAAGATTGAGGTACATGTAACTATACATTTGCAGTTGCCTCACGGTTAGTCTTGGGGCCTGTTTGTTTCACACAGAACCGGATCGCGATAAGTAATCAAACCGCTGGTTCGCTCCATCCATTATGCGATATTTTGCATGTGAACAACGCATGGATTAGTGATCAAGAATTCAAGATCCCGATCTGTGTGAAACAAACAGGCCCTTGGTTCAAGATATCAGTAGTCAATCAATTATGGATTATATGCAAACTTGTTATTGTTTCTTATCTATGCAAATCGCCCATCACAAGCCCAAAAAGCACTTGAGGTGTGGGCTACTTTAGAAAGTGTGGAAGAACCCAGCCCCTCACACTGACACAAGACAAGATAATTGTCTGATCTCTTCACAGTATGAATAGTCCACTGCAAGGCATTAATAATGCCTCCACCCATATAAGACGTAGAAGTGTCTTAGCCCAGGACCGGGCTCGAACCCACAACCTGCAGAATTACATATGTACCTGCAGACGACGAATTCATCAGTGGTCCAAACCACTAGGCCACGACACTTCCACATTGGTGCTGACACATGAAAATTAATTTTACTTACACTAACCAATTACACTAACATTTTGGGAATCTCGTATGGACAGGGTGTGTGTGGGTCATTACATGAAAATTACACTACCTATGAATAACAATCTACTTTAACAACACCATTGAGTACTGAACAAGTGCAAAAATCCTTAAAAGGTTTGTAAAACTTACTTAAATTTCAAGGTTTCCTTGTTCTACTCGACAACTTTCATATGATAATGACGGACACGATAAAAATACTTGAGACAGAAATAAGAGAAAGGTGTATCCCAATGCCAAATTGTCATCGGGATATCCACAAAGTAACCATAAGCCTACAGTCGAGCACCACTCGAGGCATAGTGATTCAGAGGCATAGTGATTACACCTTTTTGCTTGGGAACTCGACATGGCAATGGTACATGTACATGTACAGTAGGTATCAGAAACACAGATGTACACTGTACATGTACCAGAAACAACAGTATGCTGAACATTGCACACAGTTCGGATTTCATACTCTATGGAAATGGAAATTAACCAATTTTTTTAGTCGCTGATTGGTTCCATCATAAATCCTGGGAAACTGGCATAGAAAAAGTTCACCCGCTCTGCAAAAAGGGCACATAAGTCGCTGTATGCTTTTAAGAGTTACGTGTCGTTCAATGTGAAGAGGGTGAACAATTCTTCAAACAAGTGATTTTGAAGGGAGGGAATTTTTGGCATCTTTGATACCTATATTATTCTAGTTCATAACCAAAATCTTTGATTTCAGTGAATAAAGTTGGAAAAATAATGTGTTTTTGTCGAGTTTTGTATCTATTGCTTTGCTTTTTGTTTTTTTAAATGGCTTGTTTCTCCTTAAGTCATTTCAAGAAATTCCTTAAAACAAACATGCAAATTTCAAAATATCTTGTGATTGCAAAATGCTAGAGACCTCAGACATATACCATATGAAAGCTTATAAAATGGCCTTTCCAGCTATATATAAAACACTATTTTCAAATTTTGCAAAATAAGTGCCCTTTTTGCAGAGCGGGTCACAAATGTCAAAATCAATCATGCAAGGGCACAATACTATGTAGTGTGCACTTGACCCACAATCTCCAACTGACATCTTGAGTCATGATTACCGTAATTTTCGGAATATAGGCCGTGGCTTATACGTTGATTCTCAAGCTGAAAGATTTCCCTGCGGCTTATACTCCGGGCGGCTTATACAGCAACATTTGAAGAATAGAATCATTCACACAGGGTTCGAAATTCACGACGGCCACGGCGGCCAGTGCCATTGATGCCCTTTTAGTACAGTTGCCGTGATGCCCCTTGTAAAAATGCACTATTCACGGCCAGTTGTGCTGTGTCCCATTAATACTTTGGCCGTTGTGCCCTTCTTGCCGAACCAAGCCCTTAAGTTTTTAGTACCAAACCGTTGCCGGATCCTACAAAACTGCGCTTTTCGATCGCGCTGGTAATTGCCCGTGCAAGTGATGAGCGATCGCGCCAGCTAGCCGGGCCCGTGCGCCCCATGTAAAAACCTTCACAAAACCGTGATTCCCCAAGCAGACTGGTTCCCGTCCGTGCATTATTTTTCTTCTTTCTCACTTCTTTCTCACAGCCTAAAAACAAGCTCTGAATCCCCCCCCCCGTCAAAAAAAAAAAAAAAAATAAGAACTGCCGCGCGGCCCACCCAGCCAGGACACTTATATACCCCGTCAAAATTGGGAATTTTGAGGACTTATGAAAGTTTATTGGGCTCCATGCGCGTCGAATTAGGGCGCTGTCCACATACCAATTGCGCTTTAATGGAAAGTACGTCGCTGGTATTACGCACCGCGCTCCTCGTTCATTTGATACTCGTATACCAGTGGGATTGCTTTGTCTGTTTGCCGACTCTTTATAATTGCGTTTTCAATAAGAATATCATAGCGGGAACCAGACACTTAAATTGAAGTCAGGTAAGATGGCGTCGATATTGACCACCAACTCGCCTTTTCTTTCCGCCTTTTTTCTTTGCACGGAGCCCTATCTCGTTCGCGCGCTGCTTACACTTTAGGATTGCATGTGTA
This sequence comes from Hippasteria phrygiana, assembly GCA_037893225.1. Lineage (NCBI taxonomy): Eukaryota > Metazoa > Echinodermata > Asteroidea > Valvatida > Goniasteridae > Hippasteria > Hippasteria phrygiana. The sequence goes on along the minus strand of JAZGUH010000028.1, from coordinate 789,460 downwards.
GTGGAACCATTTACATACTAGCGCTATGCAGCACGATGACTTTTGTGGTTGGTCGTCAGCGCCGCGGTGCGGTTTATACGCCGGTGCGGCTAATACTAGGGCTCGCGCACACGGTAGTTGCACCTGGTTGCACTTTGTGTACAAAATGAACGCCCGACGTTAACAGCGTCGCCCAATGATTTTTAGTTTTAAAAAGTCGGATTTTTCATTCCTCATTTAAAAGTAAAAATTTGAAAATATTCTTCGTAATTTGGAAACTGATAGTTGAATCATGTAATAAACTTGCATATTTTCCCATTTTGATTGGGATTGACGTTGAAATTGCACTGGTTTTTGCTGTTTGAAAAGTCTCATTTTATCTCCAAATAGTCCGACAAACGTGGCGCGCACATGTTACATTCACGGCCGGGCCGTACTCGGCCCCGGCCCCATGCGCGTGCGGAGGCATGACACGGCAGTCCTGCGTTCAAGATCGATGGCAAGAATCTTCTCCCCTGGTGACTTTGTTTAACTCGGTCTCGACGATAGTATCGCATTGCAGACGTCAAGAAACCATACATAACTCGGAAGCTAATAAGAAAGTGCATTCAACCATCCTCGTTCCATGATTATCGGTCCGTGCGTTGCAAAGTTACGACTTTTTTTCTTTTTTCCAATACTTTTTCTTTACGAAATATATTGATAATAATAATGGAACCTTTACAAATTTAATTAGTAATATCAAGGCTTGAATTTCCTTTTTTTTAACTGTCAAAATATAATTTTATTTTAAAGTTATAGACACATTTGTGTCGTTGTGGATTTTCATCATGGCGCCTTTTGCCTGACGCGTGTGTCAACAGATCGATAGTCAAGCGTGATTGTTCACTAGCTGATCGTTAATGTAGACATAAAAATACTACTGTTCATGTGAAAATGGTCTCACAAGTTAATGAATCAGGTAAAAAGGTGATGCATTTAGATTTGTTAGGGTCTTTTTGCTGAAATAAACTGCCGTTTTTTGGGGCTCGGCACTGCGGTTTGCTGCGCAATGCAATTTTGTGTACCTCGACTGTACTGGCTCGTTGACGTTCGAAAAAAAATCGAGTTCATGCGGTTGTCCCAGTTACGAAATACAGCCAAATCCCTTTCAAATCAAGATCATACCTGATGTATTTTGTTTATTGTTGATGAAATTAACCATAATTTTCCTGTTAAATTTAACAGGAGCTTCTACCCCATTGTGGGATTTTAATTTTCTACCCTGTAGTAAAAAAATGAATCATACCCACTCCCACACCCATATAGCTTTATGGACTATTCTATTTGTATTACATGGGGGCGTTTTGTTTGAGTGTTTTTAGGTTGGACTTAGTCATTTGTCAACCTTGCCGTTGGTCATTTTTGGTGTAAAATTACATTTTTGACATCCATTTTATTGCACATCATGATTTTTAACAACTCAAAACCAACTGGAACCAATAGTATTTCTGGAAAACAATGGGAAAAAACAAGTTAAAGGTTACTAAAGCGTTTATTTATTACACTTTGACAGATATTTAAATATGCCTTTTTATTCAGTTTCAAAAAAATTGAACATTTTCGTACACATTTCCTATACAAAATAATGTCATTTTGAGCAACATATATTTGGCCATAACTTTGGATTGCACTGGTCAATTGGGGCCATTTTACCATCATTTGTTTTCTTTTTTGGTGGGCTTTACAATGAAAACAATCTCTTAAACAAATAAAACCTTTACAAAAAAAGTTCACTAGCAATACACCAACTTTAAATCTTAATTTGCAGATTTTTGCATGCTGCGGCTTATACTCCGCGCGGCCTACATGTATATTCCGAAAATTACGGTACTGCACTGTATACAACGTGTTCAGATTAGAGAAGGCAAAGGTTAATTGGATGCATACTCACGGAGCTACTACAGCTTCATCTACCAAGTCTATCTTGTTCTGTACAAGCACCAATGGTATGGAACCCACTTCTTCTTCAACCTTCCGCTTCCATTTTTCAACTGCTTCAAAGGATGCTCTGTCAACTGTTGAAAAGACAACAACACCAGCCTGGGCTCCTGCAATATGCAAAGAAAAAGCAATCTCCTGATGACATATCATGGTCTAAATTAGGTTGGATGACTGCAAATCAAAGCTGGCAACAAGTGCATGTAATCATTGTAGTGTAATGAACATCACTATCCGTCAAGCATACATGTAAGCCAAATAATTCAGCCCTGGTCTTTGTGCTTCAATTCCTCAAACTGTGCTGCAATTTCATACAAACTTGTTGCACACTATAGCTTCACACAAGTATAGCCTTGATATTTGTTATTTTATTGAAAACAATGTAAATGTAGATATTACGTTTAAAAACAGGTTCTCCTTCATTGCTTGCCACAAATGTTCAGAGTTATTAGCTCAAATAGCAGAGATGACAAAAGTACCCCACCTAGGCCTTTGGCTGGATTCTCTTAGGCAGGACACCAATATTATTCTTCCCGTTCCCACGCGTGTGGATGGGAAGGAACGCCCCATTGTTCTTAATCTCCCCGTTCTCCCGCGTGCGCACGGGGCCCCTGTTCTGCATGCGTTCCTGATTTACATCAATACACGGTGCGTGAGCTGCCATTGTGTGAAAACCTTGGACCCACTGAACGGCGGTATGTGCCAAGAAATATCCAAGAAGTATGTTCATAATTGAGGCCGACAGTGTAGAGAAATGTTGCTAAAGAATAATTTGTTGTACAGTTGTGGTTTTTTCGAAAATTTATTTGAAGTCTCAACAAAAGCATCCGATTTAAACGTTACAACACCCACCAAAATGCAAGATACGCAACCTGAGATACAAGTAGAGTTCGAGGATTAAGATGCAGATACAAAGGTTCACTTACGATCCTGATGAAAAGTCTAAATTTCACGTTAAATTCCGTTCAATTCTGCTATGGGTGCCTCTCCGTTGTAAGGGTGAAATCTGATGCTTTTGTTCAGACTTCAGATAAAGGGGGTCCATTTAGCTACTCGGACTAGACAGTGATAGTGCTCCAACTGATCCTCCAGGTTCGGTTCGGTTCGGTTCGGTTCGGTTCGGATTTTTTTTCCCGAACATCGGTTCGGGTTCGGGTTCGGGTTCGGATGCATTAAAAAGAAAATATCTCAAATCGCAATCGCGCCGATCGATAGTACATACACATGCAATGTCCTTCCGGGAACTTCCCGGCCCTCCCCACTGCAGTCATAACAAGTTGATTGGCACGTTGCCAAACCCGCAGGGCGCAAGATAGATAATAGTGGAACAATGGTCACACCCTGTGGGCCACCGCTGCGCCAATGCTTGACTGTATCTGATTAATTTTCAGAACTGCATATTTAGTGTTTGGTCACGATTTCATCGAGTGATTTAGAAATCCGGGAAGGCATAGCGAGCTAGGCTTGGAGTTTCATTTTCCGAAGTTGAATCTGTTTAGGAAAATGGACTATAGCGAGGAAATTCAGATTTCCATTTAGAAAAGGCATGTACATGTGACTGTACATTTTATTTAATCTTGTCTGAAAAAATAAACTTCATAATTTCTTGCTGTCAAGGGACTGCCCAGTGCTCCAGAAAAAACATCCCACTGATACATTTACTCGGACTCCTTGAGTTAATATGTAACTCTTTTCCCCCACATGCACAACTCTCACAGGGATGAGATTCTTCCGACTTTCAAATTAAATTCCGACATTTTAGACTTTCTGACATATTTTAAGAAAGCTGGCTTGATTATGGTATCAGATATTTTAACACCAATGAAGTTGAATGTGTTCTAAAATAGAATAAAAACACATTGCTTCCGAATATTTTTTCCTGTCTCATGTCTTTCTTTCTATTTAACCAAAAATCACATGCAGTAATATGCCGTGCTGTAATACGCACATGTCAATCGACCACGAAATGAAAACATCGCATCACCCCATGAGCTGAATCCAACATGTCCATCGCACAACGCACACGCGATACATTTTTATAAGGCGGCTTGTCATTTGGTCCTGACCGTTCTTTCGCGAAAAGTTCGCTATAATACCGATAAGTTGGCAGTTGTTAAGGAAAGGAAAAGTCGCGAACAGCACGCCTGTGCGCAGTCGGGTGCAACGAGGTTTAATGAGCTAGCCCAACCGGGCCCTATTGTTGCCGAGAGATTACGTCTTGTGAATAAACATGAGCACGGGGAGCTATTTTAAATACTGCGTTCTGTCCGCTGACAAAACGTTGGGAACCTTGCATGTCGAAATGGCGAATTGGATGGTTTGTCGATGACGTTTACAAAAACAAACCAAGGACGAAAGGCCAACGTAAGGCGGCGAGGCGTGTTTTTTGTGTTGTCATTGCAAAGTAGGCCTACATAAAAAGTAATTAATGACAATGTAAAGACACATTTCTGCGAGTGAATAAATTCTGTAAAAGAGACAAAGCCGTATAGAAGGCTTACTGCTTTTATAAAGGTGTTATTTTAGGGAGGACGCAATATTGTTTTCCCCGTTCCCACGCGTGCAGACGGGTTCCTCACCGTTCTTCACGGGAGGCAATAAAACTGAACAACTAGGACCGGATTCTTTTTTTTAGGGATTAAACAAAACTTCTCTTTGAATCTACAGAGAGGTTGTTTTGCCTTTTTAATTGTGCTGAGCAGTCGCTCTGAAAAGTAAATAAGCCCTGATACGATCTCCGGCTTTAGCTATTGACGTAAAATGAACGTGGTTCACAAAATAAGTCATTTTATATTCCCTCGTTTTGAAAGTATTTTCGTCAGGTTTACTGCACGATTTCTGCCATCGGAGTAGGCCTATCTACGTTACGACCCTTTCTCTGTTCCGTAAATTTAATTTTTTTAAATGTATATATAAAACGAAGTTCATTCATCACGCGTAGAAAAATCACAAAAGTACACAGTGAAAGCAAACCAAGATTACATTTTCAACACAATGCGACTTTTTTCGAAGCCATGTTCATGCGTGGACAGTAAATATGTTCTGATTATTGCTTTACTGATTGACAATGTTATTTTTTCCCGAAGAATGTCTTAATTGGTTTTGAAACGTCTTAACGTTTAGGCAATTTAGATATTCCGTTGGGCCTAAATATTCCAGACAGAATCCACAAGACTATTAATGATATTAACGTATTTTGCTTTTAATGTGTCTATGTTTGTGAGCAGTTATGTTAATACTTCATTGCAATCTACCCCGGGTACATATTCTTTTTCAATGGGAGGGTTTCGGTTCAGGTAAAATAAGAATTGAAGGGTTTTTTTTGCCCTTGCGAAACTTACGTGTATGTAGTCCTACACTGTCCATTGTTTTAAATCAGTTTCCATAACAGTTTTATAATTGTATTATATTTGTCGAAATATTCCCTGGAAAATGTAGTTGACAAAAATTACATTTGCAACACCATCGTAAATATCGCAATTCTTCAGTTCTGTTGCCATGGTAATTATGTTGCCTGGGAACGGCGAGTTACTGCTCTGTCTGGTTTCATGCGCGTGGAAAATTCCCCAGTTGACTTTGAGACTTGCAACACGTGCACTACGGCTGTTTCAGTCTCGGGTCAAGTTGATGTAAGATATTTGAAGAATGTACATAGAAGTAGTTTGTAGGGATGAACCTCACTAAACATAGACCTACATGCTATCAATGCACGCTATCAAAAATTTCATTGAGCACATCGTAAGTTTATCTGGTTATGGTTTTAGGCCATCAGCCTGGGGGGGTTGGTCGTATATAAATGAGGGGAATAATGCTCATGGTGATTTTTGGCAAGGTATGCACCCCTGTAGTTGGAAAATATTTGATGGCTTTGCAGCGGTGACAGCTTTTTGGGTCCTATCACCCTTTTAAAAAAATGGCCGGCATCATGCTTGTTACCACATATGAATTATCCGGTAACAGGCATATTGGCAGCCATTTTGAAGAAAAACAATTGAAAAAGGTAATAACACCAACAAAACTGCCACTGCTCACGCTGCAATGCTATCACACATTTTCCAACTCTAGGTGTGCATACCTTGCCAAAAATCGTTTTAAGTATTGCTCCTTTCGATCATGATACCCGTGGCCCGACGTTGATGGCCTTTTTGTAACTTTTGTTATGTGATGTATTAAAAAAATAGCCGTAGGGCAACCAAATAAGAAAGCAATGAACTCGTATCACGCACCAAGAGCGTGCGCGCCCCATTGTACATTTTTGTACATGTTCTGGGCCGGCCGGCCCCATGCGCTATGCGTATGCACTGCACTAGATGCATAAAGTACAGTACACACACAACTGTACATATACAATGTACAATGTGGGGCTGTGCATGTGCTGGCCGGCCGCCCGCACGCGGTGTATACGGTCATGCTATCCTACCGGGCGCTACATCAACTCAACATGCAGCGCGCGGTGGGACTGAGGTTGCTGGCGTCACGGATGCCTTCTCGATCTCTTCAGAGTCCAGGCCTTGTGCCTATGAATTTGCAGGCAGATTTTGAGCTCTGTAGTTGCAAACAATGCTGCACCATCACGACGGGCTGATGAAGACAACTTGCAATGGACTCATGACACTGAAGTGTCACGCCAAGAACCCCAACAGATGTTACAGACCACACCACAACGTTTGTCGGCCTCTGCTCGGTTAATTATACCGGTACTACATTGTAATTGTATGGGCACGGACTCGTTCGTTCTTGACAATAGGAGTTGTGGTTATCATGACACTTCCAATTATTTTACCATTCCATTTTACTATTTCGAAGCCTTCTGTTATTATCAGGATTATCACTGGTAAACAATCATTTCTTTATGATTTTGACTTTGGCTTTACGTATACAACCTTGCTGAAAAAGAATTTGAAACTAAATGAAAGTGTGAACATGATTTCTGATATATGATTTGCTGAACGATGTACTTTTGCCAAATTTCTTTGTTGAGCTTAAAACATATCCAGTTAATTTTTGCTTCGTTTATGAAGATTTTAATGTGTCGACATTTTAGCATTAAAACAACCTAAGTCTGATAATAAAACAGACAATGGTAAGTTATCTTCCCTTGTGATTCAGTAAAGTGTGTACTGTATATTAAATACATATCAAGTGAACCCTGACAATGTGATTATTCCATTTTTCACAATACCCCACTAGTTGCACAGATTTAAAACTCCCAAAACTGCAGTACCAGAGGCAAACCTGAGTAATACAAATTATACTCGGACGATTTATGTTACTTTAACATCTGCAACCATTCTTACTTTCTTTGATTAAATTATGAACGTGGTAATTAAAAAAAAAATCGAAAATTCCTTCCTAAAAGTCTAAGTTGTGCACACTAAACAGCCGTTGGCAACTTAACTCCAAACAATCGTCTTGGCGCGTCAAAAGAAAGACGTAGGCAGTTTGGCTCATAGCCAAGAATACGTGTAGAAACTCTTCCCAGCACAAACAGTCAAGTCGTTATGACGACGACATTACTTCACCAATACTGTGTTATAACAATTAGAAGTATACCCTTTAAAAATAAATGTTTTCGGCTCTGATTAAAACATTCAAAATTCATTAATAGGTCCATTTCTCAAATAACCTTGAAGTCTTCCTCAGATTTTTAGTCTTCCACAGTTTATTACCTTCAAAAACAATAACTAAGCATAAGTCCAGTAAATTTACCCCTCCCTAAAATGAAGACCAGGACTTTTCAAAAGTATTTTATTAACAAGTGTAATGTACATTTATATTTAGCCTAAGAATATAATGGCCGTATACCGAATAGATGAGAACAATTATTGCATATTTCCTCCCAAATCAGAAAACCAAAAATATATTTCACCCTTAAATCTTTGAAGTTTGTTCTTTTTCTGTAACTAGAACGGCAAAGCTGACATGACTCGCTGCTAAAGGCGGGAGCCCCACACCAATAGGTCTATTCATCCAATCCCGTCTTCATCCGAATTTCATTCTATCCAGTTTAATATAACAAAACACATTTGAAAAATTATTTGGCGTGAGATTGGGTAAGGTAAAAGGGCATCGAGGAGTGTCTGCTTTTTATAAAATCTTCATAAACGAATCAAAAAAATTACTGGATGAGCTAAACGTAGTGTACACGATTGGTAATCCTCAAATTTATTTTTTTATCAACATGCACTACCATCCTGATTAATGCCCATGCGTGAACTTGACCAGAGACTTAAACAGCCGCTGTGCATGCACACCTTCCACATGTTGCAAGGCTTGGGGAATTCCCACCACGTGCACGTGCGGCGCAAGTAGGTCTACCCTACATCAGACCAATCAGAACGGCGCGCGCATGGTATCAATGCAACAGAATTGCCAGGGCAACAAACCAGAAGAATTACAATTTCTGCTACTGCAGTGTTGCCAACTATTTTTCGTAAACTATTTTTGCTGAGAATATTTATGAAATTTAGACAAATATAATACAACTTGTAGGCTTACTTAACCCCTCCCCCACCTAAACACGGAAAACCCAGCGGTATTTTGAAAAAACATTTTTATCTCGGGATCGAAACAACTATTTTTCCCATTGTATTATAAATAACTGTCATCTATTCAAAACGTTGCTGTGTAGAATTCACCACGGCAAACCCTCTTCCCCTTTCTGTCCACCAAAACCGTTAATGGCACGTAACTTTAAAACACTTTTTTTCCCACGACAGTCTAAAACAAATAAAATCAAAAACAAAGTCCCACACACACAAAACCAAAATTATACACCGGCAAACAGGCAAAAACCCAAGAAAAAACTAAGGGTTACGAAAACGGAGATCAAAACAAACGTATAATACCCAATGATCGTTCAGGGGTGGTGGGATTGGCCAAAAATTTAAAATCCACGAAAAATCCACGAGGACCCCAGATCAAGATATATTATTTGCCTAAAAAGACACCCCATTAAAATATCCATTATTGGTCTACATCCACTTTTACAGGTAAACCCCCTTTTTGAAAACACCTCAGGAATTCCAGATTGCAAAAGAGATTCTTTAAAAATTCGAAAATCCCGAAAAAATATCCTGACAAATCTCACACCTGTTCGTTACACTGAAAGTTATTGCACGCCGGCCAATCGTGAGAACATCATTTTTGGAGGAATAATCAATGGCTGTATAACTAGTACACTGGACGGCAATCAGCGTAAGCTTCGCAAGTACCTTCAAATTCTTATTTTGCCCATAATTTATGGGGTAGCATGCAACAGACGTCCACAAAATTGCACCACGAAAATACAAAAAAAATATTGAAAGCTCAATCAAAAACCAAATATTTTCACATTAGTTTATACAAAATCTTTTAGCTGCATATTAGGGGAAATATCGCTGAAATTCCTCAACCATTTTCGGCATGAGTAGTTTTTGTTCTAGTCTTGTTATCCAGAGCAAAGTAACTCGTGTGCAGCCCCTCGTCTTATTTTGAATTATGCATTTATTTTTGATGACAATGCCGGGGTCTCCGTGTCTTCCAAACCATCGGCACACCTGCTTGGAAAAAGGGAACAAATAATCAATTATAATACACAAGTCTGATGCTGGCGATAATCTCAATAGAGCAAAGTCGCTGGCCATGTACCATCAAAAAGGCCGGCAGTTCCGAACTCTGATTGGCACAAATTGGAGTAACAATGGACGACTCTCAATATGAGCCAGCCATTCCGATCGCGGTTTGGCCGGTCTTTCGAGTTTTACATTGATGTTTTAATAGCCAACCGATCAATGCTGCCTATCGTCCCGACCGCGGTTTGGCCAGCTTTTTCAGTTTACATTGATATTTAAATGACCAAACGAGTATTTGAATACACCGTTCTGATCGTGCAAGAACGGAATATGCATGACTTTTAATTTACATACACCGTTCTGGTCGCATACTGTCGGTGTTGTCAAGGGCTCTTTTGTTAAGGAAGGATTAAAAAGGCTCGCTGACTCGAGCGAACTGAACGCGTGAATAACGGTCAGGACCAAATGACAAGCCGCCTAAATTAGGCATTGTGCAAGCATTTCGTACCGTAACCAGACCATAGCAATATATTGCCTCGGACAAAAACGATGCCAAAACTGGTGATTGAACATCAAATTTTGAAAAAGCTAAATTTTGAATGCTAAAATAAATCTACCCAATGGATGATGAAAATTCAATTATTATAAAGACTTCCGACAAAATCACTATATACGACGAAATGCGGATGTACCAAGCATTCATGGTGTAAAGGTACACAACTCCGGGAAAATCATGTGAATTGACCTGCTCTGTGCAAGAGGTTCGTGGGTCAATGCACGGAGACGATGTGGCCACTGCGCGCTAAGTCGACGGGCGTGTTGATCGTGTGAGTACATTAACATGATCGTTAGCGCATGTGTGCGTGATAAGCAAAATTTACAGCAATTTTTTGAAATTATGGTAAAAAGTACAAATGTAATTAAGTCAAAACTTTTGACAAAACGTAATCTTATTCTGGAACGTTTTTGTTCTTCAACATTTTTTGGGCGAGCAGAGAATGACTGGGGCAAGGCGGATAAAGTGCTGCAAAAAATAATTCACAAGGCAGGAGTTTTTGCTAAGGAAGGAATGTACATGTACATGTACATGTACAATCCTACTACCATTTTCGGGGGTACAATTTTGCAAGTATTTCTGTTCTAAACTAAAAGGTGTCCATGAGAGAGTACCTGGAATCTGATGGGGCCCTGGCCCCAAAAGGCTTCATCACGCTGTAAGCGCTCACAAACTTCAAACTTTATTTTCTTAGAATCTCATCCCTGGACTGTACATCCCCACAAAACGAAAAATGTATATTCATGTGGCCGTGTGAACAACCAATCATTGCATACGATAAAGACTGGAATTGCGGGTTAACACCATGTGAAAAACAAATCTCTTCTGGAAAAGAACCGGGATGAGTGTGTAACTCGACGTTTCGGACAGTGGAGAGATATACCGTACCCTGTCGAGACATGAAAACAATAGAGACAAAGGGACTGAATAGGTCTCCACTAGGCAATTCTATGGGTTAGGTTGTCTCCACAAGGAATTCTGTGTACAAAGTCTATGGGGGTTTGCTTAAGTACAGGGACAAAGGGGAGAACAATGCCATGTCTCCACAGGGATGCAAAAACGCGGATGTGTGTGATCTGTCTGTCCTCAGGAGTGTGAGGACGGACAGAGCACACTGTCCGAAACGTCGAGGGGGGGCTCTCTTTCGAGCACACTTCATTTTTCTAGGCGGGGGTGGAGGGATGGAAACTTGCATGGCCGGCCGGATGCAAGCGGTCGCGACTTGGTCTTTTATGATTTTATTTTTTACCTTCCTGGAATGGAAAAGGCTTCATCTTTTTGTTTCATTCTATCGACTGTCTACATTGCATGCAGTACCTGGGCTAATAAAACTGTTTACACGGTACATGTACATGTTCTCAAATCCAAACCTGCTACAATGTAAGGCCGAAAAATGGCCTTATCAACAGGTAAATTAAATCATATCCGTGCCGCCCGTGTGCACTAATTTTGTCCTATCATCGCGTGCATTCCTAGCGCTATCAATATGTGTGCGTAAAGTTTGCCGAACTTCCGAACCAACAATTTTGGTTCGGTTCGGTTCGGTTCGGTTCGGTTCGGTTCGGTTCGGTTCGGAAGGCCATGTTCGGCCATTTTTAGTTCGGTTCGGCGGTAGCACTAGAACATGATCTCTAATCACGTCAATTTCCTGAACGATATGTACTTTAACCAAATTTCTTTGTTGATCTTTAAACTCATCGAATCAATTTTTGTTTCGTTTTATATAAATGTAGAGGGGGTTGTTCGGGGGTACCGGGGTGCTGGGTGTGGTTTGAGGCTGTCTGGGGGGCTCTTCCCGAGTAGTGGACTGGTCTGTTGCCTGGCTATAGGGGGAATTGTGGAGCTAGGGGCGGATGTCGATGGAGTTATGCTGGAACAGTAGTGAGGTCCAAAGATTGGTGATGGGACAGGGGAAGACTCTGGCACACAGGTTCAAAGTGGGAGACGATGAATACTCTCCTCCTCCTCTCTCTCCGCCTAGCGTTTATTGTCCCTCCATATAGCCTAGCCTGCTAATCTCACTGTGTGAGATTAAGCAGTGCGGTCAAAAAACACAGAAAACCTCCAATTAATATCTGTTGGTTAAATAAAGTGTACATGATGAAGCAATAATAATCATAATTGCGCTCAATACATCTGGATTCTTCTTTGTTAAATATGAAGATTTCAAAACTAATAGTCCCTAACCCCAGGCGATGACAGACATGAAGGAGCAGGATCACACACACACTTGATGGCCAGTCACACACATACAAAACTACCACCAGCACTCGCACACACACCCGTCCTCCAATGCCCAGCAAAGCCGTCAAGAAAAACATGAATAATCCAAAATTACAGAATGATAATAAAACACTAACATTATTTCCCTAAGGTCCCGTGATAAATGCACCATATGTAGCGCTACTGGAGATATGGAGCAAAATAACACTGCCTTAAAACTCATATGTATGTCCTAGTCAAAATAATGTTGAACGAATTAATACATTGTATCAACGACTCAATGTGAACCCATAGCAGTCCACGGCAACGTGCGTGCGCCATACCATCGCACGTGCACATACTCTACGTGTACACACATGTCAATATGCACGATGTCTCTTCACGTAACTTTCTTCATTTGCATCAACAACTTTAAGGTCAATAAGTACAACTTTAACCTTGTTAGACTCTACAAAAATTACACTAAAATGATCTATAAACATAAGCGGATATAATACTGTTCAACCGTGGACTGCGGGTCATCATTGAATTCCCTAAATTTGGCAATTAAGCAGTGCGGTGCCTAGGTCAAGGGCCACACAACGCGCCCATTTCCAAGACAACGAATGTACGATACATAAATAAACGTACAGTTCATGCTAAGACAGAGAGAGAGCAAAATTAATTGAGAACAACTAACATGTGAGGTTAACACACTCTACACAAAAGATTTCATGAAGATGCGTCAACATTTCCATAAAAATCCAGGCTGATGTCTGATAATAAATAGTAGCCTATCTGATAATAAAAACACTGATTGCTAATATCAACCAATTTTGCAATGTAATAAAGTTTCAGTACATTTGGTAGTTTTTGTATTTTTTATTTTGCCCTATTTAGCAGAATTTCAAAGGAGTATAGCAATTTAAAATGTGTCATTCTTAAGTCTATAAGTTGTGCACAATGCACATACAGTAAACAGCCGTTGGCAACTGTAAGGGCGTCCGTCTAGCCAGTTTGCCTCATCTGTAGGTCGTTATGACGACGAGATTACTCCACCAACGAGCTGAAACTAACATTTAGAAGACCACCCAGATACATGTACAATTATGTGGATTGGATCAATTCGACAGGGCATTTCCATAGTAACATTATCACCTAGCAGCGGCGTAGCCAGGGTTGTCTCCATGGGGGGTGAGTGGGGGGGGTGAGTGGGGGGGGTGAGTGGGGGGGGTGAGTGGGGGGGGTGAGTGGGGGGGGGGGAGTGGGGGGGGAGTGGGGGGGGGAGTGGGGGGGCGAGTGGGGGGGGGGGGCGAGTGGGGGGGGCGAGTGGGGGGGGGCGAGTGGGGGGGGGCGAGTGGGGGGGGTGGAGGCTGGATATTACAGGGGGGAGAACAGTGTTTTTTCTTATACCATTATTTTTTGCATTTGCGAAATTTTCAGGGGGGGGGCTAATTTTCAGGGGGGAGGGAGGGCATAATTTTCAGGGGGGGGGGAAACTGGGGTTACTTGTAGATTGTACCAAGCACAATATAATTTGCTTTGGCACCATAAGTTTGCGTAAATATTTTTCCCAATTTATCATTGTCTTCCATTCTGAAAAAAATAATGAAAAGTGTTCTGCTTAGGTTCCAACTTGTACATTTCACACGCTCAACACCTAATTTTATACGATTTATATTGCCGTATAAAAGATTTTCCGTGTTATTATGATGCAAAACAATTATCATATTAACAATCTCCCATCCCCAAATCTCCCACACCCCCACCCCAAAATCTCCCACACCCCCACCCCAAAATCTCCCACACCCCAAAATCTCCCACACCCCCACCCCAAAATCTCTCACACCCCAAAATCTCCCACACCCCAACCCCAAAATCTCCCACACCCCCACCCCAAAATCTCCCACACCCCCACCCCAAAATCTCCCAATCCCCCACCCCAAAATCTCCCAATCTCCCAATCCCCCACCCCAAAATCTCCCACATCCCCCACCCCAAAATCTCCCCCTTCCCAACCCCAAAATCTCCCACAACCCCCACCCCACATCACCCCACCCCACCCCACATCACCCCACCCCACCCCCACCCACACCCTACGGAAATTAGTGTTACATAGGCTCGCACTGCTTCGCAGCTCCCCAGAAATAAAAAAAGACATGTTGGACAAGAGAATCGAACATGTTTACAGTGGTTTTAGAACTTCTGACGCGCAATTATTATATTTTCCAATGGATCGGTTCACATTTTGGGCTTTTTTCATGAAATTGTTCACGAGTAAATATTAAAAAACAAATCCAGGCAGCCCCCAATAAGAAGCATGTTCTATTTCTCATTTCGCCTTATTGCTTACCACTTTTTATGCCCGACTTGCGCTCGTTGTTTTTATACGATTTTTATACCTCTTGTGTATTTATTCCTGTTGCCTAAATATATTTTTTCATAGTACAGAAATGAAAGTGACATTGAAATGAATAGTCTTCTGGATTCTGTCTGGAACATTTAGGCCCAACGAAATATCTACATTGCCTAAAAGTTTAGACGTTTCAAAATCAATTAAGGCATTCTTCGGAAAACAATCTTTCTGTCAATCAGTAAAGCAATAATCAGAACATATTTACAGTCGACGCATGAATATGGCTTTGAAAAAAGTCGCACTTTGTTGAAAAATGTAATTTTGGTTTGCTTTTACTGTGTACTTTTCGTGATTTTTTCTGCGCGTGATGAATGAACTTATTTTTATATATACATTTTTTTTAAATTATTTACAGAACAGAGAAAGGGTTGTACTACTCCGATGGCAGCAATCGTGCAGTAAACCTGACAAAAACACTTTCAAAACGGGGGCATATAAAAATTACTTGTTTTGTGAACCACATTAATTTTATGTCAAATAGCTAAAGAAGGAGATCATAACAGGGCTTGTTATTTACTTTTTAGAGGAGTGCTCAGCACAACTAAATAAAAAGGCAAAACAACCTCTGTAGATTCAGAAAGAAGTTTTGTTTAATTCCTTTAAAAAATAAATCCGTGTTGATGGCATACATTTGACGCTGCTCGCGTTCCGCGTGCGTCGGAACGGCTACTTAACATAACAAAAGCACAGTAGAATGGGGCGTTCCTGCCTGCCCAGTGGGCCAGATTTCCCCCCGCTCGACCGCGTGAGAACGGTTCTTTTGTTCAGTTTTATTGCCTCCCGTGAAGAACGGTAAGGAACCCGTCCGCACGAGTGGTAACAGGAAAAATAATATTGGTGTCCTCCCTTAAAAAAAGGTATGTATGATACAGTATTGGCAGACCTGACAACAGAGCTGCGGGCAGTGTTCTTCTTTGGCAGGATTCAACATGAAAATGAAAGAACAACCAGTGAAAGTTTGAGCTCAATCCTTCAACCGAGTCATGAGAAAATAGTGAAAAAACTGTAGTCAGGGGAAATCTATTATTGTGCATAAAAGCCTTTCTGTCAGCGACCACAAGAGGGCGCTGACACCAAGTTGTCTTGTTCGGTGCGTCTTCGTCGACAGATCATTGGCAAACATGCCGCTACAATTTGAGGAAAATGTGACCCAGAAACTGGACGATATTGTACAAAAGCTGAATAGTTTGAGTGTCAATCAGACAGAGATTGTTACACGTGTCTCCTAATTGGAAAAACAGCATGCTGAATCAAAACATTCAGAATCAAAACATTTTTTTTACAGTAACTTTGTGCACATTCATATGTGCTTATTTTGATTGTATGTATACGTTTGGAGGTCTTCAGATACAATTTTCTCGAAGATGACAGCATTTCGGGTGGACATATTTCTTGGGAGGATTGGAACTTGTTCCACCATTATACACAGTAAGCTTTCAGAATGAAATTAACCAATTGGTTTTTGATCAATACCAAAGCTACATGTACATCATACCATACCTTTATGGGAATATTTTTCCCAAAAATTTTGTTCAAGCTTTCTGGTATACACTGGTTAAAGTGTATATTTGCTGATACCAAAATGAATTAATTTTGATATTTTCCAAATGTAAACTGAAACTGCTGTTTTTGCACTTGGCAGTAAGGAAGACAGTAAGATGGATCCTACAACCACAGGACACAGGACGATTGGAATATCTGTAACTGCTTGCCTTACCTCTGTAGTAAGACTTTGTGATGGCATCAAACTCTTCTTGGCCTGCTGTATCCCACAGCATTAACCTAACATCTTCTTCTTTCACCCTGCAAAAATATCAATAAAGAATGGTTGAATCTTGTAAATGAGCCAAGGACTGAGTTTGTACACGTGTACATTGAATAATTATTTTTAAACCAAATTTTGGGCTAGTTTGATTTTACTGCGTTCTCGATCACACATCCTACATGAAGGGATGTAATTGGAATTTGGTAAAAAAAAAAATGAAAAGGTCTGTGGTGCAATCTAAGCCTTTCTGTGACATCTTTTGAGCAACAATATTTGCCAGATTTGTTTTATTAAATTACATTTTTCAGAATATTATGTCTCATTTTGACATCATTATTGATTTGCTACGCATTTGTAATAAATAATCTAGTGTCATCCTTGCATAAACAGCAGAAACATTTGTTTCTTTTTCTTAATCTAAAGCACATCCCATGGGAAGCATGATTGGTCTTGGTATTTCACTCATATTTTGTTACAACTCTTTTTCAAACCTTTGTCAAGGTCTCTTACGGCTGACAAATCTCAACGCTGCAATACACTGTAAAAATGTTAGGTAAAAAAAGGTGGGCAGTACCATTTTAACCCCACTTTAACCCTAACCCCCTACTGCCTCTGCGGGGTACTGGACCAAATCCGCCAAAATCCATCAGTCGATTTTTTTTTTTTTAATACATGGTCTAATGGAACCACCACTGAAGTGTTGGTTGATGTTGATGGACATGCCTTATATGACAACACTACTACTGGATCCTAGGCAAAATTCATCAATTGCACCAACACTGCTTCAGGCCTCCTTGATCTAGTCTATCATAATCCATAAATAAGATTTCCCGAATGGCCCGTGCGGGGCGTGAACGCAACGTGGATGGTGAAGATGGCGGCAACGCACGGTAAAACCACTCATGCCGTCGCGCGGCATGCCCAGCACGGGCCGTGTTTCCTCCATGACTATACAACTTAAAAGTTCAGGCAGTGATGGATATAAGAAAAAAAAATTATTAGCAAATTATGCTAATCATATTGTCATTTGATTAGCAATGTGATAAAATTGACTAGCAAAAGAAAAATCCGCGACAAACTCAATGTTATTATTAATATGAATCATGTTTAAAAATAAATATTGATAGATGGGTGTGCTGAAGATATTAAAGCAACGTATTTAACAGTGCTACGCATTCCTTACTCTTTAATTTCTAAGTGGTTAAGAAAACAAATACGCAAGCCGTAAGCTCAATTTTCAAAGTTTCGCTCACTGCCGTGAGAGACTAATTGTACAAATACACCAGTATGCAAGCAAGACCTTCAATTGGCCTTCGTGCCCTTATAAATTTTTGTCATTGGCCTTGGTGCCTTCATTAGTGGCCTTGGTGCCCCAGGAAATGTTGACATCACGAAGGCCAAAATGGCCTTGGCCCCCAGATTACGAATTTCGAACCCTGGGTGCCGTTTACGTTCGCTCTACTCACGTGTTGGAAATAAAGGAAACCAATCCAGAGGGACCGAATAGACTTGCAAATGTACCATACGTACCGTTCACACCTCACAAATTGTGTGGTGCGTCTGTTCGTTTTTGTCTGTTTTATCATTGTGTAATCCATGTTGTTTATTATTTTACTGGTCAATTGGTGACTATTGAGCTCAGATTAGTGGTTAAAGTTGTTATTGTCTTTTTTATTCCCCCCGCCCCGTCAAAAAAGAAAAAGAACTGCTGCGCAGCCCACCCAGCCAGGACGCTTATCCAGCCCGTAAAAATTGGTAATTTCGAGGACTTATGAAAGTTTATTGAGCTCCGTGCACGTCGAATGAGGGCGCTGTCCACAGATACTCGTATACCACCAGTGGGATTGCTTTGTCTATTTGCCGACTCTCGATAATTGCGTTTTCAATAAGAATATCATAGCGGGAACCAGACACTTAAATTGAAGTCAGGTAAGATGACGTCGATATTGAACCCAATCTCGCCTTTTCTTTCCGCCTATCTCGTTCTTGCACTGCTTACACTTTAGAATTGCATGTGATTTCGATAGTGGAACCATTTTACATACGAGCGCTATGCAGCACGATGACTTTTGTGGTCGGTCGTCAGCGCCGCGGTGCGGTTTATACGCCGGTGCGGCTAATACGCCAACTTTAAATCTTAATTTGCAGATTTTTTCGTGCTGCGGCTTATACTCCGCGCGGCCTATATTCTGAAAATTACGGTATCTATGACCTAACAAACCTATTACAAAAAGAATTTTGAAATGAACATGTTCCGTCATCATGACGTCACGTCAATTTTCATCTATAACACATGCCGGCCTACTCACATAGCAACTTTCAAGTCAATCAGACCTACGGTTCTCTAGATATTGGCCTTTCAAAAATGCAGCTTTAAGATGACGTCACGTGACCCCTGATGACGTCATCATGACATCTGTGTTCGGAACACGTCTTCACTATGAGGTCTTTGTTTTCTGTTAAAAGTACATCTCTGAAGGAAACGTGTACAAAGTCTATGAGATTAGGTATCCAAAAAGAAAAAAAAAAAAAATCTAGAGATTATGCGTCTTTTGTAAACAGACACATGGCTTTTCCGTTTCTATTTTATATATTTTCAAAGTGAACAAAGAAACTGGCAGGAGCGGGATTCGAACCTGCGACCTCCGGGTTACCGTACCGGCGCTCTACCAACTGAGCTATCTTGCCCTACGTTGGCGGTCTCCCAAATTGTCAGTATCTTTGTTGAAGTCATGAACCCAGAATGCCGTATAGCCAGGGATCACGCCCAATTTTACGATACAACCTGGGAAGCGACATTGTGGGGATCACTCAATGAGGATACAACTTTTTAACTTATAATTCGTCAAACAATCCACAAGGGAAACTGACTAGGTAAATTTGAATACATTTTCAAAGTGAACAACGAAACTGGCAGGAGCGGGATTCGAACCTGCGACCTCCTGGTTACCGTTCTATATTTTAATGTTAGCTTAAAGGAATAAACAAATTTCATAAATAACATAACATTATTTTGTTTTTACATACTGGTTAAATATAAAAAATAAAATAATGAAACTTCAACATGCAGTAAAACTTATGACTTTCATGGCTTTTCTTGTATACCAGCAAGCAAAAACATGTTATTGGCTTAAAAAAGACCCTATTTTTTATTGCTTGTCCGCCATTGTATGCAAGACAAAAACGTGGTGACTTGGCAACGTATTTATATAACTCTATGGCAACAGATTTATATAACTCTATGGCAACGTCCAACAATCTCGTCCCCGTCGTAAATGCCTTTAATACAAAGAACTACGGCCATGAACAAAAACGTGACGTGTGTGGAGTCGATCTTGTAAGCACTGCAAATGGTGTAGTGCAAAATTTTAACCCTCATAAAAGTAGCCCCTGGTAGCGTATTAAGCACACGACCGGCACCAAGAGAACACACGTGCGCATGCGCACAGGAAGGTGAATGTACGAAGATTTGTCCAAAACGGAGGTTCGGATTTGGGGCGACACCGACCACGAGGAACTCGTGTGTGGTGCCGATACATGTGCTGTGCATGTGTGCTGTGTGGCCACGCGTTGTGCATGGTGTGATGTGTACATATCTGCAGTATTACAAATGGGTGTACGTCGTGTATGACACGGAAAATGTACGAAGATTTACTGCTTTTTCGTCTAGATTTTGCCGGACATGTAATATTGCAAGCTAGGCCTTACGCCATGCAATAGAACTGCATCATGTAAGATAATACTGAGCCGTACTATCATAATTATATTGTGCGTATCGGGGATGAAAAAATGGGTATCGGCAGAAATAATTGCATATCAGGCCGATACACAAGTTTGTACGTGAGAAGAACCCTGATAATGACGTCACTTTGTTGTTTTTATATTAGCAACAATATCTTGCTGCTTACCCAGTTTCATGGCGATCGCACGGACCCTTTTATGCATTTAAAAAATTCACATTTTTGATGATGTCATTATGACGTCACACATTTATCGCTTTTTGGTGCAAGTACGTATGACCTGACAAACATATTACAAAAAGAATTTTGAATTTAGCGTGTTGCGTTCGTGAGATACAGCAATGCAGCCCAAAATGAGAAAAATCGGCAGAAAATCATACGATTACGTCAGCATGACATCACCTCAAATTTTGAATAAAACACTTTCCAAGATAAATGCATGCAAAGATTCGGAATCGGACAAGTAAATCAGGAGATATTGGCATTCAAAGAATGCAACTTTATGGGTGTGTCACGTGGTCGGCGATGACGTCATAATGACGTCATGCTTCGCGGCACATCCTTTCATGGTGGTCTAAGAGTACGCCAAGTTAGAAGTGGATTGGATGTTTAAAAGTGCCAAAGTGGCATGTCAGAAAGATCGGTACCTGAAAAACAGCAAAATATGGGATATTGTGTAGTTTAGGATTTGTGTATTAATTGTGCTCATGTCAGCGCCTAGAGTGTTTGATGTATTCCAAAAGGCCTTTTTGTCACAAAAGTAGGCTTAATTAATAATCCCAATGACACGTGCTTTTGTGATTTGGAAAGGTTTTTCAAGGCGGAAAATACGATTTTCTTAAGTGGGTCACATTTTGGCTCGGTCAAATGCGACCCAGCCCCTACTCTCCCACCAGCTATGTATCCGTGTACAGCGGGGTATTGCGAAATCATATTTTTTTTACCTTATAACTCCAGATTTCACTCAAAAAAAACCCCTGCAGATGTTCTTCGACGTGGCCCATTGTTCTGAATGTGGCAAGACGAACAATTTTCAAGTAGATTGTGTTCATGCCTGGGTGAAAGTGTACTGAACTACACAATCGCGCGAACAGGAACAAAAACAAAGGCTTTCCCACTGTAGCGGAAAAGCCCCCAGAAAAGAAGAAAACAAAAATTAGAACAAAAAACAAAGGCTTTTCCGCAACTTTGCGGAAAAGCCACAAAAAAAAGTTTTCACGAAAACAATTGCTGTTTCGAAAAGATTCGGAAACATCCCAAACAAATCCGAACAAAAACAAGCACTTGCTTTTCCGACTGGTTGTCGGAAAAGCAAAAAATCTGAACGAGAACAAATGCTTTTCCGCAACTTTGCGAAAAAGCCAAAACAATATCTTTTCCACAACTAAGCGGAAAAGCTAATAATAATATGTACATGTACATTTGTAGCTAGGGCTAAAACCAAGAAATTATTGGCAAGTACATGTACATTACACATCTTATTCAACCAGGGTTGTGAAGTGCAACAAGACTGCCATGCGTAAGTTCTGCCAAAATCAGTGGAACGTGTGTATGTTAAAAATTTAAGTACAATATCAAGTAATTCTCAAGTTCAACATTTCTATACAATAAAAACTTTTGGGAAGGCCATGAATATGGTTGCAAAGGACTAATACTTGCAAGTTGTACATGTCGATTTTCAAGAAGAAACAATCGACAGGATAAACAACCTTGAAAAAAACCTGAGAACTGTGCCTGCTCAAGACCAGGGCCCAATTTCATGGCTCTGCTAACCACAGCTTTCCGCGCTTACGATCACCATTTTGCGCTAACAGCGCTTGCGGAAAAATTTTGCGCTAACCTTGTAAGCACAGAATCCTTAGTTACAGGATGTACGCATGCTCAGGAGCCAAAATTCCCTGCTAACGCATGAAATACGCTTGCCGTAAGTACAGAATTTTCTGCTACAGTAAGCGGGGATTTTTCGCTAACGGTAAGCAGAGCCATGAAATTGGGCCCAGATGGACCGAGAGAAATCACATCATGTACATGTACATCTGTTCTACAGCTTGCCAATTTGTGTGCAAACTTTGTTTGCTTTTAGGTTATTACCAGTTAAAGCTGTCTTTCAATTCTAAAAATCTAAGCATACTGTGGATTTATACTTACTGTATTTGTCTTTCAAGAAAGTCTACACCAATAGTTTTTTTGTAGTCTTTGGTGAAGATGCCTTTGCAGTAACGCTGGATCATACTGGATTTCCCTACTGCTCCATTGCCAACAATCACCACCTATTGAAGAAATAAGTACAAATGCCTCATAAAGTCTTCTCGTTTATTATCAAAAGTGTTCGTCATATCGAAATCATTCAGTTGTAATGGATAATATATTAATGAACTTTGCAAGTATAATTCTATATTACATGTAGCTTTAAATAACCTTCCCAGATCCTCCAAAACCCTCTTTGCCAAATGGAACAATTTGGAAGATTGAGGGTCTTTGGAAGTTGAAGCATCAGAGGATTTTGCAAAATAGAGGATTCCAGGTCATCAAGCTCAATCTGAGAAAGACTGAGATTTACTGGTAACACCATGTGAAATAAATATCTTCTAGGAAGACGTGTGGTTTTAAAAAGAACCGGGATGAGTGTGTAACTCGACGTTTCGGACAGTACATGTATGCTCTGTCCGTCCACACTCCTGAGGATGGACAGAGCACAGTCTGAAACGTCGAGTTCCACACTCAACCTGGTTCTTTTTAGAAGAAACGGGTTCTTCTTTAGATAAAGAAGATTTCTCTCAGTCTTTCTCTTATCGTACCCACCATGCAAAGCTTCAAATGGTATTTAAGCCCAATCTGGTGCTGGATGATTTCAGAGGATTGATGTTACTGGGGTGTTTATGCAGAACCCACTGATTTTGCATACTTCAGGCAGTGGTCCCCAGCAACAAACATTGGAGGATTTTGGAATCGGAGGATTCAGGTTAAATGATGTACATGTACAGGGAGTTAGGGTTAACATACATGTACATGTACTGCCACAGAACATACTGACATGTTACTTGCCACGGAAAGTTCCAAGACAGATTGACATACGTGTGCACTACATGTAGCTCCCCTCCAAAGTATTACCACATGTATAATTGACTCCAGTAGGACTTCTGCACTTGATCTCAAACTGGCTTTCCATTTTTTGTGCTGGCTTGTATTGTTAAGCTATAGGCTAAAATGCAACAGACACAAAGCGGATCTTAAAATGCACTTACAGAATGCCAGATTTAGTCAGTCATGTATTAAAACAACCCAACTTGCGACTGCCATATATACATGTATACAGGTACAAATGTGTTGAAGCTCAATTCACTTGTATTTCAAGGGTGCATTCCTTCTGTCTCAAGAGACAATGGTCTCACCATATTTGGTCAGTTTTATTGGGAGCAACATCTGAAGTGGCTCAAAAATTCAATTCCACAGTTTCTGTATCAGTTTCTGCAGCAGTCTCTTAATTTTGGATTGTGAGGAGGAAATTTATGGCTGTCTAGTTCATGGAATATGAAGTTTTGATTGACACTTCCAAAGGCATCTGGTAGGTCAAACCAGGTCACGTGCAAGGTTTTCTTGTTGGCATGTTTTCTTGTTGGCATGTTTTCTTGTTGGCATAAGCATGTGCTTAATGTTCCTGCACTGTCTGGGTATGTTCAACACAAACATTGATGCCTTGGATAAAGGCCTTCTGCACTCATGTATGGATGTGAGAGGATTTGGTGACAGACCTTGGCAATACTGCTGTTCAGGGGGATCATTATGAAAATTTGACTGGTAGTGATACATTTCCTTTTGTGTGTAGACAATTGTAGAAGGCCAACAGCTCAGCAGGACCACAATTGCAGAGAAGTTCTGTTCAGCATGATTTTAATAAAGAGCCAGTAGCTAGATGGTATCTAGCTGGAAGCTTCTTTAGTATGCCACGGGTAACGTTATACATGTGTATGGGCCTGGTGACTTGTTTAATGATTTATGTTGGAGAAAATATTTGATGTCTCTACATGTAGGTCAGATAGGTGACAGATCAAAGTCAACCCCTGGGGTTAGAAATGTGATCAGTGGAAATCATATAAACTTATTGGAACTGCCATCATGAGAGTTTCTTGTTCTTAACCTCCCCCTGTGATGTCACCCTATTGTCCTAGCGCACGACGTTGGAGGCGTTGGAGGCAATACCTCTCCATTCCTTATGGAAGATAACGCCTCCATCACTCCTTTCGTAAAATAATGGAGCGAGAAACTGGACAGCATTAGGGTCCGTCAATGTATCAATATTCCTCGATTATTCGATATTACTTTGATATCGATATCGCCAATAGCATTTTTTTAGTCATATTGGAATATCGAAAAATCAATATTGAGGACTGATATCGAAAGTATCGAAAATGTGTCAGATCATCGTCAAAATAAACCTCCCACTAGTGGTCTAAAATAAAACTTAGCGGCAAATTATGCTTGTGACTGAAAAACAAATAATACCTGTCTATCGCGACATGACAAGCGGCGACGTTTCATTTTCTTTGTTTTTTGGCGAATTCCAACTTATCTCCCATATCAATGTAAACCTCAAAAGAAACCGCCTCAACAGGTGTTCGAGAGGCTCAAACTCCCATTGCCGAGATTTGTTAAAATAAACGTTTGAGCAATTTTGCTCCAGATAAAGCCGTGTGACATTGAAAATTAAGTTTTTTAAAACTTAATTGATTTGTAGAAGTTCTGTTGTCTTCAACTTCGCTGCATTCTCTCGCCGGACATAGGGTATTTTCCCGACTACGTAACATATTTTTCTGACCGAAAGCAGATGTGCTCGGATAAGCCAATGGATGAAAAAGAGAAATCAGTCAAGTTTTCTACTGACAGACATACATTTGATGTTTACAAAAGTTTTTGGCTGTTCCATCAACCAGTTCTGTTTTTAGCGAATCCTGTATGTAATATTCTTTAGCTTAATAAACGCAATCCATGATCAGTTTACTGTACTACGAAACTACAAAATTCAATACTGTTTTTATTCTGTAAAACAACGTACTTTAGTAATATAGAAAAACTACATCTCACATACGTTTCCAGCGTATGCTTATGGTTATAATGTTAGGACACTGTTCATTGATGTGTTATTGGGCGTGAATGTTAGACAGCATAGCGCCCCCACTCGCCCTGATCTGGGGCCGGTGTAAAAGGTAATTCTAGACAGATTGATCAAGTCGCGACCCAGTAAATGTGTCGGGGGGGGGGGGGGGGGGGGGGGGGGGACAGAAATATCTAGATAAATCTTTCCAGGGGGACACATTTACCGGGTCGCGACCTGATAAATCTGTCTGGGGGACACTTTTACCTAGGTAATTCTGGGGGGGGGGGGGGGGGGGGGAAGACAGATTTTAGGGGGGACAGAATTACCGTCTACACCGGCAGCTGCACTTTTTTTTTGTTTAATCGTTGTCAGACATGATCAAATATATTTTTTTCAAGTTGACTTTCAACAGCAGTGGCAATATTTAATTTAATAGGTCTACGCAAAAAATTGATAAATGAGGGAGAGAGCAGAGACTGTACGTCCTTACTCATCACGCATCACAAGCAGGGTACAAAAACGTTTGAGGACTGCATTCCGCCCCTGTAAAGCTACACTAGAAATGTCCTGTTTAGTAAAATTGTACATAATACAACATGATAATTAAATTGAAGCTCATAAATTAGTTAAATGTACATGCATGCAATTACTACTGAAGCAAACATTCAACTAAATAAATGTTTTAAAAGCATGGTGCCATAAACTGGTGATGAGCAATGACAAATCTCCATATATTAAAGGTTCACTGAAATAGAATTTAAACATTCACTGAAATGATAGAATACATCGTTTAGAGTTATAATAAATTTATAACTATTTACTTGATATTTCGCATTTTTATTGTGATACGAACCTTTTTAAGTGAAAAATCCGAGCCGATCGCCCCGCCCCTAAAAAAATCCCATTGACGCTGGTAGCCCGGATGTCTTAACCGTGACGTCACGTCACGTCTAGAACCTGGCAACATAGCAACGGTGTGCATGCTGCATGCAACGCGTGTATTGTGATAGCGTCGAGTCTTAATTTTGTACCGATACAGAGCAGAAAAACATGGCAAAATTATCAAGCTCAGAGAGTGAATTCAATGCCGATTTTTTGGAAGATGATATTTACATTTATGAGTCAGAGGAGAAGCATGGGGAGAAAGCCGGAGTGATTGTTGCCTACATGTATGAGCCCGAAGTCCAGAGCGACGACAGCGATGACCGAGACGACAACGCAATTCCTGGCGTGCACAATGACAGAGAGGATCTAGAAGGAAGGCTCGGCAACAACAGCTGGTAAGTCATAAAAAGACGGCGAAAGCAAATTCTATTCAAATATTAACCAGTACATGAATAATTTGGTTCACAAATGGTGGTCTGTGATCGATTTCTCGCACGAAATTTTGTGAATGTTACCGTGTAAAAGAACATGGGAGGAGGCTAGGCCAACGTGCACGGGAATATGCTGATATGTAATAATGTTACATGTACACGTGGGTAGATACTATTTGAAGCTTTGCATGGTGGGTGCGATATGAGAGATACTGAGATTGCAGTTAACACCATGTGAAATAAATCTCTTCTAGGAAAAAGTGTGGTTCTGAAAAGAACCGGGGTGAGTGTGTAACTCGACGGACAAGAGGGTTGTTTCCAGGACATAGCTGCGACTCCATACTCATCAAAATAGTCAATTTTGGAAATAGAGTTCCTTCGTCAGGGGATAATAAAAAGGAAAGGCAGTATCCTGCAGCCAGTTGTTTCCCGATAGTGATCTTTTTTACCATGTCAAAAATTTACATGTTATAGGCCTACAACTGTTTGAGCCTGGCTTGACAAGTTTTTGTGCAGTATAGTTAATACTGGAACAACGGTCACTGTTTCTTGTATATGTACATATATGTATTTCTTTAATTTCCATACGTACATGTAGCATCTGTACATGATAATACAAACTTTGAGTATTTGTACTTTCAGTTTTAATACCTAAATTTTTAATGTTACAGGTGCTCGTGTGGTTGCTGTGTGGCAATGCCAGTTGTGAGAGAATCGGTGTGTTGCAAGGAACTTGACCAGGTTGTGGAGAAAATGGACGAATATGAAGCTGCCCTCAATTGCATAACGAAGCATCCAGGCTTCCATCCCATATATCTCAACAGATGGGTGTTAGATACGATATATTTACAGTATCGTCAGCAGTTTGGCAATCCAAGACGGGATGCAACCGAAAACGAGTAAGTACACGTACCCAAGTTTCAATAATTTAGACTTTAGTATAATATCACAATAAAATGTAAACCCTTCCCAAGAGATTATTAGGGCTTATTTACAAAACTGTACTTGTGCATGCTCTTTTAATTTGTTGTACTATCCTTGTCTCCTTTGTATCCCGCTTTTCATTCCTTTTGTCTCCTCCCCTCCATCACCAATCCTTTCCCACTGTCCCCCCCCCCTTATCCTCGAATCATGTGTATGGGGGTGATTTAAAAAATCCATGCACTGGCGTAGCTAGGGTGGGGGTGGGGGTGGGGGTGGGACCAGCTTTACATGGTCTGTGCATGTGACTGGGATTCCGATCTTATTAGTTCAACAATAATAGCTAGCTTGCAGTGGCGCACCCAGGATTTGACTTGGGGGGGGGGGGGGGGGGGGGGGGGGGTTGGCTCACCAATATTTTTGTAAGAATGTTGACATTTTTCCAAAAATGTTGCACCCCCCCCCCCCTTGGGTGCGCCACTGCTACATGTAGCTCGGTCTTCTGCAGTCACCACAACAGTCGAAACAAAAGGTGTTTTATTCTAACTACATGTCTACCAGCACGCCCCCTCCCTGGCTATGCCACTGTTGTAATTTCAGTATGATAAATTGTATTCCCCATTTGTTCCCATACAGAAAGCACAGACACACAGCCTATCGCCAGATGGCAAGATGGTGCTGGGGATTCCTGGGAAAAAGTGTTTGTGTGCCACTGCCTTCTTGTGTCGTCTCCAAGATACGAGAAGAGTATCCATCCAATCAATACAAGGGTTTTCAGGAAATTCAAATATAGAATACACAGCTTCACCCACAAAGTTTAGAGTTGCATTTTTTTCTGAGCATGTTTAATATTTACAGGTACATGAACATATATTTCCTTTTTCTGTAATTTTCAGAAATGAATGAATTTGGGGTTAACATTTTAAAGCAGACACTTAAATGTAAGCCCAGTTCATACTCCATGCGAATGCGTATGCGAAACAAATTTGTTAAGGTTACGGAGAACGTCACAATGAAACTTAAATTGTTGACGTCATAAAATTTGCTTCGCATTCGCATGAAGTATGAACCGGGCTTAACACCGACTGGTTAAACATGTGTGCATACATGTACAGATGCCAGGAAAAAGGGAAACTGCCCTTTCGTAGTTTGGTTCCATGACTACTTCAAACCGGAGCAATTTACAGGCTTTTATTTACATGTACTTAGTAAAAGTAAGGTATTTCAGAATAATTAAATAGTTTTTTTTTTTTTTGCAAATGTTCATTAAACCTTTGAATCAGTCTGGAGTGCATCTTAAGTTTGAAAATGCCTTTATTAGGAATGTACTATGTAATAAAATATTCAGGGTTCAATGGATTATTCAACAGAGCTCATACCAATAAAAATAAATTCACTGACCCATCTGTAATTTGTAATGTTATAGCAATAAAGGCCATTAACAAAAACATGTCATGCATGTCATGTCTTCCATGTACATGTACATGTAAATGTATGTACATGCACTAATCTGTTTATGTTGTACTAATTTAAAACAGTTGGATGTAGATATGCACATCTCTGGACATAATTGTTCAAATCAACAAAATTACCTGGCCCTAACATTTTGGACTTTCTCAAAGGCAAGTGATGGCAGTTTACATCATTGTGAGACAGTAGATAAGTACATGTATTGCTTGTTGTTTTCGTACAAGTTTCTTAGAATAATGTAGGCTTTTCAGAATTTGTCAATTAAACTATTTAAACTTTACAAAACAAGCGTATTCTATCCACTCAGTTCTTAAAACAAAAAACAAAAAAATTCAAATAAACAATTAGCTGGCCTAACATTTTAAACTTAAACATGTTTTTTCTTGGAGGCAAATGACACTGGTACCAGAGAAAAAAAAACATGGGGTAGAGAGATTGAGGACCAATAAGTGTGACAAAACAGGGGAGAATGAATAACTTCAGAAATTCATGTACAAATGATGGAGGTTTGTTTTCGCTATCTATTTGAGGATAAATCTACTACAGTGTGATGCGATTATCTCTTCCTTATTAGTTGTTACATGTAGTGCCCCCATGAGCGCTGGCCCTCTTGTAAAGATAATTGCTGTAGTGTTGCCTTGCAGAGTTTTGTTCCCTTTACATGTAAAGAATTCTTACAGTGTGTCAGAGGTGTTTTCACCATTGGATAAAGGATTACCTTGCCTCAATTGTTAGCGGTGAATCTCCCCCTTTAAAGACACTGACATTGTATTTTCACAATTGCGGACTTGTATTTACATACGTGTAAAACATTTATGTGTTCCCGAGTTGTTTTCATAATTAGACAAGACTTGCCGGGCCCCTGCTATACAAAGCTCACTTAAAAGGTGCCCACCTGTGTGTAACGGTTGCAATTGCTGTGTGGTGTTAACATTTGTATGTTAATAATTTGACGTTGTCAGGGTTTATTTTCACCTTGGGCATCTTGCCAGGTTTATCTTTAATTTTCTCCTTCAAGGTGGCCTCTTCCATGTATGTCAAGATCCAGGGATCTCGAGGAGTGCACCAGTTCCCCCTTGAGGAGGAGGAGGGCCTATTAAAACTGTCTGTTCTGCAATCGCAGCACCCGTCCGCCCGTGGACTAGTCTATGCAGAAGGGAAAGACAAGGTTGTGGTTCCTGTGAAGAAAGATGACATTAAGCCGCCAGCCGGAAGATGGGGATACACTTCTAGACCTGCAAAAACAAATGGCGAAACTTCTCTGTAAGCCCCAGACCCAGCTCGTGATGGCACAGGAAAGGAAGATCAGCACCTTTGATGGCAAGCTAGGAGAAGTTCAAGACTTTGTCACCAGCATCAAAAATGCTTTCCAACGATATGCAGTTCCTGTTGATCAAAGGGGCCCCTTCCTCCTCAACTACTTATGAGCTGGCCCAAAGGCTGAAGTAAAGGTGTTGCTGACAGAGAAGAAGGATGTTGGGGAGATCCTAGATTTCCTACAAGAGTCTTATGGGGGAAAAGCTAGCCGTCGGGAAACTCCAGCGTGTTTCTCGGAAGAAAGCAGCGCCCAGGAGAAGGAGTCCACGATTTTGCGTTGGACCATGCGAAGGTTGACACGACGTGATGCTAAACTCTTTTCCTGCCCGAACTCGGCCCCTTACAGAACAGTTTATCGAGGGACTAGATGACACATTTCTGCGGAACACCTGCAGGGACCTCTATGAGAGGGGTACGGTGAGCAGTTTCCGGGAGCTCCGGGAATATGCCCTGAAGTGGGAGGGTCAAGAACAGGCGAGGAACAAGGCAGTTGGAGGGGATTAAGTCTTCCAGGCAGCGGTCCACATCAATAAGACTGGTGGTAACAGCAATGCAGATCGACTTGCTGCTTTCAAGAAGATGTCTGACCAGGTGGTTGAGGCGGTGAAGACAGTGGCGTGGACATCCGCCTACCAGGGCACAACTGCAAGACCCTGTTATTATACACCGCAGTCCCAGTTCTATGGCTACCGCAGGTCTGCACCCAGGGGTGTCTGCCAGCCTGGCCATTTTGCCCGAGAATGCCTAGCTGGTCAGCAACAGTTTCTACACTGCCCTCCCTCGGCCAGAATGGAGAGGTCTGAGAACTTCCAAGCACCATACGCCCATAATCCTATGCCACAAAGAGAGCCACAGTCCAGGCAGCCGGGCATGCATACAGATTTGTTAAACACCCATCCTTCACAGTAGGGAGCCGTACCGTGGAGGCTAAAACATGAGGCTAAAACATCAGGCTTGATGGGAGAAGCGGCACCAGGGTTCATACAGAAAGCTTTCAGGGAGTGTTTTTCGGTAGACGTTACGTTTTTCGGTGTGAAGGTGACCTGCCTCTTGGATCCAGGATCCCAAGTAACCACTGTTGGCGAGCGGTATTTCCGTCAATGTCTTCAACCAGCAGGCTTCAAGCTGCAAGATATCCCAGAGCCCTTCACCCTTGTATTTGCTAACGGTGCCTCTATCCCCTACATTGGGTGTTTTGAGACAGATGTCTACGCCATTGGGCAGACCATCCCAGCTAGGGTGGTGCTAGTTATTCGCAAAGAGTACTCTAAACTTCAGCCTTGGGAAAGGGGACATGTACAATGTACACGGCATACAAGGAATGAACGTCCTCCAAGAGTGCTAGGAGGGAATCTTGTCAACTGGGCCTCACTCCTCTTTGAGTGGGATCCCATGGCCCACCCCAAATCCCGTCTGGCAGAAGGCAATGCAGACCCTTGAGTGCCGGTTGATGTTTGGTGCCAAGGATGGAGAATTGGGTAAGGCACGCCTATGTGGACAGCCATTAGTAATTTCTGCCCGCTAAGAAGTGGTTGTTGAGGCAAGAGGTCTCTGTGCCGTCGCGTCGTGCCGTCGTGCCGTCCTGCCGTCGCGTCGTGTCGTCGCGCCGTGCCGTCACGCCGTGCCGCCGCGCCGTGCCGTCGAGTCGTGCCGTCGCGTCGCACCGTCGCGTCGCGCCGTCTAGCCGTCGCGTCGTGCCTTCGAACCGTCACGTCGTGCCGTCGCGTCGTGCCATCGAGCTGTCGCGTCGTGCCATCGCCTCAGACTGGTGGAAATTGGGGGCGCCCTTACAGACGTAGCCCCGTTCCATACCATACCAAAAACTTTACCCGCGTAACTAATTCTTCACAAGACCCTGCAAGACCAGCACAAGACCAGCAGTCTTAATTCAAGTCTTAAGCTATTCAAATGAACTGTAACAAAAGCATTCCTTTGTCATGGTTTATGCCTGTTACTTGTGCCTGTTACAAGCTGGTCTTGTGAATGGTCTTGTGCCTGGTCTTGAAATGGTCTCGACTACAACACTGAATTTCAAGAGAATCAGGTATAGGTCTAGTCCTGATGTAGAGGCTTTTAATGTATAAGTCTGGTATGGTGCAACGAGTTAATATAGGTTTTCCCTGACATTTTCCAAAAATGTGCATTTGAATTTGTAAAACTTGAATTTAATCTAGCATTCGATTCTATTTTGTATCATTCAAATAAATTAATGTGCATGACGTTTTATTTCAACTATATTACAAATGCGTGATTAGGCTTTCGGTTTGACGTATGTGTGGCCGATTATTAAGAATGTGCACTCTATTTCGCAGAAAATTGATTTGTCATTGTGACACGGCCTGAATTTAATTTTCTTTTTCATTTGTTATAATTCAAATTCGCAAATTCTGCATTCAATTTAAATACAGTATATAGGCCTATACAATTCATGATACAACTTTGATTGATTCATTAATTAATCAATCAATGTATTGTAGGCCTAATTTAATTCTTAATGTGTTTGTTCTTTTTTTATTGTTGGTTCTTTGTCTTAATTGTATTTATTTTCAAAGTGAACAAAGAAACTGGCAGGAGCGGGATTCGAACCTGCGACCTCCGGGTTACCGTACCAGTGCTCTATCAACTGAGCTATCTTGCCCTATGTTGGCGGTCTCCCAAATTGTCAATATCTTTGTTC
Organism: Hippasteria phrygiana; assembly: GCA_037893225.1. NCBI lineage: Eukaryota > Metazoa > Echinodermata > Asteroidea > Valvatida > Goniasteridae > Hippasteria > Hippasteria phrygiana. Next base: position 756,473 of record JAZGUH010000028.1, on the reverse strand, counting down.
GGGTGGGTGCTAGTCAGAAGTCATAAACCCAGAATGCCGTATAGCCAGGGATCACACCCACTTTTACGATACAACCTGGGAAGTGACATTGTGGGGATCACTCAATGAGGATACGACTTTTTAACTTATAATTCGTCAAACAATCCACAAGGGAAACTGACTAGGTAAATTTTGAACACATTTTCAAAGTGAACAAAGAAGTAAACAAAGTTGGTAGTACGGTAACCCGGAGGTTGCAGGTTCAATTCCCGCTCCTGTCAGTTTCTTTGTTCACTTTGAAAATGTGTTCAAAATTTACTTAGTCAGTTTCCCTTGTAGATTGTTTGACGAATTAATTGTATTTAGTTATATATCTGTATTCCTTTTTTGTTTATTTTTTTAAATGTTAGTTCCCCCTGTTCCCCCACTGAAAAAATGTTAGTGCCCCCTGTGCCCCGATTTATCGAGTGCCCTTTTTCACGTCTACTTTTTATTGGGGGGGGCCCCAATAAAAAGAAGCTTGCTACGCCTATGCACAGGGGGGGGTCTAACATTTTACAGTGGGGGCACAGGGGACACTAACATTTTTCAGTGGGGGAACACGGGGAACTATAATTTCCAGTGAGGGCACACTAGGGCCAGCAGCATGAAGGAAATAATTTTAATGTGGCGGCAATTGTGTAATTACGGGCCCCGTTCCTATAAGAGAACAAAATCCACTTTGAAGTTATTGGACTTACCAACCTAGCTTGCGACATTAAAAACCAACAGGTACAGGTATGTCCTATAGATAGAGGGGTGATTTTTTGATTGTTTGTTGTGCATAAGGAATACAATTCTCATGTCTTTAGTTGAAGGTATTTATGTCACAAGAGTGGAGTGGGAACGACGTTGAGACCCTTTCACAAAGCAAGTTTCTCAGTTTCAGATAATTTTACTTTGGATAGGTGCGTTATGAATAGGTCGCATTGTGCTGCTAATAGAGATACAGTAGTAGTTGATTGAATTTCGTTCGTTTGGGTTTGGATTTGCATTGACCAGAGAAGCGGTTGGAGTTTCGTTGACTTATTGATGGATCTCTTAATTTCTTTGTTGAATTACTTTTTGCCATAGTTTTGAATATAACGGATATAATCGATTGGGTTATTCAGTATTAATATACCGGGGGTAATTAATATAATAATAATAATAATAATAATAGATGGATGGCAACAGTGGATGTCTCTTTTGAGAGGATGTGTTGGTCTTGTTTTGAGGAGATCTCAGTAGGGACGTTTTCTCTTTATGCCCGTATACATGTAGTCACCTTGGCCTTGGTCATCTTGGCCTCGGTGATCTTGGCCTCGGTGATCTTGGCCTCGGTGATCTTGGCCTCGGTGATCTTGGCCTCGGTGATCTTGGCCTCGGTGACCTTGGCCTCGGTGATCTTGGCCTCGGTGATCTTGGCCTCGGTGATCTTGGCCTCGGTGATCTTGGCCTTGGGCTTGGAACTGTTCAGCTAATGTTTTTTGTGCTGTTCTTATTGCTATGACTAATTTCGCCTCCGTGTAGCGAAGATGCTGTTTGTATTCCTCCAGCGTCACTCGTTTGAAGAGGAGCGATGTCTTGGCTTGTATGGGCGTAAATCCCGGGGTGTGTATATATCCCTCACTTCTTGATGGGGGTGCGCCATTGTATCACCCCCCCCCCCCCCCCCCCCCCCACCTCCGATTTGTGTTGTGAGAAACAAAAAATGCTGATTTCAAGGTTATATCTTGTAACTTTCAAGAGTCAAAATGTATGAAAAACGGAAGACAAACAGTACAAAAACTAAATACAAAATACACCGTTGTGTTCTCAGGCACAGGGACAAAAGAGTGCATTATTTTTTACATTAGACGTACAAAGTCCCCTATACATAGGGTAAATTACGGTATCATGAGCAGCAACCCCTAGTGTAATTGTCTTCAGCCCCCCCCCCCCCCCCCCCCCCCTAATTCTCTCTCGCCAACACTCCCATCCCCTACTCGGCGACATTGATTTATGCCACTGCTTGAAGATCGTCCCAGCGTTCTCGGAAAGATCATGAGCAGCAACCCTAGTGTCATAATTGTCTTCAGCTCCCCCCTTCTCTCTCGCCAACACTCCGATCCCCTACTCGGCGACGTGGATTTACGCCACTGCTTGGAGATCGTCACAGCGTTCTCGGAAAGATCTCTAAAATGTTAGAGCTCTATGTAGGTCTTCTGCCCTCACTATGCGTTTGCGTACACAGCTATGCAGAGGTTAAACACTCTCCCAAAAGTAGCCAGAGACGTGAGTCAAGTTTAGGCGTTTAATGGAGCGGTGTGAAACTTAACTGTAAACAATCAAAATACAGACAGTGGTATAACATGTGAAACAAGCCGGAGGACTAAGACAAGTCTACCCTAAGAATAGCCACATCGCCGCTAAGAATACACCAGTCTGAATGTAACTTGGAATACTTCCTCAAACAATAAATATAAGGAATAGTGACCCACAGGGCCCACACAGGCAAATGTACATCGATCTCCTTATGCATGACATGTGCTGAACTATAAATTATCCTTGAGAAACCAAGCAATAATGTACACAATAACCCCAGTTGAAACACCCGGAGTGCACGCAATGCACGTATGATCACATGACACTATGTTCATGTGCTCTGGGCGTAAATGACACAAACCACAATGTCAAAGAACTAGCCTTATAAACCAAAATATAGTGAACGAGCTAGTAAATGCTACACACCATAAAATAAGGAATAAGATGCTTACAGATTGTGCTTCTGAAGGGCATCTAAGGAACGATAAGAGCAGCAAAATTACTGCTTTCTGGACAAACTATCAAATGTTGATACAAAAGGTAAAGATATCAAAAACGCCGGGTAAGTACAAAAAGCAAACACCAGAGGGCGCTAAACATATTAGAGCGGGCGAAGCTGCCGGGGCAGAACAGTAGGTGTGGGCGCCGTATTTTCACTTCCAGATAGGGGTGGGGGTGTGGTGCAGTGGTCTGAATTGCCCGGGACAAAGTCAATTGATGTTCTCTTCCAGGGATCTTTTGTTTGAATTTGTCGTGGTTTGAATTTGATGGTGTAAGGTCGGTGTGGTTTTGTGAGTTTTGGGAAGTAGAAGGCCTATGTTGTGTTTCCAGTTCCAGCGATAGAACTAGAGAGCCGTTGTCGCTGGTATCCAGAGAAACTGTCTACATGGGATGCTCGAGGGTGAAGAGCTCCAGGGAGATGGAGGCGGCGGACTTGATTGGGTCTTGGTCTTGGTACTTGAACATTTCCCAGTAGGTTTCATCGTGTTAATGCACGAGCTGATCTAGCTCAATTTTGGGGGTGGGGACATTCGGAGCGTCTGGCGGGCACAAGTTACACCACCATTGAAAATGTCTGGCAGTGGCCATTCATGATACATGCGACTATGCCGAACAAACTACAACGTACAAGACGAATTTACTGAAAAAGGCGGGTAGGCGCTCCAAAAATTTATTTCGAAAAACATTCGCTTGTTTTCTCATTTAAAGTATACCGATTGACAACTAACATTATACATGTACATGTAGGCCTACATTGTACATGTTTCGGTGCTGAGTTGTGAAATGCGCCCTCTATTGGCCCTGATCACCAGCCTTCTTCTTTTTGAAACGGCACGACGCGACGGCACGACGCGACGCGACGGCACGACGCGACGGCACGACGCGACGCGACGCGACGCGACGCAATTTTGTCGTCTATAGAATTACATACAAAAGTGACAATCCCCACATCTTGGGTGGGGCAGCCCGGGGGGGGGAGTGGTGGGGGAAGCAATTGATAGGCGCATTACCTCCAGTACAAGAGCGACATTTTGAACAGCACGCAGGTAAAATTGATACAAGTACATCTGTACGTTTCCGGTGTACACCATGTACACTGCCGGTTTATAGAGCAGTCTTTTTGTTGCGATCTAAAAATAGGCCGGAGTTGGCTGGCTGTGGCACTGGGAAGACTAATTTACTTTTGGTTGGGGTGAAGGGTACAGTGTTATGTTAAGGGCCGGTCACACTGGCCACGATAACGAAGACAATAACGAAAACGGTGAGAATAAACGGCATTGATTGATGGAATTCTCGCGCGTGTAATACGCGCGCGTTCCATCCACCAATGGGGAGCGTTTATTCGCATCGTTTTCGTTTCCGTTATCGTTATCGTGGCCAGTGTGACCGGCCCTTAACATAACACTGTACCCCAACCAAAAGTAAATTAGTCTTCCCAGTGCCACAGCCAGCCAACTCCGGCCTATTTTTAGATCGCAACAAAAAGACCGGCAGTGTACACCGGAAACGTACAGGTGTACTTGTATCAATTTTACCCGCGTGCTGTTCAAAACTTCGCTCTTGTACTGGAGGTAATGCGCCTATCAATTGCTTCCCCCACCACTCCCCCCCCCCCCCCCCCGGGCTGCCCCACCCAAAATGTGGGGATTGTCACTTTTGAAGTGACAAAATCCCCACCCATTGGGCAAAATTTTAGTGACAATCCCCCACATACATGGGTGGGGCACCCCCACCTCTTGGTTTTTAACTTCTGATAATGGGGAAACAATGGCAAAATGAGTGACCAAAATCCCCACCCTGGGGCTTGAAAAACGTCTGAGAAATCAAAAAGACATGGAATGCGTATGCGTACAGGTGGGGGAGGGGGGTGGGGTTTGGAGCCACTGCGTATGCCATGCCTCGAGACCAGTTTTTCCTGGTCTCGGTCCTGGTCTCGGTCTCGGTCTCGGTCTCGGTCCCCTGTGGTCTCCGTCTCGGTCTCGGTCCCCTGTGGTCTCCGTCTCGGTCTCGGTCTCAGTACCCCGTGGTCTCGGTATTTTGCTGGTCTCGGTATCGAGACCACCAATATTTTATACAAACAGCACATGTGCAGAATCGATTACAGCATGCTCGACTCGACTCGACTCGAGATGTATAATTGTGCAGTATATGACAACTTCTTGTTTACAGAATCGATTACAGTACGCTCTACTCGACTAAAGATTTATAAACGTGCAGTACATGACATGATGACAACCTCGTTTCTTTGCCGTGTACGCGTGCCCAAACGTACATGTAGCGCATTAGCTTCATGTATGGGAAGTTGGGAACGACATGCTCAAATACACGAACTACGTGTACGTGTGGTATTACGATCAGCGGCGTGTACTATACCGCTTAAAGCCATCGCGGTCGTTTCTAGTACAGCTGGACATTGTTTTTTCGAGTCAAGATGTCGATATACATGTAATGTAAACATGTAACCGGATAAATGGTCAGTTAACCGTGTAACCGCAGCCTTATTCTTGATGTCAATAAATACGGTTTACTTGTACATGTACATGTATACTTCTTTGCACATAGGCTAATGCATATGGAAATTTTTGATCTTTTTGCATTCTTTTATTATGTAAATGACATACAAGGTCTCGAGGTCTCGGTCTCGGTCTCGGGCCATTAGGTCTCAGTCTCGGTCTCGGTCTTCTCGGTCTCGGTCTCGGACCATCAGGTCTCGGTCTTGGTCTCGGTCTCGGACTTCGGGGTCTCGACTACAACACTGATGCGTACGGGGGGGGTGCAAAAAACGTCAGCATTTCGTGCGTACGTACTTTATGGACGGCCCCTAAACTGGTTGGCGCATAGGCTGTTATGTGCCTATCAATGCGGACTGGGAACCAGTTTAATGGACTTGGAGGTGGTCACGTGAATGTTGACATATTTTTCACCGGGTTGCCGCATATTTTTGGCAATGTTGACAATGTATTTCTCACGTGAATCTTCTCATATATTTCTCAGCCGGTTGGTACATGTTTTTTATTACAATGTTGAAATATATTTGTCACCGATTTGGCACATTTTTGGCAAATGTTGACATGTACTTTTCACGTGAATCTGGACAAATATTTTTGGAAAAGTTGCAATATTTTTCAGCGGGTTGGCGCATTTTTTTGTACAATGTTGACAGATATTTTTCACAAAGTTAGGGCATAACGTTTTAAAACAATGTTGACATATATTTCTGACGTAAATCTTGACTACTGTTTCTTTTTTAATGTTGGCATACATTTTTCACCGGGTTGGCACATATTTTTGTACAATGTTGACATATGTTTTTCAGCGGGTTGGCATATTTTTTTACAATGTTGACATATGTTTTGACCGTGTTGGCACATGTTTTTAAGCGAGTGAACAAAAGAAATGTTGACACATATTTTAAAAATGTTGCCATGTTTTTTTGAAAAGTTGAACGGTAAATCTTGCTGTTGTATAATTTAAAAAAGAAATTGTGGTGTATTTTGTAATGTTGACAGTTGCTGTGCAGGGTTGAATAAATGCCGCTTTGGCGTGCCATAACAACCAGAGGCATTATGCACACATGTACATGTACATGTACATGTACATGTAGCTGCAGCAGCATACACGTACATAGTACAGTTATTCTGATCAGTTGTGAATTCCCAAAATTGACCCTAACCCCCTCGGCATTTTTAGCCTCGTCGCATCGCAGACGGGGCTCTACACTGCCAAAAAAGATTTTCTTAATTTCTTAATATAAGAAAATATTTCTTACATGTACATTATTTCAAGAAAATTTTTCGTCTCACTCCCTAGAAAACTTTTCTAGGGAGTGAGACAAGAAAAGTTGTCTTGAAATAAGATAATTTTCTCATTTTAAGAAAACAATTTTTGGCAGTGTATGATCTTCTTCTTCAAGTGCCAAATTCGTTTTCGCGACACAGCTCAACAAAAGAGGGCGCTACAACATTTACTATGCTTTCTGATTCATAGGTGGATGACGCGGCTCCTGCACGAATTCGTGCTTGTTACTAGGAAGTGTCCTCAACCTGTCAAAATCAAACACTGTGCAGTATGTATATGGCACATTCTATGGACTTAGACAAATTGGGGCATCATAACTCCATGTAAAGTAATCGTGCCATGGCCCTACAGTCCTGAACCCATCAAAATTAGACAAAACCTGCTGTTGGAGTTTGTAAGGCTTGGAGTTAAAATGAGTCTTCTTTGAATACTGCAATTGATTTGTCCCTAGACCTGCTACTGTAGAGCTGATTATGGATGATTACCCCTGGACTATAGTCCCTATGTACGTTCGACCTGTGTAGACTTCTTAAAATTTCAACACGGGTCAATTACGCTGCCTTTTTTACACTACTCAACGCAGCGCCAGCATTTTTGCTACACGTTGTGTGTTTCGACCCGTGTATTGTGCAATCGTTTCACACTACACACACGGCCGGCCATTCAACACGGGTCGAATCGGAAAATCCTGTACTACATTCTGGTTGTTCCGTCGAGCTGGCTTTGGATGGAGCTGTCAGCCCAAATAGCCAAATAGCATTCACCTCCTCCTCACTCTATGTCGGTCTTTTGTCTGATTTGGGGCCCATGTTCTTGGACATATCGGAGTAAAAAGGATCTTGTGAAAGTAGCAACGCATGTTACATGTATGGTGCACGTGCATGCGCAATGCCGCAGGTCAGAGCCTCAGAGGTTATTTGTTTGTTGCTGAATTAAAAACTACAGTGTGTGGTGCTGTGCACGCGCGCGCACTCTGATCCACGGTTACACGGATCAAACTGAACCCGGAGGCGTTCATACTATGACTTTCAACACGGGTCGAACTTCTCTACACAGGTCGAGAGCTCTCAACCCACCTCCCGAGCAGGGTTGAGTTTCAAGTTGCAGCGTGAAAAGGTCATTCTAGTTAACACAGGTCGACCCAAGCCCAACACCGAGATTTTTCGTAGTGTGAAAAGGCCTTACACTGTATGTACAAAGTTATTGGCAATTTCGCCAGTATAGACAAATTTCAGATGGACAAAAATACAAATGTACACATGTACATGTAGCATCGATCTGCACACTTCTGGGTTTGAAAGTGAGGATCAGTGGTGAATCAACAACCTACAAAAAAATATATGTTCAATTTATGTGCAATACACAGTAAAAAAAATTCAATTATGAAAAGTCGCTGATTGAGTCATATCTAAAAACAATCCAATGCAGGTAAATTTATTTGAGAATCATTATTCTGTGAAATAGTTCAATATCATGTTGATTAAAGCCGTGTCCGCACTGGAAAATTTTTTTGGGAGGTTTTACTGAGACGATGATAAAATGAAAAATGGTCAAATGTGACCACTGTCCGTACTTAGACTTTCGACACGGGAAAATTTTACCGAGACCGTGGTAGAAGTAACCGAGCTGTCAATATAAGGACTCATGAGGGCGCTTTGCGTGACCTTTCTACATTGACGCGATTGACCCAAATCACGCATGCCTTTTAATTTGTCCGGCTGATGTGTACACATATAGGACTACATCGATTAGCACCAGTGTTGTAGGTCTCGAGACCGGTCTCGGTCTTGGTCTCGGACTTTGGGGTCTCGACTACAACACTGAACCAATCAAACTTCTGACTATCAATAATAAAATCTGCCATGATTGTGACAAAAAATGGAACAACGCACCGGAATTTGGATACTTGCCACGTGCACCGCACTGCGGTGAAACAATGCAAAGCGCATGCTTGGTGTTCCAGTGTAGCATGACCTCGCGCTCAGGCCCAATGTACGCTTTCCTGAGCTGCTTTTACCAACTCGCACTGTCCGCACTACTGGACTTATCGTCTTGGGAAAAGTTACCTGGTCAGTTTTCCTGGGCAGCAGTTGCCTGGTCGAAGTAACCGCTGGACTCAGGAAAAGTAACTGAGAGGAAAAAAGTCCTAGGCTGTCCGCACTGGACTTAAAAAATGGGAAAAGTACCCATCATCTCGGTAAGTTTTACCAAAATTGCGGACAGGGCTTTAGAATGACTTTGGACGATATTTGTCGTGATGAGCCGTTATCGCTTGACCATGCACTGCCAAAAATGATTTTCTTAATTTCTTAACCCTCCTGTTCTCAGGGCCAAAATCGACCCAGCTGCTGTACAGATCAAAACCTATCAAATTTCAGATTGAAACACACACAAACTGTCAGAGTTGGTGTTTAGAGATTTTGATAGGCTGTGATAGTTATAAGTATAGGAGGGATATATATATTATTAATTTAATATAAGAAAATATTTCCTATTTCAAGAAAAATCTTGTCTCACTCCCTAGAAAACTTTTCTAGGGAGTGAGACAAGAAAAGTTGTCTTGAAATATGATAATTTTCTCATTTTAAGAAAACCATTTTTGGCAGTGTGCTGACTGATACATGTACATGTACATATATGCTGTCATTTGCCATGATTTATACATGAAGGATTAGATTTGTTGAATAGTGCCACCATGTTTGTTTGGTACATGTACTCACAGCCTCGCTTTCAACCTGGAAGTGCACAGATGCAGATAATGTGAAATTCCCCTATAGAATCCTAAAATTCCACCTTGTTTCAACATCCTGGTAAGGAAATGCACACGTGTAAGTGGTAGAAGACTTAGAATATTAGAAATGTACATGGTATATAATGGGCAGACTTGCACAAAACAACAGGGGCCTGGCTGATTTGAGCCAACATACATGTACATGTACAAATGTACACGTGTACATTCACAAAAGCTTAATTATTCATCAGTGGAATTACATGTACATTGTACACAATGTACATGTACCTGTATGAGAATTAGTCTAACAGTTACATGTAGGTTCCTGTAAATTCATACTCACCTTGATGGCTATTTCCACATCTTCTTCCCTCATGTTGATCAAGTTTATTCAATGTGTTGCTGTGAAATGGAAACAAAAATGGAATGCAGCTAAATTGTATATTAATTCAAATCAAGAATGCGTCCTTCCAAGACTGCTTATTTTCACCTTTACTTCCAAATACAGGACTTCTAGACGTACCGACACTTCAGTGAAAATAACTCATACGTGAACTTTTCTCATCCCGGTTGCTATTGGTTACTACTGCTATTCCATGGCTAAGGTGAATACATGTACTTTTCTGAAAATTATGCAAAGTAAATGCAAACACACAATAACTTAGTCATTATCGACAATAGTCGCATAATCGAAAATACAACGTGTACACGACATACATGTAGTCTGGAATATTAGCACATGCAAACAGTACAATGTTGTGTGCTACAAAGTGTTTGTAACGAAGAGGCCACTGCACATTTGAAAAGGTTGACAGATCTGGACATGTCGACCTTTTTAAACGCACAGTTTTAGTATTGGGTGGTTCCGGCGTTTACCCGGTGTCACGGTCTCATTTATCCGGTGTGCCCAGTTTTCCGGAACACTATTTAACGCTATACTGACCCTAACAAATACATGCGCAGTGATGTATTTGTTAGGGTTCAGTAGCGTTCGGAACACTATTTAATAAATAGTGTTCCGGAAAACTGGGCACACCGGATAAATGAGACCGTGACCGGTCCCAATATGGGAACCGGAACTGCGAGTCTAATCTTTTCAAGTACCGGGTACCCGCTATGCTCGGCTCCAGCTCCAAAAAGATTTGTTCCAGAGTAAATTACCCATTCTCTGTGCACAAAGCCCAGAGCCGAGAATCAACTCCATTATGAATTCAATCACATGAAGCGCCCGGGACATTCACTCTACATGTAACTAGTCAAAACAATGGTGGGGAAAACCACACAGACTCACTCACACACACACACACACACACGTGCATTATGGAAAGTTGAGAAAAACCACTCGGCTGAGCCCTTTGCGGTCACAATTAGGATTTATTTATTTATTTATTACATTTCTTTACCCAGGGTGTGCCCAAACAGTTTAAAACTGGTTTCCATTGGGGCCCTGCATATTATTAGTTAAAACTGAATATTTACACATTCATACAAAATATTTAAACAAATACAGTAATGTTTACACAAATAAATATATTTTCGGTTAACTTTTCAACTCTCCAGAAGCCTATTGCTGATTTACGGGATGGGCGAAAAACCCGCGAAAAAAAAACCTTTTAGTGTGAAAAACAAGGGGAAATTCCCATCCGGCTCCAAAGTATTTTGGCAACCAAGTTTATAACTCCGCAGATCAGCGTAAATGACAGAAATATCACTGATAGATGGCTTTACGTAGCTCCGATTTAAATGTACATGTACTTAAGGAGTTTATGGTTCTCATTTGTTCAGGCAGATTATTCCATATACTGGCACCACTCACAGCGAAACTTGTCACGTACATGTAGCATTCCTTTTTGGCGAAAGGAACTTTCAGTGCCATTTGGGTCGATTGTCGTGTTTCACGAATCACTGTAAGTGGTGTGAACAAATTTGTCATGTACAAAGGAGTCATTTTGTTAAGGCTTCTGAAAACAAAGATAGCCTTTTTAGACTGAACTCTTTCCTTAAAAGGAATCCAATTTAGTCTGGCAAACATATCAGCTGAGGGGGTGAGGGAGGTACATTTAAGGATTATCCGTGCGGCTCTTTTGAGACATTTGATACATTTTGATATGTACAATGTACATTTAGAGTATTGAACCCGACACTGGCCCTGATTCATGGATAATAAACTTACAATGACACAAAACTGGGGCGTGGGCAGATCCGTGACTCGTTCGGAGCCGGATATTTTGTACCTGTACCCGGGTCCATCACAGCCGATTCCAGCACTCGGAGCCGCTTCCAAGTACATGTACATGTATACGTGTACATGTATGTACATGTACATGTACATGTATGCCCACACTACAGCGGAATTATTGAGTGTCGCTCAGTCACCGGAGTCAAGCTTGCTCAGCCCGTGCATTGAAGACTGGGTCGTGTACATGTAAAGGGGGTACGTGTACAGTGAATCGTTCTATTCTACACGGTCGGCGGTCATCGCGGTAAATAAAATCATAGGCAAGGAACAGAAAATAAAGTTATAAACGCTAAGTTTGCTTTTAATAACACAATCTCCATAGCTTCACAGGAAAAAGACACATTTAAAACCAAATGTATACATATGTAGTGGAATAACATGCATAGCATGTCAAAATCCATGGACCACGGACCTCACAAGGTGACACCGTAAATACATGTACATGTAGTGTACATAAATGTATGCACATGTAATTTAAAGGGCTTATGTTTTTTATTGAATTTTCCGGAGGCCGGTTCCAACACAGAACCGGTTCTTTTCAGAGAACTGGAACTGGCTCCAGAAATTCTGGAATTGCCCAACACTAAACTCTGGGTGGCACAGTACACTACATGGCGGACATGTATCACCCCTATTAATGCCATGCCAATTGTAAGTATAGGCTATAGCACATTATCCCACTTTGGCTGAATATCAAATGGTTTTCTACAGTGTACAAAATGTGGAACGCTGCTGTACAATACACATGTGCCCGACTATATTCATGGGTATGACTATGCAGGGTGGGTTTAAAATAAACAACTCAAATGTCCCCACGTATGTACATGTACATTGTACGTGTACAAAATGTATAGTGTCCACTTCATTTTCCTTCTCTTATTCTCCTTTGTCCCTATTGAAATCTCAAACTCCTAGATTTCTAAAGATTTCCTCGTCAGGCACCATTGTCCCCATTGTTACATGTACATTGTACGTGTACAAAATGTATACGTACATACATGTACATATGTCTCTCTGTAAGGTTGGTGAAAACCTTACAGTTCTCAAAGTAGTACATGTACCTCCAGATCCATCTTATTCCTAAAACTCTACTTGTATCAGGTGGCGTATCCAGTATTTTGGTGGTCGTTGTAAGGGTGAAATCTGATGTTTTTGTTGGGTGTTCAGACATATTTGGCAAAAAAAACATTCTGTAACGCACATTTGCCTTGGACCCTACTATCGCCAGATCATGTCCAAATGTTAAAAGTAGCATGTATCATTTGCAAACATCAAATTACTGAACATGCTGAATTACAGTAAAATCGCGATAACTCGAAGCTCACATCCTCGCATGCATCCTAATGGGGTACATCTATTGTCCACTTCATTTTCCTTCTCTTATTCTCCTTTGTCCCTATTGAAATCTCAAACTCCTAGATTTCTAAAGATTTCCTCGTCAGGCACCATTGTCCCCATTGTTACCCATTGTTACCCATTGTGCGAAGTACCCTCTAAGGCAGTAACACAGGGTACCAGGTAAAGAACTGTCTATGTGTGCATGATTGAATAACAGTTTAAATTTATTATCTGAAAACGTCATTGCAAAGTCGTTCTGCATGCATCTCCTGCACGTGTCCACAACTGTTGCTTTATTCACGTACCAAGGTTATTAATCCACATTTAGTTAATAATTTATCTTGCTCCGCCTTGATGGGCAAAATATTCGAGATATCCGGAATTCAACCTAAGCGAGGTCCTGATATTTTCAACAGTCCTATCACCTATATACACGTACACGTATAAATATATACATGTACAGTACATATGCATGTACATGTATAGTACAAGAATTGCTCAACCATTTGTCCACCGTACATGTAACTCGCTATGCCGGGCTATCGACACGTTATTTGAAACAATGCTACATACAGTGTCATACAGGAAATTGTTTGAAATATCGACACGTTATTTGAAACAATTTCCTGTATGACACTGTATGTAGCATTTTTCCCATTTAAAAAATCATCACTTAATTTACTCAAATTTTATGTTGTTCTTACCTAAAACTAAAAGTATCTCTTGTATAAACAATAAAGCACCAAAAGTCATTCTAACTGTAGGAAATCTTTATTTCGTGTCACATTTGTCTAAGAAACTCTCCAGTAATCTGCATGCACTTGGGCGGTCACATGACCGATCATTATTCAACCGACAGAGGGCGCACTGTTGTGAATTTTCGTGCATGCACTTATTTTTGGTTTTCTTCCCTTTTGGAAAGATTTTACTTTAATACCCCTCACCAAAATGGATCAGGAACAGCAAAATCTTAGAAAATAACCAACCCTCCTTGATAACAAGTGTCTAAACATGTGGCACAAATAGTTATTTCAAGATTTATGCCAGCCAAATCTCTAAAAAAGAATGAGGCAGAAATCAACATGTACATGTGTATAATATGAACACTTTGAGCTACCATACACTGTGCACTGTGCCAAGAACATCTAACACAGAAAACACAAACTTTCTTTCCCTATATTTCACAAAAATTTCCCAACAAAATTTCAAATTTAAAGGTTGTGCCAAGGGTTCATACAATTCTGAACACAGATGGATAGTTATTTTCCAAGATTTTGCTGACCCTGACTGATTTTAATAGGGGTATTAAAGTAAAATCTTTCCTTCCTTTTCTATTTTGTTGTTTCTTTTGTGAAGACACTTGTACAGTATTTTCCATTGCCTTGGGAAATCTTGGGAATTTTACTGGGGTGATCTTGGGATTTTCAAATTTGATGAGTGGCCACACACGCACTGAGCCAGTGATTGGGTTTTGTCCACTGCACTATAAAAAGCCAGCTTCTGCCTCGTACGGACGGACAGCTTGAAAGCCACTGCAGGCACCTCAAAGGTTTTCAATGCGGTCATTTGGACACCACAAAGCGCCAGTGATTTGACTGTCGGTGTGTGGCCAACTTGTAGTGATTATGCCAGAACGAAAACGAGGATTGGTTGTGGTTACGGTCGATTGTTACATGCTTACATGTTTAAAATGTGTTACCAAATCGATCACAATGGCACATGCACACTAACTACGTCTTGAAAAGACGAAGGCAATAGCAAAAATGACTCATGAAAAAAAGTTTCACGATGGTTGATACTTCTTTTTTTGGCAGCGGTTTGTTTTGGACTGGCTGGAAAAAAAATTGAGTTTTAAAAACAGATTCACCGGTGCCGGCAATTCGAGTTATGGGAGTATTTATTTACACAATATCCTATTCTTTTGCCGGTAATGTACAAAAATGTACATGTAGTGTAGCGTCGAGATAAGCGGAGATTCGAGTTATCCGAGTTTGAGTTATCGTGATTTTTACTGTTTTACGAAATACCATACTACACTGTAAGTAAATAGCAGTCTCAAGCATCTTGTGAAATCATGGCACCTGGTGTGCTGTCGTTTTCAATAAAAGTGGAAATATATTTCGTTTTCAAATGATTGTCGGCCGAAAATCGCTGGAACAGATTGCATACAATGTTACAAACCCTAATAACCCTAGAGTGTGTGAAAAATCATCATCTACGAATTGAGGACTGTCATGGATCACAAATCAATGTTAGGTTTAATAATCAGCTTCCATCTCTGATATTGTTTTTTAAATTTAATCATGTTTATGTGCCCACATTACATTGAGCTTATGCGCCTATCAATTGTTTCTCCTACGCCCCACCCCGCCCCTTCTGATTGGCTAATAATGTGACATGATTAGCTCATTTCTCCATGATTAGCTGTTTAAATTCCAGAGCAGTTGCATTCATTAGTAACTGGTACTTCCAAAAATGTAAGGCTCTCCGTTAGCCTTACAAGGATATTCCTTTTTGGACCCCGTAACTCAATGGGATTTGCAATACGCTCTCGTTAGATCAGTTACAATGTTCTAGATTTCCACTTTCCCAAACGTTAATCTCCCTAGAAGGTTATCCAATCCCTCCTACAGATCTTTGAGACTTTTGCGGCACATTTGCGGAACATTGAAACGGACAATTTATTGAGTTAATGGAGTTTTTACTCACCAACCGACGTATTCAGCCGAGATGAACATGGCGTCGCACAGCTGACTTATACAGTCCACCAGACTGCGCATGCGCGTGGAGTTTTCGAAGAGATTTGGGTTTGACCATTTGTGACCCGCTCTGCAAAAAGGGCACTTATGTTGCAAAATTTGAAAATAGTGTTTTATATATAGCTGGAAAGGCCATTTTATAAGCTTTCATATGGTATATGTCTGAGGTCTCTAGCATTTTGCAATCACGAGATATTTGGAAATTTGTATGTTTGTTTTCAGGAATTTCTTGAAATGACTTAAGGAGAAACAAGCCATTTAAAAGAACAAAAAGCAAAGCAATAGATGGAAGCCCTCGACAAAAACACATTCTTTTTCCAACTTTATTCACTGAAATCAAAGATTTTGAATATGAAATAGAATAATATGCCTATCAAAGATACAAAATATTCCCTCCCTTCAAAATCACTTGTTTGAAGAATGTTTCACCCTCTTCACATTGAACGGCCCATAACTCGTAAAAGCATACAGCGACTTATGTGCCCTTTTTGCAGAGCGGGTCACATTTGTTGAAGGAGGGGGGAATCTTGTCTACATCGCGCTTTGGTGATGTGTGGAATGTATGTTTTTATCCAGATTATATACCGCATACAAAAACAAATGCAAAATTGAATGTCAGCGAATTATGGAGGTTCAAAAGTGGACATCTGCTTTTCTGCTGTTAAAATAGCAGAAAAGCAGATTTAACGTTTTGGTAAAATGCATTTTTCTACTTTTCTACTTTCCTGCTAGCAGAAAAGCAGATTGAACGTTTTGCCAAAATGCATTTTTCTACTTTTCTGCTTTTCTGCTAGCAGAAAAGCAGAATTTACTTTTTCCTCTACACTGGCGGTTCAAAAAGGGACACCTGTTTTTCTGCTTCAATGCGACCAGAAAAGCCGATCGAACATTTCAAGCAAATCTATTTTTCTATTTTTCTACTTTTCTGCTTTCCGAGAGAGCAGATCGAACGTTGTAGCCATGGCGGTTCAAAAGTGGACATCTGCTTTTCTGCTAGCAGAAAAGCAGATTGAACGTTTTTGTCACGGTGGTTCAAAAGTGGACATCTGCTTTTCTGCCAGCAGACTGAGCCGATTGAACGCTTTTGATGCTTGTCGTCCACTCCAGTACCCCGCCAAAAATGGACGGTTCCAAGTGACTCCGCCTCCGACATACGTCTCACACTGTGTGATGTTTATCTGTCCAATCCAAAGACTGGAATTATTAACAATATCAAAGCTAAGAATACAAATACGTGCGAGCCAAGCAGTGGGGATAAGACTTTGAAGTGCCGACATAGTGCGCTGTTGTGACGCCGTACCCTGTTTTTTCTTTTCAATTTTGATGAGAGTAGTGTTTGGAAAATTGAGGAGGGGTGTCCTTTCGATGGGGAGGATGTAATTTTTTTATTTTCTCAGTTTCCAGCTCCAAACCGCTCCTGATACAACCAATATAGAATAGACAATGACATTTCTGAAAAGAAAACGTCCACTTCTCTTTTGAGATATGAAGACTGGATTTGTGTCTGTTTTTGTTTGCATAATGGGACCCTAACTTTCAGCCCACACAAAATGTCAGTCGAAACATCTCCGATTTCCATTTAATAATTGATTCACCACCAACCCGCTCCCCTTCCCCTCGCACAACTATATACGTTTAAAATATTCATCCAAGATAGTCCGCTATTCTCCTGGCGACTTTTCCTGTCATTGGTTTTGTACGCAAATAAATTAAATCGCCTTCGATTGGATAATGAAACTCCGCAGGTGTGCCCCCGTGCATGTGAACCATAAACATGACCCTTGACACAAACACGTGCAACACAAGAAATTTAAAGAATTCGGCTTTTTTCAAGAAATGTCTTGGGAATGTCTAAAACTGAGTAAACTGATGTCTGACTATTTTGATCCATTTTTTTAGGCATAGGCTAAGAACCTCGCTGGATTGTTTGTTTGTTTTTTGGTTGGTTTTTGTAAATTTATAGACGGTAAAACTGGAAATAATGGAAATATGCCTATTATAACAATGCATATGCGGCGGAACGTGAGGGAAGGCATTGGCCCCCCTTTTTCCACTTGGGGGAAACCGGCCGGCACCGGCGGTTCTCCCCCCCACCCCCCCACCCCCCAGTTTCAAATTAAAGTATTCAGCCCTGCCTGTATTATATCATGGAGGAAGGAATATAGATAAACGCCATGTGCAGGTGTCCTAGTGCATGGTTGGAAAACTAGGCGTGCTTCCCTTAAAAAGATTTTTGTTTTTTGCTGATTGTCATTCTAATGATTTAAAGCATCATTTTAAAATTATTGGGGAATTTTCATGTAATAATTTCCAATATCTCGGAGGAAAAAAACGGGGGATATTATACTTTCCGATCCCCTTCACCGGGCAAGATTTATTTCCGTCGCCAGGAATTTGTTTTCAGCATTATAATCAAATAGAAGCGTTTAGAAACGGCGGTCGGGCTAAATCAAAGGGTACCAGTGGTGTCGCGTAAAAACAGGGTACAGCGTCATAACAGCGCACACTGTCGGCACTTCAAAGTCTTATCTAAACTTCTTGGCTGGCGCGTAACACGGTCTTTGGATTGGATGCAGATAAACGACCATAAAGTGTAATGACGTACGCTGGAGGCGGAGTCACTTGGAACCGTCCATTTTTGGCGGGGTACTGGAGTGGCCGACAAGCATCAAAAGCGTTCAATCGGCTCAGTCTGCTGGCAGAAAAGCAGATGTCCACTTTTGAACCACCGTGACAAAAACGTTCAATCTGCTTTTCTGCTAGCAGAAAAGCAGATGTCCACTTTTGAACCGCCATGGCTACAACGTTCGATCTGCTCTCTCGGAAAGCAGAGAAGTAGAAAAATAGATTTGCTCGAAATGTTCGATCGGCTTTTCTGGTCGCATTGAAGCAGAAAAGCAGGTGTCCCTTTTTAAACCGCCAGTGAAGGGGAAAAAGTAAATTCCGCTTTTCTGGTAGCAGAAAAGCAGAAAAGTATAAAAATGCATTTTGGCAAAACGTTCAATCTGCTTTTCTGCTAGCAGAAAATTAGAAAAGTAGACAAATGCATTTTACCAAAACGTTAAATCTGCTTTTCTGCTATTTTAACAGGAGAAAAGCAGATGTCCACTTTTGAACCTCCATAGCGAATTTTGAACGTTATTATACAAATAATGAATGTTTATGAGTGTGATGGTAAGAATAATTTCATGAGGTGACAGATGGCATGTTCTATTCCACGAGGCGAAGCCGAGTGGAATAGAACATGCCATCTGTCACCGAATGAAATTATTCTTTCCATCGCACGAATGTGAAACATTCATTATTTGTTTTAATTATACAACGCCTGAATAAATTCTCGTCATCTGATTGGTAACTTGTAAACTGGTGCTTACATAAATGTAAGAAACATGTAGTAACACTGATAGCTGGGGGAACACTTTCAATGCATTTTATTCAAGTTAAAAACTGTTCAGAATTGTAAAAAACTGTTTCACAAATTCAGAACTTCCAGTAACTAATTACTGTCTCGAAAAGTCTCAAACAGTTAAAAATGTTCACTGTTTTTCAACAAGTTAAGAAGAATTATTCACTTCAGATGCAGAATGTCATCTAAAAATATCCGTTCCGAAGTGTTGAAGATCAAACTGTTCAGAATTGTTAAAAAGCTGTTTCACAAATTCAGAACTTTCAGTAACCAATTTACCGGTAATGCACTTTCATATCCAATTTATGGAAGTTTACAACTGTACTAGTCCAGAAAAGTTAAAAATGCGGATTGCATGCATGGATTTCTTTGTGAACAACGTGCCGTTTTCCTTTCTCAGTCCCGCATAAAACCGAGACAAAAAATGTCGAGTTCAGAATTAGTTAAAGCTTCAATTGTTGTTCCTGCGTGTCTAGCAAATTCATCTAATCGTTTCACTGCATATTTGATTTGTCTCTTTGTATTTGGAGCGTCAGCATTGCTTACAAGTTCCAATATTTCGTCGTCTGTTAGGAGAACAAACCGCGACAGTTCGGGTATTAAACTTGGCCGCCATGTTGTGTGAATGACAGCGCTGTTGTAGCGCCACCTAGTGACCGTGAAATTAGAAAAGTTTTTTGGTTCTATCAATGCGCGCGCACCATGTGATAGACCCATGTGATAGAACGTATTGGGCGGGGCGGGTTCGCGTCGTGTGATGGGTCGAATAATTCAATGCACGTGATCGACTCTCCACCAATCGGATGGCGGGGATTTATTCAGGTGTTGTATAAAATGATCCAATACCGACTATTAATCATCACAAAAAATATTCCGTAATTAAAACTGAAGGAATGTTCAAACACACACAACAATGTGTAAAGCGCGTCATGCACACATCACCGTTGCGCGATGTAGACAAGATGCTCCCCCCCTTCAAAAAATGGTCGAGCCCCAAATCTCTTCGAAAACTCCACGCGCATGCGCAGTCTGGTGGACTGTATAAGTCAGCTGTGCGACGCCATGTTCATCTCGGCTGAATACGTCGGTTGGTGAGTAAAAACTCCATTACTCAATAAATTGTCCGTTTCAATGTTCCGCAAATGTGCCGCAAAAGTCTCAAAGATCTGTAGGAGGGATTGGATAACCTTCTGGGGAGATTAACGTTTGGGAAAGTGGAATTCTAGAACATTGTAACTGATCTAACGAGAGCGTATTGCAAATCCCATTGAGTTACGGGGTCCAAAAAGGAATATCCTTGTAAGGCTATAAACGGAGAGCCTTACATTTTTGGAAGTAAGTAACTGGTACCCTGAGAATGAGAGGTAGGGCCTATTCCCAATAATTATTTCCTTATTTTTATTGCAATTTATAATTAATTTTTCTGGTTATTATGTTCCATACAAAGATATGTGAAAAGAGTATCTCTCAACTCATGACAGATATTAAGCATAAAATCAATTAATATTTGAACTGGTTTACAGTGCCATGCTTGTGTAAACATTTTTACAAGGTTGTTTGGCCTCCATACCAACAATGCATTGAGAATGTCAAAAAGATTTATTGGAAATGGGTAGGCCTAGCCCTAGCCCTAGGCGATAGGCCTTCCTACTTCCATGACCATCACAAATACCGCCTGGTTGAGACGTCACAATGGTCACAAGGGATTGTGGGAATTAAGGAAATTTGAGCCATTTTTGTGTGCGTTTTCCTCCCTTAATCCCTTCCATTGTGACGTCTCAACCAGGCGGTATTTGCGAAGGTCTATTCTCTTGGTCGGAGGCTGTTCCACCAATTGCATTTGGCGTCGGGCAAAGGGGAAGCCCTCCATTCAATTTGTACAGGGAATTACGTGTTTTGTCAATTTTTTACAGTAATAAAAAAATGAACACAATTTTTTGGGGGTATAATAACCATGGAGGAAGGTATAACATGGGAGAAATTTTTACTGCATAAAACAGTGAAATTTGGAAATATTTAATGAAAAGGTGTAGCTGTTACTTAGGACAATAATTTAGTTTTTGTTTCCATTGACCACAACACTATTCACTCCCCTTTGAGTCCAAAGGATGCGATCAGTAACAGCCACCACTGACCAATCAGAGACAAAAAACAAGTCCCAGTGACCTCATATACCGACCAAGAGAATGGCCATGCCTGCCTGCCTACTCTTTCATTTCATTTCAATTCATTTCATTTCATTTCATTTGCGCCCTTGCAGGATCACTCTGTTGTGTACTAATCAAATTCAAACCCAAAACTAACCTCTTTAGCGCATGAACTGTCATGGAGGAATAAGAACAGTGACATCGACAGCGTTGAAATAATCTAAAAAGTTCACTGCTAGTGAGTGCTACACCAATTAAAGCCCACTCAACTTCATATGGGTGTATTTCACATGCAGCGCTGCTCCTACCTATAGCGCGTCGCGACTCGACGTCCCCGTACGTAGTAGCGCATTCGTCGTATATCCCCGGCCCCCGGGCCCCGTACACGTACATGTTTATACGGTTACCATACATACGGATCGTGCACGCACCATGCGTGCATGATGGCCGATTTATACCGTACCTCGTGACTTGTCACTTCGGGCCATTGATCTCCATATGCATTTCGGGCCGGGCCGGCCCGCCCATAGAGTTATATAGAAAACTAGACGGACGGTGTTTGTGGACAAACACAGGGCTGTTTCGCTTTTTATTTTTTTTAGTTTGGATGTGAAATGTGAATACAATAATTAAAGTTCGTCAAACAATCGCGCTCCTGCCAGTTTTCTTTGTTAGACTTTGAAAATGATTAAAGTTGTTTGTAATAGTCACTTGTGATGACGTCAAAATAACGTAATGTAAATTTTCATCTGTAAACTTGCTGACCTACCTAGATATTACATTTAAAATAATCAAACTTGTACTTTTGTAGATATACAATGTATGGCTTCAAAAACTGCCCCTTTAAGATAACGTCACGTGACATGTGATGACGTCATCATAACGTCATGTCAATTTTCATCTATAAACCTGCTTGCCTACCCGACTATATATTACATTTCAAATAAATCGGACCTGTACTTTTGTATATTTATGGCTTCGAAAAATGCCCCTTTAAGATAATGACACGAAACAAGTGATGACGTAATCATGACATCATAATTTGTTTTATTTAAAATACCTACTGGGCTACCTAGATATTACTTTTGAACTTAATCGGACTTGTACTTTTGTTTATATATGGCTTCAAAAACTGCACCTTTAAGATGACGTCATGTGACATGTGATGACATCATAATAATGTCATGTCAATTTTCATCTATAAACCTATTGGGCTACCTAGATATTACTTTTCAACTTAATCGGACTTGTACTTTTGTTTATGGCTTCAAAAACTGCCCCTTTAAGATGACGTCACGTGACGTGTGATGACATCATCATCATAATGTCATGTCAATTTTCGTCCATAAACCTGCAGACCTACCTGGATATTACATTTCAACTTAATCGAACTTGTACTTTTGTTTATATATGGCTTCAAAAACTGCCCCTTTAAGATGACGTCACGTGACATGTGATGACGTCATCATAACATCATGTCAATGTTCATTTATAACACCCGGTGGCATACCTAGATATTACGTTTCAACTTAATCGGACTTGTACTTTTGTAGATATATGGCTTCGAAAAAATGCCCCTTTAAGATGACGTCACGTGACATGTGATGACGTCATCATGACGTAAAAGTTCGGCACACATTGTGAGCAGTTGGTGTAAGTGTCTGCCAAGTTTAAAAGTAGCCAAAGTGGCCGGTAAGAAAGAAAACGTTTACAAATGCTATGTGCAATATTCTAGCGACTTGAAAAAAGATTTTTTTTTATGACGTCATCATGACGTCACACAATTTGCGCTTTTTATGGCATATCTTTGAGACATACCAAACCTATAACAAAAAGAATTTTGAAAATATCTTGTTTTGTTCGCTAGATATATTGAAAAGACTGTTACGATTCTAAAACTTCAAAAATTTAGCGACTTGAAAAAAGACTAGAAATCAACCCCTTTTAATTATAAACAGCAAGCACAAAATACCCATGGTTATCAGCCCTTCCCAGAATTCCTTTGTGTTATATTGAATTTGGTCTACATTTTGAAATGGCTCCTATTTCTTACTTGAGTGAGCCACGATCACGAAATTTTGGAATTAGGTACAGGAAAATTCAATGTATACATTTTTGTAATCAGATTGACCCTTACATGCGTTTAAAAAAAAACAATATTGTTGATGACGTCATCATGACGTCACACAATTTTCGCCATTTAGGGCATATCTTTGAGACATACCAAAGCTGTAACAAAAATAATTTTGAAAATATCTTGTTTTGTTCGCTAGATATATTGAAAAGAATGTTACGATTTTAAAACTTCAAAAATTCAGCGACTTGAAAAAAGACTAGAAATCAACCCCTTTTATAAACAGCAAGCTCATAATAGCCATGGTTATCAGCCCGTCCCAGAATTCCTTTGTGTTATATTGAATTTGGTCTAAATTTTGAAATGGCTGTCATTTCTTACTTGAGTGAGCCACGATCATGAAATTTTGGAATTGGGTACAGGAAAATTCAATATATACATTTTTGTAATCGGATTGACCCTTACATGCGTTAACAAAAAAACACATTTTTGATGACGTCATCATGACGTCACACAATTTTCGCAATTTAGGGCATATCTTTGAGACATACCAAAGCTATAAGAAAAAGAATTTTGAAAATATCTTGTTTTGTTCGCTAGATATAATTTAATGAATGTTACGATTTTCAAAATTCAAAAATTCATAAAAAATCACGTGATGACGTCATCATGACGTAAAAGTTCGGCATGCATCCTGAGCAGTTGGTCTAAGTGTCTGTTAAGTTTAAAGGCAATCGGCTGCATAAAAGTAGCCAAAGTGCCTGGCAGAAAGAAAACGTGTACAAATGCTATGGGCAAAAGTCTGAAAAAGAAAAAAAAACTAGAGACAAGTGTTTGTGGACAAACACAGGGCTGTTTCGAATTTTTTTATTGTTAGTTTGGATGTCAAATGTGTATGCAATATTTAAAGTTGTTTGTTAGTTAACAATGACGGAGGGATGAAGATGTTATTGGATGTGTGAAGGATTGGTTTAAAAAAAGGAATCATGTACAAATGCTATGGGAAATAGCCTAGCGAATGCCCCTTTAAGATGACATCACATAACGTCATGTCAATTTTCATCTATGACACCGGGTGGCATACCTAAATGGTGTGTTTCAACTGAATCGGACTTGTACATTTGTAGATATATGGCTTCGAAAAATGCCCCTTTAAGATGACGTCACGTGACATGTGATGACGTCATCATGACGTAAAAGTTAGGCACACATTCTGAGCAGTTGGGGTAAGTGTCTGCCAAGTTTAAAAGTAGCCAAACTGGCCGGTAAGAAAGAAAATGTTTACAAATGCTATGGGCAATAATCTAGCGAGTGCCCCTTTAAGATGACACCACGTGACATGTTATGACTTGGTCATAACGTCATGTCAATGTTCATCTATAACACCCGGTGGCATACCTAGATATTACGTTCCAACTTAATCGGACTTGTACTTTTGTAGATATATGGTTTCGAAAAATGCCCCTTTAAGATGACGTCACGTGACATGTGATGATGTCATCATGACGTAAATGTTCGGCACACATTGTCAGCAGTTGGAGTAAGTGTCTGCTAAGTTTAAAAGTAGCCAAAGTGGCCGGTAAGAAAGAAAAAGTTTACAAATGCTATGGGCAATATTCTAGCGACTTGAAAAAAGATTTTTTTTTATGACGTCATCATGACGTCACACAATTTTCGCTTTTTAGGGCATATCTTTGAGACATACCAAAGCTATAACAAAAAGAATTTTGAAAATATCTTGTTTTGTTCGCTAGATATATTGAAAAGAATGTTACGATTCCAACAATTTAAAATTCAGCGACTTGAAAAAAGACTACAAATCAACCCTTTTTATAAACAGCATGCTCATTTAAGCCATGGTTATCTGCCCTTCCCAGAATTCCTTTGTGTTATATTGAATTTGGTCTAAATTTTGAAATGGTTCCTATTTCTTACTTGAGTGAGCCACGACCATGAAATTTTGGAATTACGTACAGAAAAATTCAATGTATACATTTTTGTAATCGGATTGACCCTTACATGTGTTAAAAAAAAAAGAATTGTTGATGACGTCATCATGACGTCACACAATTTTCGCCTTTTAGGGCATATCTTTGAGACATACCAAAGCTATAACAAAAAGAATTTTGAAAATATCTTGTTTTGTTCGCTAGATATATTGAAAAGAATGTTACGATTTTAATACTTCAAAAATTCAGCGACTTGAAAAAAGACTAGAAATCAACCCCTTTTATAAACATCAAGCACATAATAGCCATGGTTATCTGCCCTTCCCAGAATTCCTTTGTGTTATATTGAATTTGGTCTAAATTTTGAAATGGCTCCTATTTCTTACTTGAGTGAGCCACGATCATGAAATTTTGGAATTTCGTACAGAAAAATTCAATGTATACATTTTTGTAATCGGATTGACCCTTACATGCGTAAAAAAAAAAAAAATATTGTTGATGACGTCATCATGACGTCACACAATTTTCGCCTTTTAGGGCATATCTTTGAGACATACCAAAGCTATAACAAAAATAATTTTTAAAATATCTTGTTTTGTTCGCTAGATATATTGAAAAGAATGTTACGATTTTAATACTTCAAAAATTCAGCGACTTGAAAAAAGACTAGAAATCAACCCCTTTTATAAACAGCAAGCACATAATAGCCATGGTTATCTGCCCGTCCCAGAATTCCTTTGTGTTATATTGAATTTGGTCTAAATTTTGAAATGGCTGTCATTTCTTACTTGAGTGAGCCACGATCATGAAATTTTGGAATTGGGTACAGGAAAATTCAATGTATACATTTTTGTAATCGAATTGACCCTTACATGCGTTTACAAAAAAACATATTTTTGATGACGTCATCATGACGTCAAACAATTTTCGCTTTTTAGGGCATATCTTTGAGACATACCAAAGCTCTAACAAAAAGAATTTTGAAAATATCTTGTTTTGTTCGCTAGATATATTGAAAAGAATGTTACGATTTTAATACTTCAAAAATTCAGCGACTTGAAAAAAGACTAGAAATCAACCCCTTTTATAAACATCAAGCACATAATAGCCATGGTTATCTGCCCTTCCCAGAATTCCTTTGTGTTATATTGAATTTGGTCTAAATTTTGAAATGGCTCCTATTTCTTACTTGAGTGAGCCACGATCATGAAATTTTGGAATTTCGTACAGAAAAATTCAATGTATACATTTTTGTAATCGGATTGACCCTTACATGCGTAAAAAAAAAAAAATATTGTTGATGACGTCATCATGACGTCACACAATTTTCGCCTTTTAGGGCATATCTTTGAGACATACCAAAGCTATAACAAAAATAATTTTTAAAATATCTTGTTTTGTTCGCTAGATATATTGAAAAGAATGTTACGATTTTAATACTTCAAAAATTTAGCGACTTGAAAAAAGACTAGAAATCAACCCCTTTTATAAACAGCAAGCACATAATAGCCATGGTTATCTGCCCGTCCCAGAATTCCTTTGTGTTATATTGAATTTGGTCTAAATTTTGAAATGGCTGTCATTTCTTACTTGAGTGAGCCACGATCATGAAATTTTGGAATTGGGTACAGGAAAATTCAATGTATACATTTTTATAATCGAATTGACCCTTACATGCGTTTACAAAAAAACATATTTTTGATGACGTCATCATGACGTCAAACAATTTTCGCTTTTTAGGGCATATCTTTGAGACATACCAAAGCTCTAACAAAAAGAATTTTGAAAATATCTTGTTTTGTTCGCTAGATATAATTTAATGAATGTTACGATTTTCAAATTTCAAAAATTCATAAAAAATCACGTGATGACGTCATCATGACGTAAAAGTTCGGCA
The DNA here is from genome assembly GCA_037893225.1 of Hippasteria phrygiana. Taxonomy (NCBI): domain Eukaryota; kingdom Metazoa; phylum Echinodermata; class Asteroidea; order Valvatida; family Goniasteridae; genus Hippasteria; species Hippasteria phrygiana. Next base: position 729,330 of record JAZGUH010000028.1, on the reverse strand, counting down.
TGCATTCTGAGCAGTTGGTCTAAGTGTCTGTTAAGTTTAAAGGCAATCGGCTGCATCAAAGTAGCAAAAGTGCCTGGTAGAAAGAAAACGTGTACAAATGCTATGGGCAAAAAGTCTGAAAAAGAAGCAAAAAAAAAACTAGAGGCAAGTGTTTGTGGACAAACACAGGGCTGTTTCGAATTTTTTTATTGTTAGTTTGGATGTCAAATGTGTATGCAATATTTAAAGTTGTTTGTTAGTTAACAATGACGGAGGGATGAAGATGTTATTGGATGTGTGAAGGATTGGTTTAAAAAAAGGAATCATGTACAAATGCTATGGGAAATAGCCTAGCGAATGCCCCTTTAAGATGACATCACATAACGTCATGTCAATTTTCATCTATGACACCGGGTGGCATACCTAAATGGTGTGTTTCAACTGAATCGGACTTGTACATTTGTAGATATATGGCTTCGAAAAATGCCCCTTTAAGATGACGTCACGTGACATGTGATGACGTCATCATGACGTAAAAGTTAGGCACACATTCTGAGCAGTTGGGGTAAGTGTCTGCCAAGTTTAAAAGTAGCCAAACTGGCCGGTAAGAAAGAAAATGTTTACAAATGCTATGGGCAATAATCTAGCGAGTGCCCCTTTAAGATGACACCACGTGACATGTTATGACTTGGTCATAACGTCATGTCAATGTTCATCTATAACACCCGGTGGCATACCTAGATATTACGTTCCAACTTAATCGGACTTGTACTTTTGTAGATATATGGTTTCGAAAAATGCCCCTTTAAGATGACGTCACGTGACATGTGATGATGTCATCATGACGTAAATGTTCGGCACACATTGTGAGCAGTTGGAGTAAGTGTCTGCTAAGTTTAAAAGTAGCCAAAGTGGCCGGTAAGAAAGAAAAAGTTTACAAATGCTATGGGCAATATTCTAGCGACTTGAAAAAAGATTTTTTTTTATGACGTCATCATGACGTCACACAATTTTCGCTTTTTAGGGCATATCTTTGAGACATACCAAAGCTATAACAAAAAGAATTTTGAAAATATCTTGTTTTGTTCGCTAGATATATTGAAAAGAATGTTACGATTCCAACAATTTAAAATTCAGCGACTTGAAAAAAGACTACAAATCAACCCTTTTTATAAACAGCATGCTCATTTAAGCCATGGTTATCTGCCCTTCCCAGAATTCCTTTGTGTTATATTGAATTTGGTCTAAATTTTGAAATGGTTCCTATTTCTTACTTGAGTGAGCCACGACCATGAAATTTTGGAATTACGTACAGAAAAATTCAATGTATACATTTTTGTAATCGGATTGACCCTTACATGCGTTAAAAAAAAAAGAATTGTTGATGACGTCATCATGACGTCACACAATTTTCGCCTTTTAGGGCATATCTTTGAGACATACCAAAGCTATAACAAAAAGAATTTTGAAAATATCTTGTTTTGTTCGCTAGATATATTGAAAAGAATGTTACGATTTTAATACTTCAAAAATTCAGCGACTTGAAAAAAGACTAGAAATCAACCCCTTTTATAAACATCAAGCACATAATAGCCATGGTTATCTGCCCGTCCCAGAATTCCTTTGTGTTATATTGAATTTGGTCTAAATTTTGAAATGGCTGTCATTTCTTACTTGAGTGAGCCACGATCATGAAATTTTGGAATTGGGTACAGGAAAATTCAATGTATACATTTTTGTAATCGAATTGACCCTTACATGCGTTTACAAAAAAACATATTTTTGATGACGTCATCATGACGTCAAACAATTTTCGCTTTTTAGGGCATATCTTTGAGACATACCAAAGCTCTAACAAAAAGAATTTTGAAAATATCTTGTTTTGTTCGCTAGATATAATTTAATGAATGTTACGATTTTCAAATTTGAAAAATTCATAAAAAATCACGTGATGACGTCATCATGACGTAAAAGTTCGGCATGCATTCTGAGCAGTTGGTCTAAGTGTCTGTTAAGTTTAAAGGCAATCGGCTGCATCAAAGTAGCAAAAGTGCCTGGTAGAAAGAAAACGTGTACAAATGCTATGGGCAAAAAGTCTGAAAAAGAAGCCAAAAAAAACTAGAGGTTTGTGTCTGTTTGAAACAGAACACAAGGCTTTTCCTCTTTTTTTGTTTTCCACCCTAAAACTTCAGCTTACGTTCTATGTTTGTGTTAAGTTTGATTAAGATCTGATGTTTATAGTGAGTAAAGTGGCTTGTACAAAATTCGTGTACAAAGTCTATGGGATTTTGGATAGAACTAAAACATTTATAGACAATTAGCCGAAGACATCATCATGACTTCACTTCGGATGTTACATTCTACTGGCACTATCTACCTTCCCACAAATTTTTATGATACCTATTCTTATATATGTTATTAAAAAAAAACATTTTGATGACGTCATGATGACGTCACATATTTTCACATTTACGTGAAAGAATATAGGAGCTAACAAAGCTATTCCAACAAGAATTTGGAATTTAGCATGTTCTGTTGATGAGATATGGCTTTAGAAACTTTTACGGTTCAAAAACTTTAAAATTACTATAAAATCGTATGGTGACGTCATCATGACGTCACCTCAATTTTCATCTATAACACGTGGTGGCCCACCAACATACCAGGTTTAAAGGCAATCGGACATACGGTTCTCTAGATATGGGCCCTTGAAAAATGCACGTTTAGGATGACGTCACGTGACACGTGATGACGTCATCATGACGTCACGTTTCGGCATACATTTTCAGCTTAGGGTCTTTGTTTGTGTTAAGCCTGATTAAGATCTGAGGTTGTTTAGTGACCAAAGTGCCACTTACAAAATTCGTCTACAAAGTCTATGGGATTTGGGATAGAACTAACAATTTCATAGAAAATCAGCCGATGACGTCATCATGACGTCACTTTGGATTTTACATGCTAGTAGCATTATCTACCTACCCAGCAATTTTTATGACGATCGAACGTACCCTTATATGTGTTTCAAAAAAGAACATTTTTGATGACGTCATGATGACGTCACACATTTTCCCATTTATGTGAAAGAATATAGGAGCTAACAAAGCTATTCCAAAAAGAATTTTGGATTTAGCATGTTCTGTTGATGAGATATGGCTTTAAGAAACTTTAATGTTCAAAAACTTTAAAATTACTATAAAATCGTATGATGACGTCATCATGACGTCACGTAAATTTTCATCTATAACACGTGGTGGTCTACCAACATACCGGGTTTAAAGGCAATTGGACCTACGGCTCTCTAGATATGGGCCCTTGAAAAATCATCTTTAAGATGACGTCACGTGACATGTGATGACGTCATCATGACGTAAAAGGTCGGCACACATTGTGAGCAGTTGGGGTAAGTGTCTGCCAAGTTTAAAAGTAGCCAAAGTGGCCGGTAAAGAGAAAACGTTTACAATGCTATGGGCACTATTCTAGCGACTTGAAAACAGATTTATTTTATTACGTCATCATGACGTCACACAATTTTCGCTTTTTAGGGCATATCTTTGAAACATACCAAAGCTATAACAAAAAGAATTTTGAAAATATCTTGTTTTGTTCGCTAGATATATTGAAAAGAATGTTATGATTTAAACAATTTAGAAATTCAGCGACTTGAAAAAAGACTACAAATCAATTCTTTTTATAAACAGCATGCACTTTTAAGCCATGGTTATCTGCCCTTCCCAGAATTCCTTATATATATTGAATTTGGTCTACATTTTGAAATGGCTGCTATTTCTTACTTGGGTTAGCCACGATCATGAAATTTTGGAATTAGGTAGAGAAAAATTCAATGTATACATTTTTGTAATCGAATTGACACTTACATTCGTTTAAAAAAAAAAAATTTCGGATGACGTCATCATGACGTCACACAATTTTCGCTTTTTAGGGCATATCTTTGAGACATACCAAAGCCATAACAAAAAGAATTTTGAAAATATCTTGTTTTGTTCGCTAGATATATTGAAAAGAATGTTACGATTTTAAAACTTCAAAAAATCAGCGACTTGAAAAAAGACTAGAAATCAACCCCTTTTATAAACAGCAAGCACATAATACCCATGGTTATCTGCCCGTCCCAGAATTCCTTTGTGTTATATTGAATTTGGTCTAAATTTTGAAATGGCTGTTATTTCTTACTTGAGTGAGCCACGATCATGAAATTTTGGAATTACGTACAGAAAAATTCAATGTATACATTTTTGTAATCGGATTGACACTTACATGCGTTTAAAAAAAAACAAATTTTTGATGAAGTCATCATGACGTCACACAATTTTCGCTTTTTAGGGCATATCTTTGAGACATACCAAAGCCATAACAAAAGGAATTTTGAAAATATCTTGTTTTGTTCGCTAGATATATTGAAAAGAATGTTACGATTTTCAAAATTCAAAAAATCATAAAAAATCACGTGATGACGTCATTATGACGTCACTCTTCGGCATACAATTTCAGGTTAGGGTTTTTGTTTGTGTTAAGTTTGATTAAGATCTGAGATTGTTTAGTGACCAAAGTGCCACCTATAAAATTCGTGTACAAAGTCTATGGGATTTGGGATAGAACTAAAGTAAGAAGAAGAAATAAAAAAAAAAAAATCAGAACAAAAACAATGCCTTTTCCGAAGGTTTTCGGAAAAGCCAAAAAAAAAAAAAAAAAAAAAAAGAAAAAAAAAAAAATCTTAACGAAAACAAGGGCTGTTTCGTAAAACTACGAAACAGCCAAAAAAAGAACTAGACGGACGGTGTTTGTGGACAAACACAGGGCTGTTTCGCTTTTTATTTTTTTTAGTTTGGATGTGAAATGTGAATACAATAATTAAAGTTCGTCAAACAATCGCGCTCCTGCCAGTTTTCTTTGTTAGACTTTGAAAATGATTAAAGTTGTTTGTAATAGTCACTTGTGATGACGTCAAAATAACGTAATGTTAATTTTCATCTGTAAACTTGCTGACCTACCTAGATATTACATTTAAAATAATCAAACTTGTACTTTTGTAGATATACAATGTATGGCTTCAAAAACTGCCCCTTTAAGATAACGTCACGTGACATGTGATGACGTCATCATAACGTCATGTCAATTTTCATCTATAAACCTGCTTGCCTACCCGACTATATATTACATTTCAAATAAATCGGACCTGTACTTTTGTAGATTTATGGCTTCGAAAAATGCCCCTTTAAGATAATGACACGAAACAAGTGATGACGTAATCATGACATCATAATTTTTTTTATTTAAAATACCTACTGGGCTACCTAGATATTACTTTTGAACTTAATCGGACTTGTACTTTTGTTTATATATGGCTTCAAAAACTGCACCTTTAAGATGACGTCATGTGACATGTGATGACATCATAATAATGTCATGTCAATTTTCATCTATAAACCTATTGGGCTACCTAGATATTACTTTTCAACTTAATCGGACTTGTACTTTTGTTTATGGCTTCAAAAACTGCCCCTTTAAGATGACGTCACGTGACGTGTGATGACATCATCATCATAATGTCATGTCAATTTTCGTCCATAAACCTGCAGACCTACCTGGATATTACATTTCAACTTAATCGAACTTGTACTTTTGTTTATATATGGCTTCAAAAACTGCCCCTTTAAGATGACGTCACGTGACATGTGATGACGTCATCATAACATCATGTCAATGTTCATTTATAACACCCGGTGGCATACCTAGATATTACGTTTCAACTTAATCGGACTTGTACTTTTGTAGATATATGGCTTCGAAAAAATGCCCCTTTAAGATGACGTCACGTGACATGTGATGACGTCATCATGACGTAAAAGTTCGGCACACATTGTGAGCAGTTGGTGTAAGTGTCTGCCAAGTTTAAAAGTAGCCAAAGTGGCCGGTAAGAAAGAAAACGTTTACAAATGCTATGTGCAATATTCTAGCGACTTGAAAAAATATTTTTTTTTATGACGTCATCATGACGTCACACAATTTGCGCTTTTTATGGCATATCTTTGAGACATACCAAACCTATAACAAAAAGAATTTTGAAAATATCTTGTTTTGTTCGCTAGATATATTGAAAAGACTGTTACGATTCTAAAACTTCAAAAATTTAGCGACTTGAAAAAAGACTAGAAATCAACCCCTTTTATAAACAGCAAGCACAAAATACCCATGGTTATCAGCCCTTCCCAGAATTCCTTTGTGTTATATTGAATTTGGTCTAAATTTTGAAATGGCTGTCATTTCTTACTTGAGTGAGCCACGATCATGAAATTTTGGAATTGGGTACAGGAAAATTCAATATATACATTTTTGTAATCGGATTGACCCTTACATGCGTTAACAAAAAAACACATTTTTGATGACGTCATCATGACGTCACACAATTTTCGCAATTTAGGGCATATCTTTGAGACATACCAAAGCTATAAGAAAAAGAATTTTGAAAATATCTTGTTTTGTTCGCTAGATATAATTTAATGAATGTTACGATTTTCAAAATTCAAAAATTCATAAAAAATCACGTGATGACGTCATCATGACGTAAAAGTTCGGCATGCATCCTGAGCAGTTGGTCTAAGTGTCTGTTAAGTTTAAAGGCAATCGGCTGCATAAAAGTAGCCAAAGTGCCTGGCAGAAAGAAAACGTGTACAAATGCTATGGGCAAAAGTCTGAAAAAGAAAAAAAAAAAAAAGAAAAAGAAAAAAAAAAGAAAACTAGAGGCAAGTGTTTGTGGACAAACACAGGGCTGTTTCTAATTTTTTTATTGTTAGTTTGGATGTCAAATGTGTATGCAATATTTAAAGTTGTTTGTTAGTTAACAATGACGGAGGGATGAAGATGTTGTTATTGGATGTGTGAAGGATTGGTTTAAAAAAGGAATCGTGTACAAATGCTATGGGAAATAGCCTAGCGAATGCCCCTTTAAGATGACATCACATAACATGTAATGACTTCATCATAATGTCATGTCAATTTTCATCTATGACACCGGGTGGCATACCTAAATAGTGTGTTTCAACTGAATCGGACTTGTACATTTGTAGATATATGGCTTCGAAAAATGCCCCTTTAAGATGACGTCACGTGACATATGATGACGTCATCATGACGTAAAAGTTAGGCACACATTCTGAGCAGTTGGGGTAAGTGTCTGCCAAGTTTAAAAGTAGCCAAACTGGCCGGTTAGAAAGAAAACGTTTACAAATGCTATGGGCAATAATCTAGCGAGTGCCCCTTTAAGATGACACCACGTGACATGTTATGACTTGATCATAACGTCATGTCAATGTTCATCTATAACACCCGGTGGCATACCTAGATATTACGTTCCAACTTAATCGGACTTGTACTTTTGTAGATATATGGCTTCGAAAAATGCCCCTTTAAGATGACGTCACGTGACATTTGATGACGTCATCATGACGTAAAGGTTCGGCACACATTGTGAGCAGTTGGAGTAAGTGTCTGCCAAGTTTAAAAGTAGCCAAAGTGGCCGGTAAGAAAGAAAAAGTTTACAAATGCTATGGGCAATATTCTAGCGACTTGAAAAAAGAATTTTTTTATGACGTCATCATGACGTCACACAATTTTCGCTTTTTAGGGCATATCTTTGAGACATACCAAAGCTATAAGAAAAAGAATTTTGAAAATATCTTGTTTTGTTCGCTAGATATATTGAAAAGAATGTTACGATTCCAAAAATTTAAAATTCAGCGACTTGAAAAAAGACTACAAATCAACCCTTTTTATAAACAGCATGCTCATTTAAGCCATGGTTATCTGCCCTTCCCAGAATTCCTTTGTGTTATATTGAATTTGGTCTAAATTTTGAAATGGCTCCTATTTCTTACTTGAGTGAGCCACGATCATGAAATTTTGGAATTAGGTACAGGAAAATTCAACGAATACATTTTTGAAAATTGGATTGACCCTTACATGCGTTTAAAAAAAAAGATTTGTTGATGACGTCATCATGACGTCACACAATTTTCGCTTTTTAGGGCATATCTTTGAGACATACCAAAGCTGTAACAAAAATAATTTTGAAAATATCTTGTTTTGTTCGCTAGATATATTGAAAAGAATGTTACGATTTTAAAACTTCAAAAATTTAGCGACTTGAAAAAAGACTAGAAATCAACCCCTTTTATAAACAGCAAGCACAAAATACCCATGGTTATCAGCCCTTCCCAGAATTCCTTTGTGTTATATTGAATTTGGTCTAAATTTTGAAATGGCTCCTATTTCATACTTGAGTGAGCCACGATCATGAAATTTTGGAATTGGGTACAGGAAAATTCAATATATACATTTTTGTAATCGGATTGACCCTTACATGCGTTAACAAAAAAACACATTTTTGATGACGTCATCATGACGTCACAGAATTTTCGCAATTTAGGGCATATCTTTGAGACATACCAAAGCTATAAGAAAAAGAATTTTGAAAATATCTTGTTTTGTTCGCTAGATATAATTTAATGAATGTTACGATTTTCAAAATTCAAAAATTCATAAAAAATCACGTGATGACGTCATCATGACGTAAAAGTTCGGCATGCATTCTGAGCAGTTGGTCTAAGTGTCTGTTAAGTTTAAAGGCAATCGGCTGCATAAAAGTAGCCAAAGTGCCTGGCAGAACGAAAACGTGTACAAATGCTATGGGCAAAAAGTCTGAAAAAGAAGCAAAAAAAAACTAGAGCTTTGGTGTTTGTGGACAAACACAGGGCTGTTTCGTTTGGGGGGTTTTTGGTAGTTTGATTCTTAATTTTTGAGATTTCAATGGTGGATCAAAAAATCTCGTTTTACATTCATTGTCGTCTACGACAGGTCATACAATCACGTAGGCTTATTCATAATCGTTTTGGAAATGTGAGCATACAAGGAGTTGATGACCATGATTACGTCATCAGACGTCACACATTTTTCACATTTATATTTAAGTGTGTATGACCTAAAAATATATTACAAGAATTATCAAAAATTGTTTAAAATTCATGTTAGATACCACGTTTCAACTTAATCGAACTTGTACTTTTGTAGATAGATGGCTTCAAAAACTGCCCCTTTAAGATGACGTCACGTGACATGTGATGAAGTCATCATAATGTCATGTCAATTTTCATCTATGAACCTGCAGATCTGCCTGGATATTACATTTCAACTTAATCGAACTTGTACTTTTGTTTATATGTGGCTTCAAAAACTGCCCCTTTAAGATGACGTCAGGTGACATGTGATGAAGTCATCATAACGTCATGTCAATTTTCATCTATAAACCTGCTGGCCTACTTAGATATTACATTTCAACTTAATCGAGCTTGTACTTTTGTAGATATGGCTTCAAAAACTGCCCCTTTAAGATGATGTCACGTGACATGTGATGACATCATGATAATGTCATGTCAATTTTCAGCTATAAACCTACTGGGCTACCTAGATATTACTTTTCAACTTAATCGAACTTGTAATTTTGTTTATATATGGCTTCAAAAACTGCCCCTTTAAGATGACGTCACGTGACATGTGATGACGTCATCATAACGTCAATTCAATTTTTATCTATAAACCCACTGGGCTACCTAGATATTACTTTTGAACTTAATCGGACTTGTGCTTTTGTAGACATATGGCTTCAAAAACTGCCCCTTTAAGATGACGTCACGTGACATGTGATGACATCAATTATGATAATGTCATGTCAATTTTCAGCTATAAACCTACTGGGCTACCTAGATATTACTTTTCAACTTAATCGAATTTGTACTTTTGTAGATATATGGCTTCAAAAACTGCCCCTTTAAGATGACGTCACGTGGCATGTCATGACGTCATCAAGAGGTGAAAGTTCGGCACACATTGTGAGCAGTTAGTCTAAGTGTCTGCCAAGTTTAAAAGTACCCAAAGTGCCGGTAAGAAAGAAAACGTGTACAAATGCTATAGGCAATAATCTAGCGAGTGCCCCTTTAAGATGACACCACGTGACATGTTATGACTTGATCATAACGTCATGTCAATTTTCATCTATAACACCAGGTGGCATACCTTACGTTCCAACTGAATCGGACTTGTACTTTTGTAGATATATGGCTTCGAAAAATGCCCCTTTAAGATGACGTCACGTGACATGTGATGACGTCATCAGGACGTAAAAGTTCGGCACACATTGTGAGCAGTTGGGGTAAGTGTCTGCCAAGTTTAAAAGTAGCCAATGTGGCCGGTAAGAAAGTAAACGTTTACAAATGCTATGGGCAATATTCTATCGACTTGAAAAAAGAATTTTTTTATGACGTCATCATGACGTCACACAATTTTCGCTTTTTAGGGCATATCTTTGAGACATACCAAAGCTATAACAAAAAGAATTTTGAAAATATCTTGTTTTGTTCGCTAGATATAGTGAAAAGAATGTTACGATTATAAAACTTCAAGAATTCAGCGACTTGAAAAAAGACTACAAATCAACCCTTTTTATAAACAGCATGCACATTTAAGCCATGGTTATCAGCCCTTCCCAGAATTCCTTTGTGTTATATTGAATTTGGTCTACATTTTGAAATGGCTCCTATTTCTTACTTGAGTGAGCCACGATCACGAAATTTTGGAATTAGGTACAGGAAAATTCAATGTATACATTTTTGTAATCAGATTGACCCTTACATGCGTTAAAAAAAAAAAATATTGTTGATGACGTCATCATGACGTCACACAATTTTCGCCATTTAGGGCATATCTTTGAGACATATCAAAGCTGTAACAAAAATAATTTTGAAAATATCTTGTTTTGTTCGCTAGATATATTGAAAAGAATGTTACGATTTTAAAACTTCAAAAATTCAGCGACTTGAAAAAAGACTAGAAATCAACCCCTTTTATAAACAGCAAGCTCATAATAGCCATGGTTATCAGCCCGTCCCAGAATTCCTTTGTGTTATATTGAATTTGGTCTAAATTTTGAAATGGCTGTCATTTCTTACTTGAGTGAGCCACGATCATGAAATTTTGGAATTGGGTACAGAAAAATACAATGTATACATTTTTGTAATCGGATTGACCCTTACATGCGTTAAAAAAAAAACTTATTTTTGATGACGTCATCATGACGTCACACAATTTTCGCAATTTAGGGCATATCTTTGAGACATACCAAAGCTATAAGAAAAAGAATTTTGAAAATATCTTGTTTTGTTCGCTAGATATAATTTAATGAATGTTACGATTTTCAAAATTCAAAAATTCATAAAAAATCACGTGATGACGTCATCATGACGTAAAAGTTCGGCATGCATCCTGAGTAGTTGGTCTAAGTGTCTGTTAAGTTTAAAGGCAATCGGCTGCATAAAAGTAGCCAAAGTCCCTGGCAGAAAGAAATCGTGTACAAACGCTATGGGCAAAAGTCTGAAAAAGAAAAAAAAAAAAAAAAAAAAAAAAAAGAAACTAGAGGCATGAGGTTGGTGTTTGTGGACAAACACAGGGCTGTTTCGTTTTTGTTTTTTTTAGTTTGGATGTGAAATGTGAATACAATAATTTAAGTTTGTCAAACAATCGCGCTGCTGCCAGTTTTCTTTGGTAATTTTGAAATTAATTAAAGTTGTTTGTAGTAGTAACATGTGATGACGTCATCATAACGTCACATAAATGTTCATCTATAAACTTGCTGACCTACCTAGATATTACTTTTCAACTTAATCGGACTTATAATTTTGTTTATATATGGCTTCATAAACAGCCCCTTTAAGATGACGTCACGTGACATGTGATGACGTCATCATAATGTCAAGTCACTTATCATATATAAACCTATATGTACTGGGCTACCTAGATATTACTTTTCAACTTAATCGGACTGATACTTTTGTTTATATGGCCTTAAAAACTGCCCCTTTAAGATGACGTCACGTGACATGTGATGACGTCATCATAATGTCAATTCAATTTTCATATATAAACCTATATGTACTGGGCTACCTAGATATTACTTTTCAACTTAATCGGACTTGTACTTTTGTTTATATATGGCTCCAAAAACTGTCCCTTTAAGATGACGTCATGTGGCATGTGATGACGTCATCATGTCATGTCAATTTTCATCTATAAACCTACTGGGCTACCTAGGTATTATTTTTCTACTTAATCGGACTTGTACTTTTGTTTATATATGGCTTCAAAAACTGCCCCTTTAAAATGACGTTAAGGACATGTGATGACGTCATCATAATGTCAAGTCAAATTTCATCTAAAAACCTACTGGGCTACCTAGGTATTATTTTTCAACTTAATCGGACTTGTACTTTTGTTTATATATGGCTTCGAAAAATGCCCCTTTAAGATGACGTCACGTGACATGTGATGACGTCATCATGACGTAAACGTTCGGCACACATTGTGAGCAGTTGGGGTAAGTGTCTGCCAAGTTTAAAAGTAGCCAAAGTGGCCGGTAAGAAAGAAAACGTTTACAAATGCTATGGGCAATATTCTAGCGACTTGAAAAAAATATTTTTGTTATGACGTCATCATGACGTCACACAATTTTCGCTTTTTAGGGCATATCTTTGAGACATACCAAAGCTATAACAAAAAGCATTTTGAAAATATCTTGTTTTGTTCGCTAGATATATTGAAAAGAATGTTATGATTGAAATTTTATATAATTTAGCGACTTGAAAAAAGACTACAAATCAACCCTTTTTATAAACAGCATGCACATTTAAGCCATGGTTATCAGCCCTTCCCAGAATTCCTTTGTGTTATATTGAATTTGGTCTAAATTTTGAAATGGCTGTTATTTCTTACTTGAGTGAGCCACGATCATGAAATTTTGGAATTGGGTACAGCAAAATTCAATATATACATTTTTGTAATCAGATTGACCCTTACATGCGTTAAAAAAAAAAAGCATTTTTGATGACGTCATCATGACGTCACACAATTTTCGCTTTTTAAGGCATATCTTTGAGACATACCAAAGCTATAAGAAAAAGAATTTTGAAAATATCTTGTTTTGTTCGCTAGATATAATTTAATGAATGTTACGATTTTCAAAATTCAAAAATTCATAAAAAATCACGTGATGACGTCATCATGACGTAAAAGTTCGGCACACATTCTGAGCAGTTGGTCTAAGTGTCTGTTAAGTTTAAAGGCAATCGGCTGCATAAAAGTAGCCAAAGTCCCTGGCAGAAAGAAATCGTGTACAAAGTCTATGGGCAAAAGTCTGAAAAAGAAAAAAAAAAAATAATCGGACTTGTACTTTTGTATATATATGGCTTCAAAAACTGCCCCTTTAAGATGACGTCACGTGACATGTGATGAAGTCATAATGTCATGTCAATTTTCATCTATGAACCTGCAGACCTGCCTGGATATTACATTTCAACTTAATCGAACTTGTACTTTTGTTTATATGTGGCTTCAAAAACTGCCCCTTTAAGATGACGTCACGTAACATGTGATGACGTCATCATAACGTCATGTCAATTTTTATTTATAAACCTACTGGGCTACCTGGATATTTGTTTTCAACTTAATCGAATTTGTACTTTTGCAGATAAATGGCTTCAAAAACTGCCCCTTTAAGATGACGTCACGTGACATGTTTTGACTTAATCATAACGGCATGTCAATTTTCATCTATAACACCCGGTGGCATACCTAGATATCACGTTCCAACTTAATCGGACTTGTACTTTTGTAGATATATGGCTTCAAAAAATGCCCCTTTAAGATGACGTCACGTGACATGTGATGACGTCATCATGACGTAAAATTCGGCACACATTGTGAGCAGTTGGGGTAAGTGTCTGTCAAGTTTAAAAGTAGCCAAAGTGGCCGGTAAGAAAGGAAACGTTTACAAATGCTATGGGCAATAGTCTAGCGACTTGAAAAAAGACTACAAATCAACCCTTTTTATAAACAGCATGCACATTTGAGCCATGGTTATCTGCCCTTCCCAGAATTCCTTTGTGTTATATTGAATTTGGTCTAAATTTTGAAATGGCTGTTATTTCTTACTTGAGTGAGCCACGATCATGACATTTTGGAATTAGGGAGAGGAAAATTCAATATATATATTTTTGTAATCGGATTGACCCTTACATGCGTTAAAAAAAAAAAAATTTTGATGACGTCATCATGACGTCACACAATTTTCGCCTTTTAGGGCATATCTTTGAGACATACCAAAGCTATAACAAAAAGAATTTTGAAAATATCTTGTTTTGTTCGCTAGATATATTGAAACAAATGTTACGATTTTCAAAATTCAAAAATTCATAAAAAATCACGTGATGACGTCATCATGACGTAAAAGTTCGGCACACATTCTGAGCAGTTGCTTTAAGTGTTTGCTAAGTTTAAAGACAATCGGCTGCATACAAGTAGCCAAAGTGCCGGTAAAAAGGAAAACGTGTACAAATGCTATGGGCAATAGTCTGAAAGAGAAAAAGAAAAAAAAAAGAAAAAAAAAAAAATCTTAACGAAAACAAGGGCTGTTTCGGAAAAGTTTCCGAAACAGCCAAAAAAAAAAATCTTAACGAAAACAAAGGCTGTTTCGGAAAACTTCCGAAACAGCCAAAAAAAAAAAAAGAAAAAAAAAAAAAGAAAAAAAAAAAAATCTTAACGAAAACAAGGGCTGTTTTGGAAAAGTTTCCAAAACAGCCAAAAAAAAAAAATAGAGGCATGAGGTTGGTGTTTGTGGACAAACACAGGGCTGTTTCGTTTTTTTTTTTTAGTTTGGATGTGAAATGTGAATACAACAATTAAAGTTTGTCAAACAATCGCACTACTGCCAATTTTCTTTGTTAATTTTGAAATTAATTAAAGTTGTTTGTAATAGTGACATGTGATGACGTCATCATAAAGTCACATAAATTTTCATCTATAAACTTGCTGACCTACCTTTTCAACTTAATCGGACTTGTACTTTTGTATATATATGGCTTCAAAAACTGCCCCTTTAAGATGACGTCACGTGACATGTGATGAAGTCATAATGTCATGTCAATTTTCATCTATGAACCTGCAGACCTGCCTGGATATTACATTTCAACTTAATCGAACTTGTACTTTTGTTTATATGTGGCTTCAAAAACTGCCCCTTTAAGATGACGTCACGTAACATGTGATGACATCATGATAATGTCATGTCAATTTTCAACTATAAACCTACTGGGCTACCTAGATATTACTTTATAACTTAATTGGACTTGTACTTCTGTAGATATGGACCTTCAAAAACTGCCCCTTTAAGATGACGTCACGTGACATGTGATGACGTCATCATAACGTCATGTCAATTTTTATTTATAAACCTACTGGGCTACCTGGATATTTTTTTTCAACTTAATCGAATTTGTACTTTTGTAGATAAATGGCTTCAAAAACTGCCCCTTTAAGATGACGTCACGTGACATGTTTTGACTTAATCATAACGGCATGTCAATTTTCATCTATAACACCCGGTGGCATACCTAGATATCACGTTCCAACTGAATCGGACTTGTACTTTTGTAGATATATGGCTTCGAAAAATGCCCCTTTAAGATGACGTCACGTGACATGTGATGACGTCATCATGACGTAAAATTCGGCACACATTGTGAGCAGTTGGGGTAAGTGTCTGTCAAGTTTAAAAGTAGCCAAAGTGGCCGGTAAGAAAGGAAACGTTTACAAATGCTAT
Source organism: Hippasteria phrygiana (assembly GCA_037893225.1). Lineage (NCBI taxonomy): Eukaryota > Metazoa > Echinodermata > Asteroidea > Valvatida > Goniasteridae > Hippasteria > Hippasteria phrygiana. The sequence goes on along the minus strand of JAZGUH010000028.1, from coordinate 713,633 downwards.
GGGCAATAGTCTAGCGACTTGAAAAAAAGACTACAAATCAACCCTTTTTATAAACAGCATGCACATTTGAGCCATGGTTATCTGCCCTTCCCAGAATTCCTTTGTGTTATATTGAATTTGGTCTAAATTTTGAAATGGCTGTTATTTCTTACTTGAGTGAGCCACGATCATGACATTTTGGAATTAGGGAGAGGAAAATTCAATATATATATTTTTGTAATCGGATTGACCCTTACATGCGTTAAAAAAAAAACATTTTTGATGACGTCATCATGACGTCACACAATTTTCGCCTTTTAGGGCATATCTTTGAGACATACCAAAGCTATCACAAAAAGAATTTTGAAAATATCTTGTTTTGTTCGCTAGATATATTGAAACAAATGTTACGATTTTCAAAATTCAAAAATTCATAAAAAATCACGTGATGACGTCATCATGACGTAAAAGTTCGGCACACATTCTGAGCAGTTGCTTTAAGTGTTTGCTAAGTTTAAAGACAATCGGCTGCATACAAGTAGCCAAAGTGCCGGTAAAAAGGAAAACGTGTACAAATGCTATGGGCAATAGTCTGAAAGAGAAAAAGAAAAAAAAAAGAAAAAAAAAAAAATCTTAACGAAAACAAAGGCTGTTTCGGAAAACTTCCGAAACAGCCAAAAAAAAAAAATCTTAACGAAAACAAGGGCTGTTTCGGAAAACTTCCGAAACAGCCAAAAAAAAAAAAAAAAAGAAAAAAAAAAAAATCTTAACGAAAACAAGGGCTGTTTCGAAAAACTTTCGAAACAGCCAACTAGAGCTTTGGTGTTTGTGGACAAACACAGGGCTGTTTCGTTTGGGGGGTTTTTGGTAGTTTGATTCTTAATTTTTGAGATTTCAATGGTGGATCAAAAAATCTCGTTTTACATTCATGGTCGTCTACGACAGCTCATGCAATCACGTAGGCTTATTCATAATCGTTTTGGAAATGTGAGCATACAAGGAGTTGATGACCATGATTACGTCATCAGACGTCACACATTTTTCACATTTATATTTAAGTGTGTATGACCTAAAAATATATTACAAGAATTATCAAAAATTGTTTCAAATTCATGTTAGATACCACGTTTCAACTTAATCGAACTTGTACTTTTGTAGATAGATGGCTTCAAAAACTGCCCCTTTAAGATGACGTCACGTGACATGTGATGAAGTCATCATAATGTCATGTCAATTTTCATCTATGAACCTGCAGATCTGCCTGGATATTACATTTCAACTTAATCGAACTTGTACTTTTGTTTATATGTGGCTTCAAAAACTGCCCCTTTAAGATGACGTCAGGTGACATGTGATGAAGTCATCATAACGTCATGTCAATTTTCATCTATAAACCTGCTGGCCTACTTAGATATTACATTTCAACTTAATCGAGCTTGTACTTTTGTAGATATGGCTTCAAAAACTGCCCCTTTAAGATGACGTCACGTGACATGTGATGACATCATGATAATGTCATGTCAATTTTCAGCTATAAACCTACTGGGCTACCTAGATATTACTTTTCAACTTAATCGAACTTGTAATTTTGTTTATATATGGCTTCAAAAACTGCCCCTTTAAGATGACGTCACGTGACATGTGATGACGTCATCATAACGTCAATTCAATTTTTATCTATAAACCTACTGGGCTACCTAGATATTACTTTTGAACTTAATCGGACTTGTGCTTTTGTAGACATATGGCTTCAAAAACTGCCCCTTTAAGATGACGTCACGTGACATGTGATGACATCAATTATGATAATGTCATGTCAATTTTCAGCTATAAACCTACTGGGCTACCTAGATATTACTTTTCAACTTAATCGAATTTGTACTTTTGTAGATATATGGCTTCAAAAACTGCCCCTTTAAGATGACGTCACGTGACATGTGATGAAGTCATCATAATGTCATGTCAATTTTCATCTATGAACCTGCAGATCTGCCTGGATATTACATTTCAACTTAATCGAACTTGTACTTTTGTTTATATGTGGCTTCAAAAACTGCCCCTTTAAGATGACGTCAGGTGACATGTGATGAAGTCATCATAACGTCATGTCAATTTTCATCTATAAACCTGCTGGCCTACTTAGATATTACATTTCAACTTAATCGAGCTTGTACTTTTGTAGATATGGCTTCAAAAACTGCCCCTTTAAGATGACGCCACGTGACATGTGATGACATCATGATAATGTCATGTCAATTTTCAGCTATAAACCTACTGGGCTACCTAGATATTACTTTTCAACTTAATCGAACTTGTAATTTTGTTTATATATGGCTTCAAAAACTGCCCCTTTAAGATGACGTCACGTGACATGTGATGACGTCATCATAACGTCAATTCAATTTTTATCTATAAACCTACTGGGCTACCTAGATATTACTTTTGAACTTAATCGGACTTGTGCTTTTGTAGACATATGGCTTCAAAAACTGCCCCTTTAAGATGACGTCACGTGACATGTGATGACATCAATTATGATAATGTCATGTCAATTTTCAGCTATAAACCTACTGGGCTACCTAGATATTACTTTTCAACTTAATCGAATTTGTACTTTTGTAGATATATGGCTTCAAAAACTGCCCCTTTAAGATGACGTCACGTGGCATGTCATGACGTCATCAAGAGGTAAAAGTTCGGCACACATTGTGAGCAGTTAGTCTAAGTGTCTGCCAAGTTTAAAAGTACCAAAAGTGCCGGTAAGAAAGAAAACGTGTACAAATGCTATAGGCAATAATCTAGCGAGTGTCCCTTTAAGATGACACCACGTGACATGTTATGACTTGATCATAACGTCATGTCAATTTTCATCTATAACACCCGGTGGCATACCTTACGTTCCAACTGAATCGGACTTGTACTTTTGTAGATATATGGCTTCGAAAAATGCCCCTTTAAGATGACGTCACGTGGCATGTGATGACGTCATCATGTATGTCTGTAATTTAAAAAGAATGTTATAAGACGCCTGATTGTTTCTGTGCTTTTCACTGAATGCACTTGTTAAATACACAACTTTTTCTCTTCAACATTTTGTTTTCAGGCTTGTTTTGGATGGAGTCACTTGCCTCTCAAATTTGAATCTGTATTAATATTATGTGATATGTTCTTGATAACAATGCATGTTGACATTGTGGCACGTAGGAAGCAATAAAAAGAATTCTTTGAAAACAAGACCTTTGAATGAAGAGAGTTATTTAATGAAGTCTTGAAAGAAAATACGGTCTTATTAACCCTAACAGTCCTGAATTCTCAAATTTTAATATGATTTTCCACACACCCTAGGGAGGTACAGTTAAATGCAAGGAAAGTCCGACATAATCTTGCTGGTCAAAAGTTTCTCTGCCACAATTGACAAACCTGTCAACTTTTTAGCGCAAGAGGGCGGTAGTACTTAAAAAAATACTCCTCTGGTTGGGTTTAGTGAATTGTAGAGGGCAGCATACGAGTTTACTGGTAAAAATTCGTTCACGGATTTTGTCCGGTGGCGCCTAGCACTGTATACCAAACTTAACTAACAATTTAAGGCAAACACACACATAGAGCGGTGGGTGAGACCGAAGCATACCCCCTTGTAGTGTTTGAAGACGAAACACCAGTAATTAACGCAACACACCTTAAAGAATGGACGGCCGAAACAAACTTGATTTGAGCAGTAGAAAATCACAGAACGCATTTTGTTTAATACATTGGGAATTATAAACTGGAAATTAAATGTAAGGAAATCCAAATGACGATTGAGACAACATTTACTTGAGTGGAACAAAATACAACAATTATTTTTGAAACAATTATGTTAAATCCTCCCAAATCACAGAACGCAAAACTTGTTTACCTATGACGTAAAAAACATATTTCAAAAAGAATGACAATAAGAATTTGGAAAGAAGGTTATAAGACGCCTGATTGTTCCTGTGATTTTCACTGAATGCACTTGTTAAATACACAACGTTTTCTCTTCAACATTTTGTTTTCAGGCTTGTATTGGAGTAACTTGCCTCTCAAATTTGAATCTTTATTAATATTATGTGATATGTTCTTGATAATAATGCATGTTGACATTGTGGCACGTAGGAAGCAATAAAAAGAATTCTTTGAAAACAAGACCTTTGAATAAAAAGAGTTATTTAATGAAGTCTTACTGGTATATTTTTATTACAGTATATAATTGAAAGAAAATACAGTCTTATTAACCCTAATAGTCCTGAATTCTCCAATTGTAATATGATTTTCCACACACCCTAGGGAGGTACAGTTAAATGCAAGGAAAGTTCGACATAATCTTGCTGGTCAAAAGTTTCTCTGCCACAATTGACAAACCTGTCAACTTTTTAGCGCAAGAGGGCGGTAGTACTTAAAAAAATACTCCTCTGGTTGTGTTTAGTGAACTGTAGAGGGCAGCATACGAGTTTACTGGTAAAAATTCATTCACGGATTTTGTCCGGTGGCGCCTAGCACTGTATACCAAACTTAACTAACAATTTAAGGCAAACACACACATAGAGCGGTGGGTGAGAGCGAAGCATACCCCATATAGTGTTTGAAAACGGAAAACCAGTAATTAACGCAACACACCTTAAAGAATAGAAGGCTGAAAAAAACTTGATTTGAGCAGTAGAAAATCACAGAACGCATTTTGTTTAATACATTGGGAATTATAAACTGGAAATTAAATGTAAGGTAATCCAAATGACGATTGAGACAACATTTACTTGAGTGTAACAAAATACAACAATTATTTTTGAAAAAATTATGTTAAATCCTCCCAAATCACAGAACGCAAAACTTGTTTACCTATGACGTAAAAAACATATTTCAAAAAGAATGACAATAAGAATTTGGAAAGAAGGTTATAAGACGCCTGATTGTTCCTGTGATTTTCACTGAATACACTTGTTAAATACACAACGTTTTCTCTTCAACATTTTGTTTTCAGGCTTGTATTGGAGTAACTTGCCTCTCAAATTTAAATCTTTATTAATATTATGTGATATGTTCTTGATAACAATGCATGTTGACATTGTGGCACGTAGGAAGCAATAAAAAGAATTCTTTGAAAACAAGACCTTTGAATAAAGAGAGTTATTTAATGAAGTCTTACTGGTATATTTTTATTACAGTATATAATTGAAAGAAAATACAGTCTTATTAACCCTAATAGTCCTGAATTCTCCAATTGTAATATGATTTTCCACACATCCTAGGGAGGTACAGTTAAATGCAAGGAAAGTTCGACATAATCTTGCTGGTCAAAAGTTTCTCTGCCACAATTGACAAACCTGTCAACTTTTTAGCGCAAGAGGGCGGTAGTACTTAAAAAGATACTCCTCTGGTTGTGTTTAGTGAACTGTAGAGGGCAGCATACGAGTTTACTGGTAAAAACTCATTCACGGATTTTGTCCGGTGGCGCCTAGCACTGTATACCAAACTTAACTAACAATTTAAGGCAAACACACACATAGAGCGGTGGGTGAGAGCGAAGCATACCCCATGTAGTGTTTGAAAACGGAAAACCAGTAATTAACGCAACACACCTTAAAGAATAGACGGCTGAAACAAACTTTATTTGAGCAGTAGAAAATCACAGAACGCATTTTTTTTAATACATTGGGAATTATAAACTGGAAATTAAAAGTAAGGTAATCCAAAATACGATTGAGACAACATTTACTTGAGTGGAACAAAATACAACAACTATTTTTGAAAATTATGTTAAATCCTCCCAAATCACAGAACGTAAAACTTGTTTACCTAAAAAACCTATTTCAAAAAGAATTACAATAAGAATTTCGAAATTAGCATGTTCAGTTGATGAGATAAGCCTTATAGCTTAAAGATTCAGAAGTAAAAAAATTACTATAAAATCATATGATGACGTCACCATAACGTCGCATCAATTTTCATATATAACACATGCCGGCCTACAAGCATTCCTGACACAAAATTGTTTAAGATAATCTACTGGGCTACCTAGATATTACTTTTCAACTTAATCTGACTTCTACTTCGGTAAAAATATGGCTTCGAAAAATGCCCCTTTCAGATGACCTCACGTGACATGTGATGACGTCATCATGACGTAAAAGTTCGGCACACATTGTGAGCAGTTAGGGTAAGTGTCTGCCAAGTTTAAAAGTAGCCAAACTGGCCGGAAAGAAAGAAAACGTTTACAAATGCTATGGGCAATAATCTAGCAAGTGCCCCTTTAAGATGACACCACGTGACATGTTATGACTTGATCATAACGTCATGTCAATGTTCATCTATAACACCCGGTGGCATACCTAGATATTACGTTCCAACTTAATCGGTCTTGTACTTTTGTAAATATATGGCTTCGAAAAATGCCCCTTTAAGATGACGTCACGTGACATGTGATGACGTCATCATGACGTAAAGGTTCGGCACACATTGTGAGCAGTTGGGGTAAGTGTCTGCCAAGTTTAAAAGTAGCCAAAGTGGCCGGTAAGAAAGAAAACGTTTACAAATGCTATGTGCAATATTCTGGCGACTTGAAAAAAGAATTTTTTTTATGACGTCATCATGACGTCACACAATTTGCGCTTTTTATGGCATATCTTTGAGACATACCAAAGCTATAACAAAAAGAATTTTGAAAATATCTTGTTTTGTTCGCTAGATATATTGAAAAGAATGTTACGATTCTAAAACTTCAAAAATTTAGCGACTTGAAAAAAGACTAGAAATCAACCCTTTTATAAACAGCAAGCACATAATACCCATGGTTATCAGCCCTTCCCAGAATTCCTTTGTGTTATATTGAATTTGGTCAAAATTTTGAAATGGCTCCTATTTCATACTTGAGTGAGCCACGATCATGAAATTTTGGAATTAGGTACAGGAAAATTCAACGAATACATTTTTGTAATCGGATTGACCCTTACATGCGTTAAAAAAAAAAAGATTTGTTGATGACGTCATCATGACGTCACACAATTTTCGCTTTTTAGGGCATATCTTTGAGACATACCAAAGCTGTAACAAAAATAATTTTGAAAATATCTTGTTTTGTTCGCTAGATATATTGAAAAGAATGTTACGATTTTAATACTTCAAAAATTTGGCGACTTGAAAAAAGACTAGTAATCAACCCTTTTATAAACAGCAAGCACATAATACCCATGGTTATCAGCCCTTCCCAGAATTCCTTTGTGTTATATTGAATTTGGTCTAAATTTTGAAATGGCTCCTATTTCATACTTGAGTGAGCCACGATCATGAAATTTTGGAATTGGGTACAGGAAAATTCAATATATACATTTTTGTAATCGGATTGACCCTTACATGCGTTAACAAAAAAACACATTTTTGATGACGTCATCATGACGTCACACAATTTTCGCAATTTAGGGCATATCTTTGAGACATACCAAAGCTATAAGAAAAAGAATTTTGAAAATATCTTGTTTTGTTCGCTAGATATAATTTAATGAATGTTACGATTTTCAAAATTCAAAAATTCATAAAAAATCACGTGATGACGTCATCATGACGTAAAAGTTCGGCATGCATCCTGAGTAGTTGGTCTGAGTGTCTGTTAAGTTTAAAGGCAATCGGCTGCATAAAAGTAGCCAAAGTGCCTGGCAGAAAGAAATCGTGTACAAATGCTATGGGCAAAAGTCTGAAAAAGAAGAAAAAAAAAAAACTAGAGCCAATAGTGTTTGTGGACAAACACAGGGCTGTTTCGGTTTTTTTGTGGTAGTTTGATTGTGAATTTTATAAATTTATAAATTAACAGAAAATCAACCAATGAAGTCACTCTGGCTTTTGCATGCTAGTAACAATACCTACGTATCCACCAATTTTCATGACGATGGTACCTACCCTTATACGTGTTTCAAAAAAGCACATTTTTTTATGACGTCATCATGACGTGTCGCATTTTTCACATTTATATGTATGTATCTATGACCTAACAAAGCTATTGTAAAAAGAATTTCGAAATTAATTTGTTCCGTTGATGAGATATGGCTGAAAGGTCCAAATACTTAAACATTATAGCAAACCCCAAAAAATAATAACTAGATAGCACATTTTAGCTTATTTGCACTTGCATTTCTGTAGATATATGGATTCAAATAAATGCACCTGCAGCTTTAAGATGGGGGTCACGTGACATGTGATGACGTCATAATAATGTCTGTCAATTTAAATTTATAAACCTGCTGGCCTACAATGATATAACATTTCAACTCAATCAGACTTGTACTTTTGTAGATATATGGATTTGAAAAATGCACCTGCCCCTTTAAGATGAGTGGTCACGTGACAACTGATGTCATTATAACGTCATGTCAATTTTCGTCAATAAACCTGCTGGCCTACTTAGATATTACATTTCAACTTAATCGAGCTTCTACTTTTGTAGATATATGGCTTCAAAAACTGCCCCTTTAAGATGACGTCACGTGACATGTGATGACATCATGATAATGTCATGTCAATTTTCAGCTATAAACCTACTGGGCTACCTAGATATTACTTTTCAACTTAATCAAACTTGTAATTTTGTTTATATATGGCTTCAAAAACTGCCCCTTTAAGATGACGTCACGTGACATGTGATGACATCAATCATGATAATGTCATGTGAATTTTCAGCTATAAACCTACTGGGCTACCTAGATATTACTTTTCAACTTAATCGAACTTGTACTTTTGTAGACATATGGCTTCAAAAACTGCCCCTTTAAGATGACGTCACGTGACATGTGATGACATCAATCATGATAATGTCATGTCAATTTTCAGCTATAAACCTACTGGGCTACCTAGATATTACTTTTCAACTTAATCGAACTTGTACTTTTGTAGATATATGGCTTCAAAAACTGCCCCTTTAAGATGACGTCACGTGGCATGTCATGACGTCACCATGAGGTAAAAGTTCGGCACACATTGTGAGCAGTTAGTCTAAGTGTCTGCCAAGTCTCAAAGTACCCAAAGTGCCGGTAAGAAAGAAAACGTGTACAAATGCTATAGGCAATAATCTAGCGAGTGCCCCTTTAAGATGACACCACGTGACATGTTATGACTTGATCATCACGTCGTGTCAATTTTCATCTATAACACCAGGTGGCATACCTAGATATTACGTTCCAACTGAATCGGACTTGTACTTTTGTAGATATATGGCTTCGAAAAATGCCCCTTTAAGATGACGTCACGTGACACGTGATGACGTCATCATGACGTAAAAGTTCGGCACACATTGTGAGCAGTTGGGGTAAGTGTCTGCCAAGTTTAAAAGTAGCCAATGTGGCCGGTAAGAAAGAACGTTTACAAATGCTATGGGCAATATTCTATCAACTTGAAAAAAGAATTTTTTTATGACGTCATCATGACGTCACACAATTTTCGTTTTTTAGGGCATATCTTTGAGACATACCAAAGCTATAACAAAAAGAATTTTGAAAATATCTTGTTTTGTTCGCTAGATATATTGAAAAGAATGTTACGATTTAAAAAAATTAAAGATTCAGCGACTTGAAAAAAGACTAGAAATCAACCCCTTTTATAAACATCAAGCACATAATAGCCATGGTTATCTGCCCGTCCCAGAATTCCTTTGTGTTATATTGAATTTGGTCTAAATTTTGAAATGGCTGTCATTTCTTACTTGAGTGAGCTACGATCATGAAATTTTGGAAATGGGTACAGGAAAATTCAATGTATACATTTTTGTAATCGGATTGACCCTTACATGCGTTTAAAAAAAAACATATTTTTGATGACGTCATCATGACGTCACACAATTTTCGCTTTTTAGGGCATATCTTTGAGACATACCAAAGCTATAACAAAAAGAATTTTGAAAATATCTTGTTTTGTTCGCTAGATATATTGAAAAGAATGTTACGATTTTAATACTTCAAAAATTCAGCGACTTGAAAAAAGACTAGAAATCAACCCCTTTTATAAACAGCAAGCTCATAATAGCCATGGTTATCAGCCCGTCCCAGAATTCCTTTGTGTTATATTGAATTTGGTCTAAATTTTGAAATGGCTGTTATTTCTTACTTGAGTGAGCCACGATCATGAAATTTTGGAATTGGGTACAGAAAAATACAATGTATACATTTTTGTAATCAGATTGACCCTTACATGCGTTTAAAAAAAAAAATATTGTTGATGACGTCATCATGACGTCACACAATTTTCGCCATTTAGGGCATATCTTTGAGACATACCAAAGCTGTAACAAAAAGAATTTTGAAAATATCTTGTTTTGTTCGCTAGATATATTGAAAAGAATGTTACGATTTTAAAACTTCAAAAATTCAGCGACTTGAAAAAAGACTAGAAATCAACCCCTTTTATAAACAGCAAGCTCATAATAGCCATGGTTATCAGCCCGTCCCAGAATTCCTTTGTGTTATATTGAATTTGGTCTAAATTTTGAAATGGCTGTCATTTCTTACTTGAGTGAGCCACGATCATGAAATTTTGGAATTGGGTACAGAAAAATACAATGTATACATTTTTGTAATCGGATTGACCCTTACATGCGTTTAAAAAAAAAATATTGTTGATGACGTCATCATGACGTCACACAATTTTCGCCATTTAGGGCATATCTTTGAAACATACCAAAGCTGTAACAAAAATAATTTTGAAAATATCTTGTTTTGTTCGCTAGATATATTGAAAAGAATGTTACGATTTTAAAACTTCAAAAATTCAGCGACTTGAAAAAAGACTAGAAATCAACCCCTTTTATAAACAGCAAGCTCATAATAGCCATGGTTATCAGCCCGTCCCAGAATTCCTTTGTGTTATATTGAATTTGGTCTAAATTTTGAAATGGCTGTCATTTCTTACTTGAGTGAGCCACGATCATGAAATTTTGGAATTGGGTACAGAAAAATACAATGTATACATTTTTGTAATCGGATTGACCCTTACATGCGTTAAAAAAAAAACATATTTTTGATGACGTCATCATGACGTCACACAATTTTCGCCTTTTAGGGCATATCTTTGAGACATACCAAAGCTATAACAAAAAGAATTTTGAAAATATCTTGTTTTGTTCGCTAGATATATTGAAAAGAATGTTACGATTTTAATACTTCAAAAATTCAGCGACTTGAAAAAAGACTAGAAATCAACCCCTTTTATAAACAGCAAGCTCATAATAGCCATGGTTATCAGCCCGTCCCAGAATTCCTTTGTGTTATATTGAATTTGGTCTAAATTTTGAAATGGCTGTCATTTCTTACTTGAGTGAGCCACGATCATGAAATTTTGGAATTGGGTACAGGAAAATTCAATATATACATTTTTGTAATCAGATTGACCCTTACATGCGTTAAAAAAAAAAAGCATTTTTGATGACGTCATCATGACGTCACACAGTTTTCGCTTTTTAGGGCATATCTTTGAGACATACCAAAGCTATAAGAAAAAGAATTTTGAGAATATCTTGTTTTGTTCGCTAGATATAATTTAATGAATGTTACGATTTTCAAAATTCAAAAATTCATAAAAAATCACGTGATGACGTCATCATGACGTAAAAGTTCGGCATACATTCTGAGCAGTTGGTCTAAGTGTCTGTTAAGTTTAAAGGCAATCGGCTGCATAAAACTAGCCAAAGTCCCTGGCAGAAAGAAATCGTGTACAAACGCTATGGGCAAAAAGTCTGAAAAAGAAGAAAAAAAAACTAGACGGACGGTGTTTGTGGACAAACACAGGGCTGTTTCGCTTTTTATTTTTTTTAGTTTGGATGTGAAATGTGAATACAATAATTAAAGTTCGTCAAACAATCGCGCTCCTGCCAGTTTTCTTTGTTAGACTTTGAAAATGATTAAAGTTGTTTGTAATAGTCACTTGTGATGACGTAAAAATAACGTAATGTAAATTTTCATCTGTAAACTTGCTGACCTACCTAGATATTACATTTAAAATAATCAAACTTGTACTTTTGTAGATATACAATGTATGGCTTCAAAAACTGCCCCTTTAAGATAACGTCACGTGACATGTGATGACGTCATCATAACGTCATGTCAATTTTCATCTATAAACCTGCTTGCCTACCCGACTATATATTACATTTCAAATAAATCGGAGCTGTACTTTTGTAGATATATGGCTTCGAAAAATGCCGCTTTAAGATAATGACACGAAACAAGTGATGACGTAATCATGACATCATAATTTTTTTAATTTAAAATACCTACTGGGCTACCTAGATATTACTTTTGAACTTAATCGGACTTGTACTTTTGTTTATATATGGCTTCAAAAACTGCACCTTTAAGATGACGTCATGTAACATGTGATGACATCATAATAATGTCATGTAAATTTTCATCTATAAACCTATTGGGCAACCTAGATATTACTTTTCAACTTAATCAGACATGTACTTCTTAATATATATGGATTCAAAAACTGCCCCTTTAAGATGACGTCACGTAACATGTGATGATGTCATCATAACGTAATGTCAATTTTCATCTATAAACCTACTAGGCTACCTGGATATTACTTTTCAACTTAATCGGACTTGTACTTTTGTAGATATATAGCTTTGAAAAAATGCCCATTTAATATGACGTCACGTGACATGTGATGACATCATCATGACGTAAAAGTTTGGCACACATTGTGAGCAGTTGGGGTAAGTGTCTACCAAGTTTAAAAGTAGCCAAAGTGGCCGGTAAGAAAGTAAACGTTTAAAAATGCTATGGGCAATAATCTAGCAAGTGCCCCTTTAAGATGACACCACGTGACATGTTATGACTTGATCATAACGTTATGTCCATGTTTATCTATAACACCCGGTGGCATACCTAGATATTACGTTCCAACTTAATCGGACTTGTACTTTTGTAGATATATGGCTTCGAAAAATGCCCCTTTAAGATGACGTCACGTGACATGTGATGACGTCATCATAACATCATGTCAATGTTCATCTATAACACCCGGTGGCATACCTAGATATTACGTTTCAACTTAATCGGACTTGTACTTTTGTAGATATATGGCTTCGAAAAAATGCCCCTTTAAGATGACGTCACGTGACATGTGATGACGTCATCATGACGTAAAAGTTCGGCACACATTGTTAGCAGTTGGTGTAAGTGTCTGCCAAGTTTAAAAGTAGCCAAAGTGGCCGGTAAGAAAGAAAACGTTTACAAATGCTATGTGCAATATTCTAGCGACTTGAAAAAAGAATTTTTTTTATGACGTCATCATGACGTCACACAATTTGCGCTTTTTATGGCATATCTTTGAGACATACCAAAGCTATAACAAAAAGAATTTTGAAAATATCTTGTTTTGTTCGCTAGATATATTGAAAAGAATGTTACGATTCTAAAACTTCAAAAATTTAGCGACTTGAAAAAAGACTAGAAATCAATCCCTTTTATAAACAGCAAGCACATAATACCCATGGTTATCAGCCCTTCCCAGAATTCCTTTGTGTTATATTGAATTTGGTCTACATTTTGAAATGGCTCCTATTTCATACTTGAGTGAGCCACGATCATGAAATTTTGGAATTAGGTACAGGAAAATTCAACGAATACATTTTTGTAATCGGATTGACCCTTACATGCGTTTAAAAAAAAAAGATTTGTTGATGACGTCATCATGACGTCACACAATTTTCGCTTTTTAGGGCATATCTTTGAGACATACCAAAGCTGTAACAAAAATAATTTTGAAAATATCTTGTTTTGTTCGCTAGATATATTGAAAAGAATGTTACGATTTTAATACTTCAAAAATTTAGCGACTTGAAAAAAGACTAGAAATCAACCCCTTTTATAAACAGCAAGCACATAATACCCATGGTTATCAGCCCTTCCCAGAATTCCTTTGTGTTATATTGAATTTGGTCTAAATTTTGAAATGGCTCCTATTTCATACTTGAGTGAGCCACGATCATGAAATTTTGGAATTAGGTACAGGAAAATTTAATGTATACATTTTTGTAATCGGATTGACCCTTACATGCGTTTACAAAAAAACATATTTTTGATGACGTCATCATGACGTCACACAATTTTCGCAATTTAGGGCATATCTTTGAGACATACCAAAGCTATAAGAAAAAGAATTTTGAAAATATCTTGTTTTGTTCGCTAGATATAATTTAATGAATGTTACGATTTTCAAAATTCAAAAATTCATAAAAAATCACGTGATGACGTCATCATGACGTAAAAGTTCGGCATGCATGCTGAGCAGTTGGTCTAAGTGTCTGTTAAGTTTAAAGGCAATCGGCTGCATAAAAGTAGCCAAAGTCCCTGGCAGAAAGAAATCGTGTACAAACGCTATGGGCAAAAGTCTGAAAAAGAAAAAAAAAAAAAACTAGACGGACGGTGTTTGTGGACAAACACAGGGCTGTTTCGTTTTTTGTTTTTTTTTATTTGGATGTGAAATGTGAATACAATAATTAAACTTCGTCAAACAATCGCGCTCCTGCCAGTTTTCTTTGTTAGACTTTGAAAATAATTTAAGTTGTTTGTAATAGTCACTTGTGATGACGTCATCATAACGTAATGTAAATTTACATCTGTAAACTTGCTGACCTACCTAGATATTACATTTAAAATAATCGAACTTGTACTTTTGTAGATATACAATTTATGGCTTTAAAAACTGCCCCTTTAAGATAACGTCACGTGACATGTGATGACGTCATCATAACGTCACGTCAATTTTCATCTATAAACCTGCTTGCCTACCCGACTATATATTACATTTCAAATAAATCGGACCTGTACTTTTGTAGATTTATGGCTTCGAAAAATGCCCCTTTAAGATAATGACACGAAACAAGTGATGACGTAATCATGACATCATCAATTGTTTTATTTAAAATACCTACTGGGCTACCTAGATATTACTTTTGAACTTAATCGGACTTGTACTTTTGTTTATATATGGCTTCAAAAACTGCACCTTTAAGATGACGTCATGTGACATGTGATGACATCATAATAATGTCATGTCAATTTTCATCTATAAACCTATTGGGCTACCTAGATATTACTTTTCAACTTAATCGGACTTGTACTTTTGTTTATGGCTTCAAACACTGCCCCTTTAAGATGACGTCACGTGACGTGTGATGACATCATCATCATAATGTCATGTCAATTTTCGTCCATAAACCTGCAGACCTACCTGGATATTACATTTCAACTTAATCGAACTTGTACTTTTGTTTATATATGGCTTCAAAAACTGCCCCTTTAAGATGACGTCACGTGACATGTGATGACGTCATCATAACATCATGTCAATGTTCATCTATAACACCCGGTGGCATACCTAGATATTACGTTTCAACTTAATCGGACTTGTACTTTTGTAGATATATGGCTTCGAAAAAATGCCCTTTTAAGATGACGTCACGTGACATGTGATGACGTCATCATGACGTAAAAGTTCGGCAGACATTGTGAGCAGTTGGTGTAAGTGTCTGCCAAGTTTAAAAGTAGCCAAAGTGGCCGGTAAGAAAGAAAACGTTTACAAATGCTATGGGCAATATTCTAGCAACTTGAAAAAATAATTTATTTATGACGTCATCATGACGTCACACAATTTTCGCTTTTTAGGGCATATCTTTGAGACATACCAAAGCTATAACAAAAAGAATTTTGAAAATGTCTTGTTTTGTTCGCTAGATATATTGAAAAGAATGTTACGATTTAAGAAATTCAAAAATTCAGCGACTTGAAAAAAGACTACAAATCAACCCCTTTTATAAACAGCAAGCACATAATAGCCATGGTTATCAACCCGTCCCAGAATTCCTTTGTGTTATATTGAATTTGGTCTAAATTTTGAAATGGCTGTCATTTCTTACTTGAGTGAGCCACGATCATGAAATTTTGGAATTACGTACAGAAAAATTCAATGAATACACTTTTGTAATCGGATTGACCCTTACATGCGTTTAAAAAAAAAGATTTGTTGATGACGTCATCATGACGTCACACAATTTTCGCTTTTTAGGGCATATCTTTGAGACATACCAAAGCTGTAACAAAAATAATTTTGAAAATATCTTGTTTTGTTCGCTAGATATATTAAAAAGAATGTTACGATTTTAAAACTTCAAAAATTTAGCGACTTGAAAAAAGACTAGAAATCAACCCCTTTTATAAACAGCAAGCACAAAATACCCATGGTTATCAGCCCTTCCCAGAATTCCTTTGTGTTATATTGAATTTGGTCTAAATTTTGAAATGGCTCCTATTTCATACTTGAGTGAGCCACGATCATGAAATTTTGGAATTAGGTACAGGAAAATTCAATGTATACATTTTTGTAATCGGATTGACCCTTACATGCGTTAACAAAAAAACACATTTTTGATGACGTCATCATGACGTCACACAATTTTCGTAATTTAGGGCATATCTTTGAGACATACCAAAGCTATAAGAAAAAGAATTTTGAAAATATCTTGTTTTGTTCGCTAGATATAATTTAATAAATGTTACGATTTTCAAAATTCAAAAATTCATAAAAAATCACGTGATGAAGTCATCATGACGTAAAAGTTCGGCATGCATCCTGAGCAGTTGGTCTAAGTGTCTGGTAAGTTTAAAGGCAATCGGCTGCATAAAAGTAGCCAAAGTGCCTGGCAGAAAGAAAACGTGTACAAATGCTATGGGCAAAAAGTCTGAAAAAGAAAAAAAAAAAAAAGAAAAAAACTAGAGGCAAGTGTTTGTGGACAAACACAGGGCTGTTTCGATTTTTTTTATTGTTAGTTTGGATGTCAAATGTGTATGCAATATTTAAAGTTGTTTGTTAGTTAGCAATGACGGAGGGATGAAGATGTTGTTATTGGATGTGTGAAGGATTGGTTTAAAAAAAGGAATCGTGTACAAATGCTATGGGAAATAGCCTAGCGAATGCCCCTTTAAGATGACATCACATAACATGTAATGACTTCATCATAACGTCATGTCAATTTTCATCTATGACACCGGGTGGCATACCTAAGTGGTGTGTTTCAACTGAATCGGACTTGTACATTTGTAGATATATGGCTTCGAAAAATGCCCCTTTAAGATGACATCACGTGACATGTGATGACGTCATCATGACGTAAAAGTTAGGCACACATTCTGAGCAGTTGGGGTAAGTGTCTGCCAAGTTTAAAAGTAGCCAAACTGGCCGGTAAGAAAGAAAACGTTTACAAATGCTATGGGCAATAATCTAGCGAGTGCCCCTTTAAGATGACACCACGTGACATGTTATGACTTGATCATAACGTCATGTCAATGTTCATCTAACACCCGGTGGCATACCTAGATATTACGTTCCAACTTAATCGGACTTGTACTTTTGTAGATATATGGCTTCGAAAAATGCTCCTTTAAGATGACGTCACATGACATGTGATGTCGTCATCATGACGTAAAGGTTCGGCACACATTGTGAGCAGTTGGAGTAAGTGTCTGCTCAGTTTAAAAGTAGCCAAAGTGGCCGGTAAGAAAGAAAAAGTTTACAAATGCTATGGGCAATATTCTAGCGACTTGAAAAAAGATTTTTTTTTATGACGTCATCATGACGTCACACAATTTTCGCTTTTTAGGGCATATCTTTGAGACATACCAAAGCTATAACAAAAAGAATTTTGAAAATATCTTGTTTTGTTCGCTAGATATAGTGAAAAGAATGTTACAATTATAAAACTTCAAGAATTCAGCGACTTGAAAAAAGACTACAAATCAACCCTTTTTATAAACAGCATGCACATTTAAGCCATGGTTATCAGCCCTTCCTAGAATTCCTTTGTGTTATATTGAATTTGGTCTACATTTTGAAATGGCTCCTATTTCTTACTTGAGTGAGCCACGATCACGAAATTTTGGAATTAGGTACAGGAAAATTCAATGTATACATTTTTGTAATCAGATTGACCCTTACATGCGTTTAAAAAAAAATATTGTTGATGACGTCATCATGACGTCACACAATTTTCGCCATTTAGGGCATATCTTTGAGACATACCAAAGCTGTAACAAAAATAATTTTGAAAATATCTTGTTTTGTTCGCTAGATATATTGAAAAGAATGTTACGATTTTAAAACTTCAAAAATTCAGCGACTTGAAAAAAGACTAGAAATCAACCCCTTTTATAAACAGCAAGCTCATAATAGCCATGGTTATCAGTCCGTCCCAGAATTCCTTTGTGTTATATTGAATTTGGTCTAAATTTTGAAATGGCTGTCATTTCTTACTTGAGTGAGCCACGATCATGAAATTTTGGAATTGGGTACAGAAAAATACAATGTATACATTTTTGTCATCAGATTGACCCTTACATGCGTTAAAAAAAAAAAATATTGTTGATGACGTCATCATGACGTCACACAATTTTCGCCATTTAGGGCATATCTTTGAGACATACCAAAGCTGTAACAAAAATAATTTTGAAAATATCTTGTTTTGTTCGCTAGATATATTGAAAAGAATGTTACGATTTTAGAACTTCAAAAATTCAGCGACTTGAAAAAAGACTAGAAATCAACCCCTTTTATAAACAGCAAGCTCATAATAGCCATGGTTATCAGCCCGTCCCAGAATTCCTTTGTGTTATATTGAATTTGGTCTAAATTTTGAAATGGCTGTCATTTCTTACTTGAGTGAGCCACGATCATGAAATTTTGGAATTGGGTACAGAAAAATACAATGTATACATTTTTGTAATCGGATTGACCCTTACATGCGTTAAAAAAAAAAAACATTTTTGATGACGTCATCATGACGTCACACAATTTTCGCTTTTTAAGGCATATCTTTGAGACATACCAAAGCTATAAGAAAAAGAATTTTGAAAATATCTTGTTTTGTTCGCTAGATATAATTTAATGAATGTTACGATTTTCAAAATTCAAAAATTCATAAAAAATCACGTGATTACGTCATCATGACGTAAAAGTTCGGCATACATTCTGAGCAGTTGGTCTAAGTGTCTGTTAAGTTTAAAGGCAATCGGCTGCATAAAAGTAGCCAAAGTGCCTGGCAGAACGAAAACGTGTACAAAGTCTATGGGCAAAAAGTCTGAAAAAGAAGCAAAAAAAACTAGACATGTTATGTGTTTGTCCCGTGGACAAACACAGGGCTGTTTCGTGTTTTTTTTATTGTGTTAGTTAGTCAAATGTTTATACAATAATTAACGTTATTGGATGTGTGAAGGATTGGTTTAAAGAAAGAAATCGAGTACAAATGTTATGGGGAATAGTGTAGCGAATGCTCCTTTAAAATGACATCACGTGACATGTGATCACTTCATAACGTCAAGTCAATGTTCACCTATAACACCCGGTGGCATACCTAGATACATGTTTGAACTTAATCGGACTTGTACTTTTGTAGATATATGGCTTTGAAAAATGCCTCTTTAAGATGACGTCACGTGACATGTGATGATGTCATCATGACGTAAAAGTTCGACACACATTCTGAGCAGTTGGTCTAAGTGTCTGCCAATTTGAAAAGTACCCAAAGTGCCAATAAGAAAAAAGTGTACAAATGCTATGGGCAATAGTCTAGCGAATGCTCCTTTAAGATGACATCACGTGACATGTGATGTCATCATAACGTTATGTCAACTTTCATCTATAACACACCGTGTAGCATACTTAGATATTACGTTTCAACTTAATCGGACTTGTACTTTTGTAGATACACAATGTATGGCTACGAAAAATGCCCTTTTAAGATGACGTCAAGTTGACATGTGATGACGTCATCATGACATAAAAGTTCGACACACATTCTGAGCAGTTGGTCTAAGTGTCTGCCAATTTTAAAAGTACCCAAAGTGCCAGTAAGAAAAAAACATGTACAAATGCAATAGTCTAGCGAATGCCCCTTTAAGATGACATCACGTGACATGTGATGACATCATGATAATGTCATGTCAATTTCCATCTATAAACCTACTGGCCTACCTAGATATTACGTTTCAACTTAATTGAACTTGTACTTTTGTTGATATATGGCTTCCAAAACTGCCCCTTTAAGATGACGTCACGTGACATGTGATGACGTCGTCCTATTGTCATGTTTATTTTCATCTATGAACCTGCAGACCTACCTGGATATTACATTTCAACTTAATCGAATTTGTACTTTTGTAGATATATGGCTTCAAAACTGCCCCTTTAAGATGACGTCACGTGACATGTGATGACATCAATCATGATAATGTCATGTCAATTTTCAGCTATAAACCTACTGGGCTACCTAGATATTACTTTTCAACTTAATCGAACTTGTACTTTTGTAGATATATAGCTTCAAAAACTGCCCCTTTAAGATGACGTCACGTGGCATGTGATGACGTCATCATGTATGTCTGTAATTCAAAAAGAATGTTATAAGACGCCTGATTGTTTCTGTGCTTTTCACTGAATGCACTTGTTAAATACACAACTTTTTCTCTTCAACATTTTGTTTTCAGGCTTGTATTGGAGTAACTTGCCTCTCAAATTTGAATCTATATTAATATTATGTGATATGTTCTTGATAAAAATGGATGTTGACATTGTGGCACGTAGGAAGCAATAAAAAAAATTCTTTGAAAACAAGACCTTTGAATAAAGAGAGTTATTTAATGAAGTCTTACTAGTATATTTTTATTACAGTATATAATTGAAAGAAAATACGGTCTTATTAACCCTAATAGTCCTGAATTCTCCAATTGTAATATGATTTTCCACACACCCTAGGGAGGTACAGTTAAATGCAAGGAAAGTTCGACATAATCTTACTGGTCAAAAGTTTCTCTGCCACAATTGACAAACCTGTCAACTTTTTAGCGCAAGAGGGCGGTAGTACTTAAAAAAATACTCCTCTGGTTGTGTTTAGTGAACTGTAGAGGGCAGCATACGAGTTTACTGGTAAAAACTCATTCACGGATTTTGTCCGGTGGCGCCTAGCACTGTATACCAAACTTAACTAACAATTTAAGGCAAACACACACATAGAGCGGTGGGTGAGAGCGAAGCATACCCCATGTAGTGTTTGAAAACGGAAAACCAGTAATTAACGCAACACACCTTAAAGAATAGACGGCTGAAACAAACTTTATTTGAGCAGTAGAAAATCACAGAACGCATTTTGTTTAATACATTGGGAATTATAAACTGGAAATTAAATGTAAGGTAATCCAAAAGACGATTGAGACAACATTTACTTGAGTGGAACAAAATACAACAATTATTTTTGAAAATTATGTTAAATCCTCCCAAATCACAGAACGCAAAACTTGTTTACCTATGACGTAAAAAACATATTTCAAAAAGAATTACAATAAGAATTTGGAAAGAATGTTATAAGACGCATGATTGTTTCTGTGCTTTTCACTGAATGCACTTGTTAAATACACAACTTTTTCTCTTCAACATTTTGTTTTCAGGCTTGTATTGGAGTAACTTGCCTCTCAAATTTGAATCTTTATTAATATTATGTGATATGTTCTTGATAAAAATGCATGTTGACATTGTGGCACGTAGGAAGCAATAAAAAGAATTCTTTGAAAACAAGACCTTTGAATAAAGAGAGTTATTTAATGAAGTCTTACTGGTATATTTTTATTACAGTATATAATTGAAAGAAAATACGGTCTTATTAACCCTAATAGTCCTGAATTCTCCAATTGTAATATGATTTTCCACACACCCTAGGGAGGTACAGTTAAATGCAAGGAAAGTTCGACATAATCTTACTGGTCAAAAGTTTCTCTGCCACAATTGACAAACCTGTCAACTTTTTAGCGCAAGAGGGCGGTAGTACTTAAAAAAATACTCCTCTGGTTGTGTTTAGTGAACTGTAGAGGGCAGCATACGAGTTTACTGGTAAAAACTCATTCACGGATTTTGTCCGGTGGCGCCTAGCACTGTATACCAAACTTAACTAACAATTTAAGGCAAACACACACATAGAGCGGTGGGTGAGAGCGAAGCATACCCCATGTAGTGTTTGAAAACGGAAAACCAGTAATTAACGCAACACACCTTAAAGAATAGACGGCTGAAACAAACTTTATTTGAGCAGTAGAAAATCACAGAACGCATTTTGTTTAATACATTGGGAATTATAAACTGGAAATTAAATGTAAGGTAATCCAAAAGACGATTGAGACAACATTTACTTGAGTGGAACAAAATACAACAATTATTTTTGAAAATTATGTTAAATCCTCCCAAATCACAGAACGCAAAACTTGTTTACCTATGACGTAAAAAACATATTTCAAAAAGAATTACAATAAGAATTTGGAAAGAATGTTATAAGACGCATGATTGTTTCTGTGCTTTTCACTGAATGCACTTGTTAAATACACAACTTTTTCTCTTCAACATTTTGTTTTCAGGCTTGTATTGGAGTAACTTGCCTCTCAAATTTGAATCTTTATTAATATTATGTGATATGTTCTTGATAAAAATGCATGTTGACATTGTGGCACGTAGGAAGCAATAAAAAGAATTCTTTGAAAACAAGACCTTTGAATAAAGAGAGTTATTTAATGAAGTCTTACTGGTATATTTTTATTACAGTATATAATTGAAAGAAAATACGGTCTTATTAACCCTAATAGTCCTGAATTCTCCAATTGTAATATGATTTTCCACACACCCTAGGGAGGTACAGTTAAATGCAAGGAAAGTTCGACATAATCTTACTGGTCAAAAGTTTCTCTGCCACAATTGACAAACCTGTCAACTTTTTAGCGCAAGAGGGCGGTAGTACTTAAAAAAATACTCCTCTGGTTGTGTTTAGTGAACTGTAGAGGGCAGCATACGAGTTTACTGGTAAAAACTCATTCACGGATTTTGTCCGGTGGCGCCTAGCACTGTATACCAAACTTAACTAACAATTTAAGGCAAACACACACATAGAGCGGTGGGTGAGAGCGAAGCATACCCCATGTAGTGTTTGAAAACGGAAAACTAGTAATTAACGCAACACACCTTGAAGAATAGACGGCTGAAACAAACTTTATTTGAGCAGTAGAAAATCACAGAACGCATTTTTTTTAATACATTGGGAATTATAAACTGGAAATTAAAAGTAAGGTAATCCAAAATACGATTGAGACAACATTTACTTGAGTGGAACAAAATACAACAACTATTTTTGAAAATTATGTTAAATCCTCCCAAATCACAGAACGTAAAACTTGTTTACCTAAAAAACCTATTTCAAAAAGAATTACAATAAGAATTTCGAAATTAGCATGTTCAGTTGATGAGATAGGCCTTATAGCTTAAAGATTCAAAAGTAAAAAAATTACTATAAAATCATATGATGACGTCACCATAACGTCGCATCAATTTTCATATATAACACATGCCGGCCTACAAGCATTCCTGACACAAAATTGTTTAAGATAATCTACTGGGCTACCTAGATATTACTTTTCAACTTAATCTGACTTCTACTTCGGTAAAAGTATGGCTTCGAAAAATTCCCCTTTCAGATGACGTCACGTGACATGTGATGACGTCACCATGACGTAAAGGTTCGGCACACATTGTGAGCAGTTGGGGTAAGTGTCTGCCAAGTTTAAAAGTAGCCAAAGTGGCCGGTAAGAAAGAAAACGTTTACAAATGCTATGGGCAATATTCTAGCGACTTGAAAAAAGATTTTTTTTATGACGTCATCATGACGTCACACAATTTTCGCTTTTTAGGGCATATCTTTGAGACATACCAAAGCTATAACAAAAAGAATTTTGAAAATATCTTGTTTTGTTCGCTAGATATATTGAAAAGAATGTTACGATTCCAAAAATTTAACAATTCAGCGACTTGAAAAAAGACTACAAATCAACCCTTTTTATAAACAGCATGCTCATTTAAGCCATGGTTATCTGCCCTTCCCAGAATTCCTTTGTGTTATATTGAATTTGGTCTAAATTTTGAAATGGCTCCTATTTCTTACTTGAGTGAGCCACGATCATGAAATTTTGGAATTAGGTACAGAAAAATTCAATGTATACATTTTTGTAATCGGATTGACCCTTACATGCGTTAAAAAAAAAAAATATTGTTCATGACGTCATCATGACGTCACACAATTTTCGCCTTTTAGGGCATATCTTTGAGACATACCAAAGCTGTAACAAAAATAATTTTGAAAATATCTTGTTTTGTTCGCTAGATATATTGAAAAGAATGTTACGATTTTAAAACTTCAAAAATTCAGCGACTTGAAAAAAGACTAGAAATCAACCCCTTTTATAAACAGCAAGCTCATAATAGCCATGGTTATCAGCCCGTCCCAGAATTCCTTTGTGTTATATTGAATTTGGTCTAAATTTTGAAATGGCTGTCATTTCTTACTTGAGTGAGCCACGATCATGAAATTTTGGAATTGGGTACAGAAAAATACAATGTATACATTTTTGTAATCGGATTGACCCTTACATGCGTTAAAAAAAAAAAAAATTTTTGATGACGTCATCATGACGTCACACAATTTTCGCCTTTTAGGGCATATCTTTGAGACATACCAAAGCTATAACAAAAATAATTTTGAAAATATCTTGTTTTGTTCGCTAGATATATTGAAAAGAATGTTACGATTTTAATACTTCAAAAATTCAGCGACTTGAAAAAAGACTAGAAATCAACCCCTTTTATAAACAGCAAGCTCATAATAGCCATGGTTATCAGCCCGTCCCAGAATTCCTTTGTGTTATATTGAATTTGGTCTAAATTTTGAAATGGCTGTCATTTGTTACTTGAGTGAGCCACGATCATGAAATTTTGGAATTGGGTACAGAAAAATACAATGTATACATTTTTGTAATCAGATTGACCCTTACATGCGTTAAAAAAAAAAAGCATTTTTGATGACGTCATCATGACGTCACACAATTTTCGCTTTTTAAGGCATATCTTTGAGACATACCAAAGCTATAAGAAAAAGAATTTTGAAAATATCTTGTTTTGTTCGCTAGATATAATTTAATGAATGTTACGATTTTCAAAATTCAAAAATTCATAAAAAATTACGTGATGACGTCATCATGACGTAAAAGTTCGGCATGCATCCTGAGCAGTTGGTCTAAGTGTCTGTTAAATTTAAAGGCAATCGGCTGCATAAAAGTAGCCAAAGTGCCTGGCAGAAAGAAAACGTGTACAAATGCTATGGGCAAAAAGTCTGAAAAAGAAAAAAAAAAAAAAAAAAAAAAAAAAAAAAAAAAAAAAAAAAATCTTAACGAAAACAAGGGCTGTTTCGAAAAACTTTCGAAACAGCCAAAAAAAAAAAAAAAGAAAAAAAAAAAAATCTTAACGAAAACAAGGGCTGTTTCGAAAAACTTTCGAAACAGCCAAAAAAAAAAAAAAAAGAAAAAAAAAAAAATCTTAACGAAAACAAGGGCTGTTTCGAAAAACTTTCGAAACAGCCAAAAAAGAAAAAAAAAAAAATCTTAACGAAAACAAAGGCTGTTTCGAAAAACTTTCGAAACAGCCAAAAAGAAAAAAAAAAAAATCTTAACGAAAACAAGGGCTGTTTCGAAAAACTTTCGAAACAGCCAAAAAAAAAAATCTTAACGAAAACAAGGGCTGTTTCGGAAAACTTCCGAAACAGCCAAAAAGAAAAAAAAAAGAAAAACTAGACGGACGGTGTTTGTGGACAAACACAGGGCTGTTTCTTTTTTTTTTTTTTTAGTTTGGATGTGAAATGTGAATACAATAATTAAACTTCGTCAAACAATCGCGCTCCTGCCAGTTTTCTTTGTTAGACTTTGAACATAATTTAAGTTGTTTGTAATAGTCACTTGTGATGACGTCATCATAACGTAATGTAAATTTACATCTGTAAACTTGCTGACCTACCTAGATATTACATTTAAAATAATCGAACTTGTACTTTTGTAGATATACAATGTATGGCTTTAAAAACTGCCCCTTTAAGATAACGTCACGTGACATGTGATGACGTCATCATAACGTCACGTCAATTTTCATCTATAAACCTGCTTGCCTACCCGACTATATATTACATTTCAAATCAATCGGACCTGTACTTTTGTAGATTTATGGCTTCGAAAAATGCCCCTTTAAGATAATGACACGAAACAAGTGATGACGTAATCATGACATCATCAATTTTTTTATTTAAAATACCTACTGGGCTACCTAGATATTACTTTTGAACTTAATCGGACTTGTACTTTTGTTTATATATGGCTTCAAAAACTGCCCCTTTAAGATGACGTCATGTGACATGTGATGACGTCATCATGACGTAAAAGTTCGGCACACATTGTGAGCAGTTGGTGTAAGTGTCTGCCAAGTTTAAAAGTAGCCAAAGTGGCCGGTAAGAAAGAAAACGTTTACAAATGCTATGTGCAATATTCTAGCGACTTGAAAAAAGAATTGTTTTGATGACGTCATCATGACGTCACACAATTTGCGCTTTTTAGGGCATATCTTTGAAACATACCAAAGCTATAACAAAAAGAATTTTGAAAATATCTTGTTTTGTTCGCTAGATATATTGAAAAGAATGTTACGATTCCAAAAATTTAACAATTCAGCGACTTGAAAAAAGACTACAAATCAACCCTTTTTATAAACAGCATGCTCATTTAAGCCATGGTTATCCGCCCTTCCCAGAATTCCTTTGTGTTATATTGAATTTGGTCTAAATTTTGAAATGGCTGTCATTTCTTACTTGAGTGAGCCACGATCACGAAATTTTGGAATTAGGTACAGGAAAATTCAATGTATACATTTTTGTAATCGGATTGACCCTTACATGTGTTAAAAAAAAAAATATTGTTGATGACGTCATCATGACGTCACACAATTTTCGCCATTGAGGGCATATCTTTGAGACATACCAAAGCTGTAACAAAAATAATTTTGAAAATATCTTGTTTTGTTCGCTAGATATATTGAAAAGAATGTTACGATTTTAAAACTTCAAAAATTCAGCGACTTGAAAAAAGACTACAAATCAACCCCTTTTATAAACAGCAAGCTCATAATAGCCATGGTTATCAGCCCGTCCCAGAATTCCTTTGTGTTATATTGAATTTGGTCAAAATTTTGAAATGGCTGTTATTTCTTACTTGAGTGAGCCACGATCATGAAATTTTGGAATTGGGTACAGAAAAATACAATGTATACATTTTTGTAATCAGATTGACCCTTACATGCGTTTAAAAAAAAAAATATTGTTGATGACGTCATCATGACGTCACACAATTTTCGCCATTTAGGGCATATCTTTGAGACATACCAAAGCTGTAACAAAAATAATTTTTAAAATATCTTGTTTTGTTCGCTAGATATATTGAAAAGAATGTTACGATTTTAATACTTCAAAAATTCAGCGACTTGAAAAAAGACTAGAAATCAACCCCTTTTATAAACAGCAAGCACATAATAGCCATGGTTATCTTCCCGTCCCAGAATTCCTTTGTGTTATATTGAATTTGGTCTAAATTTTGAAATGGCTGTCATTTCTTACTTGAGTGAGCCACGATCATGAAATTTTGGAATTGGGTACAGGAAAATTCAATGTATACATTTTTGTAATCGAATTGACCCTTACATGCGTTTACAAAAAAACATATTTTTGATGACGTCATCATGACGTCAAACAATTTTCGCTTTTTAGGGCATATCTTTGAGACATACCAAAGCTATAACAAAAAGAATTTTGAAAATATCTTGTTTTGTTCGCTAGATATAATTTAATGAATGTTACGATTTTCAAATTTCAAAAATTCATAAAAAATCACGTGATGACGTCATCATGACGTAAAAGTTCAGCATGCATTCTGAGCAGTTGGTCTAAGTGTCTGTTAAGTTTAAAGGCAATCGGCTGCATCAAAGTAGCAAAAGTGCCTGGTAGAAAGAAAACGTGTACAAATGCTATGGGCAAAAAGTCTGAAAAAGAAGCAAAAAAAAAAAAAAACTAGAGGCAAGTGTTTGTGGACAAACACAGGGCTGTTTCGAATTTTTTTATTGTTAGTTTGGATGTCAAATGTGTATGCAATATTTAAAGTTGTTTGTTAGTTAACAATGACGGAGGGATGAAGATGTTGTTATTGGATGTGTGAAGGATTGGTTTAAAAAAAGGAATCGTGTACAAATGCTATGGGAAATAGCCTAGCGAATGCCCCTTTAAGATGACATCACATAACGTCATGTCAATTTTCATCTATGACACCGGGTGGCATACCTAAATGGTGTGTTTCAACTGAATCGGACTTGTACATTTGTAGATATATGGCTTCGAAAAATGCCCCTTTAAGATGACGTCACGTGACATGTGATGACGTCATCATGACGTAAAAGTTAGGCACACATTCTGAGCAGTTGGGGTAAGTGTCTGCCAAGTTTAAAAGTAGCCAAACTGGCCGGTAAGAAAGAAAATGTTTACAAATGCTATGGGCAATAATCTAGCGAGTGCCCCTTTAAGATGACACCACGTGACATGTTATGACTTGGTCATAACGTCATGTCAATGTTCATCTATAACACCCGGTGGCATACCTAGATATTACGTTCCAACTTAATCGGACTTGTACTTTTGTAGATATATGGTTTCGAAAAATGCCCCTTTACGTCACGTGACATGTGATGATGTCATCATGACGTAAATGTTCGGCACACATTGTGAGCAGTTGGAGTAAGTGTCTGCTAAGTTTAAAAGTATCCAAAGTGGCCGGTAAGAAAGAAAAAGTTTACAAATGCTATGGGCAATATTCTAGCGACTTGAAAAAAGATTTTTTTTTATGACGTCATCATGACGTCACACAATTTTCGCTTTTTAGGGCATATCTTTGAGACATACCAAAGCTATAACAAAAAGAATTTTGAAAATATCTTGTTTTGTTCGCTAGATATATTGAAAAGAATGTTACGATTCCAAAAATTTAAAATTCAGCGACTTGAAAAAAGACTACAAATCAACCCTTTTTATAAACAGCATGCTCATTTAAGCCATGGTTATCTGCCCTTCCCAGAATTCCTTTGTGTTATATTGAATTTGGTCTAAATTTTGAAATGGTTCCTATTTCTTACTTGAGTGAGCCACGACCATGAAATTTTGGAATTACGTACAGAAAAATTCAATGTATACATTTTTGTAATCGGATTGACCCTTACATGCGTTTAAAAAAAAAGAATTGTTGATGACGTCATCATGACGTCACACAATTTTCGCCTTTTAGGGCATATCTTTGAGACATACCAAAGCTATAACAAAAAGAATTTTGAAAATATCTTGTTTTGTTCGCTAGATATATTGAAAAGAATGTTACGATTTTAATACTTCAAAAATTCAGCGACTTGAAAAAAGACTAGAAATCAACCCCTTTTATAAACATCAAGCACATAATAGCCATGGTTATCTGCCCGTCCCAGAATTCCTTTGTGTTATATTGAATTTGGTCTAAATTTTGAAATGGCTCCTATTTCTTACTTGAGTGAGCCACGATCACGAAATTTTGGAATTACGTACAGAAAAATTCAATGTATACATTTTTGTAATCGGATTGACCCTTACATGCGTAAAAAAAAAAAAATATTGTTGATGACGTCATCATGACGTCACACAATTTTCGCCATTTAGGGCATATCTTTGAGACATACCAAAGCTGTAACAAAAATAATTTTTAAAATATCTTGTTTTGTTCGCTAGATATATTGAAAAGAATGTTACGATTTTAATACTTCAAAAATTCAGCGACTTGAAAAAAGACTAGAAATCAACCCCTTTTATAAACAGCAAGCACATAATAGCCATGGTTATCTTCCCGTCCCAGAATTCCTTTGTGTTATATTGAATTTGGTCTAAATTTTGAAATGGCTGTCATTTCTTACTTGAGTGAGCCACGATCATGAAATTTTGGAATTGGGTACAGGAAAATTCAATGTATACATTTTTGTAATCGAATTGACCCTTACATGCGTTTACAAAAAAACATATTTTTGATGACGTCATCATGACGTCAAACAATTTTCGCTTTTTAGGGCATATCTTTGAGACATACCAAAGCTATAACAAAAAGAATTTTGAAAATATCTTGTTTTGTTCGCTAGATATAATTTAATGAATGTTACGATTTTCAAATTTCAAAAATTCATAAAAAATCACGTGATGACGTCATCATGACGTAAAAGTTCAGCATGCATTCTGAGCAGTTGGTCTAAGTGTCTGTTAAGTTTAAAGGCAATCGGCTGCATCAAAGTAGCAAAAGTGCCTGGTAGAAAGAAAACGTGTACAAATGCTATGGGCAAAAAGTCTGAAAAAGAAGCAAAAAAAAAAAAAAACTAGAGGCAAGTGTTTGTGGACAAACACAGGGCTGTTTCGAATTTTTTTATTGTTAGTTTGGATGTCAAATGTGTATGCAATATTTAAAGTTGTTTGTTAGTTAACAATGACGGAGGGATGAAGATGTTGTTATTGGATGTGTGAAGGATTGGTTTAAAAAAAGGAATCGTGTACAAATGCTATGGGAAATAGCCTAGCGAATGCCCCTTTAAGATGACATCACATAACGTCATGTCAATTTTCATCTATGACACCGGGTGGCATACCTAAATGGTGTGTTTCAACTGAATCGGACTTGTACATTTGTAGATATATGGCTTCGAAAAATGCCCCTTTAAGATGACGTCACGTGACATGTGATGACGTCATCATGACGTAAAAGTTAGGCACACATTCTGAGCAGTTGGGGTAAGTGTCTGCCAAGTTTAAAAGTAGCCAAACTGGCCGGTAAGAAAGAAAATGTTTACAAATGCTATGGGCAATAATCTAGCGAGTGCCCCTTTAAGATGACACCACGTGACATGTTATGACTTGGTCATAACGTCATGTCAATGTTCATCTATAACACCCGGTGGCATACCTAGATATTACGTTCCAACTTAATCGGACTTGTACTTTTGTAGATATATGGTTTCGAAAAATGCCCCTTTACGTCACGTGACATGTGATGATGTCATCATGACGTAAATGTTCGGCACACATTGTGAGCAGTTGGAGTAAGTGTCTGCTAAGTTTAAAAGTATCCAAAGTGGCCGGTAAGAAAGAAAAAGTTTACAAATGCTATGGGCAATATTCTAGCGACTTGAAAAAAGATTTTTTTTTATGACGTCATCATGACGTCACACAATTTTCGCTTTTTAGGGCATATCTTTGAGACATACCAAAGCTATAACAAAAAGAATTTTGAAAATATCTTGTTTTGTTCGCTAGATATATTGAAAAGAATGTTACGATTCCAAAAATTTAAAATTCAGCGACTTGAAAAAAGACTACAAATCAACCCTTTTTATAAACAGCATGCTCATTTAAGCCATGGTTATCTGCCCTTCCCAGAATTCCTTTGTGTTATATTGAATTTGGTCTAAATTTTGAAATGGTTCCTATTTCTTACTTGAGTGAGCCACGACCATGAAATTTTGGAATTACGTACAGAAAAATTCAATGTATACATTTTTGTAATCGGATTGACCCTTACATGCGTTTAAAAAAAAAGAATTGTTGATGACGTCATCATGACGTCACACAATTTTCGCCTTTTAGGGCATATCTTTGAGACATACCAAAGCTATAACAAAAAGAATTTTGAAAATATCTTGTTTTGTTCGCTAGATATATTGAAAAGAATGTTACGATTTTAATACTTCAAAAATTCAGCGACTTGAAAAAAGACTAGAAATCAACCCCTTTTATAAACATCAAGCACATAATAGCCATGGTTATCTGCCCGTCCCAGAATTCCTTTGTGTTATATTGAATT
Source organism: Hippasteria phrygiana (assembly GCA_037893225.1). Classification (NCBI taxonomy): domain Eukaryota; kingdom Metazoa; phylum Echinodermata; class Asteroidea; order Valvatida; family Goniasteridae; genus Hippasteria; species Hippasteria phrygiana. The sequence goes on along the minus strand of JAZGUH010000028.1, from coordinate 681,801 downwards.
TGGTCTAAATTTTGAAATGGCTCCTATTTCTTACTTGAGTGAGCCACGATCACGAAATTTTGGAATTACGTACAGAAAAATTCAATGTATACATTTTTGTAATCGGATTGACCCTTACATGCGTAAAAAAAAAAAAATATTGTTGATGACGTCATCATGACGTCACACAATTTTCGCCTTTTAGGGCATATCTTTGAGACATACCAAAGCTATAACAAAAATAATTTTTTAAATATCTTGTTTTGTTCGCTAGATATATTGAAAAGAATGTTACGATTTTAATACTTCAAAAATTCAGCGACTTGAAAAAAGACTAGAAATCAACCCCTTTTATAAACAGCAAGCACATAATAGCCATGGTTATCTGCCCGTCCCAGAATTCCTTTGTGTTATATTGAATTTGGTCTAAATTTTGAAATGGCTGTCATTTCTTACTTGAGTGAGCCACGATCATGAAATTTTGGAATTGGGTACAGGAAAATTCAATGTATACATTTTTGTAATCGAATTGACCCTTACATGCGTTTACAAAAAAACATATTTTTGATGACGTCATCATGACGTCAAACAATTTTCGCGTTTTAGGGCATATCTTTGAGACATACCAAAGCTATAACAAAAAGAATTTTGAAAATATCTTGTTTTGTTCGCTAGATATAATTTAATGAATGTTACGATTTTCAAATTTCAAAAATTCATAAAAAATCACGTGATGACGTCATCATGACGTAAAAGTTCGGCATGCATTCTGAGCAGTTGGTCTAAGTGTCTGTTAAGTTTAAAGGCAATCGGCTGCATCAAAGTAGCAAAAGTGCCTGGTAGAAAGAAAACGTGTACAAATGCTATGGGCAAAAAGTCTGAAAAAAGAAGCAAAAAAAAACTAGAGCTTTAGTGTTTGTGGACAAACACAGGGCTGTTTCGTTTTGGTTTTTTTTGGTAGTTTGATTCTTATTCTTGAGATTTCAATGGTGGATAAAATATCTCGTTTTATGGTCGTCTAGGTCAAGCAATCACGTGCTTATTCATAATCTTTTTAGAAATGTGAGCATACAAGCAGTTGATGACCATGATTACGTCATCAGACGTCACACATTTTTCACATTTATATTTAAGTGTGTATGACCTAAAAATATATTACAAAAATAATTATACAAAATTGTTTAAAATTCATGTTAGATACCACGTTTCAACTTAATCGGACTTGTACTTCTTAATATATATGGCTTCAAAAACTACCCCTTTAAGATGACGTCACGTAACATGTGATGACGTCATCATAATGTAATGTCAATTTTCATCTATAAACCTACTAGGCTACCTAGATATTACTTTTCAACTTAATCGGACTTGTACTTTTGTAGATATATGGCTTCGAAAAAATGCCCCTTTAAGATGACGTCACGTGACATGTGATGACATCATCATGACGTAAAAGTTTGGCACACGTTGTGAGCAGTTGGGGTAAGTGTCTGCCAAGTTTAAAAGTAGCCAAAGTGAACGGTAAGAAAGAAAACGTTTGCAATTGCTATGGGCAATATTCTAGCGACTTTAAAAAAAGAATTGTTTTATGACGTCATCATGACGTCACACAATTTTCGCTTTTTAGGGCATATCTTTGAGACATACCAAAGCTGTAACAAAAATAATTTTAAAAATGCCTTGTTTTGTTCGCTAGATATATTGAAAAGAATGTTACGATTTTAAAACTTCAAAAATTTAGCGACTTGAAAAAAGACTAGAAATCAACCCCTTTTATAAACAGCAAGCACATAATAGCCATGGTTATCTGCCCGTCCCAGAATTCCTTTGTGTTATATTGAATTTGGTCTAAATTTTGAAATGGCTGTTATTTCTTACTTGAGTGAGCCACGATCATGAAATTTTGGAATCAGGGAGAGGAAAATTCAATATATACATTTTTGTAATCGGATTGACCCTTACATGCGTTTAAAAAAAGAAATGTTTTGATGACGTCATCATGACGTCACACATTTTCTCCCTTTTAGGGGATATCTTTGAGACATACCAAAGCTATAACAAAAAGAATTTTGAAAATATATTGTTTTGTTCGCTAGATATATTGAAAACAATGTTACGATTTTAAAATTTCAAAAATTCATAAAAAGTCACGTGATGACGTCATTATGACCTCATTTTGGATTTTGCATGCTAGTGACAGTATCTACCTACCCACCACTTTTCATGACGATCGGACTGATCCTTATATGTGTTTTAAAAAATCACACTTTTGATGACGTCATCATGACGTCACACATTTTTTCCCTTTTAGGGCATATCTTTGAGACATACCAAAGCTATCACAAAAAAAAAATTGAAAATATCGTGTTTTGTTCGCTAGATATATTGAAAAGAATGTTACGATTTTAAAACTTCAAAAATTTAGCGACTTGGAAAAAGACTAGAAATCAACCCTTTTATAAACAGCAAGCACATAATAGCCATGGTTATCTGCCCGTCCCAGAATTCCTTTGTGTTATATTGAATTTGGTCTAAATTTTGAAATGGCTCTTATTTCTTACTTGAGTGAGCCACGATCATGAAATTTTGGAATTAGGTACAGAAAAATTCAATGTATACATTTTTGTAATCGGATTGACCCTTACATGCGTAAAAAAAACAACACATTTTTGATGACGTCATCATGACGTCGCACAGTTTTCGCTTTTTAGGGCATATCTTTGAGACATACCAAAGCTGTAACAAAAAGAATTTTGAAAATATCTTGTTTTGTTCGCTAGATATATTGAAAAGAATGTTACGATTTTCAAATTTCAAAAATTCATAAAAAATCACGTGATGACGTCATCATGACGTAAAAGATCGGCATACATTCTGAGCAGTTGGTCTAAGTGTCTGCTAAGTTTAAATGCAATCGGTTGCTTAAAAGTAGCCAAAGTGCCGGTCAGAAAGAAAACGTGTACAAATGCTATGGGCAAAAGTCTGAAAAAGAAGAAGAAAAAAAACTAGACGGACGGTGTTTGTGGACAAACACAGGGCTGTTTCGTTTTTTTTTTTTTTTAGTTTGGATGTGAAATGGGAATACAATAATTAAACTTCGTCAAACAATCGCGCTCCTGCCAGTTTTCTATGTTAGACTTTGAAAATAATTTAGGTTGTTTGTAATAGTCACTTGTGATGACGTCATCATAACGTAATGTAAATTTACATCTGTAAACTTACTGACCTACCTAGATATTACATTTAAAATAATCGAACTTGTACTTTTGTAGATATACAATGTATGGCTTTAAAAACTGCCCCTTTAAGATAACGTCACGTGACATGTGATGACGTCATCATAACGTCACGTCAATTTTTATCTATGAACCTGCTTGAGTACCCGACTATATATTACATTTCAAATAAATCGGACCTGTACTTTTGTAGATTTATGGCTTCGAAAAATGCCCCTTTAAGATAATGACACGAAACAAGTGATGACGTAATCATGACATCATAATTTTTGTTTATTTAAAATACCTATTGGGCAACCTAGATATTACTTTTCAACTTAATCAGACATGTACTTCTTAATATATATGGATTCAAAAACTGCCCCTTTAAGATGACGTCACGTAACATGTGATGATGTCATCATAACGTAATGTCAATTTTCATCTATAAACCTACTAGGCTACCTGGATATTACTTTTCAACTTAATCGGACTTGTACTTTTGTAGATATATAGCTTTGAAAAAATGCCCATTTAATATGACGTCACGTGACATGTGATGACATCATCATGACGTAAAAGTTTGGCACACATTGTGAGCAGTTGGGGTAAGTGTCTACCAAGTTTAAAAGTAGCCAAAGTGGCCGGTTAGAAAGTAAACGTTTAAAAATGCTATGGGCAATAATCTAGCAAGTGCCCCTTTAAGATGACACCACGTGACATGTTATGACTTGATCATAACGTTATGTCCATGTTTATCTATAACACCCGGTGGCATACCTAGATATTACGTTCCAACTTAATCGGACTTGTACTTTTGTAGATATATGGCTTCGAAAAATGCCCCTTTAAGATGACGTCACATGACATGTGATGACGTCATCATAACATCATGTCAATGTTCATCTATAACACCCGGTGGCATACCTAGATATTACGTTTCAACTTAATCGGACTTGTACTTTTGTAGATTTATGGCTTCGAAAAAATGCCCCTTTAAGATGACGTCACGTGACATGTGATGACGTCATCATGACGTAAAAGTTCGGCACACATTGTTAGCAGTTGGTGTAAGTGTCTGCCAAGTTTAAAAGTAGCCAAAGTGGCCGGTAAGACAGAAAACGTTTACAAATGCTATGTGCAATATTCTAGCGACTTGAAAAAAGAATTTTTTTTATGACGTCATCATGACGTCACACAATTTGCGCTTTTTATGGCATATCTTTGAGACATACCAAAGCTATAACAAAAAGAATTTTGAAAATATCTTGTTTTGTTCGCTAGATATATTGAAAAGAATGTTACGATTCCAAAACTTCAAAAATTTAGCGACTTGAAAAAAGACTAGAAATCAATCCCTTTTATAAACAGCAAGCACATAATACCCATGGTTATCAGCCCTTCCCAGAATTCCTTTGTGTTATATTGAATTTGGTCTAAATTTTGAAATGGCTCCTATTTCATACTTGAGTGAGCCACGATCATGAAATTTTGGAATTAGGTACAGGAAAATTCAACGAATACATTTTTGTAATCGGATTGACCCTTACATGCGTTTAAAAAAAAAAGATTTGTTGATGACGTCATCATGACGTCACACAATTTTCGCTTTTTAGGGCATATCTTTGAGACATACCAAAGCTGTAACAAAAATAATTTTGAAAATATCTTGTTTTGTTCGCTAGATATATTGAAAAGAATGTTACGATTTTAATACTTCAAAAATTTAGCGACTTGAAAAAAGACTAGAAATCAACCCCTTTTATAAACAGCAAGCACATAATAGCCATGGTTATCAGCCCTTCCCAGAATTCCTTTGTGTTATATTGAATTTGGTCTAAATTTTGAAATGGCTCCTATTTCATACTTGAGTGAGCCACGATCATGAAATTTTGGAATTAGGTACAGGAAAATTCAATGTATACATTTTTGTAATCGGATTGACCCTTACATGCGTTTACAAAAAAACATATTTTTGATGACGTCATCATGACGTCACACAATTTTCGCAATTTAGGGCATATCTTTGAGACATACCAAAGCTATAAGAAAAAGAATTTTGAAAATATCTTGTTTTGTTCGCTAGATATAATTTAATGAATGTTACGATTTTCAAAATTCAAAAATTCATAAAAAATCACGTGATGACGTCATCATGACGTAAAAGTTCGGCATGCATGCTGAGCAGTTGGTCTAAGTGTCTGTTAAGTTTAAAGGCAATCGGCTGCATAAAAGTAGCCAAAGTCCCTGGCAGAAAGAAATCGTGTACAAACGCTATGGGCAAAAGTCTGAAAAAGAAAAAAAAAAAAAAAAGATAGATGGCTTCAAAAACTGCCCCTTTAAGATGACGTCACGTGACATGTGATGAAGTCATCATAATGTCATGTCAATTTTCATCTATGAACCTGCAGATCTGCCTGGATATTACATTTCAACTTAATCGAACTTGTACTTTTGTTTATATGTGGCTTCAAAAACTGCCCCTTTAAGATGACGTCAGGTGACATGTGATGAAGTCATCATAACGTCATGTCAATTTTCATCTATAAACCTGCTGGCCTACTTAGATATTACATTTCAACTTAATCGAGCTTGTACTTTTGTAGATATGGCTTCAAAAACTGCCCCTTTAAGATGACGTCACGTGACATGTGATGACATCATGATAATGTCATGTCAATTTTCAGCTATAAACCTACTGGGCTACCTAGATATTACTTTTCAACTTAATCGAACTTGTAATTTTGTTTATATATGGCTTCAAAAACTGCCCCTTTAAGATGACGTCACGTGACATGTGATGACGTCATCATAACGTCAATTCAATTTTTATCTATAAACCTACTGGGCTACCTAGATATTACTTTTGAACTTAATCGGACTTGTGCTTTTGTAGACATATGGCTTCAAAAACTGCCCCTTTAAGATGACGTCACGTGACATGTGATGACATCAATTATGATAATGTCATGTCAATTTTCAGCTATAAACCTACTGGGCTACCTAGATATTACTTTTCAACTTAATCGAATTTGTACTTTTGTAGATATATGGCTTCAAAAACTGCCCCTTTAAGATGACGTCACGTGGCATGTCATGACGTCATCAAGAGGTAAAAGTTCGGCACACATTGTGAGCAGTTAGTCTAAGTGTCTGCCAAGTTTAAAAGTACCCAAAGTGCCGGTAAGAAAGAAAACGTGTACAAATGCTATAGGCAATAATCTAGCGAGTGCCCCTTTAAGATGACACCACGTGACATGTTATGACTTGATCATAACGTCATGTCAATTTTCATCTATAACACCAGGTGGCATACCTTACGTTCCAACTGAATCGGACTTGTACTTTTGTAGATATATGGCTTCGAAAAATGCCCCTTTAAGATGACGTCACGTGACATGTGATGACGTCATCAGGACGTAAAAGTTCGGCACACATTGTGAGCAGTTGGGGTAAGTGTCTGCTAAGTTTAAAAGTAGCCAATGTGGCCGGTAAGAAAGTAAACGTTTACAAATGCTATGGGCAATATTCTATCGACTTGAAAAAAGAATTTTTTTATGACGTCATCATGACGTCACACAATTTTCGCTTTTTAGGGCATATCTTTGAGACATACCAAAGCTATAACAAAAAGAATTTTGAAAATATCTTGTTTTGTTCGCTAGATATAGTGAAAAGAATGTTACGATTATAAAACTTCAAGAATTCAGCGACTTGAAAAAAGACTACAAATCAACCCTTTTTATAAACAGCATGCACATTTAAGCCATGGTTATCAGCCCTTCCCAGAATTCCTTTGTGTTATATTGAATTTGGTCTACATTTTGAAATGGCTCCTATTTCTTACTTGAGTGAGCCACGATCACGAAATTTTGGAATTAGGTACAGGAAAATTCAATGTATACATTTTTGTAATCAGATTGACCCTTACATGCGTTTAAAAAAAAAAATATTGTTGATGACGTCATCATGACGTCACACAATTTTCGCCATTTAGGGCATATCTTTGAGACATATCAAAGCTGTAAAAAAAATAATTTTGAAAATATCTTGTTTTGTTCGCTAGATATATTGAAAAGAATGTTACGATTTTAAAACTTCAAAAATTCAGCGACTTGAAAAAAGACTAGAAATCAACCCCTTTTATAAACAGCAAGCTCATAATAGCCATGGTTATCGACCCGTCCCAGAATTCCTTTGTGTTATATTGAATTTGGTCTAAATTTTGAAATGGCTGTCATTTCTTACTTGAGTGAGCCACGATCATGAAATTTTGGAATTGGGTACAGAAAAATACAATGTATACATTTTTGTAATCGGATTGACCCTTACATGCGTTAAAAAAAAAACATATTTTTGATGACGTCATCATGACGTCACACAATTTTCGCAATTTAGGGCATATCTTTGAGACATACCAAAGCTATAAGAAAAAGAATTTTGAAAATATCTTGTTTTGTTCGCTAGATATAATTTAATGAATGTTACGATTTTCAAAATTCAAAAATTCATAAAAAATCACGTGATGACGTCATCATGACGTAAAAGTTCGGCATGCATCCTGAGTAGTTGGTCTAAGTGTCTGTTAAGTTTAAAGGCAATCGGCTGCATAAAAGTAGCCAAAGTCCCTGGCAGAAAGAAATCGTGTACAAACGCTATGGGCAAAAGTCTGAAAAAGAAAAAAAAAAAAAAAAAAAAAAAAAAAAAAAAAAAAAAAAAAAAAAAAAAAATCTTAACGAAAACAAGGGCTGTTTCGGAAAACTTCCGAAACAGCCAAAAAAGAAAAAAAAAAAAATCTTAACGAAAACAAGGGCTGTTTCGAAAAGCTTTCGAAACAGCCAAAAAACGAGAGATGTGTGACTGTTGATGAACAGTACACATAGCTTTTCCGCTCTGCTTTTTTTTTTTTTTTTACATGAAAGGAATTAAGGAATAAAGAGTAAGTTTAAAGAGTGAAAGTATTAAGAGTGAAAGTATAATAAAGGTTGCATGAAATATACCTTAGATTTGTAGATATGTTTTCTTTGCGATCATAAGTATCGCACTTTGATGTGTTTTGGTTCATGTTGGTTCACGTCATTATGGTCTTAATTTGGAGAATTAAAAACACAGAATTTAAAAAGGGAATCATTTACAACTCTATTTGTGGGGTTAGCACTGTACATTGTGTACAAATGATGTATGTGCGCGATGCGCGGATGTTCGAGTGGCCAATTTGTTTCTCAAGGAAGGTTAGGGGCAATTACCATAAATGGGCGTATCTAGACCGCTATTACGATCAAGCATATTCATGATTAAGTTAATTTATATAACAAGCATCGCACGCATTATTCAGACAGCTATATAAGGTTGAAGTAAAAATATTTTGTCTAGCTACTGTTGTGGCTATATTGGTAGAGCACTGAAAGCTTTAGACTACAGAGGCCTGGGTTCGAATCCTCTGCCCGATTTATATTTCAAGGAAAAACACAACGTCTATTTATGACAATTGACCCTAACTTACCTATGAAAAAAAATCACGCGTTCGGGTGTTTTGTAAGTGACGTGACAGGGTTATGTGATGCATTACATCATCTTTTGGAATTTGGGTTGCTGATCTGATTTAACTAAAGTTTTTGGTGTGATCAGCCAATTGGCTCCTGGTTTAGTCCAACTCGCTACGCTATGGCATTGTCAAAACTTGTCATATGAGGGCGCACTTTAAATATTTTCCCGTAACGCCAGGCAAACTCAACCAAAGTACCAAGAAAAACGTACATAGTTTATGCGAGTTAGGTACAACTTTAAACATGGGGCATCATGGCGTCCAATATCTCCAGAACTAAATGTGGGATCTGGTTGAACTTCTATTTCTATACAGATAGAGACACACATCTGCCTTAGCTTACACCAGTAGTCGGGTAAACTTTGAACCACTTAAGTTGTGTGCTGCCCCCAGCGTTGGTTTGTGGGATCTTCATACGGTTTAGTCAAAATGTGACTTCTTATATTGCAGACCATGTGAGGATTTTGGCATATACATCGTACGTGCTTTGATTCTGATTGCCGAGGAAGACAACGGTAAAATATACCGGCCTACCTGCATACCACGATTGACTCCAATTGGATGTACAGTTCTCTGGATATAGGACCTAAACGTATGCACCTTTCAGATGTTGCCACGTGACGCATGGTGATGTCATCACGACAGCACTTGTAAAAACAAACATTTACAACATGGTCTTTGTCTGAGTCAAGATTGGATTCAATCTGATCAACACTGTCATTGATCAGATTGACTATTCAGTTTTGCATATCTCTCGCGGTTGATTTTTCAACATTTTCTTCAGGGTTCAAAGGACTTTTCATTGCAACTTCCGGTCTGGTGACGTCATCAATCTTTGCCCCCACTCAACTTGTTCTTAGCATGAAGCCGATTACATACATCAATTATAAAGTGATTTCAGCAAACTTCGCCACACACATCTACCGATTATATATTTAAAAAAAAATTCAACCTGCCGCTAGAGGGCGCTCGAACATTTTATGACGTCACAATTTTGTGTGTGTAAAGTACAACCTAGCCAGAGACTAACATCGTTGAAAGCAAGTTTACATATTTTTTCACTCATCATTTGCCTCATCATTTGAAAGTGAAAAAATATGTAAACTTGCTTTCAACGATGTTAGTCTCTGGCTAGGTTGTACTTTACACACACAAAATTGTGACGTCATAAAATGTTCGAGCGCCCTCTAGCGGCAGGTTGAATTTTTTTTTAAATATATAATCGGTAGATGTGTGTGGCGAAGTTTGCTGAAATCACTTTATAATTGATGTATGTAATCGGCTTCATGCTAAGAACAAGTTGAGTGGGGGCAAAGATTGATGACGTCACCAGACCGGAAGTTGCAATGAAAAGTCCTTTGAACCCTGAAGAAAATGTTGAAAAATCAACCGCGAGAGATATGCAAAACTGAATAGTCAATCTGATCAATGACAGTGTTGATCAGATTGAATCCAATCTTGACTCAGACAAAGACCATGTTGTAAATGTTTGTTTTTACAAGTGCTGTCGTGATGACATCACCATGCGTCACGTGGCAACATCTGAAAGGTGCATACGTTTAGGTCCTATATCCAGAGAACTGTACATCCAATTGGAGTCAATCGTGGTATGCAGGTAAAAAAAAAAAAATAAAAAAAAAAAAAATTTGAAAGTGGAAAAAGATGGGAACTTGCTTTCAACGATGTTGGTCTCCGACTAGGTTGTACTTCACAAAAAAATTATTTGTGACGTCATAAAATGTTCGAGCGCCCTCTAGCGGCAAGTTGAAAAATGCTTAAAATGAAAAAAAATGAAAAAAAATGAAGACCCTGGATTATTCTATCGGTTCCCGTAAAAATCAAAATCAGATCTCTCTCGATTGATTTTTATATTGATTTTCAAAGATTAAACTTTCAAGTTATAAGGCACTTCCGGTTTGGGCAGGAAGGAAGGGTCACGTGACTTTGCACGTAATATAGAAAATGAAGACCCTGGATTATTCTATCGGTTCCCGTAAAAAGCAAAATCAGATCTCTCTCGATTGATTCTATATTGATTTTCAAAGATTAAACTTTCAAGTTGTAAGGCACTTCCGGTTTGGACCGGAAGGAAGGGTCACGTGACTTTGCACGTAATATAAAAAATGAAGACCCTGGATTATTCTATCAGTTGCCGTAAAAATCAAAATCAGATCTCTCTCGATTGATTTTTATATTGATTTTCAAAGATTAAACTTTCAAGTTATAAGGCACTTCCGGTTTAGACCGGAAGGAAGGGTCACGTGACTTTGCACGTAATATAACAAAAGAAGACCCTGGATTATTCTATCAGTTGCCGTAAAAAGCAAAATCAGATCTCTCTCGATTGATTTTATATTGATTTTCAAAGATTAAACTTTCAAATTATAAGGCACTTCCGGTTTGGACCGGAAGGAAGGGTCACGTGACTTTGCACGTAATATAAAAAATGAAGACCCTGGATTATTCTATCAGTTGCCGTAAAAAGCAAAATCAGATCTCTCTTGATTGATTTTATATTGATTTTCAAAGATTAAACTTTCAAGTTATAAGGCACTTCCGGTTTAGACCGGAAGGAAGGGTCACGTGACTTTGCACGTAATATAACAAAAGAAGACCCTGGATTATTCTATCAGTTGCCGTAAAAAGCAAAATCAGATCTCTCTCGATTGATTTTATATTGATTTTCAAAGATTAAACTTTCAAATTATAAGGCACTTCCGGTTTGGACCGGAAGGAAGGGTCACGTGACTTTGCACGTAATATAAAAAATGAAGACCCTGGATTATTCTATCGGTTCCCGTAAAAAGCAAAATCAGATCTCTCTTGATTGATTTTATATTGATTTTCAAAGATTAAACTTTCAAGTTATAAGGCACTTCCGGTTTAGACCGGAAGGAAGGGTCACGTGACTTTGCACGTACAACAAAAAATGAAGACCCTGGATTATTCTATCAGTTCACATTAAAGCAAAATCAGATCTCTCACGGTTGATTTTATATTGATTTTCAAAAACTAAATCTAGAAATCTTTGGTTGCTTGTAATCTGATACTTGATGACGTCATCGTGACGTCATTATCGGAAAACTCGAGAGCTATGTAAACTATGCTATCTGAAGCAGAAATCTGCATTATATCTCTTGCGGTTGATTTTTCAGCAAATTGTTTAGGTTTAAAGGTCTTTTCATTGCAACTTCCGGTCTGGTGACGTCATCAATCTTTCTCCACCTCAACTTGTTCTTAGCGTGAAGCCGATTACATACATCAATTATAGAGTGATTTCAGCAAACTTCGCCACACACATCGACCGATTATTCATTTTAAGCATTTTTCAACTTGCCGCTAGAGGGCGCTCGAACATTTTATGACGTCACAAATAATTTTTTTGTGAAGTACAACCTAGTCGGAGACCAACATCGTTGAAAGCAAGTTCCCATCTTTTTCCACTTTCAAATGATGAGGCACTTCCGGTTTGGACCGGAAGGAAGGGTCACGTGATTTGACGCACACGAGATAAAATGAAGATCCTGGATTATACTATCAATTCCCACAAAAATCAAGTTCCGGGCTCTCACGGTTGATTTTATATTGATTTTCAAAGATTAAATCTGCTAATCTTTAATTGCTTGTAATTTGATACATGATGACGTCATCATGACGTCAGAGTAATATGCACGAGTTCAGTACAGGGTCTCAGTGTATGCCAACTCTCATTAAGATTGAAGTTTGTTTAAGGGCAAAAGTGCCGATTAGAAAAAACGTGCATAAAGTTTATGGGGTTTTGGGGAGAAGAAGAAAAAGAAGAAGAAACGAGAGATGTGTGACTGTTGATGAACAGTACACATAGCTTTTCCGCTCTGCATTTTTTTTTTTTTTTACATGAAAGGAATTAAGGAATAAAGAGTAAGTTTAAAGAGTGTAAGTATTAAGAGTGAAAGTATAATAAAGGTTGCATGAAATATACCTTAGATTTGTAGATATGTTTTCTTTGCGATTATAAGTATCGCACTTTGATGTGTTTTGGTTCATGTTGGTTCACGTCATTATGGTCTTAATTTGGAGAATTAAAAACACAGAATTTAAAAAGGGAACCATTTGCAACTCTATTTGTGGGGTTAGCACTGTACATTGTGTACAAATGATGTATGTGCGCGATGCGCGGATGTTCGAGTGACCAATTTGTTTCTCTAGGAAGGTTAGGGGCAATTACCATAAATGGGCGTATCTAGACCGCTATTACGATCAAGTTAATTTATATAACAAGCATCGCACGCATTATTCAGACAGCTATATAAGGTTGAAGTAAAAATATTTTGTCTAGCTACTGTTGTGGCTATATTGGTAGAGCACTGAAAGCTTTAGACTACAGAGGCCTGGGTTCGAATCCTCTGCCCGATTTATATTTCAAGGGAAAACACAACGTCTATTTATGACAATTGACCCTAACTTACCTATGAAAAAAAATCACGCGTTCGGGTGTTTTGTAAGTGACGTGACAGGGTTATGTGATGCATTACATCATCTTTTGGAATTTGCGAGCGGGTAAATTGTGGGGGGAGGGGGGGGGGGTTGAAACGTGGTTCAAAAATAAAGTCTGTTTTATGGTTGTATATTGGATAAGTCTTAAGCTAGATAAAATTACAAAATGGAATAGATATGTCAAAGTAGGTGCAAGTTTAATGTTCAAGATGTGATTTTAAAGTAATGTGCCTCTTCTACCGACGCAGTTGAGTGAGATTCAGTCAGATGAGTGAACTGTCGAAATGTTGTGGGAACTTTGAAATTCACATTGGAGAAATTGGAAGCTTATGTGACACATAATGGTGTATAACAGTTGTCAATGTGCACAAACATGATAATGAAGTTGGCTTGAAGTGCAAAAGTTCCAAAGATTGGATTTTGGTAGTTTGCCTGCGTGATTGGTCAGGAGTTAGAATAGTGTGCATATATGTTATGGCTGTTAGTCTAAAATGACATCTTGAAGTAAGACATCTTCAGTAAACATATATATAATACATGGAAACTTACAAACGTATGTTATATAAAAAATCAACAGTGCTGTTTAAAGAAGTGCGTGTTAAAATATACAAGGATAACTTGTGAGTGCTATAAAACAACTTTCAAATGTACATAACGTGTTTTTACAAACGAACTTGAAAAAAATGAACACGAGGTGGCTGATGCAGAAGTCAGGTTGTTGGCACAATTATTTAATGTATTCTATTCTTCATTTGAAACATTCATAACTGCAGAAATAATTGGGATAAGCTTCCGGTGGCTATACAGTTATGAAGGTTGCAAAGGGGAAATGTGATTTATTTGTGTGTGTGTGAGTTTGTATATGCCGGCAATCGTGGACCTAGGACAAAAGAATTCGAGCGTAGACAAAGGGGTCCACGTTTGACCTAACGTCCACGATTGAAAATCGTGTACAAAACCAATGGGAGGCCTTCCGAAAAAGTTAGAGTATAAACAAAAGAGGAACAATGGGAGGTCCACGATTGCACCCGTTTGTGTGTGTGTGTGAGTGTGTGAAAGAGAGACCCAACTGCAGGAGTAAATATTTTCTTTTAATACGTTAAATTATATTCGTTTGCACTAATAAACAGAATTTTGTTAACAGAGTTTGCTGTTAACAAAACAAGTCTAGTGATGTTATCCACTTTTATATATCAGGTCAATTGAATCCAAAAATGAAGAGAAATTAGTATTTAGTGTTCTTATTTTCTCTAAAAACATTATGGGAGTTTGGCTCCCCCTTTCCATCGGGTATATTTAATTACTTAACGTTTACGTACAAAGCTGTAACTGACTTGCTTTCAGAAGAACATGCTATCCTCCACACACATTCCCAATTGGTAATCTGTACTTATAATCTATTATGTTCAAGAAAATATGCCACTTCTGCATACTGATCTCCTCGTTTTGCATGACAGATTGCATTTGTAAATAGTGGGAAATGCATCATCAAACCTGTCAGATACTGAAGAAATGTATCTTTATCTGTCATTGTGCTGTTGCCTTGTTCGTCCTTATAACCTCAACTACACCCAGCCTGATATTTGTCCATTTCAGATAAATTCTGTGCAAGAGCAACCCAAATCTGAACTATTGAAAAGGATGAGTATCTTGATAGTAGCGTGGAGATGGGCCAATTTTTTAATTCTGCATTAAAATTTCACTTAAAACTTCATTGAATAATTCACACCCAAAGCAATAGTTTTGTTGCAGTAGCTTTGTCAGATACAGTTTAATAAAAGGAATAAAAACATTCTGCAGTTAAAATGTCGTCTTCTTTTTTGTCAGTAAAATTTATTCTTTTGGGGCAGAAAGAAAATGCATGGTTTGAAAATTCTTTAATGGCAAAGAAAAACATGGGATTTCCAACCGAATTTATTGTGATTTATATTACTTGTTACTAGTATTTAGCTGTTGTTTTCTTAGCTTGGGAATCGATGGAGTTTGGGCTGCTGATCTGATTTAACTAAAGTTTTTGGTGTGATCAGCCAATTGGCTCCTGGTTTAGTCCAACGCGCTACGCTATGGCATTGTCAAAACTTGTCATATGAGGGCGCACTTTAAATATTTTCCCGTAACGCCAGGCAAACTCAACCAAAGTACCAAGAAAAACGTACATAGTTTATGCGAGTTAGGTACAACTTTAAACATGGGGGCATCATGGCGTCCAATATCTCCAGAACTAAATGTGGGATCTGGTTGAACTTCTATTTCTATACAGATAGAGACACACATCTGCCTTAGCTTACACCAGTAGTCGGGTAAACTTTGAACCACTTAAGTTGTGTGCTGCCCCCAGCGTTGGTTTGTGGGATCTTCATACGGTTTAGTCAAAATGTGACTTCTTATATTGCAGACCATGTGAGGATTTTGGCATATACATCGTACGTGCTTTGATTCTGATTGCCGAGGAAGACAACGGTAAAATATACCGGCCTACCTGCATACCACGATTGACTCCAATTGGATGTACAGTTCTCTGGATATAGGACCTAAACGTATGCACCTTTCAGATGTTGTCACGTGACGCATGGTGATGTCATCACGACAGCACTTGTAAAAACAAACATTTACAACATGGTCTTTGTCTGAGTCAAGATTGGATTCAATCTGATCAACACTGTCATTGATCAGATTGACTATTCAGATTTTGCATATCTCTCGCGGTTGATTTTTCAACATTTTCTTCAGGGTTCAAAGGACTTTTCATTGCAACTTCCGGTCTGGTGACGTCATCAATCTTTGCCCCCACTCAACTTGTTCTTAGCATGAAGCCGATTACATACATCAATTATAAAGTGATTTCAGCAAACTTCGCCACACACATCTACCGATTATTTATTATAAAAAAAATTCAACCTGCCGCTAGAGGGCGCTCGAACATTTTATGACGTCACAATTTTGTGTGTGTAAAGTACAACCTAGCCAGAGACTAACATCGTTGAAAGCAAGTGTACATATTTTTTCACTTTCAAATGATGAGGCACTTCCGTTTTGGACCGGAAGGAAGGGTCACGTGACTTTGCACGTAATATAAAAAATGAAGACCTTAGATTATTCTATCGGTTCCTGTAAAAATCAAAATCAGATCTCTCTCGATTGATTTTATATTGATTTTCAAAGATTAAACTTTCAAGTTATAAGGCACTTCCGGTTTGGACCGGAAGGAAGGGTCACGTGACTTTGCACGTAATATAAAAAATGAAGACCCTGGATTATTCTATCGGTTCCCGTAAAAAGCAAAATCAGATCTCTCTCGATTGATTCTATATTGATTTTCAAAGATTAAACTTTCAAGTTGTAAGGCACTTCCGGTTTGGACCGGAAGGAAGGGTCACGTGACTTGCACGTAATATAAAAAATGAAGACCCTGGATTATTCTATCAGTTGCCGTAAAAAGCAAAATCAGATCTCTCTTGATTGATTCTATATTGATTTTCAAAGATTAAACTTTCAAGTTATAAGGCACTTCCGGTTTAGACCGGAAGGAAGGGTCACGTGACTTTGCACGTAATACAAAAAATGAAGACCCTGGATTATTCTATCAGTTCACATTAAAGCAAAATCAGATCTCTCACGGTTGATTTTATATTGATTTTCAAAAACTAAATCTAGAAATCTTTGGTTGCTTGTAATCTGATACTTGATGACGTCATCGTGACGTCATTATCGGAAAACTCGAGAGCTATGTAAACTATGCTATCTGAAGCAGAAATCTGCATTATATCTCTTGCGGTTGATTTTTCAGCAAATTTTTTAGGTTTAAAGGTCTTTTCATTGCAACTTCCGGTTTGGTGACGTCATCAATCTTTCTCCACCTCAACTTGTTCTTAGCGTGAAGCCGATTACATACATCAATTATAGAGTGATTTCAGCAAACTTCGCCACACACATCGACCGATTATTCATTTTAAGCATTTTTCAACTTGCCGCTAGAGGGCGCTCGAACATTTTATGACGTCACAAATAATTTTTTTGTGAAGTACAACCTAGTCGGAGACCAACATCGTTGAAAGCAAGTTCCCATCTTTTTCCACTTTCAAATGATGAGGCACTTCCGGTTTGGACCGGAAGGAAGGGTCACGTGATTTGACGCACACGAGATAAAATAAAGATCCTGGATTATACTATCAATTCCCACAAAAATCAAGTTCCGGGCTCTCACGGTTGATTTTATATTGATTTTCAAAGATTAAATCTGCTAATCTTTAATTGCTTGTAATCTGATACATGATGACGTCATCATGACGTCAGAGTAATATGCACGAGTTCAGTACAGGGTCTCAGTGTATGCCAACTCTCATTAAGATTGAAGTTTGTTTAAGGGCAAAAGTGCCGATTAGAAAAAACGTGCATAAAGTTTATGGGGTTTTGGGGAGAAGAAGAAAAAGAAGAAGAAGAAGAAAAAAAAAAACCGGAACGAAAACAATACCTTTTCCGCAGGTATGCGGAAAAGCTAACGAGAGATGTGTGACTGTTGATGAACAGTACACATAGCTTTTCCGCTCTTCATTTTCTTTTTTTTTTACATGAAAGGAATTAAGGAATAAAGAGTAAGTTTAAAGAGTGAAAGTATTAAGAGTGAAAGTATAATAAAGGTTGCATGAAATATACCTTAGATTTGTAGATATGTTTTCTTTGCGATTATAAGTATCGCACTTTGATGTGTTTTGGTACATGTTGGTTCACGTCATTATGGTCTTAATTTGGAGAATTAAAAACACAGAATTTTAAAAGGGAATCATTTACAACTCTATTTGTGGGGTTAGCACTGTACATTGTGTACAAATGATGTATATGCGCGATGCGCGGCTGTTCGAGTGGCAATTTTTTTTCTCTAGGAAGGTTAGGGGCAATTACCATAAATGGGCGTATCTAGACCGCTATTACGATCAAGCATAATCATGATTAAGTTAATTTATATAGAAAGCATCGCACGCATTATTCAGACAGCTATATAAGGTTGAAGTAAAAATATTTTGTCTGGCTACTGTTGTGGCTATATTGGTAGAGCACTGAAAGCTTTAGACTACAGAGGCCTGGGTTCGAATCCTCTGCCCGATTTATATTTCAAGGGAAAACACAACGTCTATTTATGACAATTGACCCTTACTTATCTCACTTCCGTTTTGGACCGGAAGGAAGGGTCACGTGAATTTGCACGTAATATCAAAAATGAAGACCCTGGATTATTCTATCGTTTCCCGTAAAAATCAAAATCAGATCTCTCTCGATTGATTTTTATATTGATTTTCAAAGATTAAACTTTCAAGTTATAAGGCACTTCCGGTTTGGACCGGAAGGAAGGGTCACGTGAATTTGCACGTAATATAAAAAATGAAGACCCTGGATTATTCTATCGGTTCCCGTAAAAATCAAAATCAGATCTCTCTCGATTGATTTTTATATTGATTTTCAAAGATTAAACTTTCAAATTATAAGGCACTTCCGGTTTGGACCGGAAGGAAGGGTCACGTGACTTTGCACGTAATATAGAAAATGAAGACCCTGGATTATTCTATCGGTTGCCGTAAAAAGCAAAATCAGATCTCTCTCGATTGATTTTATATTGATTTTCAAAGATTAAACTTTCAAGTTATAAGGCACTTCCGGTTTAGACCGGAAGGAAGGGTCACGTGACTTTGCACGTAATATAAAAAAAGAAGACCCTGGATTATTCTATCAGTTGCCGTAAAAAGCAAAATCAGATCTCTCTCGATTGATTTTATATTGATTTTCAAAGATTAAACTTTCAAATTATAAGGCACTTCCGGTTTGGACCGGAAGAAAGGGTCACGTGACTTTGCACGTAATACAAAAAATGAAGATCCTGGATTATTCTATCAGTTCACATTAAAGCAAAATCAGATCTCTCACGGTTGATTTTATATTGATTTTCAAAAACTAAATCTAGAAATCTTTGGTTGATTGTAATCTGATACTTGATGACGTCATCGTGACGTCATTATAGGAAAACTCGAGAACTATGTAAACTATGCTATCTGAAGAAGAAATCTGCATTATATCTCCTGCGGTTGATTTTTCAGCAATTTTTTTAGGTTTAAAGGTCTTTTCATTGCAACTTCCGGTCTGGTGACGTCATCAATCTTTCTCCACCTCAACTTGTTCTTAGCGTGAAGCCGATTACATACATCAATTATAGAGTGATTTCAGCAAACTTCGCCACACACATCGACCGATTATTCATTTTAAGCATTTTTCAACTTGCCGCTAGAGGGCGCTCGAACATTTTATGACGTCACAAATAATTTTTTTTGTGAAGTACAACCTAGTCGGAGACCAACATCGTTGAAAGCAAGTTCCCATCTTTTTCCACTTTCAAATGATGAGGCACTTCCGGTTTGGACCGGAAGGAAGGGTCACGTGATTTGACGCACACGAGATAAAATAAAGGTCCTGGATTATACTATCAATTCCCACAAAAATCAAGTTCCGGGCTCTCAAGGTTGATTTTATATTGATTTTCAAAGATTAAATCTGCTAATCTTTAATTGCTTGTAATTTGATACATGATGACGTCATCATGACGTCAGAGTAATATGCACGAGTTCAGTACAGGGTCTCAGTGTATGCCAACTCTCATTAAGATTGAAGTTTGTTTAAGGGCAAAAGTGCCGATTAGAAAAAACGTGCATAAAGTTTATGGGGTTTTGGGGAGAAAAAGAAAAAGAAGACGAAGAAGAAAAAAAAAAAAAACCGGAACGAAAACAATACCTTTTCCGCAGGTATGCGGAAAAGCTAACGAGAGATGTGTGACTGTTCATGAACAGTACACATAGCTTTTCCGCTCTCCATTTTCTTTTTTTTTTACATGAAAGGAATTAAGGAATAAAGAGTAAGTTTAAAGAGTGAAAGTATTAAGAGTGAAAGTATAATAAAGGTTGCATGAAATATACCTTAGATTTGTAGATATGTTTTCTTTGCGATTATAAGTATCGCACTTTGATGTGTTTTGGTACATGTTGGTTCACGTCATTATGGTCTTAATTTGGAGAATTAAAAACACAGAATTTTAAAAGGGAATCATTTACAACTCTATTTGTGGGGTTAGCACTGTACATTGTGTACAAATGATGTATATGCGCGATGCGCGGCTGTTCGAGTGGCAAATTGTTTTCTCTAGGAAGGTTAGGGGCAATTACCATAAATGGGCGTATCTAGACCGCTATTACGATCAAGCATATTCGTGATTAAGGTAATTTATATAATAAGCATCGCACGCATTATTCAGACAGCTATATAAGGTTGAAGTAAAAATATTTTCACTAGCTACTGTTGTGGCTATATTGGTAGAGCACTGAAAGCTTTAGACTACAGAGGCCTGGCTTCGAATCCTCTGCCCGATTTATATTTCAAGGGAAAACACAACGTCTATTTATGACAATTGACCCTAACTTATCTCACTTCCGTTTTGGACCGGAAGGAAGGGTCACGTGACTTTGCACGTAATATAAAAAATGAAGACCCTGGATTATTCTATCGGTTCCCGTAAAAATCAAAATCAGATCTCTCTCGATTGATTTTTATATTGATTTTCAAAGATTAAACTTTCAAGTTATAAGGCACTTCCGGTTTGGACCGGAAGGAAGGGTCACGTGACTTTGCACGTAATATAAAAAATGAAGACCCTGGATTATTCTATCGGTTCCCGTAAAAAGCAAAATCAGATCTCTCTCGATTGATTCTATATTGATTTTCAAAGATTAAACTTTCAAGTTATAAGGCACTTCCGGTTTAGACCGGAAGGAAGGGTCACGTGACTTTGCACGTAATATAAAAAATGAAGACCCTGGATCATTCTATCAGTTGCCGTAAAAAGCAAAATCAGATCTCTCTCGATTGATTTTATATTGATTTTCAAAGATTAAACTGTCAAATTATAAGGCACTTCCGGTTTCGACAGGAAGGAAGGGTCACGTGACTTTGCACGTAATATATAAAATGAAGACCCTAGATTATTCTATCGGTTCCCGTAAAAAGCAAAATCAGATCTCTCTCGATTGATTTTATATTGATTTTCAAAGATTAAACTTTCAAATTATAAGGCACTTCCGGTTTGGACCGGAAGGAAGGGTCACGTGACTTTGCACGTAATATAAAAAATGAAGACCCTGGATTATTCTATCGGTTCCCGTAAAAAGCAAAATCAGATCTCTCTCGATTGATTTTATATTGATTTTCAAAGATTAAACTTTCAAATTATAAGGCACTTCCGGTTTGGACCGGAAGGAAGGGTCACGTGACTTTGCACGTAATATACAAAATGAAGATCCTGGATTATTCTATCAGTTCACATTAAAGCAAAATCAGATCTCTCACGGTTGATTTTATATTGATTTTCAAAAACTAAATCTAGAAATCTTTGGTTGCTTGTAATGTGATACTTGATGACGTCATCGTGACGTCATTATCGGAAAACTCGAGAGCTATGTAAACTATGCTATCTGAAGAAGAAATCTGCATTATATCTCTTGCGGTTGATTTTTCAGCAATTTGTTTAGGTTTAAAGGTCTTTTCATTGCAACTTCCGGTCTGGTGACGTCATCAATCTTTCTCCACCTCAACTTGTTCTTAGCGTGAAGCCGATTACATACATCAATTATAGAGTGATTTCAGCAAACTTCGCCACACACATCGACCGATTATTCATTTTAAGCATTTTTCAACTTGCCGCTAGAGGGCGCTCGAACATTTTATGACGTCACAAATAATTTTTGTGTGAAGTACAACCTAATCGGAGACCAACATCGTTGAAAGCAAGTTCCCATCTTTTTCCACTTTCAAATGATGAGGCACTTCCGGTTTGGACCGGAAGGAAGGGTCACGTGATTTGACGCACACGAGATAAAATAAAGGTCCTGAATTATACTATCAATTCCCACAAAAATCAAGTTCCGGGCTCTCACGGTTGATTTTATATTGATTTTCAAATATTAAAACTGCTAATCTTTAATTGCTTGTAATTTGATACATGATGACGTCATCATGACGTCAGAGTAATATGCACGAGTTCAGTACAGGGTCTGAGTGTATGCCAACTCTCATTAAGATTGAAGTTTGTTTAAGGGCAAAAGTGCCGTTGAGAAAAAACGTGCATAAAGTTTATGGGGTTTGGGGGAGAAAAAGAAAAAGAAGAAGAAGAAAAAAAAAAACCGGAACAAAAACAATACCTTTTCCGCAGGTATGCGGAAAAGCTAACGAGAGATGTGTGACTGTTCATGAACAGTACACATAGCTTTTCCGCTCTCCATTTTCTTTTTTTTTTTACATGAAAGGAATTAAGGAATAAAGAGTAAGTTTAAAGAGTGAAAGTATTAAGAGTGAAAGTATAATAAAGGTTGCATGAAATATACCTTAGATTTGTAGATATGTTTTCTTTGCGATTATAAGTATCGCACTTTGATGTGTTTTGGTACATGTTGGTTCACGTCATTATGGTCTTAATTTGGAGAATTAAAAACACAGAATTTTAAAAGGGAATCATTTACAACTCTATTTGTGGGGTTAGCACTGTACATTGTGTACAAATGATGTATATGCGCGATGCGCGGATGTTCGAGTGGCAAATTGTTTTCTCTAGGAAGGTTAGGGGCAATTACCATAAATGGGCGTATCTAGACCGCTATTACGATCAAGCATATTCGTGATTAAGGTAATTTATATAATAAGCATCGCACGCATTATTCAGACAGCTATATAAGGTTGAAGTAAAAATATTTTCACTAGCTACTGTTGTGGCTATATTGGTAGAGCACTGAAAGCTTTAGACTACAGAGGCCTGGCTTCGAATCCTCTGCCCGATTTATATTTCAAGGGAAAACACAACGTCTATTTATGACAATTGACCCTAACTTATCTCACTTCCGTTTTGGACCGGAAGGAAGGGTCACGTGACTTTGCACGTAATATAAAAAATGAAGACCCTGGATTATTCTATCGGTTCCCGTAAAAATCAAAATCAGATCTCTCTCGATTGATTTTTATATTGATTTTCAAAGATTAAACTTTCAAGTTATAAGGCACTTCCGGTTTGGACCGGAAGGAAGGGTCACGTGACTTTGCACGTAATATAAAAAATGAAGACCCTGGATTATTCTATCGGTTCCCGTAAAAAGCAAAATCAGATCTCTCTCGATTGATTCTATATTGATTTTCAAAGATTAAACTTTCAAGTTATAAGGCACTTCCGGTTTAGACCGGAAGGAAGGGTCACGTGACTTTGCACGTAATATAAAAAATGAAGACCCTGGATCATTCTATCAGTTGCCGTAAAAAGCAAAATCAGATCTCTCTCGATTGATTTTATATTGATTTTCAAAGATTAAACTGTCAAATTATAAGGCACTTCCGGTTTCGACAGGAAGGAAGGGTCACGTGACTTTGCACGTAATATATAAAATGAAGACCCTAGATTATTCTATCGGTTCCCGTAAAAAGCAAAATCAGATCTCTCTCGATTGATTTTATATTGATTTTCAAAGATTAAACTTTCAAGTTATAAGGCACTTCCGGTTTAGACCGGAAGGAAGTGTCACGTGACTTTGCACGTAATACAAAAAATGAAGACCCTGGATTATTCTATCAGTTCACATTAAAGCAAAATCAGATCTCTCACGGTTGATTTTATATTGATTTTCAAAAACTAAATCTAGAAATCTTTGGTTGCTTGTAATCTGATACTTGATGACGTCATCGTGACGTCATTATCGGAAAACTCGAGAGCTATGTAAACTATGCTATCTGAAGCAGAAATCTGCATTATATCTCTTGCGGTTGATTTTTCAGCAAATTGTTTAGGTTTAAAGGTCTTTTCATTGCAACTTCCGGTTTGGTGACGTCATCAATTTTTCTCCACCTCAACTTGTTCTTAGCGTGAAGCCGATTACATACATCAATTATAGAGTGATTTCAGCAAACTTCGCCACACACATCGACCGATTATTCATTTTAAGCATTTTTCAACTTGCCGCTAGAGGGCGCTCGAACATTTTATGACGTCACAAATAATTTTGTTGTGAAGTACAACCTAGTCGGAGACCAACATCGTTGAAAGCAAGTTCCCATCTTTTTCCACTTTCAAATGATGAGGCACTTCCGGTTTGGACCGGAAGGAAGGGTCACGTGATTTGACGCACACGAGATAAAATAAAGATCCTGGATTATACTATCAATTCCCACAAAAATCAAGTTCCGGGCTCTCACGGTTGATTTTATATTGATTTTCAAAGATTAAATCTGCTAATCTTTAATTGCTTGTAGTTTGATACATGATGACGTCATCATGACGTCAGAGTAATATGCACGAGTTCAGTACAGGGTCTCAGTGTATGCCAACTCTCATTAAGATTGAAGTTTGTTTAAGGGCAAAAGTGCCGATTAGAAAAAACGTGCATAAAGTTTATGAGGTTTTGGGGAGAAAAAGAAAAAGAAGAAGAAGAAAAAAAAACGAGAGATGTGTGACTGTTGATGAACAGTACACATAGCTTTTCCGCTCTTCATTTTCTTTTTTTTTTACATGAAAGGAATTAAGGAATAAAGAGTAAGTTTAAAGAGTGAAAGTATTAAGAGTGAAAGTATAATAAAGGTTGCATGAAATATACCTTAGATTTGTAGATATGTTTTCTTTGCGATTATAAGTATCGCACTTTGATGTGTTTTGGTACATGTTGGTTCACGTCATTATGGTCTTAATTTGGAGAATTAAAAACACAGAATTTTAAAAGGGAATCATTTACAACTCTATTTGTGGGGTTAGCACTGTACATTGTGTACAAATGATGTATATGCGCGATGCGCGGCTGTTCGAGTGGCAATTTTTTTTCTCTAGGAAGGTTAGGGGCAATTACCATAAATGGGCGTATCTAGACCGCTATTACGATCAAGCATAATCATGATTAAGTTAATTTATATAGAAAGCATCGCACGCATTATTCAGACAGCTATATAAGGTTGAAGTAAAAATATTTTGTCTGGCTACTGTTGTGGCTATATTGGTAGAGCACTGAAAGCTTTAGACTACAGAGGCCTGGGTTCGAATCCTCTGCCCGATTTATATTTCAAGGGAAAACACAACGTCTATTTATGACAATTGACCCTTACTTATCTCACTTCCGTTTTGGACCGGAAGGAAGGGTCACGTGAATTTGCACGTAATATCAAAAATGAAGACCCTGGATTATTCTATCGTTTCCCGTAAAAATCAAAATCAGATCTCTCTCGATTGATTTTTATATTGATTTTCAAAGATTAAACTTTCAAGTTATAAGGCACTTCCGGTTTGGACCGGAAGGAAGGGTCACGTGAATTTGCACGTAATATAAAAAATGAAGACCCTGGATTATTCTATCGGTTCCCGTAAAAATCAAAATCAGATCTCTCTCGATTGATTTTTATATTGATTTTCAAAGATTAAACTTTCAAATTATAAGGCACTTCCGGTTTGGACCGGAAGGAAGGGTCACGTGACTTTGCACGTAATATAGAAAATGAAGACCCTGGATTATTCTATCGGTTGCCGTAAAAAGCAAAATCAGATCTCTCTCGATTGATTTTATATTGATTTTCAAAGATTAAACTTTCAAGTTATAAGGCACTTCCGGTTTAGACCGGAAGGAAGGGTCACGTGACTTTGCACGTAATATAAAAAAAGAAGACCCTGGATTATTCTATCAGTTGCCGTAAAAAGCAAAATCAGATCTCTCTCGATTGATTTTATATTGATTTTCAAAGATTAAACTTTCAAATTATAAGGCACTTCCGGTTTGGACCGGAAGAAAGGGTCACGTGACTTTGCACGTAATACAAAAAATGAAGATCCTGGATTATTCTATCAGTTCACATTAAAGCAAAATCAGATCTCTCACGGTTGATTTTATATTGATTTTCAAAAACTAAATCTAGAAATCTTTGGTTGATTGTAATCTGATACTTGATGACGTCATCGTGACGTCATTATAGGAAAACTCGAGAACTATGTAAACTATGCTATCTGAAGAAGAAATCTGCATTATATCTCCTGCGGTTGATTTTTCAGCAATTTTTTTAGGTTTAAAGGTCTTTTCATTGCAACTTCCGGTCTGGTGACGTCATCAATCTTTCTCCACCTCAACTTGTTCTTAGCGTGAAGCCGATTACATACATCAATTATAGAGTGATTTCAGCAAACTTCGCCACACACATCGACCGATTATTCATTTTAAGCATTTTTCAACTTGCCGCTAGAGGGCGCTCGAACATTTTATGACGTCACAAATAATTTTTTTGTGAAGTACAACCTAGTCGGAGACCAACATCGTTGAAAGCAAGTTCCCATCTTTTTCCACTTTCAAATGATGAGGCACTTCCGGTTTGGACCGGAAGGAAGGGTCACGTGATTTGACGCACACGAGATAAAATAAAGGTCCTGGATTATACTATCAATTCCCACAAAAATCAAGTTCCGGGCTCTCAAGGTTGATTTTATATTGATTTTCAAAGATTAAATCTGCTAATCTTTAATTGCTTGTAATTTGATACATGATGACGTCATCATGACGTCAGAGTAATATGCACGAGTTCAGTACAGGGTCTCAGTGTATGCCAACTCTCATTAAGATTGAAGTTTGTTTAAGGGCAAAAGTGCCGATTAGAAAAAACGTGCATAAAGTTTATGGGGTTTTGGGGAGAAAAAGAAAAAGAAGACGAAGAAGAAAAAAAAAACGAGAGATGTGTGACTGTTCATGAACAGTACACATAGCTTTTCCGCTCTGCATTTTTTTTTTTTTTTACATGAAAGGAATTAAGGAATAAAGAGTAAGTTTAAAGAGTGAAAGTATTAAGAGTGAAAGTATAATAAAGGTTGCATGAAATATACCTTAGATTTGTAGATATGTTTTCTTTGCGATTATAAGTATCGCACTTTGATGTGTTTTGGTACATGTTGGTTCACGTCATTATGGTCTTAATTTGGAGAATTAAAAACACAGAATTTTAAAAGGGAATCATTTACAACTCTATTTGTGGGGTTAGCACTGTACATTGTGTACAAATGATGTATATGCGCGATGCGCGGCTGTTCGAGTGGCAATTTTTTTTCTCTAGGAAGGTTAGGGGCAATTACCATAAATGGGCGTATCTAGACCGCTATTACGATCAAGCATATTCATGATTAAGTTAATTTATATAATAAGCATCGCACGCATTATTCAGACAGCTATATAAGGTTGAAGTAAAAATATTTTGTCTAGCTACTGTTGTGGCTATATTGGTAGAGCACTGAAAGCTTTAGACTACAGAGGCCTGGGTTCGAATCCTCTGCCCGATTTATATTTCAAGGGAAAACACAACGTCTATTTATGACAATTGACCCTAACTTATCTCACTTCCGTTTTGGACCGGAAGGAAGGGTCACGTGAATTTGCACGTAATATAAAAAATGAAGACCCTGGATTATTCTATCGGTTCCCGTAAAAAACAAAATCAGATCTCTCTCGATTGATTTTTATATTGATTTTCAAAGATTAAACTTTCAAGTTATAAGGCACTTCCGGTTTGGACCGGAAGGAAGGGTCACGTGACTTTGCACGTAATATAAAAAATGAAGACCCTGGATTATTCTATCGGTTCCCGTAAAAAGCAAAATCAGATCTCTCTCGATTGATTCTATATTGATTTTCAAAGATTATACTTTCAAGTTGTAAGGCACTTCCGGTTTGGACCGGAAGGAAGGGTCACGTGACTTTGCACGTAATATAAAAAATGAAGACCCTGGATTATTCTATCAGTTGCCGTAAAAAGCAAAATCAGATCTCTCTCGATTGATTTTATATTGATTTTCAAAGATTAAACTTTCAAGTTATAAGGCACTTCCGGTTTAGACCGGAAGGAAGGGTCACGTGACTTTGCACGTAATATAAAAAAAGAAGACCCTGGATTATTCAATCAGTTGCCGTAAAAAGCAAAATCAGATCTCTCTCGATTGATTTTATATTGATTTTCAAAGATTAAACTTTCAAATTATAAGGCACTTCCGGTTTGGACCGGAAGGAAGGGTCACGTGACTTTGCACGTAATATAAAAAATGAAGACCCTGGATTATTCTATCGGTTCCCGTAAAAAGCAAAATCAGATCTCTCTCGATTGATTTTATATTGATTTTCAAAGATTAAACTTTCAAATTATAAGGCACTTCCGGTTTGGACCGGAAGGAAGGGTCACGTGACTTTGCACGTAATATACAAAATGAAGATCCTGGATTATTCTATCAGTTCACATTAAAGCAAAATCAGATCTCTCACGGTTGATTTTATATTGATTTTCAAAAACTAAATCTAGAAATCTTTGGTTGCTTGTAATGTGATACTTGATGACGTCATCGTGACGTCATTATCGGAAAACTCGAGAGCTATGTAAACTATGCTATCTGAAGAAGAAATCTGCATTATATCTCTTGCGGTTGATTTTTCAGCAATTTGTTTAGGTTTAAAGGTCTTTTCATTGCAACTTCCGGTCTGGTGACGTCATCAATCTTTCTCCACCTCAACTTGTTCTTAGCGTGAAGCCGATTACATACATCAATTATAGAGTGATTTCAGCAAACTTCGCCACACACATCGACCGATTATTCATTTTAAGCATTTTTCAACTTGCCGCTAGAGGGCGCTCGAACATTTTATGACGTCACAAATAATTTTTTTGTGAAGTACAACCTAATCGGAGACCAACATCGTTGAAAGCAAGTTCCCATCTTTTTCCACTTTCAAATGATGAGGCACTTCCGGTTTGGACCGGAAGGAAGGGTCACGTGATTTGACGCACACGAGATAAAATAAAGGTCCTGAATTATACTATCAATTCCCACAAAAATCAAGTTCCGGGCTCTCACGGTTGATTTTATATTGATTTTCAAATATTAAAACTGCTAATCTTTAATTGCTTGTAATTTGATACATGATGACGTCATCATGACGTCAGAGTAATATGCACGAGTTCAGTACAGGGTCTGAGTGTATGCCAACTCTCATTAAGATTGAAGTTTGTTTAAGGGCAAAAGTGCCGTTGAGAAAAAACGTGCATAAAGTTTATGGGGTTTGGGGGAGAAAAAGAAAAAGAAGAAGAAGAAAAAAAAAAACCGGAACAAAAACAATACCTTTTCCGCAGGTATGCGGAAAAGCTAAAAAACCGGAACGAAAACAATACCTTTTCCGCAGGTATGCGGAAAAGCTAAAAAAACCGGAACGAAAACAATACCTTTTCCGCAGGTATGCGGAAAAGCTAACGAGAGATGTGTGACTGTTGATGAACAGTACACATAGCTTTTCCGCTCTCCATTTTCTTTTTTTTTTACATGAAAGGAATTAAGGAATAAAGAGTAAGTTTAAAGAGTGAAAGTATTAAGAGTGAAAGTATAATAAAGGTTGCATGAAATATACCTTAGATTTGTAGATATGTTTTCTTTGCGATTATAAGTATCGCACTTTGATGTGTTTTGGTACATGTTGGTTCACGTCATTATGGTCTTAATTTGGAGAATTAAAAACACAGAATTTTAAAAGGGAATCATTTACAACTCTATTTGTGGGGTTAGCACTGTACATTGTGTACAAATGATGTATATGCGCGATGCGCGGCTGTTCGAGTGGCAAATTGTTTTCTCTAGGAAGGTTAGGGGCAATTACCATAAATGGGCGTATCTAGACCGCTATTACGATCAAGCATATTCATGATTAAGTTAATTTATATAATAAGCATCGCACGCATTATTCAGACAGCTATATAAGGTTGAAGTAAAAATATTTTCTCTAGCTACTGTTGTGGCTATATTGGTAGAGCACTGAAAGCTTTAGACTACAGAGGCCTGGGTTCGAATCCTCTGCCCGATTTATATTTCAAGGGAAAACACAACGTCTATTTATGACAATTGACCCTAACTTATCTCACTTCCGTTTTTACCGGAAGGAAGGGTCACGTGACTTTGCACGTAATATAAAAAATGAAGACCCTGGATTATTCTATCGGTTCCCGTAAAAATCAAAATCAGATCTCTCTCGATTGATTTTTATATTGATTTTCAAAGATTAAACTTTCAAGTTATAAGGCACTTCCGGTTTGGACCGGAAGGAAGGGTCACGTGACTTTGCACGTAATATAAAAAATGAAGACCCTGGATTATTCTATCGGTTCCCGTAAAAAGCAAAATCAGATCTCTCTCGATTGATTCTATATTGATTTTCAAAGATTAAACTTTCAAGTTGTAAGGCACTTCCGGTTTGGACCGGAAGGAAGGGTCACGTGACTTTGCACGTAATATAAAAAATGAAGACCCTGGATTATTCTATCAGTTGCCGTAAAAAGCAAAATCAGATCTCTCTCGATTGATTTTATATTGATTTTCAAAGATTAAACTTTCAAGTTATAAGGCACTTCCGGTTTAGACCGGAAGGAAGGGTCACGTGACTTTGCACGTAATATAAAAAATGAAGACCCTGGATTATTCTATCGGTTCCCGTAAAAAGCAAAATCAGATCTCTCTCGATTGATTTTATATTGATTTTCAAAAATTAAACTTTCAAGTTATAAGGCACTTCCGGTTTAGACCGGAAGGAAGTGTCACGTGACTTTGCACGTAATACAAAAAATGAAGACCCTGGATTATTCTATCAGTTCACATTAAAGCAAAATCAGATCTCTCACGGTTGATTTTATATTGATTTTCAAAAACTAAATCTAGAAATCTTTGGTTGCTTGTAATCTGATACTTGATGACGTCATCGTGACGTCATTATCGGAAAACTCGAGAGCTATGTAAACTATGCTATCTGAAGCAGAAATCTGCATTATATCTCTTGCGGTTGATTTTTCAGCAAATTGTTTAGGTTTAAAGGTCTTTTCATTGCAACTTCCGGTTTGGTGACGTCATCAATTTTTCTCCACCTCAACTTGTTCTTAGCGTGAAGCCGATTACATACATCAATTATAGAGTGATTTCAGCAAACTTCGCCACACACATCGACCGATTATTCATTTTAAGCATTTTTCAACTTGCCGCTAGAGGGCGCTCGAACATTTTATGACGTCACAAATAATTTTTTGGTGAAGTACAACCTAGTCGGAGACCAACATCGTTGAAAGCAAGTTCCCATCTTTTTCCACTTTCAAATGATGAGGCACTTCCGGTTTGGACCGGAAGGAAGGGTCACGTGATTTGACGCACACGAGATAAAATAAAGATCCTGGATTATACTATCAATTCCCACAAAAATCAAGTTCCGGGCTCTCACGGTTGATTTTATATTGATTTTCAAAGATTAAATCTGCTAATCTTTAATTGCTTGTAGTTTGATACATGATGACGTCATCATGACGTCAGAGTAATATGTACGAGTTCAGTACAGGGTCTCAGTGTATGCCAACTCTCATTAAGATTGAAGTTTGTTTAAGGGCAAAAGTGCCGATTAGAAAAAACGTGCATAAAGTTTATGGGGTTTTGGGGAGAAGAAGAAAAAGAAGAAGAAACGAGAGATGTGTGACTGTTGATGAACAGTACACATAGCTTTTCCGCTTGCATTTTTTTTTTTTTTTACATGAAAGGAATTAAGGAATAAAGAGTAAGTTTAAAGAGTGAAAGTATTAAGAGTGAAAGTATAATAAAGGTTGCATGAAATATACCTTAGATTTGTAGATATGTTTTCTTTGCGATTATAAGTATCGCACTTTGATGTGTTTTGGTTCATGTTGGTTCACGTCTTTATGGTCTTAATTTGGAGAATTAAAAACACAGAATTTTAAAAGGGAATCATTTACAACTCTATTTGTGGGGTTAGCACTGTACATTGTGTACAAATGGTGTAAATGCGCGATGCGCGGATGTTCGAGTGGCCAATTTTTTTCTATAGGAAGGTTAGGGGAAATTACCATAAATGGGCGTATCTAGACCGCTATTACGATCAAGCATATTCATGATTAAGTTAATTTATATAACAAGCATCGCACGCATTATTCAGACAGCTATATAAGGTTGAAGTAAAAATATTTTGTCTAGCTACTGTTGTGGCTATATTGGTAGAGCACTGAAAGCTTTAGACTACAGAGGCCTGGGTTCGAATCCTCTGCCCGATATATATTTCAAGGGAAAACACAACGTCTATTTATGACAATTGACCCTAACTTACCTATGAAAAAAAATCACGCGTTCGGGTGTTTTGTAAGTGACGTGACAGGGTTATGTGATGCATTACATCATCTTTTGGAATTTGCGAGCGGGTAAATTGTGGGGGGGGGGGGGTTGAAAAGTGGTTGAAAAATTGCGTAAATGAGCTAAACAAATCACAATATTAAGAGAAAAGAACAATGTTTTATTTAGTAACAAACTAATTGATTAAGTCCAAAATCATGTTTCAAAAATAACTTCTGTTTTTGTTATTTTTAAATACAGTCTGTTTTATGGTTGTATATTGTATAAGTCTTAAGCTAGATAAAATTACAAAATGGAATAGATATGTCAAAGTAGGTGCAAGTTTAATGTTCAAGATGTGATTTTAAAGTAATGTGCCTCTTCTACCGACGCAGTTGAGTGAGATTCAGTCAGATGAGTGAACTGTCGAAATGTTGTGAGAACTTTGAAATTCACATTGGAGAAATTGGAAGCTTATGTGACACATAATGGTGTATAACAGTTGTCAATGTGCACAAACATGATAATGAAGTTGGCTTGAAGTGCAAAAGTTCCAAAGATTGGATTTTGGTAGTTTGCCTGCGTGATTGGTCAGGAGTTAGAATAGTGTGCATATATGTTATGGCTGTTAGTCTAAAATGACATCTTGAAGTAAGACATCTTGAGTAAACATATATAAAATACATGGAAACTTACAAACGTATGTTATATACAGAATCAACAGTGCTGTTTAAAGAAGTGAGTGTAAATATACAAGGATAACTTGTGAGTGCTATAAAACAACTTTCAAATGTAAATAACGTGTTTTTACAAACGAACTTGAAACAAATCAACATGAGGTGGCTGATGCAGAAGTCAGGTTGTTGGCACAATTATTTAATGTATTCTATTCTTCATTTGAAACATTCATAACAGCAGAAATATTTGGGATAAGCTTCCGGTGGCTATACAGTTATGAAGGTTGCAAAGGGGAAATGTGATTTATTTGTGTGTGTGTGTGTGTGAGTTTGTATATGCCGGCAATCGTGGACCTAGGACAAAAGAATTCGGGCGTAGACAAAGGGGTCCACGTTTGACCTAACGTCCACGATTGAAAATCGTGTACAAAACCAATGGGAGGCCTTCCGAAAAAGTTAGAGTATAAACAAAAGAGGAACAATGAGAGGTCCACGATTGCACCCGTTTACATGACTGTGTGTGTGTGTGAGTGTGTGAAAGAGAGACCCAACTGCAGGAGTAAATATTTTCTTTTAAGACGTTAAATTATATTCGTTTGCACTAATAAACAGAATTTTGTTAACAGAGTTTGCTGTTAACAAAACAAGTCTAGTGATGTTATCAACTTTTATATATCAGGTCAATTGAATCCAAAAATGAAGAGAAATTAGTATTTAGTGTTCTTATTTTCTCTAAAAACATTATGGGAGTTTGGCTCCCCCTTTCCATCGGGTATATTTAATTACTTAACGTTTACGTACAAAGCTGTAACTGACTTGCTTTCAGAAGAACATGCTATCCTCCACATACATTCCCAATTGGTAATCTGTACTTATAATCTATTATGTTCAAGAAAATATGCTACTTCTGCATACTGATCTCCTCGTTTTGCATGACAGATTGCATTTGTAAATAGTGGGAAATGCATCATCAAACCTGTCAGATACTGAAGAAATGTATCTGTATCTGTCATTGTGCTGTTGCCTTGTTCGTCCTTATAACCTCAACTACACCCAGCCTGATATTTGTCCATTTCAGATAAATTCTGTGCAAGAGCAACCCAAATCTGAACTATTGAAAAGGATGAGTATCTTGATAGTAGCGTGGAGATGGGCCAATTTTTAAATTCTGCATTAAAATTTCACTTAAAACTTCATTGAATAATTCACACCCAAAGCAATAGTTTTGTTGCAGTATCTTTGTCAGATACAGTTTAATAAAAGGAATAAAAACATTCTGCAGTTAAAATGTCGTCTTCTTTTTTGTCAGTAAAATTTATTCTTTTGGGGCAGAAAGAAAATGCATGGTTTGAAAATTCTTTAATGGCAAAGAAAAACATGGGATTTCCAACCGAATTTATTGTGATTTATATTACTTGTTACTAGT
This sequence comes from Hippasteria phrygiana, assembly GCA_037893225.1. Taxonomy (NCBI): domain Eukaryota; kingdom Metazoa; phylum Echinodermata; class Asteroidea; order Valvatida; family Goniasteridae; genus Hippasteria; species Hippasteria phrygiana. The sequence continues at coordinate 647,273 of JAZGUH010000028.1, read as the reverse complement.
ATTTAGCTGTTGTTTTCTTAGCTTGGGAATCGATGGAGTTTGGGCTGCTGATCTGATTTAACTAAAGTTTTTGGTGTGATCAGCCAATTGGCTCCTGGTTTAGTCCAACGCGCTACGCTATGGCATTGTCAAAACTTGTCATATGAGGGCGCACTTTAAATATTTTCCCGTAACGCCAGGCAAACTCAACCAAAGTACCAAGAAAAACGTACATAGTTTATGCGAGTTAGGTACAACTTTAAACATGGGGGCATCATGGCGTCCAATATCTCCGGAACTAAATGTTTTGTAAGTGACGTGACAGGGTTATGTGATGCATTACATCATCTTTTGGAATTTGCGAGCGGGTAAATTGTGGGGGGGGGGGGGGGGGGTTGAAAAGTGGTTGGAAAATTGCGTAAATGAGCTAAACAAATCACAATTAAGAGAAAAGAACAATGTTTTATTTAGTAACAAACTAATTGATTAAGTCCAAAATCATGTTTCAAAAATAACTTCTGTTTTTGTTATTTTTAAATACAGTCTGTTTTATGGTTGTATATTGTATAAGTCTTAAGCTAGATAAAATTACAAAATGGAATAGATATGTCAAAGTAGGTGCAAGTTTAATGTTCAAGATGTGATTTTAAAGTAATGTGCCTCTTCTACCGACGCAGTTGAGTGAGATTCAGTCAGATGAGTGAACTGTCGAAATGTTGTGGGAACTTTGAAATTCACATTGGAGAAATTGGAAGCTTATGTGACACATAATGGTGTATAACAGTTGTCAATGTGCACAAACATGATAATGAAGTTGGCTTGAAGTGCAAAAGTTCCAAAGATTGGATTTTGGTAGTTTGCCTGCGTTATTGGTCAGGAGTTAGAATAGTGTGCATTATGGCTGTTAGTTTAAAATGACATCTTGAAGTAAGACATCTAGAGTAAGCATATATAAAATACATGGAAACTTACAAACGTATGTTACATAAAAAATCAACAGTGCTGTTTAAAGAAGTGAGTGTTAAAATATACAAGGATAACTTGTGAGTGCTATAAAACAACTTTCAAATGTAAATAACGTGTTTTTACAAACGAACTTGAACAAAATCAACATGAGGTGGCTGATGTAGAAGTCAGGTTGTTGGCACAATTATTTAATGTATTCTATTCTTCATTTGAAACATTCATAACAGCAGAAATATTTGGGATAAGCTTCCGGTGGCTATACAGTTATGAAGGTTGCAAAGGGGAAATGTGATTTATTTGTGTGTGTGTGTGTGTGTGTGAGTTTGTATATGCCGGCAATCGTGGACCTAGGACAAAAGAATTCGGGCGTAGACAAAGGGGTCCACGTTTGACCTAACGTCCACGATTGAAAATCGTGTACAAAACCAATGGGAGGCCTTCCGAAAAAGTTAGAGTATAAACAAAAGAGGAACAATGGGAGGTCCACGATTGCACCCGTTTACATGACTGTGTGTGTGTGTGTGAGTGTGTGAAAGAGAGACCCAACTGCAGGAGTAAATATTTTATTTTAATACGTTAAATTATATTCGTTTGCACTAATAAACATAATTTTGTTAACAGAGTTTGCTGTTAACAAAACAAGTCTAGTGATATTATCCACTTTTATATATCAGGTCAATTGAATCCAAAAATGAAGAGAAATTAGTATTTAGTGTTCTTATTTTCTCTAAAAACATTATGGGAGTTTGGCTCCCCCTTTCCATCGGGTATATTTAATTACTTAACGTTTACGTACAAAGCTGTAACTGACTTGCTTTCAGAAGAACATGCTATCCTCCACATACATTCTCAATTGGTAATCTGTATTTATAATCTATTATGTTCAAGAAAATATGCCACTTCTGCATACTGATCTCCTCGTTTTGCATGACAGATTGCATTTGTAAATAGTGGGAAATGCATCATCAAACCTGTCAGATACTGAAGAAATGTATCTTTATCTGTCATTGTGCTGTTGCCTTGTTCGTCCTTATAACCTCAACTACACCCAGCCTGATATTTGTCCATTTCAGATAAATTCTGTGCAAGAGCAACCCAAATCTGAACTATTGAAAAGGATGAGTATCTTGATAGTAGCGTAGAGATGGGCCAATTTTTTAATTCTGCATTAAAATTTCACTTAAAACTTCATTGAATAATTCACACCCAAAGCAATAGTTTTGTTGCAGTATCTTTGTCAGATACAGTTTAATAAAAGGAATAAAAACATTCTGCAGTTAAAATGTCGTCTTCTTTTTTGTCAGTAAAATTTATTCTTTTGGGGCAGAAAGAAAATGCATGGTTTGAAAATTCTTTAATGGCAAAGAAAAACATGAGATTTCCAACCGAATTTATTGTGATTTATATTACTTGTTACTAGTATTTAGCTGTTGTTTTCTTAGCTTGGGAATCGATGGAGTTTGGGCTGCTGATCTGATTTAACTAAAGTTTTTGGTGTGATCAGCCAATTGGCTCCTGGTTTAGTCCAACGCGCTACGCTATGGCATTGTCAAAACGTGTCATATGAGGGCGCACTTTAAATATTTTCCCGTAACGCCAGGCAAACTCAACCAAAGTACCAAGAAAAACGTACATAGTTTATGCGAGTTAGGTACAACTTTAAACATGGGGGCATCATGGCGTCCAATATCTCCAGAACTAAATGTGGGATCTGGTTGAACTTCTATTTCTATACAGATAGAGACACACATCTGCCTTAGCTTACACCAGTAGTCGGGTAAACTTTGAACCACTTAAGTTGTGTGCTGCCCCCAGCGTTGGTTTGTGGGATCTTCATACGGTTTAGTCAAAATGTGACTTCTTATATTGCAGACCATGTGAGGATTTTGGCATATACATCGTACGTGCTTTGATTCTGATTGCCGAGGAAGACAACGGTAAAATATACCGGCCTACCTGCATACCACGATTGACTCCAATTGGATGTACAGTTCTCTGGATATAGGACCTAAACGTATGCACCTTTCAGATGTTGTCACGTGACGCATGGTGATGTCATCACGACAGCACTTGTAAAAACAAACATTTACAACATGGTCTTTGTCTGAGTCAAGATTGGATTCAATCTGATCAACACTGTCATTGATCAGATTGACTATTCAGATTTTGCATATCTCTCGCGGTTGATTTTTCAACATTTTCTTCAGGGTTCAAAGGACTTTTCATTGCAACTTCCGGTCTAGTGACGTCATCAATCTTTGCCCCCACTCAATTTGTTCTTAGCATGAAGCCGATTACATACATCAATTATAAAGTGATTTCAGCAAACTTCGCCACACACATCTACCGATTATTTATTTTTTTTAAATTCAACCTGCCGCTAGAGGGCGCTCGAACATTTTATGACGTCACAATTTTGTGTGTGTAAAGTACAACCTAGCCAGAGACTAACATCGTTGAAAGCAAGTTTACATATTTTTTCACTTTCAAATGATGAGGCACTTCCGTTTTGGACCGGAAGGAAGGGTCACGTGACTTTGCACGTAATATAAAAAATGAAGACCCTGGATTATTCTATCGGTTCCTGTAAAAATCAAAATCAGATCTCTCTCGATTGATTTTTATATTGATTTTCAAAGATTAAACTTTCAAGTTATAAGGCACTTCCGGTTTCGACCGGAAGGAAGGGTCACGTGACTTTGCACGTAATATAAAAAATGAAGACCCTGGATTATTCTATCGATTCCCGTAAAAATCAAAATCAGATCTCTCTCGATTGATTTTTATATTGATTTTCAAAGATTAAACTTTCAAGTTATAAGGCACTTCCAGTTTGGGCCGGAAGGAAGGGTCACGTGACTTTGCACGTAATATTATAGAAAATGAAGACCCTGGATTATTCTATCGGTTCCCGTAAAAAGCAAAATCAGATCTCTCTCGATTGATTCTATATTGATTTTCAAAGATTAAACTTTCAAGTTGTAAGGCACTTCCGGTTTGGACCGGAAGGAAGGGTCACGTGACTTTGCACGTAATATAAAAAATGAAGACCCTGGATTATTCTATCAGTTGCCGTAAAAAGCAAAATCAGATCTCTCTTGATTGATTTTATATTGATTTTCAAAGATTAAACTTTCAAGTTATAAGGCACTTGTGTGGGAACTTTGAAATTCACATTGGAGAAATTGGAAGCTTTTGTGACACATAATGGTGTATAACAGTTGTCAATGTGCACAAACATGATAATGAAGTTGGCTTGAAGTGCAAAAGTTCCAAAGATTGGATTTTGGTAGTTTGCCTGCGTGATTGGCCAGGAGTTAGAATAGTGTGCATATATGTTATGGCTGTTAGTCTAAAATGACATCTTGAAGTAAGACATCTTGAGTAAACATATATAAAATACATGGAAACTTACAAACGTATGTTATATAAAAAATCAACAGTGCTGTTTAAAGAAGTGAGTGTTAAAATATACAAGGATAACTTGTGAGTGCTATAAAACAACTTTCAAATGTAGATAACGTGTTTTTACAAACGAACTTGAAAAAAATGAACACGAGGTGGCTGATGCAGAAGTCAGGTTGTTGGCACAATTATTTAATGTATTCTATTCTTCATTTGAAACATTCATAACTGCAGAAATAATTGGGATAAGCTTCCGGTGGCTATACAGTTATGAAGGTTGCAAAGGGGAAATGTGATTTATTTGTGTGTGTGGAGAGATATTCCGTACCCTGTGGAGACATGAACACAATGCGAACAAAGGGACTCAATAGGTCTCCACAGGGCAATTCTATGGGTTAGGTTTGCTCCACAAGGAATTTTGTGTACAAAGTCTATGGGGGTTTGCTTAAGTACAGGGACAAAGGGGAGAACAATGCCATGTCTCCACAGGGATGCAAAAACGCGTATGTGTGTGTGTGTGTGTGTGTGTGAGTTTGTATATGCCGGCAATCGTGGACCTAGGACAAAAGAATTCGAGCGTACACAAAGGGGTCCACGTTTGACCTAATGTCCACGATTGAAAATCGTGTACAAAACCAATGGGAGGCCTTCCGAAAAAGTTAGAGTATAAACAAAAGAGGAACAATGGGAGGTCCACGATTGCACCCGTTTGTGTGTGTGTGTGAGTGTGTGAAAGAGAGACCCAACTGCAGGAGTAAATATTTTCTTTTAATACGTTAAATTATATTCGTTTGCACTAATACACAGAATTTTGTTAACAGAGTTTGCTGTTAACAAAACAAGTCTAGTGATGTTATCCACTTTTATATATCAGGTCAATTGAATCCAAAAATGAAGAGAAATTAGTATTTAGTGTTCTTATTTTCTCTAAAAACATTATGGGAGTTTGGCTCCCCCTTTCCATCGGGTATATTTAATTACTTAACGTTTACGTACAAAGCTGTAACTGACTTGCTTTCAGAAGAACATGCTATCCTCCACACACATTCCCAATTGGTAATCTGTACTTATAATATATTATGTTCAAGAAAATATGCCACTTCTGCATACTGATCTCCTCGTTTTGCATGACAGATTGCATTTGTAAATAGTGGGAAATGCATCATCAAACCTGTCAGATACTGAAGAAATGTATCTTTATCTGTCATTGTGCTGTTGCCTTGTTCGTCCTTATAACCTCAACTACACCCAGCCTGATATTTGTCCATTTCAGATAAATTCTGTGCAAGAGCAACCCAAATCTGAACTATTGAAAAGGATGAGTATCTTGATAGTAGCGTGGAGATGGGCCAATTTTTTAATTCTGCATTAAAATTTCACTTAAAACTTCATTGAATAATTCACACCCAAAGCAATAGTTTTGTTGCAGTATCTTTGTCAGATACAGTTTAATAAAAGGAATAAAAACATTCTGCAGTTAAAATGTCGTCTTCTTTTTTGTCAGTAAAATTTATTCTTTTGGGGCAGAAAGAAAATGCATGGTTTGAAAATTCTTTAATGGCAAACAAAAACATGGGATTTCCAACCGAATTTATTGTGATTTATATTACTTGTTACTAGTATTTAGCTGTTGTTTTCTTAGCTTAGTTTAATATTTTTTTCACTTTCAAATGATGAGGCACTTCCGTTTTGGACCGGAAGGAAGGGTCACGTGACTTTGCACGTAATATAAAAAATGAAGACCCTGGATTATTCTATCGGTTCCTGTAAAAATCAAAATCAGATCTCTCTCGATTGATTTTTATATTGATTTTCAAAGATTAAACTTTCAAGTTATAAGGCACTTCCGGTTTGGACCGGAAGGAAGGGTCACGTGACTTTGCACGTAATATAAAAAATGAAGACCCTGGATTATTCTATCGGTTCCCGTAAAAAGCAAAATCAGATCTCTCTCGATTGATTCTATATTGATTTTCAAAGATTAAACTTTCAAGTTGTAAGGCACTTCCGGTTTGGACCGGAAGGAAGGGTCACGTGACTTTGCACGTAATATAAAAAATGAAGACCCTGGATTATTCTATCAGTTGCCGTAAAAAGCAAAATCAGATCTCTCTCGATTGATTTTATATTGATTTTCAAAGATTAAACTTTCAAGTTATAAGGCACTTCCGGTTTAGACCGGAAGGAAGGGTCACGTGACTTTGCACGTAATATAAAAAAAGAAGACCCTGGATTATTCTATCAGTTGCCGTAAAAAGCAAAATCAGATCTCTCTCGATTGATTTTATATTGATTTTCAAAGATTAAACTTTCAAATTATAGGGCACTTCCGGTTTGGACCGGAAGGAAGGGTCACGTGACTTTGCACGTAATATAAAAAATGAAGACCCTGGATTATTCTATCAGTTCACATTAAAGCAAAATCAGATCTCTCACGGTTGATTTTATATTGATTTTCAAAAACTAAATCTAGAAATCTTTGGTTGCTTGTAATCTGATACTTGATGACGTCATCGTGACGTCATTATCGGAAAACTCGAGAGCTATGTAAACTATGCTATCTGAAGCAGAAATCTGCATTATATCTCTTGCGGTTGATTTTTCAGCAAATTTTTCAGGTTTAAAGGTCTTTTCATTGCAACTTCCGGTCTGGTGACGTCATCAATCTTTCTCCACCTCAACTTGTTCTTAGCGTGAAGCCGATTACATACATCAATTATAGAGTGATTTCAGCAAACTTCGCCACACACATCGACCGATTATTCATTTTAAGCATTTTTAAACTTGCCGCTAGAGGGCGCTCGAACATTTTATGACGTCACAAATAATTTTGTTGTGAAGTACAACCTAGTCGGAGACCAACATCGTTGAAAGCCAGTTCCCATCTTTTTCCACTTTCAAATGATGAGGCACTTCCGGTTTGGACCGGAAGGAAGGGTCACGTGATTTGACGCACACGAGATAAAATAAAGATCCTGGATTATACTATCAATTCCCACAAAAATCAAGTTCCGGGCTCTCACGGTTGATTTTATATTGATTTTCAAAGATCAAATCTGCTAATCTTTAATTGCTTGTAGTTTGATACATGATGACGTCATCATGACGTCAGAGTAATATGCACGAGTTCAGTACAGGGTCTCAGTGTATGCCAACTCTCATTAAGATTGAAGTTTGTTTAAGGGCAAAAGTGCCGATTAGAAAAAACGTGCATAAAGTTTATGAGGTTTTGGGGAGAAAAAGAAAAAGAAGACGAGACCTAAGATGTGTTTGTGGACAAACACAGAGCTGTTTCGTTACGTAATCGGTACGTGAAGTCTGAACGATCGAGGATTTGGAAAGAACTCGATCGTACGTGAAGTATGAACGATCGAGGATTTGGAATGAACTTCGAAATCACGCGAACGATTAAGGTGAAGTCTGATTCCGTTTTCAAAACGATTAGAAATAAGTGAAGAGAAAAGATGACGTCACGTGACCCTTGATGACGTCATCATGACGTCATCATTTATTTTTAACTTTTCCGAATATGTTGACCAACCAATTAAGCAACTTTGAAATTAATCGGACGTACGGTTCTCTAGATATGTGCCATTCAAAAATGCACCTTCAGGATGACGTCATCATGACGTCATCATTTATTTTCATGTTTTACACATACTGCCTGACCAACAAACTAACTTTGAAATTATTCGGACCTACGGTTCTCTAGATATGGGCAATTGAAAAATGTACCTTTAAGATGACGTCACGTGACCCCTGATGACGTCATCATGACGTCACGATTTATTTTCATGTGTTACAAATACTGCCCCACAACCAATTGAGCAACTTTGAAATTAATCGGACCTACGGTTCTGGAGATATGGTCCCTTCAAGAATGCACCTTTAAGATGACGTCACGTGACCTCTGCGCACCAAGTCTCAAGTCGATCGGTTTTCCCAAAGTGCCCAAATGCCCTGTTGAAAAAAAGACGTGCACAAACCCTATGGGAGAGGAGTCTGAAAATGGGAAACCCGAGAAATGAAAAAAACTGAGATTTGTACGCGGACCGCCACAACATACTCATGGTTACTGCCTTCCCAGAATTCCTTTGTTATCATATTGTTTTGGACCTAAGATTTGAAATGGGAATATTTTGAGAATGGAGTGAGCTACGATCACGAAAAGTTGGAATTAGGTACACGAAAATACAACGGTTAAAACTCCCGAAGGTTTTTTGTCATACGCGATTGCTAAGTATACTAAATTCTAGATTGAATTTAAAGACCTCCCATTGACGTCATGATGACGTCACGAAAATTTCACTTACGCAGATACATTTCGGGCACCCAACAAAGACTCTGCAACAGAGAGAAATGACGCCACCGCTTTGGTTTTTCAGATATGGGTTCCACAAAATCGACTAATTAATATTCAAGGAGGTCATAACTTGACAACTGCTGACGTCATCATGACGTCATTGTTATATGCACATCAGCGAATGATGATGAATTATTGTTGGACTTCTCAGTCTGATTGAAGAAAGTTAAAGACGAAAAGAGGCGGCGAGAATGAAAATGTGCGTAAAACGAATGGAGCGAGTAGACAAAAAAGAAAAATAAATGACCCTTGATGACGTCATCATGACGTCATCATTTATTTTTAACTTTTCCGAATATGTTGACCAACCAATTAAGCAACTTTGAAATTAATCGGACCTACGGTTCTCTAGATATGTGCCATTCAAAAATGCACCTTCAGGATGACGTCATCATGACGTCATCATTTATTTTCATGTTTTACACATACTGCCTGACCAACAAACTAACTTTGAAATTATTCGGACCTACGGTTCTCTAGATATGGGCAATTGAAAAATGCACCTTTAAGATGACGTCACGTGACCCCTGATGACGTCATCATGACGTCACGATTTATTTTCATGTGTTACAAATACTGCCCCACAACCAATTGAGCAACTTTGAAATTAATCGGACCTACGGTTCTCGAGATATGGGCCCTTCAAAAATGCACCTTTAAGATGACGTCACGTGACCCCTGATGACGTCATCATAACATCATCATATATTTTAATCTTTTACGCATACTGGCACACCAACAAAGCAACTTTGAAATTAATCGGACCTACGGTTCTCGAGATATGGGCCATTCAAAAATGCACCTTTAAGATGACGTCACGTGACCCCTGATGACGTCATCATAACATCATCATTTATTTTTATCTTTTACGCATACTGGCACACCAACAAAGCAACTTTGAAATTATTCGGACCTACGGTTCTCTAGATATGGGCCATTCAAAAATGCACCTTTAAGATGACGTCACGTGACTCCTGATGACGTCATCATAACATCATCATATATTTTAATCTTTTACGCATACTGGCACACCAACAAAGCAACTTTGAAATTAATCGGACGTACGGTTCTCAAGATATGGGCTACTCAAAAATACACCTTTAAGATGACGTCACGTGCCCCCCCTGATGACGTAATCATGACGTCGACATCCTTAGACCATCTGTGAGTGGTGGTCTAAGTGTGTGCCAAGTCTCAAGTCGATCGGATTTCCCAAAGTGCCCAAATGCCCTGTTGGAAAAAAGACGTGCACAAACCCTATGCGAGAGGAGTCTGAAAATGGGAAACCCGAGAGACGAAAAAAACTGAGATTTGTACGCCGACCGCCACAACATACTCATGGTTACTGCCTTCCCAGAATTCCTTTGTTATCATATTGTTTTGGACCTAACATTTGAAATGGGCATATTTTGAGAACGGAGTGAGCTACGATCACGAAAAGTTGGATTTAGGTACACGAAAATACAACGGTTAAAACTCCCGAAGGTTTTTTGTCATACGCGATTGCTAAAGATACAAAATTCGAGCCTGAATTTAATGACCTCCCATTGACGTCATGATGACGTCACGAAAATTTCACTGACGCAGGACCATTTTGGGCACCCAACTAAGACTTTGCAATAGAGAGAAATAATGCTACTGCTTTGGTTTTTCAGATATGGGGTACACAAAATTGACTAATTAATATTCATGAAGGTCATAACTTGACAACTGCTGACGTCATCATGACGTCATTGTTATATGCACACCAGTGAATGATGATAAATTATTGTTGTACTTCTCAGTCTGATTGAAGAAAGTTAAAGACGAAAAGAGGCGACGAGAAAGAAAATGTGCGTTATACGAATGGACCGGTGGGACCGGTGTTGACAAAAAAAAAGAAAAAAAAAAAAAATCTTAACGAAAGCAAGAGCTGTTTCGGCTGGAATGCCGAAACAGCTAAAGAAGAAAAAAAAAAAAAACCGGAACGAAAACAATACCTTTTCCGCAGGTATGCGGAAAAGCTAACGAGAGATGTGTGACTGTTGATGAACAGTACACATAGCTTTTCCGCTCTTCATTTTCTTTTTTTTTTACATGAAAGGAATTAAGGAATAAAGAGTAAGTTTAAAGAGTGAAAGTATTAAGAGTGAAAGTATAATAAAGGTTGCATGAAATATACCTTAGATTTGTAGATATGTTTTCTTTGCGATTATAAGTATCGCACTTTGATGTGTTTTGGTACATGTTGGTTCACGTCATTATGGTCTTAATTTGGAGAATTAAAAACACAGAATTTTAAAAGGGAATCATTTACAACTCTATTTGTGGGGTTAGCACTGTACATTGTGTACAAATGATGTATATGCGCGATGCGCGGCTGTTCGAGTGGCAATTTTTTTTCTCTAGGAAGGTTAGGGGCAATTACCATAAATGGGCGTATCTAGACCGCTATTACGATCAAGCATATTCATGATTAAGTTAATTTATATAGAAAGCATCGCACGCATTATTCAGACAGCTATATAAGGTTGAAGTAAAAATATTTTGTCTGGCTACTGTTGTGGCTATATTGGTAGAGCACTGAAAGCTTTAGACTACAGAGGCCTGGGTTCGAATCCTCTGCCCGATTTATATTTCAAGGGAAAACACAACGTCTATTTATGACAATTGACCCTTACTTATCTCACTTCCGTTTTGGACCGGAAGGAAGGGTCACGTGAATTTGCACGTAATATAAAAAATGAAGACCCTGGATTATTCTATCGGTTCCCGTAAAAATCAAAATCAGATCTCTCTCGATTGATTTTTATATTGATTTTCAAAGATAAGGCACTTCCGGTTTGGACCGGAAGGAAGGGTCACGTGAATTTGCACGTAATATAAAAAATGAAGACCCTGGATTATTCTATCGGTTCCCGTAAAAATCAAAATCAGATCTCTCTCGATTGATTTTATATTGATTTTCAAATATTAAACTTTCAAGTTATAAGGCACTTCCGGTTTAGACCGGAAGGAAGGGTCACGTGACTTTGCACGTAATATAAAAAATGAAGACCCTGGATTATTCTATCGGTTCCCGTAAAAATCAAAATCAGATCTCTCTCGATTGATTTTTATATTGATTTTCAAAGATTAAACTTTCAAGTTATAAGGCACTTCCGGTTTAGACCGGAAGGAAGGGTCACGTGACTTTGCACGTAATATAAAAAAAGAAGACCCTGGATTATTCTATCAGTTGCCGTAAAAAGCAAAATCAGATCTCTCTCGATTGATTTTTATATTGATTTTCAAAGATTAAACTTTCAAATTATAAGGCACTTCCGGTTTGGACCGGAAGGAAGGGTCACGTGACTTTGCACGTAATATAGAAAATGAAGACCCTGGATTATTCTATCGGTTGCCGTAAAAAGCAAAATCAGATCTCTCTCGATTGATTTTATATTGATTTTCAAAGATTAAACTTTCAAGTTATAAGGCACTTCCGGTTTAGACCGGAAGGAAGGGTCACGTGACTTTGCACGTAATATAAAAAAAGAAGACCCTGGATTATTCTATCAGTTGCCGTAAAAAGCAAAATCAGATCTCTCTCGATTGATTTTATATTGATTTTCAAAGATTAAACTTTCAAATTATAAGGCACTTCCGGTTTCGACCGGAAGGAAGGGTCACGTGACTTTGCACGTAATATAAAAAATGAAGACCCTGGATTATTCTATCGGTTCCCGTAAAAAGCAAAATCAGATCTCTCTCGATTGATTTTATATTGATTTTCAAAGATTAAACTTTCAAATTAGAAGGCACTTCCGGTTTGGACCGGAAGGAAGGGTCACGTGACTTTGCACGTAATACAAAAAATGAAGATCCTGGATTATTCTATCAGTTCACATTAAAGCAAAATCAGATCTCTCACGGTTGATTTTATATTGATTTTCAAAAACTAAATCTAGAAATCTTTGGTTGATTGTAATCTGATACTTGATGACGTCATCGTGAAGTCATTATCGGAAAACTCGAGAACTATGTAAACTATGCTATCTGAAGAAGAAATCTGCATTATATCTCCTGCGGTTGATTTTTCAGCAATTTTTTTAGGTTTAAAGGTCTTTTCATTGCAACTTCCGGTCTGGTGACGTCATCAATCTTTCTCCACCTCAACTTGTTCTTAGCGTGAAGCCGATTACATACATCAATTATAGAGTGATTTCAGCAAACTTCGCCACACACATCGACCGATTATTCATTTTAAGCATTTTTCAACTTGCCGCTAGAGGGCGCTCGAACATTTTATGACGTCACAAATAATTTTTTTGTGAAGTACAACCTAGTCGGAGACCAACATCGTTGAAAGCAAGTTCCCATCTTTTTCCACTTTCAAATGATGAGGCACTTCCGGTTTGGACCGGAAGGAAGGGTCACGTGATTTGACGCACACTAGATAAAATAAAGGTCCTGGATTATACTATCAATTCCCACAAAAATCAAGTTCCGGGCTCTCAAGGTTGATTTTATATTGATTTTCAAAGATTAAATCTGCTAATCTTTAATTGCTTGTAATTTGATACATGATGACGTCATCATGACGTCAGAGTAATATGCACGAGTTCAGTACAGGGTCTGAGTGTATGCCAACTCTCATTAAGATTGAAGTTTGTTTAAGGGCAAAAGTGCCGATTAGAAAAAACGTGCATAAAGTTTATGGGGTTTTGGGGAGAAAAAGAAAAAGAAGAAGAAGAAACGAGAGATGTGTGACTGTTGATGAACAGTACACATAGCTTTTCCGCTCTCCATTTTCTTTTTTTTTTACATGAAAGGAATTAAGGAATAAAGAGTAAGTTTAAAGAGTGAAAGTATTAAGAGTGAAAGTATAATAAAGGTTGCATGAAATATACCTTAGATTTGTAGATATGTTTTCTTTGCGATTATAAGTATCGCACTTTGATGTGTTTTGGTACATGTTGGTTCACGTCATTATGGTCTTAATTTGGAGAATTAAAAACACAGAATTTTAAAAGGGAATCATTTACAACTCTATTTGTGGGGTTAGCACTGTACATTGTGTACAAATGATGTATATGCGCGATGCGCGGCTGTTCGAGTGGCAATTTTTTTTCTCAAGGAAGGTTAGGGGCAGTAGTAAGGTACATGCCGATTCTATGTCATTTTCTGTTTTTTCACTTTTCTCTCCAATTTTGCTGTGGGTACATACATCAAATTTTTTAAAAAACAAATAGTCTAAAAATCGCCCAAAAATAATTCTAAATTTTGCTGGGTACCTATACACCAAAATTAGCACAAAATCAAGAAAATAAACACTGTTTTCCATAGTCTACAAGCATACTATTTCTCCAGGGCGCCCGGCGAAACCAAAATAACAAGGCAAAAAAATGATTTGTCATAAGCCAAAAAATATTATATCGCCATTATAAAAGATGGAAATTAAACCTTTGATTCAGGCACATCCACTTTTAGAGAAAATTCTTTCTGCATTTAAAACTACTCAATGTATAACGCACGATTGCGAAAGTTGCTTTTATACGAGAGATACGGGTCGCGAATATTATATTCACGTAGATTCAAAATCGTTATTAGAACTGGTCTACCTATGCTACGAGAGAGGTACGTTTCTTAATCTATTAAAGTGTTACGACGATGTAGTCGAAAGAGAAAGGATAAAAGAAAACGATAATTTATCTTTTTGTATTCACTGCGAAGATGTGAGTCTAGACATTACGGAAGATGACGATCTCATAGATTATCTTTATTATACCAACCAAGATGAGGAAGACAGAGATTTTCTTAATTATACTACGTTAGAACTCGAATACGACGATAGCTTTATTATCAATCTAAAAGATTTAGTCTCGATAGATTATCGCGAATGGTTAACTCTCGCGAATGGCTAGACGGTCAACTCTCGGAACCAAAAAAAATAACCCTCATCTCTACTAGAGAGTTGAGGGTTATTTTTTTGTGTTGTAAATCTACTACAACTACTCTTCGCAAGGAGCGCTAGGCCTAGCCCCTAAACTCTCTCGAGCACTTGCGTAGCTAGGAGGTTTATCTATACTCACGTTAGAATCACGCTCATATTCTTTAGATACGACTAATTTAAAGTTGTAAGTTTTGCGATAAGATCTTTTTTTTCTTTCGCTAGAAGCTCGACAACTTTCTTTTCGACCTCATCGTCTATTTCTTTTTGATTTCTAACGGACTCTTCTCTCGCTTTAGTTTGTGTCCTAATAGCTTCTTTCATTCTATTAAACTTGTTTAATTCATCGTTAATCAAAGTAAATTCTTCGTGACTTACATCACCATCATCTACAGCCTGAGACACCAATTCATTTATCGTATTTAATTTTGTTTCTGCTACTACTCTAATCTCATCGTGTTTCTTAGCTTTACCTCTAAACTTTTTACTAAATCGTTTTAATACCAAACTTACACCCACGCATCCTATAGCTACTCCTTCTAACACCACGCCTACGGGTATACTAATGACACCAACAACGCTGACTATGCCTATTGTGCCGGATAAAGCACCTAAACATTCCATAACGGTCTCTGCGTTAGATAAACAGGTAATAATTTTATTATACTTTTTGTGCAACCGTTCTCTCTTATCTCGCTCGTTGGCTATCTCTTTTTGCACTCGTTCGATTTTATTTAACCTAAAGACTGAAGACTCGTTCGTTTCAACGGGCAATTTAGGGTAAACGGATTCTGCGGTCATTTTATAAAGTCTTATATTATTTTAAATTTTTTTTGCACGTATACGAGAATCAAAGCACCGACACCAACCAATAACGTCCACACGTGATCCGCCAACCAACCGACCGTCTTGCTCAATAGATTAAACAACCAACTCGCGATACCGCCCAAAATACCCGGCAAAGCGGCTAATAACTTACCCCCCAGCTTTTTTAGCAAATTAGCCAAGTTTTTTAAATGATTACTTATCCAATCTTTCACGTTACCTCCGGTAGGCGGAGTAGGCGTCGGAGTAGGAACAGCCGCTGCACCACCCCCACCACCAGCCGCTATTATAGAAGCAACGATCGTACTTATAATAAAAGAAAACGCGGTCAATATACTTACGACCGTCACACCCTCTTCTCGAAACAGAATTCTAATCTTTTCTCTTAGCGAGGTATCACCATATAGTATTTTATTAAACGTTTCTTTGAATCTAGCGAATTGATTATTCATGCTTAGTTCAAGGCTGTGCTTGAGGGTTAATCTACCCTCTATTTCATCTTCAATATCGTCTTGTTCTTTAATTAAGTCTTTCATCTCATCATCGGTTTCTACTACTTCGAGGGCTGTTTTTATCTCCTTGCGTCTATCGTATAGTTTACTCAGTTCGGCTAAATTTAATTCGGCAGTACCGCTCATAGTTTGTAGTTTTTTGTCTAAAGCTACAAGTTCTCTGTAATTTAGCCCCTCAGTTTGCGCTTGAGTATCTACCCCTTTTGGTTGAGGGGGAGGAATTGTATAACTATCGGTTCCAAAATCGGGCCCAAACATACTTTTTAAGTGATCGTGCAGATTGCCAGCTGTCTCAACTTGTTGTTTTGGAGTGGTGTGGGTAGAAACAGCATCATCTATAAATTCTTCTAATTCTTGTATGTCAAGTTCTTTTTTTGTTAATAAACCCAAATCTTCTTTAAAAAATATATTAAAGTTTCTGTTTGGAAATCTCACATCAAAGTTTTTTTTTAACGTCACTTCAGCTACAAATCTACCGGGATTTTTTTTATCAGTCAATCTAACACCGTCGAAGTAAATACCATTTCTATCCTTAGTAAAAAGTTCGTAACTAATGAGTTTTGGTCTAACTAAGCCGCCTTTATTCCACCAAAAATCATAAAAATCATTTGCTACACCTTCTTTATAGATATCGCGATGTCTATATATAATATCACCAGCTTCATCTATCGTCTCAGGTAGTTGTGGTTCAGCCGATCTGTATAATTCATCAATCATCTCAGGCGGTTGTGGTTCAGCCGGTCTGTCTGATTCAAAATCATAGTCGGGGTCCATACCTAAATCATCGTCGACATTGCCATCTTGAAAATCATCATCATCGGCATCATTTTGCTCGGCTTTCCAAGTTGCTTCATCCATAGGTATATATTCTCCACCACCTTCAGCCATTTTATAAAGTAGTATATTTTATATTTTACGTAGTATTTACCACATTCTGAGGAATTACTCCTTGACTCACCAACCAAGTCTGAGTAGCTAGAGCGCTACCTACCGTAGCGGTTATTTTAATCGTATCTTCTACGTCTAGCTTTCCTAAATCGGCGGGCTTAATTTGCAAAAGTTTTTTACTCAACATAGTATAACCTACGGTTAACAAACTCAACACAGCGCCGTGATAAAGAGTATTTGCAACGTTCTTCGTATCCATTTTACTTGTACAAACATTTTATTTTTTTTATTTATTCCATTTCTAATAGTTCTTCAACTTTAGGGGTTACGCTCGCGGTCGTAACTCCTGCATCTCGCTGCGAATCGCTAGGCTTACTCTTTTTAAACGCGAGATATCCTAGCGATAAAACAACCAAACCAACTATCGCATATCCCCAGCTCGGAATGTCTGCCATCGTCAGCGCTGGCGTTTGCTCTTCTTCTATACTTTGCATTTTTTGTATTTGTTTTTTCATCTTTCTGTTTCTTTCGGCCAGTCTTTTACCTTGCTCTACTCTTTTAGGGTCTTTCGCTCTTTTTTTTGTGACTCTTGATAGCGCCGGGGGAGGCGGAGCCGGGGGTTGGGGAGGCGGAGCCGGGGGTTGGGGAGGGAGAGGCGGAGCTGGAGGCGGGGGAGTCTCTGATACTTGATCCGTCGTTGTCGTTTCTAGGCTCATCTTTTATAGTAATACTACTATTATTTGTTGTTGTATTTATACTACTATCTACCTGTAAATGTTTAGTCGTGATTAACATAGCCACCAAAGGAGATAAATAAACCCCATAATTGTAATGCACTTCGCAAAGTAAACTGGACAAGCTGCTAGAAATAACGGGATCTTTTTCTAAGTCGTTGATAAGGGCTTCTTCGGAATCTAAACAAAGTTTATAACCGAATGGCGAAGCCAGCGGCAAAGTCGCGCCTAAAGCTTTTGCGTAAACGGTCAACACGCAACTCCCCAAACTGACTATCATTTCTTTACCGAGCTTGGCTTCGTATCTTTTATATAGCTTTTCTTGTTTTTCAGCGGTCAAGCTCTCTATTTCATTGACGGAGTATTCTTTACCGAAATATTTTTTAGAATCACCAGAAGCAACTACGCCCAAAAGTCTATTTTTAGGCGCAGTTGCTTCCGGGATCGTGGGTGTAGCAGCTACGGGTTCTTGAGATAACGTGCTTAGAGATTCTATCGACTTGATCATTTAAAATAGAACTATATTTTTTAATCTTATTTCTACAAGAAATATAATCGTAAGAAAATAAAGATAAGTTGATGGCTATTACTAGTTTTAATAATAGGTCTAGATATTCTATCATATTTTATAGATGACTAGATAATCTATAGGTCATCTATTAGTTATCTATAGATCATCTATCAGGTATTTAACAGGTATCTAACAGTTATCTATCAGGTATCTATCAGGTATCTATCAGGTATCTATAGGTCATCTATAGGTCATCTATAGGTCATCTATAGGTCATCTATCAGGTATCTATAGGTCATCTAATAGTTATCTAATAGGTATCTAACAGTTATCTAATAGATCAACTGCCAACAGACAGGAGGATCAGTTTTTACTAATAATTTACTAAAAGGGGTGTCTCTTAAAATCTTTTTAATTCTCGATCGTTCTTCTAAAGGCACCGCATCATTTTCATCGAGGCATGAATCGAAACTATTTTTATCTTTGCAATAGAACAATACGACAAATGCAGTTTGAGCTCTAAAATCTGTCATTACGCAATTATACTTTTGAGTCATCAACCAACAGTAGTGATTGTCGTGCCTACCGCTAAATGCCAATTTCGTTAAAACGCAAGTGTTTTTCCCGAGCGCCGCCTTACGATATTTTATGTCTTGTTCCGAGCTACAATCGTCTATCAAAAATAGAACGTGCGATCCTTTAAATCGAGCTCTATAAAATGCTAAAGCTTCGTTGAGGGTCACCTTTTCTACCTCTAAATCGCATGGGTATATCTCGGGATCTAACCACAACCAACGTCTCTCGAGATAAGTCTTGTTGTTGCTCAACGTAGGACAAATAACTACGATCTTTTCAAAGTGATCTTTATACTCAGTTTCTAATAGATCTAAAATATATTTGGTTTTACCCGAATTAGTCCTACCGCAAACTATCGCGCAGTGTGGTGTTTTTGGAAACGTTTTATGCATGGTTTATTAATAAGGTTTACTTTTTAAGAATAACTACCGCTAAATCGTCCATCTTCTAGCACCAACTGACCATCCATCACCAAGAAAACGTAACACGTTAGAGAACCAGCTGTCTCAGCCTCTCTTTCTAAATGGAGAGAAATACCTCCACCTACGTCTCCTATTTTCCTGCCAGAACCGTGACTTTTGTTGTCGTCGGTTACCCTAGTATCTAGCCAAAGACCGTAACTAGTGCTTAAATAGGAGCCTAGAGTCATATCGTGTAATTCCAAGTCTTTAGACACGCTGGCACCAAATTCTGTATTAGAGTCGCCGAAAAACTTGGTAATCTCGTCCCAGTGTTGATAACGCTTCATGCCCTGACTATACAATTGATTCGGCTTACCCTCTATCGTAACGTCTACTTTTTCGATATTTGGATTATAAAAAATTCGAGGATCCTTTTCGCCCGATTCTTTAAATAAAAGAAGTATACCTTTGAGACTTCTAATGGCTTGATTAAGATTAATGTTCCAAGTAGTGTCGGACTTGTTTAGCGTTAAAACCGTATATCTTTGAACTTTTTCGTATAGAAAATGAGTTTTACCTCGATATTTTTGTCTGATATTATCGGCCAATGTTTTATTGGTCACCGTTTCAAACTCGAGATCTAACCCCGAAATTTTATACTTTGCGTTGTTATCGGTAGATTTTACTACGCTATCGTGATCGTTAAATGTAAATTCGTAAGTTAGTCTATCTTTGAGCGTCGATGGACTAAAAGGCTGATGATCCGTAAGCATTTCAAAATCTAGAGGAATGTAATATCGGTTACCGTAAGCGTTGGCAATCGCTTTGTCTTTTCCACCATTCGCGCTAGCAATCCCATCGCTAGCGCCGATTCTGAGTTTCGTGACGTTGCTATCTTCGAGTCCTCGATACGCATCGTTCGCGCTGGCTGGTCGCCACATGTCTTTATACGCGTTATATACATCGGCATCCGTAAACGCTACGAAATCTTTACCTTCTAGTTTGATTCTTACGCCGCTAATTAAATTTCGTGCGACGTTATAATATAGAGTTCTTGCATCGTCTTCGCCAGTGCCTTCAGATTCTAAGTCTATATTAAAAGCTAATCGTACTGTACCCGGTACGACTACATCGTCTTGACTCAACATAGGAAATTCAACGATCAACAGACTGCCAGCCGACGCGGTACTAGGATTATGAGTAATAACCATCGATTGTCTCAACCCCTTCAACGCTCTAGGATTTTTTAAACTTCTGTGTGGATTCAGTTTGCTTCCATAAATTGCGTTCATTTTACTTAACGAAACAAAATAAAAAACAAAAAAACTTTTAGACAAACTTATAAACTAAATACCCTAAAACAGCAGTGCCTCCTAAGATAAATACAATTTCACCATCTTTTTGACCTTCGCTAGGTGCGTAAAAGTCTGACAATACAGGCTCACGAGGTAATCTCAACTCTTCGTTGGTTACTTCGTTATATTCTCTCAACGCCTCATCTACATTTTGAAAATCTTTTTGAGCCCTGGCTTCTTTATGTAGTCGATCGTTTAGATAATCTAGATACTTGGTTCTTTGTTCCACCCACTCTTGTTTAGCTCGAGTTAATTGTTCTAAAGCGAGGTCGTGTCGTTTACGTTCTTCAGCCGACGACCCACCCATACTCGAAAATAGAAAGTTCGATCCGGTAAACGCCAAAGCGTTTACAATAGCTCCACCAATCATCATTAATGCACTCGCCATTTTTAATAAGTCGTTAAAATTTTTACAAGTATAAAATAAAATGGAAACAAAACTAAGTAAAATATTTTACAGCCCTAAAGGATATTGGAAAGGTGCAGGCGCTATAAAAAAATTATCGTTAAAAGCAAACGTACCCGAGCCAGACGTTAAAAATTGGTTGAGAAAACAAGCCATGTGGCAAATATATTTGCCAGCCCCCAGTACTATCCCGAGACCTACGAGTCTCGGTAAGGTTATAGGGAGGCCCAATGAAATGCATCAAGCGGATCTGTTATATCTACCTCACGATGTAGTTAGACGTAAAAGATATAAATACGCGTTGACGATCGTCGATGTGGCCACTAGATATAAAGAAGCTGAACCCTTGACGAATAAAACGAGTACTCAAGTTGTAGAGGCGATAAAAAAGATTTACAAAAGATCGCCATTGTCTTGGCCTCTCACGATAAAAGTAGACCCCGGTACAGAATTTATGGCTGAATTTAATACTTTGATGCGGACTCGCAACGTCGTAGTGCAGAAAGGCGAGGTTGGTAATCATAGAGCTCAAGGTATAGTAGAAAGATTTAATCGTACTTTAGCCGAAAGATTATTCGGTCATCAATACGCTCAAGAAATGTTAGAGCCTACCGAGCGTAGCCGAGAGTGGGTAAAAAGATTACCCGAGGTCGTAGCTGCGTTAAACAACGAAGAAACTAGATTGATATCGACTATGAAAGGTAAACCGTTAACTCCTCGAGCGGCTATGTCTCAGTTAGAAATAAAACAATTGAGTTCCTCGGGGCTCAAGAGTCCCGAAGTCGCGCTAAGCGTAAATGACGATATCGTCAGATATCTTTACGCTCCTGGAGAGCTCGAAAAAGACGTTAGAAGAAGAGCTACCGATCCTATTTGGAGCTTAGAAATGTATACGATTAGAAGGAGAACGACAAATCCCGGACAGCCCGCGTTATACTGGCTGAATAACGGTCCCAAGAGATCGTTCGTTAAGAAAGAATTAATGGTCGTTCCATCAGATACTGAGTTACCGCCTTCTTCAGCGACGTAGAATATCGTAAGCTAGATACCCAACTCCAGCAGCGGCCATTAAACCAACGACTAAAGCCGTTTTTTCTTGTTCGTGCGAGTCTGGCGGTGGCGTAGGTGGTGTATCTATGTCCGTAGGGAGTACGTCTGAGATTGGGGTTGGCGGTGTAGGGGTTGGTAACTCTAAATTCTCTAAATCGTCTAAATCGTTTAAATCGTCTAAATTCTGCTGGGTTACTACACGACTCTTTTTTACGGGAGAGGGTGGCGTTGGTAACGGATCTGGCGACGTCGCCAGGTCGTCTAAATTCTGCTGGGGTACTACACTACTCTTTTTTACGGGGGAGGGTGGCGTTGGTGGCGTTACGACGTCTGAGTTCAAGTTGATGTTTAATCCTATCGATGCGCCGGGTGTAGCTATCTGTATATTATTATTATAACCTCGGTGAATACCGACTAAAAGCTCCATATTTGATGGCATCAAGTACAATCCAGGGCCAATCACAAAGTTTAACGAGCTTCTAGCGTACTGTAAAGAATCTTGAAATCTGGTTATAGAAGATTCCAAGTCCGTATGGCTGTTGATTATGTCTTCTACTATATTTTCAAATTGTCTTTGCGCATCTAATCCGGTACCTGCAGTTAGTATACTCGTTTTTGTTTGGGCTTGCGCACCGAGTATGGCGTACACGTACGTTCTAACGCTTTCGTTTATTTTTTCTATACCGACGTCGGTAAACGAGCTCTTCTGGCGTATAAACTTTCTAAAACCGAGTCGTACAACGTCCGCAGATTGTCTGATATACGCGAGCGTTATTTTACTAAAATGTTTCGCATCGCCCGACTCTACAAATCCCATGTAGGTGGCGCCGGGGTTCATAGCTTCATAATCGTATTCCCACAATTTATTAGCCGTTACATAGTCACCCGTACTAGGGTCATATTCAGCCGAAACCTTGTATAGCTTAATAGGGGTATAATTTTTACCGGGTACGGGTAAAGGTATATCTGGCGAGTACTTGTTTATTTTAAACAGGTAAGAATAAGCGGTACCTAATCCTCCAGAAGTTAAGTCTACGGTCTGTTTAAAACTCAAGTTTGGATCGACATTAAAATGTCGACAAATATCGTCATAAGCGCCTTTATCGATACCGTTGTTTAGATCGTCGAATGTATCGTCTTCTGGAACTGGGCATTTTAGAAAGTAAAGTATCTTTCTGATCGTGAAATATACGTGAAACTTGAATAAAGCCGATATTACGGGGTTTTTATGTAGCAACGATTCTAGTCCTACGCCGCAACCCGACGTCGCGCACCAAAATGCGAAGTTGAGTTGATTTTGATAAAACGTCATGGGGTCCGATGCGTAACGTTTGACCACTTCGTCGTGTTTTACGTCGGACATTTTATAAGCGCTAAATATATCCGTTAAATTAGAGATAAAACTCGCGTTCGTGTTGGCGTTTACGATGATGTTAGGTTGACTCAAGCGCATGTTCAACGGGGTACTCTCCGGGGCGAATTTCATTTTATTTTTAATAAACCAAATATTTTTTTGTTCTTTTAAAATGGAATCGCACGTTTTTGAAATGTTTGATAACGAACGAACGTTTAGACTGTCAAAACCTATAGATAACTCCAAGGGAGATTACAGTATGAGTTTAACCAGCGCGATAGTAACCGCGGGCTTCTACAACATGGCTAGTAATAGCGAAATTCTCTATTTTATACATCAAATCGATCCAAACACTGGTAGAGAAACGGGTAGAACGGATGGTAAAATTGATATTCCTGCTGGATATTACGATATAGATTGGATCGAAGAGAGACTAAGTAAATTAGTTTGGTTAGAAGTCTCCGTAGATAAACTTAATAAAAAAATATCTTTAAATGTAACGGAAGAAAATAACGTTCTACGCTTTGATAAAAACATTAAACAATTGTTGGGGATAACGGTCAAAAACTTAGTTTTTGGCGTAGATTATGTAGGGCATTATAATACAATGCCTGTCGATGCAATGTTTTTACATTGCGATCAGTTATCTACGTCTAATAATTTCTATAACGGAGGGGGAACGCACTTGCTAGACGTTATACCGATAACGAAAAGAGACGATACGCTCGTAGAGCGTGCGAGATTAACCGCTCGTAGACTCGTGGGTGATAAGATAAACCAACTTAGCTTTAGTATCAGAGACCGAGACGGCGATTTAATAAATAATCGAGGAAAAAAGATTAGTTTTAACTTGACGATAGGTAAATTTTAAAAGATTTTTTAAAGCTTTTGTAAGCTTTAATAAAATGGAATCGCACGTTTTTAAAATGGATAGTAACGAACGTTCGTTCAGACTGTCAAAACCTATAGATAACTCCGAGGGAAATTACTGTATGAGTTTAAACAACGCGATATTTACCGTCGGTTTCTATAATATAGCTCGACGTATGACTATAGGATGGACATTAATTAAAAACACTGGTTCAACTCGCGGTGAAATGGTAATTCCATCTGGAAATTATGGTATCGATGAGTTAGTAGTCGAACTTAATAAATTAAATTTGATTACAGTTTACGCGGACAAGCTTAATAAAAAAATTGTTTTAAATATCGGTATTATTAGTACGGATCCTATTGAGGTTATCATTAAATTCGATCTATATGCTCAAAAAGTGTTGGGTCTACCCCGTAATTGGTTACCCATAACTGATGGTGAACTTGTAGGGTATTATAATATAAATTACGTGAATACAATTTTTTTACATTGCGATCAGTTATCTACGTCTAATAATTTCTATAACGGAAAGAGCACGCACTTGCTAGACGTTATACCGATTTTAAATATTAGCTCTGATTCGGATGTAATAGAGACTGTCCAGAATAAAAGAAAAACTGTCATACCTCTAATTAGGAGTAAAATACCCGAACTGAGTTTTTCTTTCAGAGACCGAGATGGCGCTTTAATCGATAATAACCATAAGATATTTATTTTTCGAGTAGATATTTATCGATCGTCTTGTTCTGGTTAAAACGATAACCGTAAGCCAGAGTGTCTATACCATTAGGTAAAATATATCTCTTCGTATCTAAAGGATTTAACGATTGCTTGACTTGAGCCTCTGTGTATATCATGTGACGCTCAGTTCCAAAACGAATCATCTTATTTGAATAGCATTCGTTCGATAAAACGCATCGCTTGTACTTTTCGTAAGATAGATCGTTGTTTATAACCACTCGGTTTATGCCTTTGGCCTTTTTTAATACGACGTCTCCGTATAAAATCGAGTACATCTTCGATCTGATGCAAGTAGCTTCGCTTATGACTTTTCCTCCGCATTCGTCTTTAAATTTACCGATAACTTTCTTGTTTGTCTCGTTGTATAAAAAGTGGTCTTTCTCATAGTTAGAAAAATCGTACGAGTCAGACTGTTTTTCTAGATCCCGATAAACGTCTTTCGTATAGATAATCAAAAGCAGCGAGTCCGTGTCTGTATACATCAATCTTACTTTATCGTCATACGTCTTTTTTAATTGATTGTAATAAAAGTCGTACATTAGAGTCTTCGACAGGTCTAAGATACTAATGCCGCAGTAAATCGGTTTATTTAAATACGTTTTCTTTTTGTACGATTCCACGAATGAGAGACCGCATTCTTTAAACGCTGTAGTAGACTTGTAACAAGGTTTAGAAACTATCTTTTCGTATTCCTTTACTTGATCGTTTCTCAGTAGCGCACCATCTATTCTATTTCTGACATTTTCCATCGTTTTTCCGAATACAGAATTATTCATTAATTTGAAAAAGTCTTTTTCGAAATCCGACTTTGCTTTCGTTCTGAGTTGCGTGTTTTTATCGATGTATGATTTCATCCAAGGTTTTTGTTTAAATTGTAACGCCCGATGTACTTTATTTAGTTTTAGGCCCAATGTCAAACACTGTTTCAAATTGACGTAGTGCAATACATATTTTTCTTTTCGATATAGCGTGCCGGTTAATTTTTTTACCTTAGCTGTGTCTCCTATATCACTCGCCAACTCTCGTTGATACTTTGATAACCATTCTTCAGGTATGGCTATATTATCTGCGGCTAAAGGATAATCGTTGTGTAAATCGTGTAGTTCGGCTGGATATTCCAGGTCAACTTCGAACATATATCCCGTTGGAGCCTTATCTTTTAACGCCATGATACGATCGTGGGTAAATTGACTCGTACTGACCCATTTAAATCCGCCGTAAGGTAGCGGTCGACTCATGGCCCATCCGTAGAGGTTGTTGGCGTCTAGATAGAGAATATACGAATCGGGTTTATCTCGATCGTGAGAAGCTAGGTACTTATTGTTGGCCTTGGCATAGCGACATGAGCCGACGCTCGATATTCCTCCTCTTTTCGCTTTTTCAAAAAATATATGTTTATCTATATCCGTCAAGAGCTCTAATTCTATTTTAGTGTGCCTCAGCAACGCGTCCCAACTTAACCCCGGTGCTGTGAAGTAGTTGGCTGGATCCAACTTGTAATTAGTTCTACACATTTGTCTAAAATTCTGGAATACGCCGGCTAGTAATAGAGTATCCGCGGTTACGTACAAGTCGTGGTATTCGCCCATGTTTTTTATGTTAAATGTCCGCCATACTCGTTGCGCGCGCGAGTATTCTTCGTCCGTTATATGTTTGTCCTTTAGAGCGCTAAAAAAATTGTGTTTAGCTGGCAAACTAGTTTCGCTAAATCGTTCAAAGCTGTCCATATACTCGTACGGATATACACCCTTTTGTAATAAGAGATCCGCGTTTTCTTCGCCATAACGTTTCAGGAGTAGCCTAAAGGCGTCTCTCGGGCAAGACGTTACCAATTTGTCGAGACCGCTAGACATAAAATGAAACGAGTCTATAAATCTATATTGACCGATCGAAAATGAAATGTATTTTTCTGAATTTTTGGGTATACACCAGATATCTCGTTGATACTTTGAAATACCCTGCATGATCAAGTGCGCGTCATAATTTTCTAAGTTGTGAAAGATGACCGGTATTTTCGTTTCGTTGGGTTTTACTCGTAATTTAAGATTACAGTAAGCGTGCGCGGCTCCTCTGTACTTACCGGTAGTGTGGCAATGATCTCTGACTTTTCGAAATTTGTTAATTTTCTTTTGGCAAAACGTACATGTTTTCTCGACGTATCCCTTTTCGTTTTCGTACGTGTATTCTTCAAGTTCTTCTTTACTTTTGGGTTCTACAGGTTCGCAGCACAGGCAATTACACGAGTAATTTGGATAAATCGCTCTCTCGCAAATCCAGCACTCGTTAGAGTTTAGGTGAATTTTTTCTTCTTTTAGCGTATATATTATCGGTTTAATGCGAGCTAGTAATTCATTAATCTTAGGTTCGAGTTCTTGCAACGAGGTTATAAAATTGTCTATAGCGCGTTCACCTCTATAAGTCTTTCGCTTGATCCGCTTGCCATCGCATCTTACTACAACGTAAGAATAACCGCAGGCTTTGTGCGTTGCAATTTTACCCTCGGTCTCTACGCTCGTACTCGCGTAGCTAGAGGGCACCAAGATAGATTCAAAATCCGCGTATATGACGTAGGGTGCATCTTGTAAATTCTTAAAGTTTTTAAACATTAATTTGCTTTTGTCTATGTTCGCGCTTTTATGCGGCATTTTAACGGTAGATAAAGCAGAGTCTATTCCTTCGCAATCTTTTACGTGTATGTCCAGCTTCTCTTTCGAACAAAAATGCGCTAAACATCTCAAGCAAAACAGTTTACGATGCTGACTATTGGTAACGCCAGATAAGAATCTAGGTAAGTCGCTTATCCAACAATAATGACCGTCATATAATAGCAAACTGATAGTTTCTGTATCGTATGGTCTTTTAGATAAATATAGCGGATATATCAAGCCCATTTTATCTTGCGGATAGGTTTTATTTTTGCAGTCTACGTCGTATCCCAACACGTTTATACTTATATCGTTTTGTCTTTCTATTCTCGCTACCTGACTTATGGGTGTGGGAAAGTCTATGTTGGTGAAGTTTAATCCATCATCGGTTTTATAAGTAGATGGTGTCTCTCCGCGAAATTGGTACTTTGGGTTTGTTGCTAATTGGTTTTTAACTCTATCGGTATATATACCTAGGGCGGCTCTTAAACACCATCTTATACACTCTTGATCTTCGTTTTTGATGTTGAAGGTTGCGTGTTTGTTGGCTAAATATTCAGGTAATTTTACGTAAGAAGCGCCCACCAGAGGCTTAACTCTGTTTATGTTGATGTAAAACGCGACTATTTTATCTATAGTCCAACCACTTCCTTCATTCGTATATTTATCTATCTGAGATAATATCGTTTCGTATTGCTGCCTGATAGCTACAGCTATCTCGCTCTTGTTTAAGACTCGAGTTTGATAACTAAAATGAGTAGCGGTTGATTTTGTAGTCTCAACGCCCGATTTTTTTACATACTTTATTTTCATAGCGATCTGTAGTTTCATCGTTTTTATTCGTCTTAATTCAGCGACGATTTTGTTTTTTATCATCGACGTATGGGTGTTGTAAAATTGCTCCGGATCGTCGGTAAACAGAATCGGAATCAGTTCCAAATTTCGATAACTGTTTTCAAATCTTCTAGTCTCTCGAAAGTCTGCTTCTCGAAAAGTATTTTTCTCCTTAAATCTTAGTATAGCATCGATGTAATCTTTTTTCCTCGCTCGACCATTTCTACCCGTTGATACGACTCGTAAATTTTTATCGCGCGCGAGTCGCGCTAACGAAGCTTTAGATCGTATTCTCAAATTTTTATACTTCCCTTCTTCTCTTTTTATAGCTCGAATATAATCTCGCCTGATATACGTATTACGGGGTCCTGTTGGTATTCCTAAAATTAAGTCATAGTTATCGACATATCTTTTTAAAGCTTTTTTGTTCCATTTATTGTATCCTCGAATCATGGGTTGTGTTTCCATCTTTTATAATGGCAACTATAATATTTTTTAAAAAAAATAAAAATTTATTTAATTTTTTTTGGCTTGTGTTATTTTAATTTTTTTTGCCTTTTTTCGCCGGGCGCCCCGGAGATTTAGTACGATTGTGGGATATGGAAAACAGTGTTTATTTTCTTGATTTTGTGCTAATTTTGGTGTATAGGTACCCAGCAAAATTTAGAATTATTTTTGGGCGATTTTTAGACTATTTGTTTTTTAAAAAATTTGATGTATGTACCCACAGCAAAATTGGAGAGAAAAGTGAAAAAACAGAAAATGACATAGAATCGGCATGTACCTTACTACTGGGGCAATTACCATAAATGGGCGTATCTAGACCGCTATTACGATCAAGCATATTCATGATTAAGTTAATTTATATAATAAGCATCGCACGCATTATTCAGACAGCTATATAAGGTTGAAGTAAAAATATTTTGTCTGGCTACTGTTGTGGCTATATTGGTTGAGCACTGAAAGCTTTAAACTACAGAGGCCTGGGTTCGAATCCTCTGCCCGATTTATATTTCAAGGGAAAACACAACGTCTATTTATGACAATTGACCCTAACTTATCTCACTTCCGTTTTGGACCGGAAGGAAGGGTCACGTGAATTTGCACGTAATATAAAAAATGAAGACCCTGGATTATTCTATCGGTTCCCATAAAAATCAAAATCAGATCTCTCTCGATTGATTTTTATATTGATTTTCAAAGATTAAACTTTCAAGTTATAAGGCACTTCCGGTTTGGACCGGAAGGAAGGGTCACGTGACTTTGCACGTAATATAAAAAATGAAGACCCTGGATTATTCTATCAGTTGCCGTAAAAAGCAAAATCAGATCTCTCTCGATTGATTTTATATTGATTTTCAAAGATTAAACTTTCAAGTTATAAGGCACTTCCGGTTTAGACCGGAAGGAAGGGTCACGTGAATTTGCACGTAATATAAAAAATGAAGACCCTGGATTATTCTATCGGTTCCCGTAAAAATCAAAATCAGATCTCTCTCGATTGATTTTTATATTGATTTTCAAAGATTAAACTTTCAAATTATAAGGCACTTCCGGTTTGGACCGGAAGGAAGGGTCACGTGACTTTGCACGTAATATAAAAAATGAAGACCCTGGATTATTCTATCAGTTGCCGTAAAAAGCAAAATCAGATCTCTCTCGATTGATTTTATATTGATTTTCAAAGATTAAACTTTCAAGTTATAAGGCACTTCCGGTTTAGACCGGAAGGAAGGGTCACGTGACTTTGCACGTAATATAAAAAAAGAAGACCCTGGATTATTCTATCAGTTGCCGTAAAAAGCAAAATCAGATCTCTCTCGATTGATTTTATATTGATTTTCAAAGATTAAACTTTCAAATTATAAGGCACTTCCGGTTTGGACCGGAAGGAAGGGTCACGTGACTTTGCACGTAATATAAAAAATGAAGACCCTGGATTATTCTATCGGTTCCCGTAAAAAGCAAAATCAGATCTCTCTCGATTGATTTTATATTGATTTTCAAAGATTAAACTTTCAAATTATAAGGCACTTCCGGTTTGGACCGGAAGGAAGGGTCACGTGACTTTGCACGTAATACAAAAAATGAAGATCCTGGATTATTCTATCAGTTCACATTAAAGCAAAATCAGATCTCTCACGGTTGATTTTATATTGATTTTCAAAAACTAAATCTAGAAATCTTTGGTTGCTTGTAATCTGATACTTGATGACGTCATCGTGACGTCATTATCGGAAAACTCGAGAACTATGTAAACTATGCTATCTGAAGAAGAAATCTGCATTATATCTCCTGCGGTTGATTTTTCAGCAATTTTTTTAGGTTTAAAGGTCTTTTCATTGCAACTTCCGGTCTGGTGACGTCATCAATCTTTCTCCACCTCAACTTGTTCTTAGCGTGAAGCCGATTACATACATCAATTATAGAGTGATTTCAGCAAACTTCGCCACACACATCGACCGATTATTCATTTTAAGCATTTTTCAACTTGCCGCTAGAGGGCGCTCGAACATTTTATGACGTCACAAATAATTTTTTTGTGAAGTACAACCTAGTCGGAGACCAACATCGTTGAAAGCAAGTTCCCATCTTTTTCCACTTTCAAATGATGAGGCACTTCCGGTTTGGACCGGAAGGAAGGGTCACGTGATTTGACGCACACGAGATAAAATAAAGGTCCTGGATTATACTATCAATTCCCACAAAAATCAAGTTCCGGGCTCTCACGGTTGATTTTATATTGATTTTCAAAGATTAAATCTGCTAATCTTTAATTGCTTGTAATTTGATACATGATGACGTCATCATGACGTCAGAGTAATATGCACGAGTTCAGTACAGGGTCTGAGTGTATGCCAACTCTCATTAAGATTGAAGTTTGTTTAAGGGCAAAAGTGCCGATTAGAAAAAACGTGCATAAAGTTTATGGGGTTTTGGGGAGAAAAAGAAAAAGAAGACGAAGAAGAAAAAAAAAAAAAACCGGAACGAAAACAATACCTTTTCCGCAGGTATGCGGAAAAGCTAAAAAAAAAAAAACCGGAACAAAAACAATACCTTTTCCGCAGGTATGCGGAAAAGCTAAAAAAAAAACCGGAACGAAAACAATACCTTTTCCGCAGGTATGCGGAAAAGCTAACGAGAGATGTGTGACTGTTGATGAACAGTACACATAGCTTTTCCGCTCTGCATTTTTTTTTTTTTTTACATGAAAGGAATTAAGGAATAAAGAGTAAGTTTAAAGAGTGAAAGTATTAAGAGTGAAAGTATAATAAAGGTTGCATGAAATATACCTTAGATTTGTAGATATGTTTTCTTTGCGATTATAAGTATCGCACTTTGATGTGTTTTGGTACATGTTGGTTCACGTCATTATGGTCTTAATTTGGAGAATTAAAAACACAGAATCTTAAAAGGGAATCATTTACAACTCTATTTGTGGGGTTAGCACTGTACATTGTGTACAAATGATGTATATGCGCGATGCGCGGATGTTCGAGTGGCAAATTTTTTTCTCTAGGAAGGTTAGGGGCAATTACCATAAATGGGCGTATCTAGACCGCTATTACGATCAAGCATATTCATGATTAAGTTAATTTATATAATAAGCATCGCACGCATTATTCAGACAGCTATATAAGGTTGAAGTAAAAATATTTTCTCTAGCTACTGTTGTGGCTATATTGGTAGAGCACTGAAAGCTTTAGACTACAGAGGCCTGGGTTCGAATCCTCTGCCCGATTTATATTTCAAGGGAAAACACAACGTCTATTTATGACAATTGACCCTAACTTATCTCACTTCCGTTTTGGACCGGAAGGAAGGGTCACGTGAATTTGCACGTAATATAAAAAATGAAGACCCTGGATTATTCTATCGGTTCCCGTAAAAATCAAAATCAGATCTCTCTCGATTGATTTTTATATTGATTTTCAAAGATTAAACTTTCAAGTTATAAGGCACTTCCGGTTTGGACCGGAAGGAAGGGTCACGTGACTTTGCATGTAATATAAAAAATGAAGACCCTGGATTATTCTATCGGTTCCCGTAAAAAGCAAAATCAGATCTCTCTCGATTGATTCTATATTGATTTTCAAAGATTAAACTTTCAAGTTGTAAGGCACTTCCGGTTTGGACCGGAAGGAAGGGTCACGTGACTTTGCACGTAATATAAAAAATGAAGACCCTGGATTATTCTATCAGTTGCCGTAAAAAGCAAAATCAGATCTCTCTCGATTGATTTTATATTGATTTTCAAAGATTAAACTTTCAAGTTATAAGGCACTTCCGGTTTAGACCGGAAGGAAGGGTCACGTGACTTTGCACGTAATATAAAAAAAGAAGACCCTGGATTATTCTATCAGTTGCCGTAAAAAGCAAAATCAGATCTCTCTCGATTGACTTTATATTGATTTGCAAAGATTAAACTTTCAAATTAGAAGGCACTTCCGGTTTGGACCGGAAGGAAGGGTCACGTGACTTTGCACGTAATATAAAAAATGAAGACCCTGGATTATTCTATCGGTTCCCGTAAAAAGCAAAATCAGATCTCTCTCGATTGATTTTATATTGATTTTCAAAGCTTAAACTTTCAAATTATAAGGCACTTCCGGTTTGGACCGGAAGGAAGGGTCACGTGACTTTGCACGTAATACAAAAAATGGAGATCCTGGATTATTCTATCAGTTCACATTAAAGCAAAATCAGATCTCTCACGGTTGATTTTATATTGATTTTCAAAAACTAAATCTAGAAATCTTTGGTTGCTTGTAATCTGATACTTGATGACGTCATCGTGACGTCATTATCGGAAAACTCGAGAGCTATGTAAACTATGCTATCTGAAGCAGAAATCTGCATTATATCTCTTGCGGTTGATTTTTCAGCAATTTTTTTAGGTTTAAAGGTCTTTTCATTGCAACTTCCGGTCTGGTGACGTCATCAATCTTTCTCCACCTCAACTTGTTCTTAGCGTGAAGCCGATTACATACATCAATTATAGAGTGATTTCAGCAAACTTCGCCACACACATCGACCGATTATTCATTTTAAGCATTTTTCAACTTGCCGCTAGAGGGCGCTCGAACATTTTATGACGTCACAAATAATTTATTTGTGAAGTACAACCTAGTCAGAGACCAACATCGTTGAAAGCAAGTTCCCATCTTTTTCCACTTTCAAATGATGAGGCACTTCCGGTTTGGACCGGAAGGAAGGGTCACGTGATTTGACGCACACGAGATAAAATGAAGATCCTGGATTATACTATCAATTCCCACAAAAATCAAGTTCCGGGCTCTCACGGTTGATTTTATATTGATTTTCAAAGATTAAATCTGCTAATCTTTAATTGCTTGTAATTTGATACATGATGACGTCATCATGACGTCAGAGTAATATGCACGAGTTCAGTACAGGGTCTGAGTGTATGCCAACTCTCATTAAGATTGAAGTTTGTTCAAGGGCAAAAGTGCCGTTTAGAAAAAGTACGCACAAAGTTTATGGGGTTTTGGGGAGAAGAAGAAAAAGAAGAAGAAGAAGAAACTAGAGGCAAGTGTTTGTGGACAAACACAGGGCTGTTTCGAATTTTTTTATTGTTAGTTTGGATGTCAAATGTGTATGCAATATTTAAAGTTGTTTGTTAGTTAACAATGACGGAGGGATGAAGATGTTGTTATTGGATGTGTGAAGGATTGGTTTAAAAAAAGGAATCGTGTACAAATGCTATGGGAAATAGCCTAGCGAATGCCCCTTTAAGATGACATCACATAACGTCATGTCAATTTTCATCTATGACACCGGGTGGCATACCTAAATGGTGTGTTTCAACTGAATCGGACTTGTACATTTGTAGATATATGGCTTCGAAAAATGCCCCTTTAAGATGACGTCACGTGACATGTGATGACGTCATCATGACGTAAAAGTTAGGCACACATTCTGAGCAGTTGGGGTAAGTGTCTGCCAAGTTTAAAAGTAGCCAAACTGGCCGGTAAGAAAGAAAATGTTTACAAATGCTATGGGCAATAATCTAGCGAGTGCCCCTTTAAGATGACACCACGTGACATGTTATGACTTGGTCATAACGTCATGTCAATGTTCATCTATAACACCCGGTGGCATACCTAGATATTACGTTCCAACTTAATCGGACTTGTACTTTTGTAGATATATGGTTTCGAAAAATGCCCCTTTACGTCACGTGACATGTGATGATGTCATCATGACGTAAATGTTCGGCACACATTGTGAGCAGTTGGAGTAAGTGTCTGCTAAGTTTAAAAGTATCCAAAGTGGCCGGTAAGAAAGAAAAAGTTTACAAATGCTATGGGCAATATTCTAGCGACTTGAAAAAAGATTTTTTTTTATGACGTCATCATGACGTCACACAATTTTCGCTTTTTAGGGCATATCTTTGAGACATACCAAAGCTATAACAAAAAGAATTTTGAAAATATCTTGTTTTGTTCGCTAGATATATTGAAAAGAATGTTACGATTCCAAAAATTTAAAATTCAGCGACTTGAAAAAAGACTACAAATCAACCCTTTTTATAAACAGCATGCTCATTTAAGCCATGGTTATCTGCCCTTCCGAGAATTCCTTTGTGTTATATTGAATTTGGTCTAAATTTTGAAATGGTTCCTATTTCTTACTTGAGTGAGCCACGGCCATGAAATTTTGGAATTACGTACAGAAAAATTCAATGTATACATTTTTGTAATCGGATTGACCCTTACATGCGTTTAAAAAAAAAAATTGTTGATGACGTCATCATGACGTCACACAATTTTCGCCTTTTAGGGCATATCTTTGAGACATACCAAAGCTATAACAAAAAGAATTTTGAAAATATCTTGTTTTGTTCGCTAGATATATTGAAAAGAATGTTACGATTTTAATACTTCAAAAATTCAGCGACTTGAAAAAAGACTAGAAATCAACCCCTTTTATAAACATCAAGCACATAATAGCCATGGTTATCTGCCCGTCCCAGAATTCCTTTGTGTTATATTGAATTTGGTCTAAATTTTGAAATGGCTCCTATTTCTTACTTGAGTGAGCCACGATCACGAAATTTTGGAATTACGTACAGAAAAATTCAATGTATTTATTTTTGTAATCGGATTGACCCTTACATGCGTAAAAAAAAAAAAATATTGTTGATGACGTCATCATGACGTCACACAATTTTCGCCTTTTAGGGCATATCTTTGAGACATACCAAAGCTATAACAAAAAGAATTTTTAAAATATCTTGTTTTGTTCGCTAGATATATTGAAAAGAATGTTACGATTTTAATACTTCAAAAATTCAGCGACTTGAAAAAAGACTAGAAATCAACCCCTTTTATAAACAGCAAGCACATAATAGCCATGGTTATCTGCCCGTCCCAGAATTCCTTTGTGTTATATTGAATTTGGTCTAAATTTTGAAATGGCTGTCATTTCTTACTTGAGTGAGCCACGATCATGAAATTTTGGAATTGGGTACAGGAAAATTCAATGTATACATTTTTGTAATCGAATTGACCCTTACATGCGTTTACAAAAAAACATATTTTTGATGACGTCATCATGACGTCAAACAATTTTCGCTTTTTAGGGCATATCTTTGAGACATACCAAAGCTATAACAAAAAGAATTTTGAAAATATCTTGTTTTGTTCGCTAGATATAATTTAATGAATGTTACGATTTTCAAATTTCAAAAATTCATAAAAAATCACGTGATGACGTCATCATGACGTAAAAGTTCGGCATGCATTCTGAGCAGTTGGTCTAAGTGTCTGTTAAGTTTAAAGGCAATCGGCTGCATCAAAGTAGCAAAAGTGCCTGGTAGAAAGAAAACGTGTACAAATGCTATGGGCAAAAAGTCTGAAAAAGAAGCAAAAAAAAAAAAAACTAGAGGTCTATGTTTTTAAGAACATAGGGCTTTTCCATATGTTTTTATGATGTCACTTCGAATTTTGTAAACTAGTGACAAATCTACCTAACCACCAAGTTTCGTGACGATTAGACATGGTCTATCCATATGTCTTTCAAGAAATCATGCCTTTAATGACGTCATTATGACTTCAGTAATTTTTCGCATTTATATAAAAGAATGTACGAGCTAACAAAGCTATTACAAAAGGAATTTGGAATTGAACATGTTCTGTTAATGAGATGTGGTTTTAAGAATCTTTAACGTTAAAATTTTGAAATTACCATAAAAATCAGATGATGACGTCATTATGACGTCACCTCAATTTTGATTTATAACATGTACTTGTTTAGCCAACATACCAGGTTTGAATGCAATTGGACTTACGGTTCTCTTGATATGGGCCCTTGAAAAATGAGCCTTTAAGATGACATCACGTAACACATAATGACGTCATCGTGACATCACTCTTCGGCACACAATTTCAGATTAGGGTCTATGTTTGGGTTAAGTTTGCTTAAGATCTGATGTTGTTTAGTGACCAAAGTGCCGCAGACAAAATTCGTGTTTAAGAAGAAACCAAAATAGTGGGTATTGTGTAGTTTAGGATTTCTGTATTAATTGTGTTCATGTTAGCTTCTGGAGTATTTGATTATTCCAAAAGCCTTTTTTTGTTACTAAAGTAGACTTCTCTGAATCCCAATGACACGTGCTTTTGTGATTTGGAAAGGTTTTTTAAGGCGGAAAATACGATTTTCTTACGTTGTGTCACGTTTTGGCTCGGTCAACTACTCTCCCACCAGCTATATATCCGTGTAAAGCTGGGTATTGCGCAATCACGTATTTTGTTACCTCTTAGCTAACGATTTCACTCCAAAAAACCCCTGCAGATGTTCTTCGACGTGGCCCTTTGTTCTGAATGTGGCAAAACGAACAATTTTCAAGTAGATTGTGTTCATGCCTGGGCGAAAGTGTACTAAACTACACAATCGCGCGAACAGAACAAAAACAAAGGCTTTCCTGCTGTAGCGGAAACGCCAAAAAATGTGCGTCTGTTGTAAACATACGCATGGCTTTTCCTTTTTTTCTTTTTTATTTAACATAAAGTATCAGAAGGTCTATGTCTTTGCTAAGTTTAAGATCTGAGATTATTTTATGATTAACATTTCGTACTCCGAACTTGACCTTTAAGTTCATGTTACATGCCACACGAAGACGTCATTATGACGTCACTCTTCGCGGCACGACTTTGCATCAGGGTCTATACCTATGCTAACTCTGACTAAGATTCGGTGTTGTTTGATGACAAAAGTGCCGATCAGAAAATCTATGCACAAAGTCTATGGGATTTGGGATAGAACTAAAATAAGAAGCAGAAAAAAAATAGATATAGGGCCTTCAAAAATGCAAATTTAAGATGACGTCACGTGACATGTGATGACGTCATCATGACGTCATGATTCGGCACCCATCTCGAGTAGATAGTCAATGCATATGCCAAGTTTGAAGTTCATGGCATTTGAAGAAGTGCAAAATTTTAAGAGTACAATGAAATTTGAAACATTTCCAAATTCATAAAAAATCAGCCGATGACGTCATCATGACGTCACTTCGGATTTTGCATGCTAGTGGCACTATCTACCTACCCACCAATTTTTATGACGATCGGACGTACCCTTATGTGTGTTTCAGAAATGCACATTTTTGATGACGTCATGATGACGTCACACATTTTTCAAATGTATGTGAAAGAATATAGGAGCTAACAAAGCTATTACAAAAAGAATTTTGAATTTAGCATGTTCTGTTGGTGAGATATGGCTTTAAGAAACTTTGAAGTTGAAAAACGTTAATATTACTGTAAAATCGTATGATGACGTCATCATGACGTCACCTTAATTTTCATCTATAACACGAGCTACCATACCAACATACCAGGTTTGAAGGCAATCGGACCTACCGTTCTCTAGATATAGGCTCTTGAAAAATGCACATTTAAGATGACGTCACATGACACGTGATGACGTCATCATGACGTCACGTTTCGGCTTACATTTTCAGCTTAGGGTCTATGTTTGTGTTAAGTCTGATTAAGATCCGAGGTTGTTTAGTGACCAAAGTGCCACTTACAAAATTCGTGTACAAAGTCCATGGGATTTGGGATAGAACTAAAAAATTCACAGAAAATCAGCCGATGACGTCATCATGACGTCACCTCGGATTTTACATGCTATTAGCACTATCTACCTACCCACTAATTGTTATGACGATCGGACGTACCCTTATGTGTGTTTCAGAAATGCACATTTTTGATGACGTCATGATGACGTCACACATTTTTCAAATGTATGTGAAAGAATATAGGAGCTAACAAAGCTATTACAAAAAGAATTTTGAATTTAGCATGTTCTGTTGGTGAGATATGGCTTTAAGAAACTTTGAAGTTCAAAAACTTTAATATTACTGTAAAATCGTATGATGACGTGATCATGACGTCACCTTAATTTTCATCTATAACACGAGCTACCATACCAACATACCAGGTTTGAAGGCAATCGGACCTACCGTTCTCTAGATATAGGCCCTAGAAAAATGCACATTTAAGATGACGTCACATGACACGTGATGACGTCATCATGACGTCACGTTTCGGCTTACATTTTCAGCTGAGGGTCTATGTTTGTGTTAAGTCTGATTAAGATCCGAGGTTGTTTAGTGACCAAAGTGCCACTTACAAAATTCGTGTACAAAGTCCATGGGATTTGGGATAGAACTAAAAAATTCACAGAAAATCAGCCGATGACGTCATCATGACGTCACCTCGGATTTTACATGCTATTAGCACTATCTACCTACCCACTAATTGTTATGACGATCGGACGTACCCTTATGTGTGTTTCAGAAATGCACATTTTTGATGACGTCATGATGACGTCACACATTTTTCAAATGTATGTGAAAGAATATAGGAGCTAACAAAGCTATTACAAAAAGAATTTTGAATTTAGCATGTTCTGTTGGTGAGATATGGCTTTAAGAAACTTTGAAGTTCAAAAACTTTAATATTACTGTAAAATCGTATGATGACGTCATCATGACGTCACCTTAATTTTCATCTATAACACGAGCTACCATACCAACATACCAGGTTTGAAGGCAATCGGACCTACCGTTCTCTAGATATAGGCCCTAGAAAAATGCACATTTAAGATGACGTCACATGACACGTGATGACGTCATCATGACGTCACGTTTCGGCTTACATTTTCAGCTGAGGGTCTATGTTTGTGTTAAGTCTGATTAAGATCCGAGGTTGTTTAGTGACCAAAGTGCCACTTACAAAATTCGTGTACAAAGTCTATGGGATTTGGGATAGAACTAAAAAATTCACAGAAAATCAGCCGATGACGTCATCATGACGTCACCTCGGATTTTACATGCTAGTAGCACTATCTACCTACCCACTAATTTTTATGACGATCGGACGTACCCTTATGTGTGTTTCAGAAATGCACATTTTTGATGACGTCATGATGACGTCACACATTTTTCAAATGTATGTGAAAGAATATAGGAGCTAACAAAGCTATTACAAAAAGAATTTTGAATTTAGCATGTTCTGTTGATGAGATATGGCTTTAAGAAACTTTGAATTTCAAAAACTTAAAAATTACTATAAAATCGTATGGTGACGTCATCTTGACGTCACCTCAAATTTCATCTATAACACGAGCTAGCCTACCAACATATCAGGTTTGAAGGAAATCGGACCTACCGTTCTCTAGATATGGGCCCTTGAAAAACGCACATTTAAGATGACGTCACGTGACACGTGATGACGTCATCATGACGTCACTCTTCGACATACTATTTCAGCTTAGGGTCTATGTTTGAGGTAAGTTTGGTTAAGATCTGAAGTTTTTTAAGACCTAAAGTGCCGCGGAGAAAATTCGTGTACAAAGTCTATGGGCTTTTGGTCAGAACTAAAAGAAGAAGAAGAAGAAAAAAAAAAACTAGAGGTCTATGTTTTTAAGAACATAGGGCTTTTCCATATGTTTTTATGATGTTATTTCGAATTTTGTAAACTAGTGACAAATCTACCTAACCACCAAGTTTCATGACGATTAGACATGGTCTACCCTTATATGTCTTTCAAGAAATCATGCCTTTGATGACGTCATTATGACTTCAGAAATTTTTCGCATTTATATAAAAGAATGTACGAGCTAACAAAGCTATTACAAAAAGAATTTTGAATTTAACATATGTTCTGTTGATGAGATATGGTTTTAAGAATCTTTAATGTTAAAACTTTGAAATTACTATAAAAATCATATGATGACGTCATTATGACGTCACCTCAATTTTTATTTATAACGTACTTGTCCAGCAACATACCAGGTTTGAATGCAATTGGACTTACGGTTCTCTTAATATGGGCCTTGAAAAATGCGCCTTTAAGATGACATCACGTGACACATAATGACGTCATCATGATGTCACTTTTCGGCACACAATTTCAGATTAGGGTCTATGTTTGTATTAAGTTTGAATAAGATCTGATGTTGTTTAGTGACTAAAGTGCCGTAGACAAAATTCGTGTTTAAGAAGAAACCAAAAAAGTGGGTATTGTGTAGTTTAGGATTTCTGTATTAATTGTGTTCATGTTAGCTCCTGGAGTATTTGATTATTCCAAAAGCCTTTTTTGTCACTAAAGTAGACTTCTCTGAATCCCAATGACACGTGCTTTTGTGATTTGGAAAGGTTTTTTAAGGCGGAAAATATGATTTTCCACCCGTTGTGTCATGTTTTGGCTCGGTCAATTTCGAACCAGCTCCTACTCTCCCACCAGTTATATATCCGTGTGAAGCTGGGTATTGTGCAATCATGTGTTTTTGACCTCTGAGCTAACGATTTCATTCAAAAAAAAACCTGGAGATGTTCTTAGACGTGGCCCTTTGTTCTGAATGTGGCAAAACGAACAATTTTCAAGTAGATTGTGTTCATGCCTGGGCGAAAGTGTACTAAACTACACAATCGCGCGAACAGAACAAAAACCAAGGCTTTGCTGCTGTAGCGGAAAAGCCGAAAATTTTGCGTCTGTTGTAAACATACGCATGGCTTTTCCGTTTTATTTTTTTCTTTAACATAAATTATCAGAAGGTCTATGTCTTTGCTATGTTTAAGATCTGAGATTATTTTATGATTCACATTTCGTACTCCATACTTGACCTTTAAGTTCATGTTACATGACACGTGATGACGTCATCATGACGTCACGTTTCGGCATACATTTTCAGCTTAGGGTCTCTGTTTGTGTTAAGCCTGATTAAGATCTGATGTTGTTTAGTGACCAAAGTGTCCCGTACAAAATTCGTGTACAAAGTCTATGGGATTTGGGATAGAACTAAAATAATCATAGAAAATCAGCCGATGACGTCATCATGACGTCACCTCGGATTTAACATGCTAGTAGCACTATCTACCTACACACTAATTTTTATGACGATCGTCCCTACCCTTATATGTGTTTCAAAAAAGCATATTTTTGATGACGTCATGATGACGTCACACATTTTTCACATTTATGTGAAAGAATATAAGCGCTAACAAAGCTATTACAAAAAGAATTTTGAATTTAGCATGTTCTGTTGATGAGATATGGCTTTAAGAAACTTTGAAGTTCAAAAACTTTAATATTACTGTAAAATCGTATGATGACGTCATCATGACGTCACCTCAATTTTCATCTATAACACGATCTACCATACCAACATACCTGGTTTGAAGGCAATCGGACCTACCGTTCTCTAGATATGGGCCCTTCCAAAATGCACCTTTAAGATGACGTCACATGACACGTGATGACGTCATCATGACGTCACGTTTTGGCATACATTTTCAGCTTAGGGTCCCTGTTTGTGTTAAGTTTGATTAAGATCTGATGTTGTTTAGTGACCAAAGTGTCCCGTACAAAATTCGTGTACAAAGTCTATGGGATTTGGGATAGAACTAAAAATTCATAGAAAATCAGCCGATGAGGTCATCATGACGTCACCTCGGATTTAACATCCTAGTAGCATTATCTACCTGCACACTAATTTTTATGACGATCGTCCCTACCCTTATATGTGTTTCAAAAAAGCATATTTTTGATGACGTCATGATGACGTCACACATTTTTCACATTTATGTGAAAGAATATAGGAGCTAACAAAGCTATTACAAAAAGAATTTTGAATTTAGCATGTTCTGTTGATGAGATATGGCTTTAAGAAACTTTGAAGTTCAAAAACTTTAATATTACTGTAAAATCGTATGATGACGTCATCATGACGTCACCTCAATTTTCATCTATAACACGATCTACCATACCAACATACCTGGTTTGAAGGCAATCGGACCTACCGTTCTCTAGATATGGGCCCTTCCAAAATGCACCTTTAAGATGACGTCACATGACACGTGATGACGTCATCATGACGTCACGTTTTGGCATACATTTTCAGCTTAGGGTCCCTGTTTGTGTTAAGTTTGATTAAGATCTGATGTTGTTTAGTGACCAAAGTGTCCCGTACAAAATTCGTGTACAAAGTCTATGGGATTTGGGATAGAACTAAAAATTCATAGAAAATCAGCCGATGACGTCATCATGACGTCACCTCGGATTTAACATCCTAGTAGCATTATCTACCTGCACACTAATTTTTATGACGATCGTCCCTACCCTTATATGTGTTTCAAAAAAGCATATTTTTGATGACGTCATGATGACGTCACACATTTTTCACATTTATGTGAAAGAATATAGGAGCTAACAAAGCTATTACAAAAATAATTTTGAATTTAGCGTGTTCTGTTGATGAGATATGGCTTTAGGAAACTTTGAAGTTCAAAAACTTTAATATTACTGTAAAACTGTATGATGACGTCATCATGACGTCACCTCAATTTTTATCTATAACACGAGCTACCATACCAACATACCTGGTTTGAAGGCAATCGGACGTA
Source organism: Hippasteria phrygiana (assembly GCA_037893225.1). Taxonomy (NCBI): domain Eukaryota; kingdom Metazoa; phylum Echinodermata; class Asteroidea; order Valvatida; family Goniasteridae; genus Hippasteria; species Hippasteria phrygiana. The sequence goes on along the minus strand of JAZGUH010000028.1, from coordinate 604,005 downwards.
CCGTTCTCTAGATATGGGCCCTTGAAAAATGCACCTTTAAGATGACGTCACATGACACGTGATGACGTCATCATGACGTCACGTTTCGGCATACATTTTCAGCTTAGGGTCTCTGTTTGTGTTAAGCCTGATTAAGATCTGATGTTGCTTAGTGACCAAAGTGTCACTTACAAAATTCGTGTACAAAGTCTATGGGATTTGGGATAGAACTAAAATAATCATAGAAAATCAGCCGATGACGTCATCATGACGTCACCTCGGATTTAACATGCTAGTAGCACTATCTACCTGCACACTAATTTTTATAACGATCGTCCCTACCCTTATATGTGTTTCAAAAAAGCATATTTTTGATGACGTCATGATGACGTCACACATTTTTCACATTTATGTGAAAGAATATAGGAGCTAACAAAGCTATTACAAAAAGAATTTTGAATTTAGCATGTTCTGTTGATGAGATATGGCTTTAAGAAACTTTGAAGTTCAAAAACTTTAATATTACTGTAAAATCGTATGATGACGTCATCATGACGTCACCTCAATTTTCATCTATAACACGATCTACCATACCAACATACCTGGTTTGAAGGCAATCGGACCTACCGTTCTCTAGATATGGGCCCTTCCAAAATGCACCTTTAAGATGACGTCACATGACACGTGATGACGTCATCATGACGTCACGTTTTGGCATACATTTTCAGCTTAGGGTCCCTGTTTGTGTTAAGTCTGATTAAGATCCGAGGTTGTTTATTGACCAAAGTGCCACTTACAAAATTCGTGTACAAAGTCTATGGGATTTGGGATAGAACTAAAAAATTCACAGAAAATCAGCCGATGACGTCATCATGACGTCACCTCGGATTTTACATGCTAGTAGCACTATCTACCTACCCACTAATTTTTATGACGATCGGATGTACCCTTATGTGTGTTTCAGAAATGCACATTTTTGATGACGTCATGATGACGTCACACATTTTTCAAATGTATGTGAAAGAATATAGGAGCTAACAAAGCTATTACAAAAAGAATTTTGAATTTAGCATGTTCTGTTGGTGAGATATGGCTTTAAGAAACTTTGAATTTCAAAAACTTAAAAATTACTATAAAATCGTATGATGACGTCATCTTGACGTCACCTCAAATTTCATCTATAACACGAGCTAGCCTACCAACATATCAGGTTTGAAGGAAATCGGACTTACCGTTCTCTAGATATGGGCCCTTGAAAAACGCACCTTTAAGATGACGTCACGTGACACGTGATGACGTCATCATGACGTCACTCTTCGACATACTATTTCAGCTTAGGGTCTATGTTTGAGGTAAGTTTGGTTAAGATCTGAAGTTTTTTAAGACCTAAAGTGCCGCCGAGAAAATTCGTGTACAAAGTCTATGGGATTTTGGTCAGAACTAAAAGAGGAAGAAGAAGAAGCAGAAAAAAAAAAAAAATCAGAACAAAAACAAGGCCTTTTCCGACGGAGTGTCGGAAAAGCCAAAAATCAGAACAAAAACAAAGCCTTTTCCGAAGGATTTCGGAAAAGCCAAAAAAAAAAAAAAAAAAGAAAAAAAAAAAAATCTTAACGAAAACAAGGGCTGTTTCGTAAAACTACGAAACAGCCAAAAAAACCCGAGCGAAAACAATACCTTTTCCGCAGGTATGCGGAAAAGCTAAAAAAAAAACCGGAACGAAAACAATACCTTTTCCGCAGGTATGCGGAAAAGCTAAAAAAAAAAAAAAAAAAAAAAAAAAAAAAAATCTTAACGAAAACAAGGGCTGTTTCGTAAAACTACGAAACAGCCAACTAGACGGACGGTGTTTGTGGACAAACACAGGGCTGTTTCGTTTTTTTTTTTTTTTTTAGTTTGGATGTGAAATGTGAATACAATCATTAAAGTTTGTGAAACATCGCGCTCGTGCCAGTTTTCTTTGTTCGATTTTTAAAATAATTGAAGTTGTTTGTAATAGTCACATGTGATGACAGCATCATAATGTCATGTAAATTTTCATCTATAAACCTGCTGGCGTACTGGACTATATAACATTTAAATTTATAAGTTAAAAAGTCGTATCTTCATTGAGTGATCCTCGCAATGTCGCTTCCCAGGTTGTATCGTAAAATTGGGTGTAATCCCTGGCTATACGGCATACTGTGTTTATGACTTCTGACTGGCGCTCACCCGAAGAAAGACACTGACAATTTGGGAGACACTGACAATTTGGGAGACCGCCAACATAGGGCGAGATAGCTCGGTTGGTAGAGCGCCGGTACGGTAACCCGGAGGTCGCAGGTTCGAATTCCGCTCCTGCCAGTTTGTTTGTTCACTTTGAAAACGTATTCAAATTTACCTGGTCAGTTTCCCTTGTGGATTGTTTGAATAGTTATAAGTTAAAAAGTCGTATTCTCATTGAGTGATCCCCATAATGTCGCTTCCCAAGTTGTATTGTAAAATTGGGTATGATCCCTGGCTATACGGCATTCTGGGTTGATGACTTCTGACTAGCGCCCACCCGAACAAAGATACTGACAATTTGAGAGACTGCCAACAGAGGGCAAGATAGCTCAGTTGGTAGAGCGCCGGTACGGTAACCTGGAGGTTGCAGGTTCGAATTCCGCTCCTGCCAGTTTCTTTGTTGACATTTCAAATAAATCAGACTTTTGTAGCTATATAGCTTCGAAAAATGCCCCTTTAAGATGATGACACGTAACAAGTGATGAGGTAACCATGACGTCATTATAATTTTTATTTATAATACGTACTGGGCTACCTAGACACTTCTTTTGAACTTAATCGGACTTGTACTTTTGTTTATATATGGCTTCAAAAACTGCCCCTTTATGATTACGTGACGTGCATGTGACGTACGGTTAGTCTGATGCCCTGATATGAGAATTGCCTGATTTCTATACTGTTCGTCAGGTAACCCCTATTGTTGTTGAGGGGGAAGACTGAAAAATCAGGGGGGCAGGGGGGGGGGGGGGGGGGGGGGGGGGCATGGATATCATTTGATGCATGAGGGCGCTGTTGAAAACATGAAGGGTGTACCACACTAAATAGACTTTCATTGACCTTAGTGTAGAATCCACCAATTTCACAGTGAAAACATCCATATCTAGGAGTCTCTCAGTTTTTGTGAAACTACTTAAAATTATAGTTTGATTATTAGTCTGTCAAATTCTTTTCATTTTTTGGCAGGTGAGCCGTTGATTTGTTTTGCTATTTGTCTGCAGAGAGTACCACCCCCAAAAATGTGGTTTTTCCCAAACCGGCTACCTGCCATTTTTCATAAAGCATCCCTCCACTTCACAAGCCAAACGAGACCAATATGAAAGCAACAATTGATCAAGTCTTCACAAAAGTTCAAGCACAGAACCCCCAGGTTATGATAACTGATCATAATTACACAATCTATCAATTGCATGACCCCCCGAAATTTATAATTCCAATAAAGTTGTGGGTTTGCAATTTATGCTAATCAGTTTGGCGCAGCCATTTTGGGCTATTTAGTGTGGTGCACCCTTAAGATACGTATTTATGTACATTTGGCCATGCTGTAGTGTTTTTACTGAGGATTTGCAGTTTGAAATCAACGGTCACAGTGCAATAAAATATTTACTATGAGTCTTTTCCTTTATTTTGTACTTTTCTTATGTGAAATTTACTACTTTTTTCTCTCTTGCTGGAGTTTTCTTGTGGGTTGGGGAAAACTGGGGGGGGGGGGGGGGGTGGGGCAGGCCGACGATTTGGAAGGAAAATCCCCCCCCCCCCCAAATAGCCCTCTGCTCCCGATACCGCTCCCCCCGTAGCGCCGTCACTGCTTTTGAAGTGACGAAATCCCGCCTCCTGGGGCAACATTTTAGTGAAAATATCCGATATACATAGGTGGGGCACTCTGACCTTATGGTTTTATAATTTGTCATGATAGGGAAACAATGGCAATATGAGTGACCAAAATTCACCATGATGGGGCTTGAAAAACTTGACCAAACCCCCATATAAGCGCAGCGCGGTGTGGGGGGGGGAGCAATTGATAGGCGGATATATTGGAGATGAATGAATTAGACTACATGAAGCAATATATATTGTGTGGGCATGTGTCACGCGTAAGCGGAAAACAAGACCCGTTTTAATGTTCAATAAGTTTTATTAAATGGGGTTCGAAAAAGAATTTGATAACATGTAGAAGAAATTAGCCATTATTAAGCGCCTTGTTTGGGCGGTGGGTATACTGCCCGTTCAAAATGTGCTTGCTCGAAACAGACAAATTGCTTGGTTTTCGTTAAATAAAGCTACGGATTTATGTTTCCATGCTACACGTGTATCACAGTTAATTGTAGCTTTAAGCTTTGGAAGTGAGTTTCTTGCGAAGAGTTTCTTAGATGCGCATGAATCTAATTTGCATTTTAGATCATGCTATACTGCCACGTTTGGGTGGGTCACCGGTTTTGCTGCTTTTTTGCAGCTTTTTTTAGATACCACGCTTGACTTAATTATTCGACATATGATGATGACGTCGGCATAATGTCCGGTTTTCTTCTGTAACATATCTCGGCTATATACCAATTAGAAAGACCCAATTAGGGTTTAGTTGCATGAAGATTGCCCGTTACGGTGTTTGAAATTGCAGTGTGCAGTCCCAAAATACATTTTCTTGACGATGATATAGGCCTAATATGTTTTATTCCAACGCCGTAACAGAATTGTGATTTTTTTTTTGTATGGTGGGATAAGCTGAATATAAAGCTATCAAGTGCAATATTATTCCGTTTGTAGTTTTCTTATTTTATAATTAGAAGGTTATTTTAGCATTAATCATTTAAAAAAATACGGTTGGTCGACCGTACAAAATACGGTAGACGGGGGTATCACTGGACTGTTAATTTTACAGTCAATTTATTACAGCTATGTGAAAGTATGACCCAGAAAAGGAAAGTGATAACTAAATCAGTTTGCCCCCTATTCTTGATTTGTTGGGATTGATCATGTACGTTTATATGTTTCTTTTTTTGAGACACATGTATAAGTTGGCCTTACGAGGAAAAGGACATTTGAAGTCGTTATTTTATATGAAAGACTAAAACTGTCAGGGTGGACAGTGTTGTCTTTGTTGAATGTAGAGGGGTGTCTAAGTAAAGGGTATACAGCGATAAATTTGAGAAACTGCGAAAAAAGAAATATAATGCATGGGCTGGCAGCCTGGCCGCATTTATGGTTTCTTGTCTGGGTGTTGTTTAGTGTCATTACAGAAAAGATTTATTGATAATAAGTCAGGTTGTATTTGAAAATGAGAGGCCTCAATTATTGGGAGGTAACGTGCCCACGCCGTGCCCGCTGGAGAATGTTCCCCCGCTAGATGTCATGGATTGTCAGATGACTCCTGCAATAGTGGACAACGGGTAACGTTTCGTACGTATTTCTATAAGAATTCGACTTGACTATCATAATCTTAAGAAAGGGCGCCCTCTGTATGGAGACAGAACGCGCACCATCTGTTGAAAATGGTATCGCGGCTTCTTTGCGAATTTGTTGTGCTTTATACTATAGAGTACAGTATTTGAGAATGCTGCACCAGACCATTATTGGTACGGTAAGAATTGGTACAGAGCGGTTTTGAAAAGGTTTCTTGTTTTCATTTTATGTGGAATTATCTGCTTGTGTGTGTGTGTGTGTGTGTGTTTTATAATAGTTGCATGCAATAAATGTTAAGTTATATTCCCATAGAATATCAGGTGTAGAATGGTGCAGAATAAACCATTTACCGAAGTTGGGTGTGAACGTTCGAGCAGCATATGTGTGTATGTGTCTGCATGTGTTTTAAAACTAGTAAGACCGCTAGGCTAAAGCGCAGCATGGTTCAACTTCAACCTCTTTTTTAGTAGTACTCCACTAGCCAAATTCAAGTAAAAACAGTAGCAGCTTAATGAAATCCATCCCCTAAAACTAGTCGGCTTGGTGAGTTTTAACATTTGCACTAACCACAACAACCCTTGTATCATGTGTATATTCCTTCAGTATCAACGTCGACCATGCTAGTGATCTTTGCTTGCTTATAAGTTATATAGAAATGGCAATAATTAATCCTAAAGCCAGTAAATGATTTTTTTGTGGCATTCTTTTTACATGCACATAATGCAATTGTGTTATTTTGTCTGATTGTGTATTGATGTGTAAGATTGGAAAGGGAATTAATGTGGGTTGCAGTGCTGGCAGGATATGTACGTATATAGTCTATGGAGAAATTACTGTGTTTGGTTATTTGTAGGCTATATCTTATTTAAAGAAGTTGTGCGACACTATAAATAACAGTATAGGTTAAATATTTTACTTTAATACCCCCACCAAAATCGGTCAAGAACAGGAAAATCTGGGAAAATAATTAACACTCCTTGTTAACAACTATCTAAATGTGTGGCACAACACGTTATTTTAAGATTTATGTCAGTAGAATCTGTAAAATTGAGGCAGAAATTAACATGTATATGAATACTTTGAGTGACGATACACTGTGCCAAGAACATCTAATATAGAAAACACAAACTTTCTTTTCCTATATTACATAAACATTTCCAATTTTTTTTTTCAAATGCAAAGGTCGTGCCAAGTGTTTATACAAGTCTGAAAAACAGATGGCTGGTTATTTTTTTAAAATTTGTTATTCTTTTGCTTATATTTGTTGAAAAGTAAAGTCAGGGAAATGTTGTGGGCCATATGCTACCTGTAGTTCTACGGGTAGGCCTTCTGTTAGATTAACCCTAACTTCCTAGTGTTTTCTACTAAGTACTGGACCAAGTCTGCCAAAATCTACCACTGACCTTGCTTCACATAATGCTTTAGGACCAAATCCGCTTAAAGGTAGTGCATATGATTGGTAACCTTGCAATTTTTTTAAACTAAATTATTACGAAATATCTTACTAGACTAAGGTATTAGTAGTCTACTTTCAATCATTCTGTGAAATGATGGCATCTGGTGTGCTGTTTTTGTCAAGAAAAGTAGAAATTTATATTGTTTTCAAATGATTTCCAGCTGGAAATCGTTAGAAAACTGCTCTGTAGGCTTTAGTCAAGGCACGCGTGGCCACCTGGACGAGTGGCGCGCCCCGGACATCCTTGCATTCGGGGCGCGTCACGCGTCCGGGTAGCCACATGCGTCTTGACTAAAGACTATCAGCTGCCTGACGGTTGAAAACGAGGGGTTTTTCTTTTGTCTTTTTTGCCATGAAACAATGCAAAACTTTGAACAGGTCAGTGGAATGATTTTTCCTATAAAATACTATTACTAACCCCCAATTCCATTTCGGGAAATTGCAACAATGACCAATAATGTACACTACATGTACCTTTAAATCCACCACAAGACCACCACTGCTATAGGTGGATTTTGATGGACTTGGTACTAATGGCTTGCCTATGAAATTACCGAAATTGGGGAAATGGATTTTGATGGATTTGGGGAGGTTAGGGTTAATAAAAATTTGTCTTATTTTGAAGGATGTGATTTTTGATAGAAATGTGTTTGATAATCTGAGAAAATTAATTGTATTGCAGTTAGAAGCATACAGCTGAAGTAAGATTTTTTTTGGGAAATATTAATGCCCCTATCAATTGTTCCCTACTCTTGGCCACAGCATCTCAGGGGTGGTGATTGTCACTTTTGAAGTGACAAAATCACCACCCCTGGAGCAATAATGTAGTCACAATCCACACCTAAATGGGTGGGGACACTCCTACCTTATTGGGTGAGGATTAGAATTTTGATGCCATAATATATGATGTATGTTTTGATAAAAAAAATGCCTTGCAAAAGGATTGAACAAACATGTACATGTATATATTATCGGGCTTGTAAATAATGCCATCGGGTTTTTATAATACAACACACATGAACCTGTATCGCCAGTGTATGATGACCAAAATCCACATCCTGGGGCTTTAAAAATGTGACCAAATCCCTACCTGAAAGGTGGGGTAGCCTGAGGCGGAAAATAGACACAATGATATGAAGGTTTAGTTACATACATGTACAGTTGAGTGTGATAAGTACAAAGAACATAGAAAATGTGGATGTAGCAAAGAAAATAATCTCTTGGTTTTGGCAGTGTGTTTGTGTGCATGGTGTATGGCACCAGCACTGGATGTAATACAAATTTTGATAAAACAAATAATTGGGTGGAAGTGGCCGATTTTTTTTTTTTACAGAAATTGACTGTACATGTATATCGCCTGTATTATTATGTATAGGAGGTAAAAGGTTATTTTTTTGTGATGTCTTAAGGATTGTTTTTGTGTATCAACAGAAAATGAAGTACAACCAGATTGAGAAGAGAGCCAGGAGGGATGCCATGCGGCATCTGGTGATGGAGGAGTCGTCTCATCGATGTATGTTTCCCTTGTCTGTCATTGTGATGTTGTCTGACTCATCATCCATTTCATCTCCCCATCCACTCTTCTCTATATGTACTCATCCCATGACCTGTTCATCTGCCATTTCATTTCTTCCTGGTGCTCCTTCACCCGGAGAGCCTTCACCACCTGGTGAAAAGTTCAATGCCTTGAGTTTTGTGCCTTCTCAAGGAAGTCTGTCTATCCCACACAGGGGTATCTTACCGAAGTCTGACTCGAAAGAGTGTACTCTTAGAGTACCCTGGTCACAACAACGGCTGTGTGACCTTGCAGGACAGACGCAATTCCCAGATGGGCTAGTTGACGTTATATTGCTAACGGGGCATGCAGCCTGCCATTCAACTAGTTCACTGGAAACAGACCAAAAGGTAACACAGCTGATTGAAACAAGTGAACAAACAATAGAGCAAACAAATGAGCAAACAAATGAGCAAACCAATGAGCAGAGTAATAAACTGGAGGATGTTGCAGTGGTGACAGATGAACTAATGGAATATGCAGAAAGTGACAAGTATGGTGATGAAGAATGGCATGCAAAAGGTAATGTGAAAACAAAAGATGAATTGGAAAAGTTGGAATTTGTTGTATTACAGTATACAGGGAATGTCAGTGCTGAAGCGGAGGCCCCGATGACTGTTTGAGTGTGTGTAAAGCAAGCAAAAGCTGAAGACAAAGATGAAGATGTCGAACGAAGAAAGCAAAGGAAGTCTGAAAAGCTAAACAAGATGAATAATGCCTGGCTCAAAGTAAATGAGATGAGAAGAAAGAGGGTGTTGAAGATGACTAGGAGAAGACTACATGATCAGAAAGGCATGAGAAGGTTACATGATTTGTTGAAGGTCAAGCACTCTGTGATTAGAAAATTTGCACAAGATGAGTATGGAAATAGAGCAAGAGGGAAGCCCAAGAAAATCAATCACAAGAAACGAAGAAGAGCAATACGCAAGGAGTCCTATAATAGAACCAAAAACGGAAAGGTAGTTGAGTTGTGGTTGAGCACAGAAGAAAGAAGACTGAATGAGAAAGTTAGAAAGAGCAACTTTTGTCATACTAAAAGAAGTCTTAGTATTGTATTGAGCAGGATTGGTGACACTTGTAGACAAAAGCAAAAGAGGAACAGGCATCAAAAGAATAATGTTCATGTTGACAGTTCAAAGGGACATGTGCAATATCAGGATGCAAGAAGAAAAACTGAGAAAAGTGGTAAAACCGAGGAAATAAAGGACCAGGCTGTGAGGGCAGAAAAAGGAAGTAGCAGTAGGTGTGGGATGAGTAATACAAAGAAACAAAATTATGTTGCTGAAGATAGTCATACTAAACAGTGCTGGTTGTGTGATCAATTTGTTATGTCACAAGAAAGGAGTGTGGAATGTGATTCTTGTAACATTTGGTATCATGTTAAATGTATGAATTTCTTGCAGATGGAGAAGATTTTGTCTAACAAATCAGTAACATGGTTGTGTTGTAAATGTGGCAAGACTACTTACTGTCATTCGCTTTTGTATGATCTTGGCATTCCTACAGATAAGAATATGTACGAGTTGACTGTGGAGGAGACATGCACTGATGACAATGTAGTTATGCAGAACTGTGTAGATAGAACTTCCAGAGGAAATGACATCAAAAGAAATGGAACAAACTGTGTACATGTAAGTGAAGTAAATAGGACTGACAAAGGAACATGTTGCACTAGGTTGAGAAGTAAAGGCCAGATAGATTTATCAAGGAAACAGACAGGAGGATATTCTTTGAGAAGCAAAAAAGGCAGAACTGATGAAAAAAGTAATACAGATGATACGGCAAGACCCGTTGGAAAGGGAAAGAATGCAGATAGTTTGCAGTCAGATAAAAATGATGGTAATGGTAGTCATGGTTTGGAGTCACAAAAAAGATCACGTAGAGTTAGAAGTAGAAAGAGACAACTGTCACCGAGTACTGGAAGATGTGAAATGAAATCCAAAGCACATAAAAAAGTAATGGCAGATAACAATGAGGAAGAAGATGATAATGCACAATGTACTACAGATAGAAAATTGCTACAAGGAACATATCAATCAGAGACAAGGACAGAAGAATTGCCTGCAACTGTATGCGTAGAAAGTAAAGGATATAAAACAGATGAAACAAGTGTAACATTGCAAGAATTCATTGTTCAGGGTAGTTGTCATCAAGGTCATCATAAGTTTGGATGTTACAGTGGCAAACAATGTGTACCAAATGGATTGAGCAGTATGTTAATGAGTAGGTTGAAGAAATTAAAAAACTGGACCTCTGATGATATGGATAGTGTATTAAATACTGGAAATGAGTTGTACGGTCATTTATCTGAGAGTTCTACGGTCCATCATGACTATTTGTTAGTGACTGAATTGCCAAATGAGCTAGATCTACTCAATCATCATTTCAATATGGAGTTCCATGATGCTGTATGTGGTTCGTTTGGAGAGGAGTGTAATTTATCTGAATTTGATATGATACCAATGAATCGTGCCTTACAGCAGACTCTTCAGCAATACCATGCATGTTTCATAACTTTCCATGGAAATACATTTGTTGTGATTGCTCAAGATGGGATGTATTATATCTTTGATTCACACTCTAGAAATCAGCAAGGTTGTCAGGTCAGTGAAGGACGAAGTTTGCTCAAATGTGTCACAGCATGGCAAGATGTACACAGGTACTGTACTGATTTGGCAAGATCTATGAATTTATCTAACAGTGAGCAGTTTGAAATTACAGGTGCATCAGTGTGGTTAGATGATGAGGTAAGGCAGGATGCTGATGGTACTACACAGGAGAAAGGACATTTGTTATTAGGGAGCAGTGAGCATAGTAAAGAAATAGATGGAGACAGTACTGATTCTAGAGTATTGCGTGGTTCTTGTAGTGGCTTGTCGAGTACACGTAGTGATATGCCAAATAATATGAAGGAAGACAACAAAGGCAGTTTGTATGGAATAAGTTGCAATAATAAATCAGATGGAGGCAGTGATGTAGAAATCGAGAGTGTGATACAAACACAGGGTTTTAAATTTGTTCCGTTGACATATGGTAGCAGGAATGCACTGTGTAGACATCATCGAATGGGCCATGTATCTCTGGACCGTAATGAAATTTCAGATAAATGTGAAGAGATGGGACGACCTAATTCAGTGAAGAAAATTAAAGGTGATGGCAACTGCTTTTTCAGGGCTATTTCATTTGCTGTGTCAGGAACTGAAAATAATCATATGCAGTTAAGAATGGCAACTGTGAATCATCTGTTGAAAAATGGAGATAGATTCAATGGCTTTCTGCGTCAAGGGTTTGTTAATGTGGAAGAATATGTCATGAGGCAAAGATTGTTTGATTGTGGAACGTGGGCTACAGAGGTTGAAATCATGGCCATGGCACACATGCTACGTGCAGACATATACACATATGAAGATGGAAATAACTGGTATGTTTTCTCAGCAAGTACTTTTGAGAGAGAGGCTGTAAAATTAGATGAGGCAATTTACTTGTACCATATGCAAAGAATTCATTATGATGTTGTGTTGTCGGTTCATGAATTAGCAAGAGAATCTGCTAAGGGACAAGGAAAAGGACATGAAGAAGAAGCATTAGAAACGGATTCTTGCCTGAAAACAGCATCAAGTGATAAGAATGTAGAATTGAAATATGAGAAAGAAGTGAGTTTTGAGACCATGAAGCCAAAAAATCAAGATTTAAAACGTAAAAAACGAAAACGTACTAATATAACATTACAGCAAAAAAGGAAAAGAGAAAAAGCCAAGGAAAGGTATGACAAACAAATTAATGAGGTTGTTATGGATAGCAAAGGAATACAACAATCTAAATCTAACTGTAAAAATCAGAAAAAATGTAGGTCAAGAAATTCCAATATTGTAGATAAGAAGTTAAAAGATGAAAAATCTTGCAATGATAAAGATAAAGCAAGTAAAAAAATATATAACCAGAAGAATTACCAAAAAAATGCAGACAGCAAGAAGAAATCATTGCACATAAAGTATCACAGTGACATCAATTTTCAAACACAACGATTGGAGGCGCAAAGAAGAAGCTATGGTTTATATCAAAATTCAGAAGAAAAGAAAAATTCTGTGAAAAGAAGGTATCACAAAAATGTTAAATATAGAGAGAGTATAATAAATCACGGTAAGGCAAAGTACCTTAATAATGCAGAGTATAGAGAAAAGCTAATTAGCAGTGGAAAAACAAAGTACTCTGATAATGCTGAGTATAGAGAAAAGTTAAAAAGCAGCGGAAAAACAAAGTACTCTGATAATGCTGAGTATAGAGAAAAGAAAATTAACAGTGCAAAAACAAAGTACTCTGATAATGCTGAGTATAGAGAAAAGTTAAAAAGCAGCGGAAAAACAAAGTACTCTGATAATGCTGAGTATAGAGAAAAGAAAATTAATAGTGGAAAAACAAAGTACTCTGATAATGCTGAGTATAGAGAAAAGTTAATTAACAGTGGAAGAAGAAAGTACATTGATAATGCTGAATACAGAGAAAGGCTAATTAGGCAACAAAGTATCAAGTATAAAACAAAATATCATGAAGATGTTGATTATAGAAAAAAGGAAATAAATAGAGTTCAATGTAAATACCATGACAATGTTTCATATAGAAATAAGCTAATTGCAAATATCAAAAAGAAATATCGATGTATTGTTTCCTATAGGATAAAATTGTTAAATTTTGAGAAATGCAAGTATCACAGTGATACAAATTATAGGAGAAACTTAATAAAGCATGGAAAAGAAAAGTACAAGAGGGACGATGGGTATCGTAAAAAAGTGGCAGTGATGAATCGTGCACGTACTGTAAATAAGAAAGAGAAAAGACGTAGTATATGTTTCGTTACAAACAAATTTAAAGCAGACATATCTAAAGGACCAGAATACGTGTGTGCTTCATGTCACAAACTTCTGTTTAAGAAACAAGTCTTAAAATGTAATAAGTTGAAGTATAAAAACCAGAAGTGTATTACTGAAAAATATCTGCATACTTGCAGTAAAAAGTGTGAATCAAAGTGTCTGATTAGAGAATCAAGCAGATCATGTCTGTGGATTTGTTATACATGTCATAGGAAATTACTTGCTAATAGAGTACCTGGTGAGGCAAATGTGAATAATTTAACTCTAATAGACATCCCGGAAGAATTGGCTTGTTTGAACACATTAGAAGAACATCTAATTGCTAGAAATGTGTCGTTCATGAAAATGATTGCACTACCTAAAGGAGGACAGCATGGTGTACGAGGCCCAGTTGTATGTGTACCGTCAAATATAACGGATACAGTTAAAGTATTACCGAGAGCTGAAAATGAAAATCAAATGATTCGTGTAAAGCTGAAGAGGAAATTAAGTTATAAAGGATATTATCAGTATCAGTTTGTGAATAAAGAATACGTTGAGAGTGCCTTATCTTACCTTAAACATAACAATAAGTGGTACCATGATATCGAAATAAACACTGATTGGGACAATCCAGTGTGCGATGAAGATAATGATGAAATAGATCAAAATGAAAGTGATGTTAAAGAAAAAGTGGAAAAAAATGATGACATGGATAACAGTGATGATGAAACAGAGGATGATCGTTTACGTGGCATAGCATTAGACAGTTGTCTTCAGCCAATTAATTTAGGACAGGAAATTCTTGATCAGTATTTTGATGATGTGCTTTGTGTTGCACCTTGTGAAGGCAATAGTCCAATCAGAATATTAATGGAAAAAGGCAATGAGGCAAAATGCTTTCCAGCATTATTTCCAACAGGTCAACCTACATTTGATGATGATCGTGATGTGAATTTAACTCTGTGTAGATACATGCATAACCGATTAATGAATGTTGATAATAGATTTGCCAAAAATACTCAATACATTTTTTATGCTCAGTACTTGTCAGAGATTCAGAAAGTGATGTCTAGTGTTTCTATTGCATTACGTAAAGGTTGTGATAAAATGCGTAGTGGAGAAAATGTAAATGCTTCAATTATCAATGACAGAGACCAGTTGAATGATATCTTGAAATCAGACAGTGGATATAAATTCTTGAAACCAATTCGTGGTACACCTCCATATTGGCAAGCAACACAGAAAGATGTTTTGGCAATGATCAGACAGCTAGGAATACCTACATGGTTTTGTTCATTTTCTGCAGCAGACATGAGATGGCCTGAAGTAATCAATACAATTTTAAGACAGCAAGGAGATTCTAGAGATGTGAAAGATTTGGACTGGAATGAGAAATGTACAATATTGAGAAGTAATCCTGTAACTGCAGCAAGAATGTTTGATCAACGATTTCACACATTTCTGAAAGATATAATTTTGTCAAGAGCTGAACCAATTGGAAAAGTCAAAGACTATTTCTACAGAGTGGAATTTCAGCAAAGAGGATCTCCTCATACACATTGTCTCTTCTGGATAGAAAATGCACCAAAATTGGAAAGTGACAGTAACGAAGATGTTATTAAGTTTATTGACAAATACATCAGTTGCAAATTACCATCAAAAGAAGAAGATGAAGAATTAAATGAAATGATCAGTCATGTGCAATTACATAGCAGAAGACATTCTAAGTCATGTAAAAAGAAACGTACTGAATGCAGATTTAATTTCCCGAGACCTCCATCTGAACGAACATTTATTACAGAGCCTGATATGCCAACAGATGATAAGAAAAAGGTGGATGAAAAGGACACACAGGAAAGGAATGATGCCAAGGAGTTACTTCAGTCAATATGGACTGCAATACAGAAAAGTGAGAATGAACATATGACAACCAGTGAATTGTTTGCAAGCATCAATGTAACACAAGCTGACTTTGAGAAAGCTAATGATGTCTTAAGCAGCAAGGCCAGTATCATACATAAGAGAAAGCCACAAGATGCTTGGGTTAATTTGTACAATCCTGCTCTAATGAGATGTTGGAATGCAAACATGGATATTCAGTACATTTGTGATGCTTATGCTTGTGTTGCTTATGTAGTATCCTACATGTCTAAAGCTGAACGTGAAATGGGCGTATTGTTATCACAGGCTCAAGCTGAAGCAGAGAAAGGAAACTTGGATGCCAGACAGAGTATGAAGGAAATTGGCTGTGTGTATTTGCATAATCGTGAAGTATCGGCACAAGAAGCAGTTTATCGTGTCTGCAATTTGAGATTGAAAGAAGGATCAAGAAAAGTGGAATTCATACCTGTTGGTGAAAATCCAATTAAAATGAGCTTGCCACTTAGTGTTATTCAAAATAGATGCAATGATGACTGTGATGATGATAGTATTTGGATGACCAGTAGAGTTGATAGGTACTTGGCAAGACCAAATATTGATGAATTTGAAACAATGTGCTTAGCCACATTTTGTTCTGATTATAGAGTAATATACAACAACATGGCTAAGACAAGTCGTTCACGGGTGTATGATTTGAAGAATGGTTTAGGCCACATACAGAAACGTAGTCGAACTGATCCTGCAGTTATACGATTTCCAAGATTTTCACTTGCAAAATATCCTGAAAAGTACTATCAGAGTATATTGCAGTTATACCTTCCTTATCGTATTGATGCTCAGTTGAAACCAGAGCAGTTTGAAACTTATGAGCTATTTTATCAAAATGGTGTTGTTCGAATGAGAGGTTCCCTGCAATCTGTAATGAATATTGTTGAAAGTAATCGGGCATTGTATGAAGCTAATGCTGAATCAGTGGATGAAGCTGAGGAATTATTAAATAAATTTGGTCCACAAGAAGATGCTTGGGCATTGATAGCTCCAGAAACTGAAAAGGACAGACTTGAATGTGAAAGACAGCACCAACCAGAAATTGATGATAGTGACAATGAGTTTGAGATTCCTGATTTGAAATCAAAGAAAGACAATGATGTGAAATGTAGCATTGAACCACATGCACTAAATGTATCCAAACAAGAAGCAATGACTTTGTTGAGGTGTTTAAATGCAAAACAAAAGAAAGTTTTCTACAAAGTCAGACAGTGGTGCTTGGAGAAAGTGAATGGAAAAAATCCAGAACCATTTCATGTATTTGTGACAGGCGGAGCTGGTACTGGAAAAAGTCATTTGATTAAATGTATTTACTATGAAGCAACAAGGCTTTTTGCTACAATAATGGAGAATCCTGATGATGTATCGGTACTACTTACAGCTCCTACAGGCGTTGCAGCTTATAATATCCATGGTGCCACAATTCACAGTGCTTTGTCAATAGGAATAAATGTCAGATTGCCATATCAACCACTTGGTGAAGAGAAGATCAATACATTAAGAAATAAATTAAGACAACTACAGACTCTGATTGTTGATGAGGTTTCAATGGTGGATCAAAAAATCTTGTTTTACATTCATGGTCGTCTACGACAGGTCAAGCAATCACGTAATCATAATCCTTTTGGAAATGTCAGCATACTTGCAGTTGGTGATTTTTATCAGTTGCCCCCAGTGAAAGGAAAATCTTTGTACCAGACTGCTGTTACAGGTGATCTGTGGAATGACATTTTTGTAAAAGTGGAACTGACTGAAATTATGAGGCAAAAGGAAGATGCACAGTTTGCTGAAATCTTAAATAGGTTACGAATAAGAAGAAAAAGGGAACATTTGCAAGATAATGATATCAGATTGTTAAAATCACGTGAAACTGGAGAAGATTGGACTGATGCTGTGCATATTTACCCTTGCAACAAACAGGTGGATCAGTATAACACACAAACTCTTTATGCAAAGTGTTCTGAATGTGTATGTGTTCTTGCTAAAGATTTCAAGAAAGATCCAAAAAGTGGGAAAATGAAACCAGCAGGGAAATCAGTAAAGAAATCTTCCTATACTAATTTACCTGATTTACTATGGCTTGGAGTTGGTGCTAGAGTAATGCTTACAAGGAATCTTGATGTATCTGATGGACTTGTTAATGGAGTGTTTGGAACTGTCTGTGACATAGTGACATTGCCTAATCAACAATTTCCAAAGTGCGTGAAAGTTAAATTTGATGATGAGCATGTTGGGTTAAAGTTGAAAAAACAGTCATCTGTTGATCGTACCGATGCAGTTTGTATTGAAATGGTGGAAGAAAATGTGACTAACCAGTGTGTACGGCATCAGTTCCCTCTTAAGTTAGCTTGGGCATGTACAGCTCACAAGGTGCAAGGAATGACTACAAAAAAGGCAGTTGTATGTTTGGAGTGTACATTTTCAGCAGGACAAGCTTATGTTAGTTTGAGCAGAGTGGTATCACTGAATGGCCTTGTGATAAAAGGGTTCGATGAAAAATATATTTATTGTAATGAAGGTGTGGCTAAGGCAATGAATCAAATGTTACCTTTTATTTACGAGAATGATAATGGCAGTGATAAAAATGAAATAAAGTCTCACAAAAGTTATAGCACATGTATTGCCATGCATAATATTCAAGGATTATGTGCACATTTCATGGATTTGACAAATAATAAGGAAATGATGTCATGTGATTTCATGTGCTTGACAGAAACATGGACCGATAGAGACTTCAGTTGCGATATGGATATGAATGATTGTAAATGGTATCATCAGCCAAGATGTATGTCATATGATAACACCAGCCATCTTACATGCATGTTGAAAGATCAATGCCATGGAGGTGTAGCTGTGTGTGGCAAAAAGGAGAAAGTATTCAGCAGGCTAAATTTACCAGTTCATAATCTTGAGTATATTGCATTTCAGATAATTTCAAATGTGTCATTAGCTGTTGTTATAATTTATCGACCTGCATCATACACACTGCATGAATTTCTTGAGGTTCTCCAAATATTGCTAAATGAGCTACATAAGATTTCAAACAAGTGCATTGTAATGGGTGATTTCAATGAAGATATTATACACAAGGAATCTTCTGTTAGTAAACTGATGTCTAGTCATGGATATAAGCAGTGTGTAGGTGATGCCACAACTGAAAGAGGTACTTTGCTTGACCATGTTTATGTTAGGAATATAGATATTAACATTGAAATTTGTCCAACGTATTATAGCTACCACGAAGCAGTCATTGTTCAGTTCTGATTTTGCTTTAATCAATCAAATTATTTTCCAATTATGTACTGCTTAATGTTGTAGGCCTTTAAACATTTAAAAATATGAATGAGTATTGTAAACAAGTAAGATAAAATAGTGTGGTTAAGAAAAAGGACAAAATACAATGTAACATGGTAAACAAGAAGGATGAAATAGCATGATAAACAAAGATGAAATAGCCTAGCTGTCAAACAAGGCTAATGAAATAGCAGGTAAACAAGAAGGATTAATTACATGTAGCATGATAAACAAGGATGAAATACAAGTATGGTAAACAAGAAAGATGAAATAGCATATCAAAAGAGAATGAAACGACATGGTAAACAAGAAGGAAGAAATAGGATGGTAAATAAGGATGAAATAGCATGATAAATAGTAAGGATGGAAAAGGATGAAATAGCATTGTAAACAAGGAAGAAATAGCATCATAAACAATAAGGATGGAAAACAAAAAGGATGAAATAGCATGTCAAACAAGAAGGGTGAAATAGCATGGTAAACAAGGATGAAATACCATAGTAAATAAGGATGAAACAAAAGATTTTCAACAAAACTGAGCACATCTGTTGCGAAACATGCAATATTACTATTCTTCTGTTGAACAAGGGATGGCGACCATCACTGACTATAACTGTGAATCACCGATGCCAGACTCACAACTCAGTGTGGCATATCACAGGTTTTTCTGTTCAGCAAGGGATGGCGACTATCACTCACTGTAACTGTGGAACACCACTGCCACACTCACAGCTCAGTGTGGCATATCACAGGTTTTTCTGTTCAGCAAGGGATGGCGACTATCACTCACTGTAACTGTGGAACACCACTGCCACACTCACAGCTCAGTGTGGCATATCACAGGTTCTTCTGTTCAGCAAGGGATGGCGACCATCACTCACTGTAAATGTGGAACACCGCTGCCACACTCACAGCTCAGTGTGGCACGTCATAAGTTCTTTTGTTCAGCAAGGGATGCTGACTATTACTCACTGTAACTGTGGAACACTGCTGCCACACTCATAGCTTAGTGTGATACATCACCAGTCCTTCTGTTCAGCAAGGGATGGCGACCATCACTCACTGTAACTGTGGAACACCGCTGCCACACTCACAGCTCAGTGTGGCACATCACAAGTTCTTCTGTTCAGCAAGGGATGGCGACCATCACTCACTGTAACTGTGGAACACCACTGCCACACTCACAGCTCAGTGTGGCATATCACAGGTTTTTCTGTTCAGCAAGGGATGGCGACCATCACTCACTATAACTGTGGAACACCACTGCCACACTCACAGCTCAGTGTGGCATATCACAGGTTTTTCTGTTCAGCAAGGGATGGCGACTATCACTCACTGTAACTGTGGAACACCGCTGCCACACTCACAGCTCAGTGTGGCACGTCATAAGTTTTTGTGTTCAGCAAGGGATGCTGATTATTACTCACTGTAACTGTGGAACACTGCTGCCACACTCATAGCTTAGTGTGACACATCACCAGTCCTTCTGTTCAGCAAGGGATGGCGACCATCACTGTAACTGTGGAACACCGCTGCCACACTCACAGCTCAGTGTGGCACGTCATAAGTTCTTGTGTTCAGCAAGGGATGCTGATTATTACTCACTGTAACTGTGGAACACTGCTGCCACACTCATAGCTTAGTGTGACACATCACCAGTCCTTCTGTTCAGCAAGGGATGGCGACTATCACTCACTGTAACTGTGGAACACCACTGCCACACTCACAGCTCAGTGTGGCATATCACAGGTTCTTGTGTTCAGCAAGGGATGCTGACTATTACTCACTGTAACTGTGGAACACTGCTGCCACACTTATAGCTTAGTGTGACACATCACCAGTCCTTCTGTTCAGCAAGGGATGGCGACCATCACTCACTGTAACTGTGGAACACCGCTGCCACACTCACAGCTCAGTGTGGCACGTCATAAGTTCTTGTGATCAGCAAGGGATGCTGACTATTACTCACTGTAACTGTGGAACACTGCTGCCACACCCATAGCTTAGTGTGACACATCACCAGTCCTTCTGTATAATAAGGGATGGTGACCATCACTAACTGGAATTTTGAAATACTGCTGCCACACCCACAACTCAGTGTGGTACATCCCAAGTTCTTATGTTCAACAAAGGATGACTATTACTCATTATAATTGCAGCACTGTATAGCTACATGTACACTCACGGCTAAGTGTCACATCACATGCATTTTCCAATATGGAACAGTGACTGACTATGGAGTAAAGTTGCTACACTCACATCTTTGATGTCCATCATTGGTCCTTAGTTAAAAAGACATATAATGTCCATTACTGACCACTATCACCGACTATTTGTTCATTGCCAACAACAGGTCTACATCCGTAGGTATGTCTGCCGAAAAGGTTTTCTACGTGTCTTATTAGGTCTACAAATTTTGGATCATTTCCAATTATGTATGGGAAATAAGTATGTTTGATTCTTAATAACAATGACTTTCTTGGCAGAAGAATGAATTTTCAACAAAAAAATAGGTGAATATATATTTGCATGGAAGTTCACGCAGTACGGGTCACCATATTTATGTTCAATCACTTTAATCATTTGTTTTGTGTTTAACCCCATGCTACCGGTTGACACAAATACGTGCAGATTGAAATTGCCACCTGGCCGGTTAACACAAATACAAGCAAATGTTTGCATTTTCAATTCATTATTGGGGTATTGTGTACGTTATGCTTGGCTTCACAAGCCTTTTGTTTCCGTTTTGCTTGGCTGCATAACCCGGCCTGGTGCCAGGGCGCCACCCAGTGGCGAGGGGTTAAACATAGTCCTGATGTGAATGTCCAATTTGTTTATATTGTCATTTGTTTGTAGACCGTGCAGGAATATATGACTGCAAGATGTGTAAGTTGTGCAAACCAAATATTTGTACAACTTTCTCTTAGACAACATTTGGATATAGATATATTTTGTTATATTTAGCTATTGTTATTTTCAGTTTAAAATAAGTAATTCTTGACATTAGTTTCCATATATGGATGTATTTTATAGCAAACCCAAAATAATAAAGAATGTTCATGTTGATGTAATCAGGGAAACATTTTAAGTTTAAAGTAATGTGGTACATGTAGCATGCTTCAACACATGTACGCTATCTTTGAAACGTATGTCCATTTAGGGACATTTTTAGTAAAATTAGCATCTAGTATATACTTGCAGTCTGATCCAGGACCTTATGCAGCTAGTCGTGATCCAAGAAAATGCACTCAGTGCACCATTGATGTAGAAGTTGCAATCAAGAAAATGAATCAAATGCAGTCTTTATAACTTTGGCTGGGACATACATGTACTTTGTGATAATGACATTGGAGAGGCATGTACATTGCCTATATGCAATGAGTAGACTTACTAGATTAGTATAGTATTGGAGTATAGCAAAGTTTAAGTCTCGACTCAATATCCAAAGTCTAACGATTTTAATTGTCAGCAAACAAACCAATTTAATTTTTTTGCGTATTTTATTACATGTATGTTTGTCTGATTTCTGTTTGATCACTTCCTTTTGCAGTCATCCAAGCCTCAGTTCTGTGAGCTAACACTTGCATCACAATGTCAAAGTCTACTCATCATCGGTCACCCAAGCCTGAGTTCTGTCAGCTACCACTTGCATCACTGTGACGTCAAAGACTACTCATCGAAGCCTGAGTTGTGGGAGTCACACTCATCACCTGTCAATCAAGCCGGAGTTCTGTCGGCTACTACTTATACATCATCATGACGTCAAAGACCACTCATCTAAGCCTGAGTTTTGTGAGCCACCATTTGCATTACTGTGATGTCAAAGATTGCAAATCACCTGTCATCCAAGCCTGAGTTCTGTGCACTAAATGTACATGTACCACTTGCACTGTAGGTCAGAAGCTGCAAGGTGCCTGTCAGTGACTCGTTAGCCTTGAAGAAAGATTTTAACTTGTTGAGTTGTATGCTATGTATGAAGTTAATAAATAGAGTTCTCATTTTCTAATTGAAACACAAAGTGGGCACAATTGACTGTCTATTCAACTTATATTGCCATTTCTTTAAAAATATCAATCATTATTGGCAAGGTGGTAAATGTGAGTTAAATTAAGTTGATTTCTCATTTTTAATGAGAGGGACAGTTGAGTATGAAGATTATTACATTTGCGGGCTTATAACTCGGGAGTGAGATTTGTCAAGATTTCTCCGGATTTCAGGACTTTTTGTCAGGATTCTTGCACTTTTGAAATCTGGAAATGTAAAGTGTTACCCTTAAGGTGGCTTTACCTGCGAAAAGGGATATAAACCCATAAACACGGTATTTTAAGGGGTGCCTTTAGCCAAATAGAAACCACAAACCCTACCATGCTGTGATGTCCTCGGTGACTGACAAACACTGCAGATTGTGTTGATTTTCTATTTTAGGCCAATCTTACCCCTAACAAATAACTTGTGTAATGTATTTCAAAGGATTTATAGTTGAGCATTATTTCGTATAGAAGCAATTGCTGTTTTTTATGACAGATCAAGGAATAAATTTATGCCGGTGTTATATGAATATCAGATTCCCATCAAGTTTTGGTTTCTCTATTGGTTAAACCCTCTCACGTGACCGGTCAATCTCTCAATTCTCTTCACTTTAGGCATGTGCAGTAGAAGTCAGCTTTTCAGGGTGACGGATATTCATGCAACGCCGGGCCGGTTTTAAACAAGTACGTTTAAAACCGCGTTGGCACCTGGGACGCTTGATAATGACCCGAGCCAAAGGTGGGGGTCATTAACGTCCAGGACCCAAGGCGGTTTAATACTGGCCCTAGCACATATTTATTACTATTATAAAAAATCTGTTAGTATAATTCAGCCAACAAATTTAGAAAAATCATAAATTTCCAATGATTTTCTTCAAAACATTGTTTTGTAAAAAAAAAAAATTCAGTTATTGAATGGTTCATGCTAAGCATAAGTGGTGCTAAAGATTTCCTTATATGGAAATTGACATGCGCCCGATGCGTTTGCCAGGTTTTGGAGAATGCGGCTGTGTTAGTGAAGTGTGAAATGATCCACTCTATTTACAGATATACATGTATTAGTAATATCGCGCTTGCGTTATTAGGAGAGCGACTAGTCACTCTAGTTTTCAGGCAATAAAATGGATCAGATTTCATAGGACTCTAAATTTCTTGTTACGCTGGATTGGCTGTTTAAAACACCCATGTGATGGGCTTTTGACCAACGGCAGTGGAATGGGGGGGGGGGGGGGGGGGCAAGGGGCAAGGGGGAGTTTCCGCCCCCCCCCCCCCCCCCCCCCACACTTTCAAAAGTGTTCCGGCGCCGTTGCTTTTGACTAATAGGAAGAGGTGGACTGTCTTGGGTATTTATAAATGGTTTCTCTAACACTTAATTGTTTAACCTTAACTTTCTTTTCTAGTGCTGTCATACTAAAGAACAGGGATATTAGTCATCTTACATTCCTGTAATGAACTACAGGACAACGGTGTAATTCTAAAACAATACCTAATTTTGCTTGAAGTTCATATTTAATTACAATCGGATTAAAAAAATTCATTGAAAATGAAACATTAATTCAACAAGATGTACATATAGTTTGAGAGGAGATAAGTATCCTGGAACACAAATATAGTTTAGCCTGAGTCTGTATGTATATAATTAAAAAAGAATGTTATAAGACGTCTGATTGTTTCTGTGCTTTTCACTGAATGCACTTGTTAAATACACGACTTTTTCTCTTCAACATGTTGTTTTAAGGCTTGTATTGGAGTAACTTGCCTCTCAAATTTGAATCTGTATTAATATTATGTGATATGTTCTTGATAAAAATGCATGTTGACATTGTGGCACGTAGGAAGCAATAAAAATAATTCTTTGAAAACGAGACCTTTGAATGAAAAGAGTTATTTAATGAAGTCTTACTGGTATATTTTTATTACAGTATATAATTGAAAGAAAATACGGTCTCATTAACCCTAACGGTCCTGAATTCTCCAATTTTAATATGATTTTCCACACACCCTAGGGAGGTACAGTTAAATGCAAGGAAAGTCCGACATTATTGCTGGTCAAAAGTTTCTCTGCCACAATTGACAAACCTGTCAACTTTTTAGCGCAAGAGGGCGGTAGTACTTAAAAAATACTCCTCTGGTTGGGTTTAGTGAATTGTAGAGGGCAGCATACCAGTTTACTGGTAAAAATTCATTCACGGATTTTGTCCAGTGGCGCCTAGCACTGTATACCAAACTTAACTAACAATTTAAGGCAAACACACACATAGAGCGGTGGGTGAGACCGAAGCATACCCCATGTAGTGTTTGAAGACGGAAAACCAGTAATTAACACAACACACCTTAAAGAATGGACGGCTGAAACAAACTTTATTTGAGCAGTAGAAAATCACAGAACGCATTTTTTTTAATATATTGGGAATTATAAACTGGAAATTCAATGTAAGGTAATCCAAATGACGATTGAGACAACATTTACTTGAGTGGAATAAAATACAACAATTATTTTTGAAAATTATGTTAAATCCTCCCAAATCACAGAACGCAAAACTTGTTTACCTATGATCTAAAAAACCTATTTCAAAAAGAATTACAATAAGAATTTGGAAAGAATGTTATAAGACGCCTGATTGTTTCTGTGCTTTTCACTGAATGCACTTGTTAAATAAACAACTTTTTCTCTTCAACATTTTGTTTTCAGTCTTGTATTGGAGTAACTTGCCTCTCAAATTTGAATCTTTATTAATATTATGTGATATGTTCTTGATAAAAATGCATGTTAACATTGTGGCACGTAGGAAGCAATAAAAATAATTCTTTGAAAACAAGACCTTTGAATGAAGAGAGTTATTTAATGAAGTCTTACTGGTTTATATTTATTACAGTATATAATTGAAAGAAAATACGGTCTTATTAACCCTAATAGTCCTGAATTCTCCAATTTTAATATGATTTTCCACACACCCTAGAGAGGTACAGTTAAATGCAAGGAAAGTTCGACATAATCTTACTGGTCAAAAGTTTCTCTGCCACAATTGACAAACCTGTCAACTTTTTAGCGCAAGAGGGCGGTAGTACTTAAAAAAAATACTCCTCCGATTGTGTTTAGTGAATTGTATAGTAGACGGCAGCATACGAGTTTACTGGTAAAAATTCATTCACGGATTTTGTCCGGTGGCGTGCGCCTAGCACTGTATACCAAACTTAAGGCAAACACACACACCCAGTCATGTAAACGGGTACAATCTTTTGTTTATACTCGGAAGGCCTCCCATTGGTTATGTACACGATTTTCAATCGTGGACGTTAGGTCAAACGTGGACCCCTTTGTCTACGCCCGAATTCTTTTGTCCTAGGTCCACGATTGCCGGCATATACAAACTCATAGAACCGTGGGTGAGAGCGAAGCATACCCCATGTATATACGTAGTGTTTGACACAACACACCTTAAAGAATAGACGGCTGAAACAAACTTTATTTGAGTAGTAGAAAATCACAGAACGATTTTTTTTTAATACATTGGGAATTATAAACTAGAAATTAAAAGTAAGGTAATCCAAAATACGATTGAGACAACATTTACTTGAGTGGAACAAAATACAACAATTATTTTTGAAAATTATATTAAATCCTCCCAAATCACAGAACGTAAAACTTGTTTACCTATGACCTAAAAAACCTATTTCAAAAAGAATTACAATAAGAATTTCGAAATTAGCATGTTCAGTTTATGAGATAGGCCCTATAGCTTAAAGATTCAAAAGTAAAAAAATTACTATAAAATCATATGATGACGTCACCATAACGTCGCATCAATTCTCATATAGAACACATGCCGGCCTACAAGCATTCCAGATACAATTTTTTTTAAAGATAATCCTACTGGGCTACCTAGATATTACTTTTCAACTTAATCTGACTTCTACTTCGGTAAAAATATGCTTTGAAAAATGCCCCTTTAAGATGACGTCACGTGACATGTCACACGTCATCATGACGTAAAAGTTCGGCACACATTGTGAGCAGTTGGGGTAAGTGTCTGCCAAGTTTAAAAGTAGCCAAAGTGGTCGGTAAGAAAGAAAACGTTTACAAATGCTATGGGCAATAATCTAGCGAGTGCTCCTTTAAGATGACACCACGTGACATGTTATAACTTGATCATAACGTTATGTAAATGTTCATCTATAACACCCGGTGGCATACCTAGATATTACAATTCAACTTAATCGGACTTGTACTTTTGTAGATATATGCTTCGAAAAATGCCCCTTTAAGATTACGTCACGTTACATGTGATGACGTCATCATGACGTAAAAGTTCGGCACACATTGTGAGCAATTGGTGTAAGTGTCTGCCAGGTTTAAAAGTAGCCAAAGTGGCCGGTAAGAAAGAAAACGTTTACAAATGCTATGTGCAATATTCTAGCGAATTGAAAATTTTTTTTTTTATGACGTCATCATGACGTTACACAATTTTCGCTTTTTTATGGCATATCTTTGAGACATACCAAAGCTATAACAAAAATAATTTTGAAAATATCTTGTTTTGTTCGCTAGATATATTGAAAAGAATGTTACGATTCTAAAACTTCAAAAATTCAGCGACTTGAAAAAAGACTAGAAATCAACCCTTTTTATAAACAGAATGCACATTTAAGCCATGGTTATCAGCCCTTCCCAGAATTCCTTTGTGTTATATTGAATTTGGTCTAAATTTTGAAATGGCTGTCATTTCTTACTTGAGTGAGCCACGATCATGAAATTTTGGAATTAGGTACAGGAAAATTCAGTATATACATTTGTGTAATCAGATTGACCCTTACATGCGTTTAAAAAAAACCTAATTTTTGATGACGTCATCATGACGTCACACATTTTTCGCTTTTTAGGGCATATCTTTGAGACATACCAAAGCTATAACAAAAAGATTTTTGAAAATATCTTGTTTTGTTCGCTAGATATATTTAAAAGAATGTTACGATTTTCAAATTTAAAAAATTCATAAAAAATCATGTGATGACGTCATCATGACGTAAAAGTTCGGCAAGCATTCTGAGCAATTGGTCTAAGTGTCTGTTAAGTTTAAAGGCAATCGGCTGCATAAAAGTAGCAAAAGTGCCTGGTAGAAAGAAATCGTGTACAAATGCTATGGGCAAAAGTCTGAAAAAGAAAAAAAAAAAGAACTAGAGCTTTGGTGTTTGTGGACAAACACAGGGCTGTTTCGTTTGGGGGGTTTTTGGTAGTTTGATTCTTAATTTTTGAGATTTCAATGGTGGATCAAAAAATCTCGTTTTACATTCATGGTCGTCTACGACAGGTCATGCAATCACGTAGGCTTATTCATAATCGTTTTGGAAATGTGAGCATACAAGGAGTTGATGACCATGATTACGTCATCAGACGTCACACATTTTTCACATTTATATTTAAGTGTGTATGACCTAAAAATATATTACAAGAATTATCAAAAATTGTTTAAAATTCATGTTAGATACCACGTTTCAACTTAATCGAACTTGTACTTTTGTAGATAGATGGCTTCAAAAACTGCCCCTTTAAGATGACGTCACGTGACATGTGATGAAGTCATGATAATGTCATGTCAATTTTCATCTATGAACCTGCAGATCTGCCTGGATATTACATTTCAACTTAATCGAACTTGTACTTTTGTTTATATGTGGCTTCAAAAACTGCCCATTTAAGATTACGTCAGGTGACATGTCATGAAGTCATCATAACGTCATGTCAATTTTCATCTATAAACCTGCTGGCCTACTTAGATATTACATTTCAACTTAATCGAGCTTGTACTTTTGTAGATATGGCTTCAAAAACTGCCCCTTTAAGATGACGTCACGTGACATGTGATGACATCATGATAATGTCATGTCAATTTTCAGCTATAAACCTACTGGGCTACCTAGATATTACTTTTCAACTTAATCGAACTTGTAATTTTGTTTATATATGGCTTCAAAAACTGCCCCTTTAAGATGACGTCACGTGGCATGTCATGACGTCATCAAGAGGTAAAAGTTCGGCACACATTGTGAGCAGTTAGTCTAAGTGTCTGCCAAGTTTAAAAGTACCCAAAGTGCCGGTAAGAAAGAAAACGTGTACAAATGCTATAGGCAATAATCTAGCGAGTGCCCCTTTAAGATGACACCACGTGACATGTTATGACTTGATCATAACGTCATGTCAATTTTCATCTATAACACCAGGTGGCATACCTTACGTTCCAACTGAATCGGACTTGTACTTTTGTAGATATATGGCTTCGAAAAATGCCCCTTTAAGATGACGTCACGTGACATGTGATGACGTCATCAGGACGTAAAAGTTCGGCACACATTGTGAGCAGTTGGGGTAAGTGTCTGCCAAGTTTAAAAGTAGCTAATGTGGCCGGTAAGAAAGTAAACGTTTACAAATGCTATGGGCAATATTCTATCGACTTGAAAAAAGATTTTTTTTATGACGTCATCATGACGTCACACAATTTTCGCTTTTTAGGGCATATCTTTGAGACATACCAAAGCTATAACAAAAAGAATTTTGAAAATATCTTGTTTTGTTCGCTAGATATAGTGAAATGAATGTTACGATTATAGAACTTCAAGAATTCAGCGACTTGAAAAAAGACTACAAATCAACCCTTTTTATAAACAGCATGCACATTTAAGCCATGGTTATCAGCCCTTCCCAGAATTCCTTTGTGTTATATTGAATTTGGTCTACATTTTGAAATGGCTCCTATTTCTTACTTGAGTGAGCCACGATCACGAAATTTTGGAATTAGGTACAGGAAAATTCAATGTATACCTTTTTGTAATCAGATTGACCCTTACATGCGTTTAAAAAAAAAAATATTGTTGATGACGTCATCATGACGTCACACAATTTTCGCCATTTAGGGCATATCTTTGAGACATACCAAAGCTGTAACAAAAATAATTTTGAAAATATCTTGTTTTGTTCGCTAGATATATTGAAAAGAATGTTACGATTTTAAAACTTCAAAAATTCAGCGACTTGAAAAAAGACTAGAAATCAACCCCTGTTATAAACAGCAAGCTCATAATAGCCATGGTTATCAGCCCTTCCCAGAATTCCTTTGTGTTATATTGAATTTGGTCTAAATTTTGAAATGGCTGTTATTTCTTACTTGAGTGAGCCACGATCATGAAATTTTGGAATTGGGTACAGGAAAAATCAATATATACATTTTTGTAATCGGATTGACCCTTACATGCGTTAACAAAAAAACACATTTTTGATGACGTCATCATGACGTCACACAATTTTCGCAATTTAGGGCATATCTTTGAGACATACCAAAGCTATAAGAAAAAGAATTTTGAAAATATCTTGTTTTGTTCGCTAGATATAATTTAATGAATGTTACGATTTTCAAAATTCAAAAATTCATAAAAAATCACGTGATGACGTCATCATGACGTAAAAGATCGGCATGCATCCTGAGCAGTTGGTCTAAGTGTCTGTTAAGTTTAAAGGCAATCGGCTGCATAAAAGTAGCCAAAGTGCCTGGCAGAACGAAAACGTGTACAAAGTCTATGGGCAAAAAGTCTGAAAAAGAAAAAAAAAAAAAAACTAGAGGCAAGTGTTTGTGGACAAACACAGGGCTGTTTCGATTTTTTTTATTGTTAGTTTGGATGTCAAATGTGTATGCAATATTTAAAGTTGTTTGTTAGTTAGCAATGACGGAGGGATGAAGATGTTGTTATTGGATGTGTGAAGGATTGGTTTAAAAAAAGGAATCGTGTACAAATGCTATGGGAAATAGCCTAGCGAATGCCCCTTTAAGATGACATCACATAACATGTAATGACTTCATCATAACGTCATGTCAATTTTCATCTATGACACCGGGTGGCATACCTAAATGGTGTGTTTCAACTGAATCGGACTTGTACATTTGTAGATATATGGCTTCGAAAAATGCCCCTTTAAGATGACGTCACGTGACATGTGATGACGTCATCATGACGTAAAAGTTAGGCACACATTCTGAGCAGTTGGGGTAAGTGTCTGCCAAGTTTAAAAGTAGCCAAACTGGCCGGTAAGAAAGAAAACGTTTACAAATGCTATGGGCAATAATCTAGCGAGTGCCCCTTTAAGATGACACCACGTGACATGTTATGACTTGATCATAACGTCATGTCAATGTTCATCTATAACACCCGGTGGCATACCTAGATATTACGTTCCAACTTAATCGGACTTGTACTTTTGTAGATATATGGCTTCGAAAAATGCCCCTTTAAGATGACGTCACGTGACATGTGATGACGTCATCATGACGTAAAGGTTCGGCACACATTGTGAGCAGTTGGAGTAAGTGTCTGCTAAGTTTAAAAGTAGCCAAAGTGGCCGGTAAGAAAGAAAAAGTTTACAAATGCTATGGGCAATATTCTAGCGACTTGAAAAAAGATTTTTTTTTATGACGTCATCATGACGTCACACAATTTTCGCTTTTTAGGGCATATCTTTGAGACATACCAAAGCTATAACAAAAAGAATTTTGAAAATATCTTGTTTTGTTCGCTAGATATATTGAAAAGAATGTTACGATTCCAAAAATTTAAAATTCAGCGACTTGAAAAAAGACTACAAATCAACCCTTTTTATAAACAGCATGCTCATTTAAGCCATGGTTATATGCCCTTCCCAGAATTCCTTTGTGTTATATTGAATTTGGTCTAAATTTTGAAACGGTTCCTATTTCTTACTTGAGTGAGCCACGACCATGAAATTTTGGAATTACGTACAGAAAAATTCAATGTATACATTTTTGTAATCGGATTGACCCTTACATGCGTTAAAAAAAAAAAATATTGTTGATGACGTCATCATGACGTCACACAATTTTCGCCTTTTAGGGCATATCTTTGAGACATACCAAAGCTATAACAAAAATAATTTTGAAAATATCTTGTTTTGTTCGCTAGATATATTGAAAAGAATGTTACGATTTTAATACTTCAAAAATTCAGCGACTTGAAAAAAGACTAGAAATCAACCCCTTTTATAAACAGCAAGCACATAATAGCCATGGTTATCTGCCCGTCCCAGAATTCCTTTGTGTTATATTGAATTTGGTCAAAATTTTGAAATGGCTCTTATTTCTTACTTGAGTGAGCCACGATCATGAAATTTTGGAATTACGTACAGAAAAATTCAATGAATGCATTTTTGTAATCAGATTGACCCTTACATGCGTTTAAAAAAAAAAATATTGTTGATGACGTCATCATGACGTCACACAATTTTCGCCATTTAGGGCATATCTTTGAGACATACCAAAGCTATAACAAAAAGAATTTTGAAAATATCTTGTTTTGTTCGCTAGATATATTGAAAAGAATGTTACGATTTTAATACTTCAAAAATTCAGCGACTTGAAAAAAGACTAGAAATCAACCCCTTTTATAAACAGCAAGCTCATAATAGCCATGGTTATCAGCCCGTCCCAGAATTCTTTTGTGTTATATTGAATTTGGTCTAAATTTTGAAATGGCTGTCATTTCTTACTTGAGTGAGCCACGATCATGAAATTTTGGAATTGGGTACAGGAAAATTCAATATATACATTTTTGTAATCGGATTGACCCTTACATGCGTTAATAAAAAAACACATTTTTGATGACGTCATCATGACGTCACACAATTTTCGCAATTTAGGGCATATCTTTGAGACATACCAAAGCTATCAGAAAAAGAATTTTGAAAATATCTTGTTTTGTTCGCTAGATATAATTTAATGAATGTTACGATTTTCAAAATTCAAAAATTCATAAAAAATCACGTGATGACGTCATCATGACGTAAAAGTTCGGCATGCATCCTGAGTAGTTGGTCTAAGTGTCTGTTAAGTTTAAAGGCAATCGGCTGCATAAAAGTAGCCAAAGTGCCTGGCAGAAAGAAATCGTGTACAAATGCTATGGGCAAAAGTCTGAAAAAGAAGAAAAAAAAAAAAAAAAGAAAAAAAAAAAAATCTTAACGAAAACAAGGGCTGTTTCGAAAAACTTTCGAAACAGCCAAAAACTAGAGCCAATGGGAGGTGTTTGTGGACAAACACAGGGCTGTTTCGTTTTTGTTTTTTTATTTTTTGGATGTGAAATGAGAATACAATAATTTAAGTTTGTCAAACAATCGCGCTGCTGCCAGTTTTCTTTGTTAGACTTTGAAAATAATTAAAGTTGTTTGTAATAGTCACTTGTGATGACGTCATCATAACGTAATGTACATTTTCATCTGTAAACTTGCTGACCTACCTAGATATTACATTTAAAATAATCGAACTTGTACTTTTGTAGATATACAATGTATGGCTTTAAAAACTGCCCCTTTAAGATAACGTGACGTGACATGTGATGACGTCATCATAACGTCACGTCAATTTTCATCTATAAACCTGCTTGCCTACCCGACTATATATTACATTTCAAATAAATCGGACCTGTACTTTTGAAGATATATGGCTTTGAGAAAAATGCCCCTTTAAGATAATGACACGAAACGAGTGATGACGTAATCATGACATCAATAATTTTGTTATTTAAAATACCTACTGGGCTACCTAGATATTACTTTTGAACTTAATCGGACTTGTACTTTTGTTTATATATGGCTTCAAAAACTGCACCTTTAAGATGACGTCATGTGACATGTGATGACATCATAATAATGTCATGTCAATTTTGATCTATAAACCTATTGGGCTACCTAGATATTACTTTTCAACTTAATCGGACATGTACTTCTTAATATATATGGCTTCAAAAACTGCCCCTTTAAGATGACGTCACGTAACATGTGATGACGTCATCATAACGTCATGTCAATTTCCATCTATAACACCCGGTGGCATACCTAGATATTACGTTTCAACTTAATCGGACTTGTACTTTTGTAGATATATGGCTTCGAAAAAATGCCCCTTTAAGATGGCGTCACGTGACATGTGATGACATCATCATGACGTAAAAGTTCGCCACACGTTGTGAGCAGTTGGGGTAAGTGTCTGCCAAGTTTAAAAGTAGCCAAAGTGGCCAGTAAGAAAGAAAACGTTTACAAATGCTAAGGGCAATAATCTAGCGAGTGCCCCTTTAAGATGACACCACGTGACATGTTATGACTTGATCATAACGTCATGTCAATGTTCATCTATAACACCCGGTGGCATACCTAGATATTACGTTCCAACTTAATCGGACTTGTACTTTTGTAGATATATGGCTTCGAAAAATGCCCCTTTAAGATGACGTCACGTGACATGTGATGACGTCATCAGGACGTAAAGGTTCGGCACACATTGTGAGCAGTTGGGGTAAGTGTCTGCCAAGTTTAAAAGTAGCCAATGTGGCCGGTAAGAAAGTAAACGTTTACAAATGCTATGGGCAATATTCTATCGACTTGAAAAAAGAATTTTTTTATGACGTCATCATGACGTCACACAATTTTCGCTTTTTAGGGCATATCTTTGAGACATACCAAAGCTATAACAAAAAGAATTTTGAAAATATCTTGTTTTGTTCGCTAGATATAGTGAAAAGAATGTTACGATTATAAAACTTCAAGAATTCAGCGACTTGAAAAAAGACTAGAAATCAACCCCTTTTATAAACAGCAAGCTCATAATAGCCATGGTTATCAGCCCGTCCCACAATTCCTTTGTGTTATATTGAATTTGGTCTACATTTTGAAATGGCTGTCATTTCTTACTTGAGTGAGCCACGATCATGAAATTTTGGAATTGGGTACAGAAAAATACAATGTATACATTTTTGTAATCGGATTGACCCTTACATGCGTTAAAAAAAACACATATTTTTGATGACGTCATCATGACGTCACACAATTTTCGCCATTTAGGGCATATCTTTGAGACATACCAAAGCTGTAACAAAAATAATTTTGAAAATATCTTGTTTTGTTCGCTAGATATATTGAAAAGAATGTTACGATTTTAATACTTCAAAAATTCAGCGACTTGAAAAAAGACTAGAAATCAACCCCTTTTATAAACAGCAAGCTCATAATAGCCATGGTTATCAGCCCGTCCCAGAATTCCTTTGTGTTATATTGAATTTGGTCTAAATTTTGAAATGGCTGTCATTTCTTACTTGAGTGAGCCACGATCATGAAATTTTGGAATTGGGTACAGAAAAATACAATGTATACATTTTTGTAATCAGATTGACCCTTACATGCGTTAAAAAAAAAACATATTTTTGATGACGTCATCATGACGTCACACAATTTTCGCAATTTAGGGCATATCTTTGAGACATACCAAAGTTATAAGAAAAAGAATTTTGAAAATATCTTGTTTTGTTCGCTAGATATAATTTAATGAATGTTACGATTTTCAAAATTCAAAAATTCATAAAAAATCACGTGATGACGTCATCATGACGTAAAAGTTCGGCATGCATCCTGAGTAGTTGGTCTAAGTGTCTGTTAAGTTTAAAGGCAATCGGCTGCATAAAAGTAGCCAAAGTCCCTGGTAGAAAGAAATCGTGTACAAACGCTATGGGCAAAAGTCTGAAAAAGAAAAAAAAAAAAAAAAAAAAAAAAAAAAAAAAAAAAAAAAAAAAATCTTAACGAAAACAAGGGCTGTTTCGGAAAACTTCCGAAACAGCCAACGAGAGATGTGTGACTGTTGATGAACAGTACACATAGCTTTTCCGCTCTCCATTTTTTTTTTTTTTTACATGAAAGGAATTAAGGAATAAAGAGTAAGTTTAAAGAGTGAAAGTATTAAGAGTGAAAGTATAATAAAGGTTGCATGAAATATACCTTAGATTTGTAGATATGTTTTCTTTGCGATTATAAGTATCGCACTTTGATGTGTTTTGGTACATGTTGGTTCACGTCATTATGGTCTTAATTTGGAGAATTAAAAACACAGAATTTTAAAAGGGAATCATTTACAACTCTATTTGTGGGGTTAGCACTGTACATTGTGTACAAATGATGTATATGCGCGATGCGCGGCTGTTCGAGTGGCAAATTGTTTTCTCTAGGAAGGTTAGGGGCAATTACCATAAATGGGCGTATCTAGACCGCTATTACGATCAAGCATATTCATGATTAAGTTAATTTATATAATAAGCATCGCACGCATTATTCAGACAGCTATATAAGGTTGAAGTAAAAATATTTTCTCTAGCTACTGTTGTGGCTATATTGGTAGAGCACTGAAAGCTTTAGACTACAGAGGCCTGGGTTCGAATCCTCTGCCCGATTTATATTTCAAGGGAAAACACAACGTCTATTTATGACAATTGACCCTAACTTATCTCACTTCCGTTTTGGACCGGAAGGAAGGGTCACGTGACTTTGCACGTAATATAAAAAATGAAGACCCTGGATTATTCTATCGGTTCCCGTAAAAATCAAAATCAGATCTCTCTCGATTGATTTTATATTGATTTTCAAAGATTAAACTTTCAAGTTATAAGGCGCTTCCGGTTTGGACCGGAAGGAAGGGTCACGTGACTTTGCACGTAATATAAAAAATGAAGACCCTGGATTATTCTATCGGTTCCCGTAAAAAGCAAAATCAGATCTCTCTCGATTGATTCTATATTGATTTTCAAAGATTAAACTTTCAAGTTGTAAGGCACTTCCGGTTTGGACCGGAAGGAAGGGTCACGTGACTTTGCACGTAATATAAAAAATGAAGACCCTGGATTATTCTATCAGTTGCCGTAAAAAGCAAAATCAGATCTCTCTCGATTGATTTTATATTGATTTTCAAAGATTAAACTTTCAAGTTATAAGGCACTTCCGGTTTAGACCGGAAGGAAGGGTCACGTGACTTTGCACGTAATATAAAAAATGAAGACCCTGGATTATTCTATCAGTTGCCGTAAAAAGCAAAATCAGATCTCTCTCGATTGATTTTATATTGATTTTCAAAGATTAAACTTTCAAATTATAAGGCACTTCCGGTTTCGACCGGAAGGAAGGGTCACGTGACTTTGCACGTAATATAAAAAATGAAGACCCTGGATTATTCTATCGGTTCCCGTAAAAAGCAAAATCAGATCTCTCTCGATTGATTTTATATTGATTTTCAAAAATTAAACTTTCAAGTTATAAGGCACTTCCGGTTTAGACCGGAAGGAAGTGTCACGTGACTTTGCACGTAATACAAAAAATGAAGACCCTGGATTATTCTATCAGTTCACATTAAAGCAAAATCAGATCTCTCACGGTTGATTTTATATTGATTTTCAAAAACTAAATCTAGAAATCTTTGGTTGCTTGTAATCTGATACTTGATGACGTCATCGTGACGTCATTATCGGAAAACTCGAGAGCTATGTAAACTATGCTATCTGAAGCAGAAATCTGCATTATATCTCTTGCGGTTGATTTTTCAGCAAATTGTTTAGGTTTAAAGGTCTTTTCATTGCAACTTCCGGTTTGGTGACGTCATCAATTTTTCTCCACCTCAACTTGTTCTTAGCGTGAAGCCGATTACATACATCAATTATAGAGTGATTTCAGCAAACTTCGCCACACACATCGACCGATTATTCATTTTAAGCATTTTTCAACTTGCCGCTAGAGGGCGCTCGAACATTTTATGACGTCACAAATAATTTATTTGTGAAGTACAACCTAGTCGGAGACCAACATCGTTGAAAGCAAGTTCCCATCTTTTTCCA
Source organism: Hippasteria phrygiana (assembly GCA_037893225.1). NCBI lineage: Eukaryota > Metazoa > Echinodermata > Asteroidea > Valvatida > Goniasteridae > Hippasteria > Hippasteria phrygiana. Next base: position 566,778 of record JAZGUH010000028.1, on the reverse strand, counting down.
CTTTCAAATGATGAGGCACTTCCGGTTTGGACCGGAAGGAAGGGTCACGTGATTTGACGCACACGAGATAAAATAAAGATCCTGGATTATACTATCAATTCCCACAAAAATCAAGTTCCGGGCTCTCACGGTTGATTTTATATTGATTTTCAAAGATTAAATCTGCTAATCTTTAATTGCTTGTAGTTTGATACATGATGACGTCATCATGACGTCAGAGTAATATGTACGAGTTCAGTACAGGGTCTCAGTGTATGCCAACTCTCATTAAGATTGAAGTTTGTTTAAGGGCAAAAGTGCCGATTAGAAAAAACGTGCATAAAGTTTATGGGGTTTTGGGGAGAAGAAGAAAAAGAAGAAGAAAAAAAAAAACCGGAACGAAAACAATACCTTTTCCGCAGGTATGCGGAAAAGCTAAAAAGAAAAAAAAAAGAAAAAAAAAAAAATCTTAACGAAAACAAGGGCTGTTTCGGAAAACTTCCGAAACAGCCAAAAAGAAAAAAAAAAGAAAACTAGACGGACGGTGTTTGTGGACAAACACAGGGCTGTTTCGCTTTTTATTTTTTTTAGTTTGGATGTGAAATGTGAATACAATAATTAAAGTTCGTCAAACAATCGCGCTCCTGCCAGTTTTCTTTGTTAGACTTTGAAAATGATTAAAGTTGTTTGTAATAGTCACTTGTGATGACGTCAAAATAACGTAATGTAAATTTTCATCTGTAAACTTGCTGACCTACCTAGATATTACATTTAAAATAATCAAACTTGTACTTTTGTAGATATACAATGTATGGCTTCAAAAACTGCCCCTTTAAGATAACGTCACGTGACATGTGATGACGTCATCATAACGTCATGTCAATTTTCATCTATAAACCTGCTTGCCTACCCGACTATATATTACATTTCAAATAAATCGGACCTGTACTTTTGTATATTTATGGCTTCGAAAAATGCCCCTTTAAGATAATGACACGAAACAAGTGATGACGTAATCATGACATCATAATTTTTTTTATTTAAAATACCTACTGGGCTACCTAGATATTACTTTTGAACTTAATCGGACTTGTACTTTTGTTTATATATGGCTTCAAAAACTGCACCTTTAAGATGACGTCATGTGACATGTGATGACATCATAATAATGTCATGTCAATTTTCATCTATAAACCTATTGGGCTACCTAGATATTACTTTTCAACTTAATCGGACTTGTACTTTTGTTTATGGCTTCAAAAACTGCCCCTTTAAGATGACGTCACGTGACGTGTGATGACATCATCATCATAATGTCATGTCAATTTTCGTCCATAAACCTGCAGACCTACCTGGATATTACATTTCAACTTAATCGAACTTGTACTTTTGTTTATATATGGCTTCAAAAACTGCCCCTTTAAGATGACGTCACGTGACATGTGATGACGTCATCATGACGTAAAAGTTCGGCACACATTGTGAGCAGTTGGTGTAAGTGTCTGCCAAGTTTAAAAGTAGCCAAAGTGGCCGGTAAGAAAGAAAACGTTTACAAATGCTATGTGCAATATTCTAGCGACTTGAAAAAAGATTTTTTTTTATGACGTCATCATGACGTCACACAATTTGCGCTTTTTATGGCATATCTTTGAGACATACCAAACCTATAACAAAAAGAATTTTGAAAATATCTTGTTTTGTTCGCTAGATATATTGAAAAGACTGTTACGATTCTAAAACTTCAAAAATTTAGCGACTTGAAAAAAGACTAGAAATCAACCCCTTTTATAAACAGCAAGCACAAAATACCCATGGTTATCAGCCCTTCCCAGAATTCCTTTGTGTTATATTGAATTTGGTCTAAATTTTGAAATGGCTGTCATTTCTTACTTGAGTGAGCCACGATCATGAAATTTTGGAATTGGGTACAGGAAAATTCAATATATACATTTTTGTAATCGGATTGACCCTTACATGCGTTAACAAAAAAACACATTTTTGATGACGTCATCATGACGTCACACAATTTTCGCAATTTAGGGCATATCTTTGAGACATACCAAAGCTATAAGAAAAAGAATTTTGAAAATATCTTGTTTTGTTCGCTAGATATAATTTAATGAATGTTACGATTTTCAAAATTCAAAAATTCATAAAAAATCACGTGATGACGTCATCATGACGTAAAAGTTCGGCATGCATCCTGAGCAGTTGGTCTAAGTGTCTGTTAAGTTTAAAGGCAATCGGCTGCATAAAAGTAGCCAAAGTGCCTGGCAGAAAGAAAACGTGTACAAATGCTATGGGCAAAAGTCTGAAAAAGAAAAAAAAAAACTAGACGGACGGTGTTTGTGGACAAACACAGGGCTGTTTCGTTTTTTTTTTTTTTTAGTTTGGATGTGAAATGTGAATACAATAAATTAAACTTCGTCAAACAATCGCGCTCCTGTCAGGTTGCTTTGTTAGACTTTGAAAATAATTAAAGTTGTTTGTAATAGTCACTTGTGATGACGTCATCATAACATAATGTACATTTTCATCTGTAAACTTGCTGACCTACCTAGATATTACATTTAAAATAATCGAACTTGTACTTTTGTAGATATACAATGTATGGCTTTAAAAACTGCCCCTTTAAGATAACGTCACGTGACATGTGATGACGTCATCATAACGTCACGTCAATTTTCATCTATAAACCTGCTTGCCTACCCGACTATATATTACATTTCAAATAAATCGGACCTGTACTTTTGTAGATTTATGGCTTCGAAAAATGCCCCTTTAAGATAATGACACGAAACAAGTGATGACGTAATCATGACATCATAATTTTTTTAATTTAAAATACCTACTGGGCTACCTAGATATTACTTTTGAACTTAATCGGACTTGTACTTTTGTTTATATATGGCTTCAAAAACTGCACCTTTAAGATGACGTCATGTGACATGTGATGACATCATAATAATGTCATGTCAATTTTCATCTATAAACCTATTGGGCTACCTAGATATTACTTTTCAACTTAATCGGACTTGTACTTTTGTTTATGGCTTCAAAAACTGCCCCTTTAAGATGACGTCACGTGACGTGTGATGACATCATCATCATAATGTCATGTCAATTTTCGTCCATAAACCTGCAGACCTACCTGGATATTACATTTCAACTTAATCGAACTTGTACTTTTGTTTATATATGGCTTCAAAAACTGCCCCTTTAAGATGACGTCACGTGACATGTGATGACGTCATCATAACATCATGTCAATGTTCATTTATAACACCCGGTGGCATACCTAGATATTACGTTTCAACTTAATCGGACTTGTACTTTTGTAGATATATGGCTTCGAAAAAATGCCCCTTTAAGATGACGTCACGTGACATGTGATGACGTCATCATGACGTAAAAGTTCGGCACACATTGTGAGCAGTTGGTGTAAGTGTCTGCCAAGTTTAAAAGTAGCCAAAGTGGCCGGTAAGAAAGAAAACGTTTACAAATGCTATGTGCAATATTCTAGCGACTTGAAAAAAGATTTTTTTTTATGACGTCATCATGACGTCACACAATTTGCGCTTTTTATGGCATATCTTTGAGACATACCAAACCTATAACAAAAAGAATTTTGAAAATATCTTGTTTTGTTCGCTAGATATATTGAAAAGACTGTTACGATTCTAAAACTTCAAAAATTTAGCGACTTGAAAAAAGACTAGAAATCAACCCCTTTTATAAACAGCAAGCACAAAATACCCATGGTTATCAGCCCTTCCCAGAATTCCTTTGTGTTATATTGAATTTGGTCTAAATTTTGAAATGGCTGTCATTTCTTACTTGAGTGAGCCACGATCATGAAATTTTGGAATTGGGTACAGGAAAATTCAATATATACATTTTTGTAATCGGATTGACCCTTACATGCGTTAACAAAAAAACACATTTTTGATGACGTCATCATGACGTCACACAATTTTCGCAATTTAGGGCATATCTTTGAGACATACCAAAGCTATAAGAAAAAGAATTTTGAAAATATCTTGTTTTGTTCGCTAGATATAATTTAATGAATGTTACGATTTTCAAAATTCAAAAATTCATAAAAAATCACGTGATGACGTCATCATGACGTAAAAGTTCGGCATGCATCCTGAGCAGTTGGTCTAAGTGTCTGTTAAGTTTAAAGGCAATCGGCTGCATAAAAGTAGCCAAAGTGCCTGGCAGAAAGAAAACGTGTACAAATGCTATGGGCAAAAGTCTGAAAAAGAAAAAAAAAAACTAGACGGACGGTGTTTGTGGACAAACACAGGGCTGTTTCGTTTTTTTTTTTTTTTAGTTTGGATGTGAAATGTGAATACAATAAATTAAACTTCGTCAAACAATCGCGCTCCTGTCAGGTTGCTTTGTTAGACTTTGAAAATAATTAAAGTTGTTTGTAATAGTCACTTGTGATGACGTCATCATAACATAATGTACATTTTCATCTGTAAACTTGCTGACCTACCTAGATATTACATTTAAAATAATCGAACTTGTACTTTTGTAGATATACAATGTATGGCTTTAAAAACTGCCCCTTTAAGATAACGTCACGTGACATGTGATGACGTCATCATAACGTCACGTCAATTTTCATCTATAAACCTGCTTGCCTACCCGACTATATATTACATTTCAAATAAATCGGACCTGTACTTTTGTAGATTTATGGCTTCGAAAAATGCCCCTTTAAGATAATGACACGAAACAAGTGATGACGTAATCATGACATCATAATTTTTTTAATTTAAAATACCTACTGGGCTACCTAGATATTACTTTTGAACTTAATCGGACTTGTACTTTTGTTTATATATGGCTTCAAAAACTGCACCTTTAAGATGACGTCATGTGACATGTGATGACATCATAATAATGTCATGTCAATTTTCATCTATAAACCTATTGGGCTACCTAGATATTACTTTTCAACTTAATCGGACTTGTACTTTTGTTTATGGCTTCAAAAACTGCCCCTTTAAGATGACGTCACGTGACGTGTGATGACATCATCATCATAATGTCATGTCAATTTTCGTCCATAAACCTGCAGACCTACCTGGATATTACATTTCAACTTAATCGAACTTGTACTTTTGTTTATATATGGCTTCAAAAACTGCCCCTTTAAGATGACGTCACGTGACATGTGATGACGTCATCATAACATCATGTCAATGTTCATTTATAACACCCGGTGGCATACCTAGATATTACGTTTCAACTTAATCGGACTTGTACTTTTGTAGATATATGGCTTCGAAAAAATGCCCCTTTAAGATGACGTCACGTGACATGTGATGACGTCATCATGACGTAAAAGTTCGGCACACATTGTGAGCAGTTGGTGTAAGTGTCTGCCAAGTTTAAAAGTAGCCAAAGTGGCCGGTAAGAAAGAAAACGTTTACAAATGCTATGTGCAATATTCTAGCGACTTGAAAAAAGAATTTTTTTATGACGTCATCATGACGTCACACAATTTGCGCTTTTTATGGCATATCTTTGAGACATACCAAACCTATAACAAAAAGAATTTTGAAAATATCTTGTTTTGTTCGCTAGATATATTGAAAAGACTGTTACGATTCTAAAACTTCAAAAATTTAGCGACTTGAAAAAAGACTAGAAATCAACCCCTTTTATAAACAGCAAGCACAAAATACCCATGGTTATCAGCCCTTCCCAGAATTCCTTTGTGTTATATTGAATTTGGTCTAAATTTTGAAATGGCTCCTATTTCTTACTTGAGTGAGCCACGATCATGAAATTTTGGAATTAGGTACAGGAAAATTCAATATATACATTTTTGTAATCGGATTGACCCTTACATGCGTTTAAAAAAAAAGATTTGTTGATGACGTCATCATGACGTCACACAATTTTCGCTTTTTTATGGCATATCTTTGAGACATACCAAACCTATAACAAAAAGAATTTTGAAAATATCTTGTTTTGTTCGCTAGATATATTGAAAAGACTGTTACGATTCTAAAACTTCAAAAATTTAGCGACTTGAAAAAAGACTAGAAATCAACCCCTTTTATAAACAGCAAGCACAAAATACCCATGGTTATCAGCCCTTCCCAGAATTCCTTTGTGTTATATTGAATTTGGTCTAAATTTTGAAATGGCTCCTATTTCTTACTTGAGTGAGCCACGATCATGAAATTTTGGAATTAGGTACAGGAAAATTCAATATATACATTTTTGTAATCGGATTGACCCTTACATGCGTTTAAAAAAAAAGATTTGTTGATGACGTCATCATGACGTCACACAATTTTCGCTTTTTAGGGCATATCTTTGAGACATACCAAAGCTGTAACAAAAATAATTTTGAAAATTTCTTGTTTTGTTCGCTAGATATATTGAAAAGAATGTTACGATTTAAACAATTTAGAAATTCAGCGACTTGAAAAAAGACTAGAAATCAACCCCTTTTATAAACAGCAAGCTCATAATAGCCATGGTTATCAGCCCGTCCCAGAATTCCTTTGTGTTATATTGAATTTGGTCTAAATTTTGAAATGGCTGTCATTTCTTACTTGAGTGAGCCACGATCATGAAATTTTGGAATTGGGTACAGAAAAATACAATGTATACATTTTTGTAATCGGATTGACCCTTACATGCGTTAAAAAAAAATATATATTTTTGATGACGTCATCATGACGTCACACAATTTTCGCCTTTTAGGGCATATCTTTGAGACATACCAAAGCTATAACAAAAAGAATTTTGAAAATATCTTGTTTTGTTCGCTAGATATATTGAAAAGAATGTTACGATTTTAATACTTCAAAAATTCAGCGACTTGAAAAAAGACTAGAAATCAACCCCTTTTATAAACAGCAAGCTCATAATAGCCATGGTTATCAGCCCTTCCCAGAATTCCTTTGTGTTATATTGAATTTGGTCTAAATTTTGAAATGGCTGTCATTTCTTACTTGAGTGAGCCACGATCATGAAATTTTGGAATTGGGTACAGCAAAATTCAATATATACATTTTTGTAATCAGATTGACCCTTACATGCGTTAAAAAAAAAAAGCATTTTTGATGACGTCATCATGACGTCACACAGTTTTCGCTTTTTAGGGCATATCTTTGAGACATACCAAAGCTATAAGAAAAAGAATTTTGAAAATATCTTGTTTTGTTCGCTAGATATAATTTAATGAATGTTACGATTTTCAAAATTCAAAAATTCATAAAAAATCACGTGATGACGTCATCATGACGTAAAAGTTCGGCATGCATTCTGAGCAGTTGGTCTAAGTGTCTGTTAAGTTTAAAGGCAATCGGCTGCATCAAAGTAGCAAAAGTGCCTGGTAGAAAGAAAACGTGTACAAATGCTATGGGCAAAAAGTCTGAAAAAGAAGCAAAAAAAAACTAGAAACTGGTGTTTGTGTACAAACACAGGGCTGTTTCGGGTGTTTTTGTTTTTTTTGTGGGAGTATGATTCTAATTCTTGATGAGATATCAATGGTAGATGAAACAAAATCTTGTTTTACATTCAAGCAATTACGTATCCTTAATCATAATTGTTTTGGAAATGTGAGCATACTTGCAGTTTGTGACCATGATGATGTCATTGTGATGTCACACATTTTGCACATTCATATGTAAGTACATATCACCTAACAAATGTATTACAAATTGTTTTTTGAAATTAGCATGTAGGTTTGATGAGATATGGCTTTGGGGTTTAAAAACTTAAAAATTACTAGAAAATCGTATAATGATGTCATCATGACGTCATGTAATTTTTGTCAATAACGCCTGCTAGCATACCTACATATCACGTTTCAATTTCATTGGACTTGTAATTCTGTCGATATATGGCTTCGAAGAATCCACCTTTAAGATGACGTCACGTGACATGTGATGACATCATCATAATGTCATGTCAATTTTCATCTATAAACTTGCAGACGTACCTAGATATTACATTTCAACTTAATCGAACTTGTACTTTTGTTTATAAGTGGCTTCAAAAACTGCCCCTTTAAGATGACGTCAGGTGACATGTGATGAAGTCATCATAACATCATGTCAATTTTCATCTATAAACCTGCTGGCCTACTTAGATATTACATTTCAACTTAATCGAGCTTGTACTTTTGTAGATATGGCTTCAAAAACTGCCCCTTTCAGATGACATCACGTGACATGTGATGACATCATGATAATGTCATGTCAATTTTCAGCTATAAACCTACTGGGCTACCTAGATATTACTTTTCAACTTAATCGAACTTGTAATTTTGTTTATATATGGCTTCAAAAACTGCCCCTTTAAGATGACGTCACGTGACATGTGATGACGTCATCATAACGTCAATTCAATTTTTATCTATAAACCTACTAGGCTACCTAGATATTACTTTTAAACTTAATCGGACTTGTGCTTTTGTAGACATATGGCTTCAAAAACTGCCCCTTTAAGATGACGTCACGTGACATGTGATGACATCAATTATGATAATGTCATGTCAATTTTCAGCTATAAACCTACTGGGCTACCTAGATATTACTTTTCAACTTAATCGAATTTGTACTTTTGTAGATATATGGCTTCAAAAACTGCCCCTTTAAGATGACGTCACGTGGCATGTGATGACGTCATCAAGAGGTAAAAGTTCGGCACACATTGTGAGCAGTTAGTCTAAGTGTCTGTCAAGTTTAAAAGTACCCAAAGTGCCGGTAAGAAAGAAAACGTGTACAAATGCTATAGGCAATAATCTAGCGAGTGCCCCTTTAAGATGACACCACGTGACATGTTATGACTTGATCATAACGTCATGTCAATTTTCATCTATAACACCAGGTGGCATACCTTACGTTCCAACTGAATCGGACTTGTACTTTTGTAGATATATGGCTTCGAAAAATGCCCCTTTAAGATGACGTCACGTGACATGTGATGACGTCATCAGGACGTAAAAGTTCGGCACACATTGTGAGCAGTTGGGGTAAGTGTCTGCCAAGTTTAAAAGTAGCCAATGTGGCCGGTAAGAAAGTAAACGTTTACAAATGCTATGGGCAATATTCTATCGACTTGAAAAAATATTTTTTTTATGACGTCATCATGACGTCACACAATTTTCGCTTTTTAGGGCATATCTTTGAAACATACCAAAGCTATAACAAAAAGAATTTTGAAAATATCTTGTTTTGTTCGCTAGATATATTGAAAAGAATGTTACGATTTAAACAATTTAGAAATTCAGCGACTTGAAAAAAGACTAGAAATCAACCCCTTTTATAAACAGCAAGCTCATAATAGCCATGGTTATCAGCCCGTCCCAGAATTCCTTTGTGTTATATTGAATTTGGTCTAAATTTTGAAATGGCTGTCATTTCTTACTTGAGTGAGCCACGATCATGAAATTTTGGAATTGGGTACAGAAAAATACAATGTATACATTTTTGTAATCGGATTGACCCTTACATGCGTTAAAAAAAAATATATATTTTTGATGACGTCATCATGACGTCACACAATTTTCGCCTTTTAGGGCATATCTTTGAGACATACCAAAGCTATAACAAAAAGAATTTTGAAAATATCTTGTTTTGTTCGCTAGATATATTGAAAAGAATGTTACGATTTTAATACTTCAAAAATTCAGCGACTTGAAAAAAGACTAGAAATCAACCCCTTTTATAAACAGCAAGCTCATAATAGCCATGGTTATCAGCCCTTCCCAGAATTCCTTTGTGTTATATTGAATTTGGTCTAAATTTTGAAATGGCTGTCATTTCTTACTTGAGTGAGCCACGATCATGAAATTTTGGAATTGGGTACAGCAAAATTCAATATATACATTTTTGTAATCAGATTGACCCTTACATGCGTTAAAAAAAAAAAGCATTTTTGATGACGTCATCATGACGTCACACAGTTTTCGCTTTTTAGGGCATATCTTTGAGACATACCAAAGCTATAAGAAAAAGAATTTTGAAAATATCTTGTTTTGTTCGCTAGATATAATTTAATGAATGTTACGATTTTCAAAATTCAAAAATTCATAAAAAATCACGTGATGACGTCATCATGACGTAAAAGTTCGGCATACATTCTGAGCAGTTGGTCTAAGTGTCTGTTAAGTTTAAAGGCAATCGGCTGCATAAAACTAGCCAAAGTCCCTGGCAGAAAGAAATCGTGTACAAACGCTATGGGCAAAAAGTCTGAAAAAGAAAAAAAAAAACTAGACATGTTATGTGTTTGTCCCGTGGACAAACACAGGGCTGTTTCGTGTTTTTTTTATTGTGTTAGTTAGTCAAATGTTTATACAATAATTAACGTTATTGGATGTGTGAAGGATTGGTTTAAAGAAAGAAATCGAGTACAAATGTTATGGGGAATAGTGTAGCGAATGCCCCTTTAAAATGACATCACGTGACATGTGATCACTTCATAACGTCAAGTCAATGTTCACCTATAACACCCGGTGGCATACCTAGATACATGTTTCAACTTAATCGGACTTGTACTTTTGTTTATATATGGCTTCAAAAACTGCACCTTTAAGATGACGTCACGTGACGTGTGATGACATCATCATCATAATGTCATGTCAATTTTCGTCCATAAACCTGCAGACCTACCTGGATATTACATTTCAACTTAATCGAAGTTGTACTTTTGTTTATATATGGCTTCAAAAACTGCCCCTTTAAGATGACACCACGTGACATGTTATGACTTGATCATAACGTCATGTCAATGTTCATCTATAACACCCGGTGGCATACCTAGATATTACGTTCCAACTTAATCGGACTTGTACTTTTGTAGATATATGGCTTCGAAAAATGCCCCTTTAAGATGACGTCACGTGACATGTGATGACGTCATCATGACGTAAAGGTTCGGCACACATTGTGAGCAGTTGGAGTAAGTGTCTGCTAAGTTTAAAAGTAGCCAAAGTGGCCGGTATGAAAGAAAAAGTTTACAAATGCTATGGGCAATATTCTAGCGACTTGAAAAAAGATTTTTTTTTATGACGTCATCATGACGTCACACAATTTTCGCTTTTTAGGGCATATCTTTGAGACATACCAAAGCTATAACAAAAAGAATTTTGAAAATATCTTGTTTTGTTCGCTAGATATATTGAAAAGAATGTTACGATTCCAAAAATTTAAAATTCAGCGACTTGAAAAAAGACTACAAATCAACCCTTTTTATAAACAGCATGCTCATTTAAGCCATGGTTATCTGCCCTTCCCAGAATTCCTTTGTGTTATATTGAATTTGGTCTAAATTTTGAAACGGTTCCTATTTCTTACTTGAGTGAGCCACGACCATGAAATTTTGGAATTACGTACAGAAAAATTCAATGTACATATTTTTGTAATCGGATTGACCCTTACATGCGTTAAAAAAAAAAAATATTGTTGATGACGTCATCATGACGTCACACAATTTTCGCCTTTTAGGGCATATCTTTGAGACATACCAAAGCTATAACAAAAAGAATTTTGAAAATATCTTGTTTTGTTCGCTAGATATATTGAAAAGAATGTTACGATTTTAATACTTCAAAAATTCAGCGACTTGAAAAAAGACTAGAAATCAACACTTTTATAAACAGCAAGCTCATAATAGCCATGGTTATCAGCCCGTCCCAGAATTCCTTTGTGTTATATTGAATTTGGTCTAAATTTTGAAATGGCTGTCATTTCTTACTTGAGTGAGCCACGATCATGAAATTTTGGAATTGGGTACAGAAAAATACAATGTATACATTTTTGTAATCAGATTGACCCTTACATGCGTTTTAAAAAAAAAATATTGTTGATGACGTCATCATGACGTCACACAATTTTCGCCATTGAGGGCATATCTTTGAGACATACCAAAGCTGTAACAAAAATAATTTTGAAAATATCTTGTTTTGTTCGCTAGATATATTGAAAAGAATGTTACGATTTTAAAACTTCAAAAATTCAGCGACTTGAAAAAAGACTAGAAATCAACCCCTTTTATAAACAGCAAGCTCATAATAGCCATGGTTATCAGCCCGTCCCAGAATTCCTTTGTGTTATATTGAATTTGGTCTAAATTTTGAAATGGCTGTCATTTCTTACTTGAGTGAGCCACGATCATGAAATTTTGGAATTGGGTACAGAAAAATACAATGTATACATTTTTGTAATCGGATTGACCCTTACATGCGTTAAAAAAAAAAAGATTTGTTGATGACGTCATCATGACGTCACACAATTTTCGCTTTTTAGGGCATATCTTTGAGACATACCAAAGCTGTAACAAAAATAATTTTGAAAATATCTTGTTTTGTTCGCTAGATATATTGAAAAGAATGTTACGATTTTAATACTTCAAAAATTTGGCGACTTGAAAAAAGACTAGAAATCAACCCTTTTATAAACAGCAAGCACATAATACCCATGGTTATCAGCCCTTCCCAGAATTCCTTTGTGTTATATTGAATTTGGTCTAAATTTTGAAATGGCTCCTATTTCATACTTGAGTGAGCCACGATCATGAAATTTTGGAATTGGGTACAGGAAAATTCAATATATACATTTTTGTAATCGGATTGACCCTTACATGCGTTAACAAAAAAACACATTTTTGATGACGTCATCATGACGTCACACAATTTTCGCAATTTAGGGCATATCTTTGAGACATACCAAAGCCATAAGAAAAAGAATTTTGAAAATATCTTATTTGGTTCGCTAGATATAATTTAATGAATGTTACGATTTTCAAAATTCAAAAATTCATAAAAAATTACGTGATGACGTCATCATGACGTAAAAGTTCGGCATGCATCCTGAGCAGTTGGTCTAAGTGTCTGTTAAATTTAAAGGCAATCGGCTGCATAAAAGTAGCCAAAGTGCCTGGCAGAAAGAAAACGTGTACAAATGCTATGGGCAAAAAGTCTGAAAAAGAAAAAAAAAAAAAAAAAAAAAAAAAAAAGAAAAAAAAAAAAATCTTAACGAAAACAAGGGCTGTTTCGAAAAACTTTCGAAACAGCCAAAAAACTAGAGCTTTGGTGTTTGTGGACAAACACAGGGCTGTTTCGTTTGGGGGGTTTTTGGTAGTTTGATTCTTAATTTTTGAGATTTCAATGGTGGATCAAAAAATCTCGTTTTACATTCATTGTCGTCTACGACAGGTCATGCAATCACGTAGGCTTATTCATAATCGTTTTGGAAATGTGAGCATACAAGGAGTTGATGACCATGATTACGTCATCAGACGTCACACATTTTTCACATTTATATTTAAGTGTGTATGACCTAAAAATATATTACAAGAATTATCAAAAATTGTTTAAAATTCATGTTAGATACCACGTTTCAACTTAATCGAACTTGTACTTTTGTAGATAGATGGCTTCAAAAACTGCCCCTTTAAGATGACGTCACGTGACATGTGATGAAGTCATCATAATGTCATGTCAATTTTCATCTATGAACCTGCAGATCTGCCTGGATATTACATTTCAACTTAATCGAACTTGTACTTTTGTTTATATGTGGCTTCAAAAACTGCCCCTTTAAGATGACGTCAGGTGACATGTGATGAAGTCATCATAACGTCATGTCAATTTTCATCTATAAACCTGCTGGCCTACTTAGATATTACATTTCAACTTAATCGAGCTTGTACTTTTGTAGATATGGCTTCAAAAACTGCCCCTTTAAGATGACGTCACGTGACATGTGATGACATCATGATAATGTCATGTCAATTTTCAGCTATAAACCTACTGGGCTACCTAGATATTACTTTTCAACTTAATCGAACTTGTAATTTTGTTTATATATGGCTTCAAAAACTGCCCCTTTAAGATGACGTCACGTGACATGTGATGACGTCATCATAACGTCAATTCAATTTTTATCTATAAACCTACTGGGCTACCTAGATATTACTTTTGAACTTAATCGGACTTGTGCTTTTGTAGACATATGGCTTCAAAAACTGCCCCTTTAAGATGACGTCACGTGACATGTGATGACATCAATTATGATAATGTCATGTCAATTTTCAGCTATAAACCTACTGGGCTACCTAGATATTACTTTTCAACTTAATCGAATTTGTACTTTTGTAGATATATGGCTTCAAAAACTGCCCCTTTAAGATGACGTCACGTGGCATGTCATGACGTCATCAAGAGGTAAAAGTTCGGCACACATTGTGAGCAGTTAGTCTAAGTGTCTGCCAAGTTTAAAAGTACCCAAAGTGCCGGTAAGAAAGAAAACGTGTACAAATGCTATAGGCAATAATCTAGCGAGTGCCCCTTTAAGATGACACCACGTGACATGTTATGACTTGATCATAACGTCATGTCAATTTTCATCTATAACACCAGGTGGCATACCTTACGTTCCAACTGAATCGGACTTGTACTTTTGTAGATATATGGCTTCGAAAAATGCCCCTTTAAGATGACGTCACGTGACATGTGATGACGTCATCAGGACGTAAAAGTTCGGCACACATTGTGAGCAGTTGGGGTAAGTGTCTGCCAAGTTTAAAAGTAGCCAATGTGGCCGGTAAGAAAGTAAACGTTTACAAATGCTATGGGCAATATTCTATCGACTTGAAAAAAGAATTTGTTTATGACGTCATCATGACGTCACACAATTTTCGCTTTTTAGGGCATATCTTTGAGACATACCAAAGCTATAACAAAAAGAATTTTGAAAATATCTTGTTTTGTTCGCTAGATATAGTGAAAAGAATGTTACGATTATAAAACTTCAAAAATTCAGCGACTTGAAAAAAGACTACAAATCAACCCTTTTTATAAACAGCATGCACATTTAAGCCATGGTTATCAGCCCTTCCCAGAATTCCTTTGTGTTATATTGAATTTGGTCTACATTTTGAAATGGCTCCTATTTCTTACTTGAGTGAGCCACGATCACGAAATTTTGGAATTAGGTACAGGAAAATTCAATGTATACATTTTTGTAATCAGATTGACCCTTACATGCGTTAAAAAAAAAAAAATATTGTTGATGACGTCATCATGACGTCACACAATTTTCGCCATTTAGGGCATATCTTTGAGACATATCAAAGCTGTAACAAAAATAATTTTGAAAATATCTTGTTTTGTTCGCTAGATATATTGAAAAGAATGTTACGATTTTAAAACTTCAAAAATTGAGCGACTTGAAAAAAGACTAGAAATCAACCCCTTTTATAAACAGCAAGCTCATAATAGCCATGGTTATCAGCCCGTCCCAGAATTCCTTTGTGTTATATTGAATTTGGTCTAAATTTTGAAATGGCTGTCATTTCTTACTTGAGTGAGCCACGATCATGAAATTTTGGAATTGGGTACAGAAAAATACAATGTATACATTTTTGTAATCGGATTGACCCTTACATGCGTTAAAAAAAAAACATATTTTTGATGACGTCATCATGACGTCACACAATTTTCGCAATTTAGGGCATATCTTTGAGACATACCAAAGCTATAAGAAAAAGAATTTTGAAAATATCTTGTTTTGTTCGCTAGATATAATTTAATGAATGTTACGATTTTCAAAATTCAAAAATTCATAAAAAATCACGTGATGACGTCATCATGACGTAAAAGTTCGGCATGCATTCTGAGCAGTTGGTCTAAGTGTCTGTTAAGTTTAAAGGCAATCGGCTACATAAAAGTAGCCAAAGTGCCTGGCAGAACGAAAACGTGTACAAATGCTATGGGCAAAAAGTCTGAAAAAGAAGCAAAAAAAAACTAGACATGTTATGTGTTTGTCCCGTGGACAAACACAGGGCTGTTTCGTGTTTTTTTTATTGTGTTAGTTAGTCAAATGTTTATACAATAATTAACGTTATTGGATGTGTGAAGGATTGGTTTAAAGAAAGAAATCGAGTACAAATGTTATGGGGAATAGTGTAGCGAATGCCCCTTTAAAATGACATCACGTGACATGTGATCACTTCATAACGTCAAGTCAATGTTCACCTATAACACCCGGTGGCATACCTAGATACATGTTTCAACTTAATCGGACTTGTACTTTTGTAGATATATGGCTTTGAAAAATGCCTCTTTAAGATGACGTCACGTGACATGTGATGATGTCATCATGACGTAAAAGTTCGACACACATTCTGAGCAGTTGGTCTAAGTGTCTGCCAATTTGAAAAGTACCCAAAGTGCCAATAAGAAAAAAGTGTACAAATGCTATGGGCAATAGTCTAGCGAATGCTCCTTTAAGATGACATCACGTGACATGTGATGTCATCATAACGTTATGTCAACTTTCATCTATAACACACCGTGTAGCATACTTAGATATTACGTTTCAACTTAATCGGACTTGTACTTGTGTAGATACACAATGTATGGCTACGAAAAATGCCCCTTTAAGATGACGTCAAGTTGACATGTGATGACGTCATCATGACATAAAAGTTCGACACACATTCTGAGCAATTCTGCCAATTTTAAAAGTACCCAAAGTGCCAGTAAGAAAAAAACATGTACAAATGCAATATAGTCTAGCGAATGCCCCTTTAAGATGACATCACGTGACATGTGATGACATCATGATAATGTCATGTCAATTTCCATCTATAAACCTACTGGCCTACCTAGATATTACGTTTCAACTTAATTGAACTTGTACTTTTGTTGATATATGGCTTCCAAAACTGCCCCTTTAAGATGACGTCACGTGACATGTGATGACGTCGTCCTATTGTCATGTTTATTTTCATCTATGAACCTGCAGACCTACCTGGATATTACATTTCAACTTAATCGAATTTGTACTTTTGTAGATATATGGCTTCAAAACTGCCCCTTTAAGATGACGTCACGTGACATGTGATGACATCAATCATGATAATGTCATGTCAATTTTCAGCTATAAACCTACTGGGCTACCTAGATATTACTTTTCAACTTAATCGAACTTGTACTTTTGTAGATATATAGCTTCAAAAACTGCCCCTTTAAGATGACGTCACGTGGCATGTGATGACGTCATCATGTATGTCTGTAATTCAAAAAGAATGTTATAAGACGGCTGATTGTTTGTGTGCTTTTCACTGAATGCACTTGTTAAATACAACTTTTTCTCTTCAACATTTTGTTTTCAGCCTTGTATTGGAGTAACTTGCCTCTCAAATTTGAATCTTTATTAATATTATGTGATATGTTCTTGATAAAAATGCATGTTGACATTGTGGCACGTAGGAAGCAATAAAAAGAATTCTTTGAAAACAAGACCTTTGAATGAAGAGAGTTATTTAATGAAGTCTTACTGGTATATTTTTATTACAGTATATAATTGAAAGAAAATACGGTCTTATTAACCCTAATAGTCCTGAATTCTCAAATTTTAATATGATTTTCCACACACCCTAGGGAGGTACAGTTAAATGCAAAGAAAGTCCGACATAATCTTGCTGGTCAAAAGTTTCTCTGCCACAATTGACAAACCTGTCAACTTTTTAGCGCAAGAGGGCGGTAGTACTTACAAAAATACTCCTCTGGTTGTGTTTAGTGAATTGTAGAGGGCAGCATACGAGTTTACTGGTAAAAATTCATTCACGGATTTTGTCCGGTGGCGCCTAGCACTGTATACCAAACTTAACTAACAATTTAAGGCAAACAAACACATAGAGCGGTGGGTGAGACCGAAGCATACCCCCTGTAGTGTTTGAAGACGGAAAACCAGAAATTAACGCAACACACCTTAAAGAATGCACGACTGAAACAAACTTTATTTGAGCAGTAGAAAATCACAGAACGCATTTGTTTTAATACATTGGGAATTATAAACTGGAAATTAAATGTAAGGTAATCCAAATGACGATTGAGACAACATTTACTTGAGTGGAACAAAATACAACAATTATTTTTGAAAATTATGTTAAATCCTCCCAAATCACAGAACGCAAAACTTGTTTACCTATGACGTAAAAAACATATTTCAAAAAGAATTACAATAAGAATTTGGAAAGAATGTTATAAGACGCATGATTGTTTCTGTGCTTTTCACTGAATGCACTTGTTAAATACACAACTTTTTCTCTTCAACATTTTGTTTTCAGGCTTGTATTGGAGTAACTTGCCTCTCAAATTTGAATCTTTATTAATATTATGTGATATGTTCTTGATAAAAATGCATGTTGACATTGTGGCACGTAGGAAGCAATAAAAAGAATTCTTTGAAAACAAGACCTTTGAATAAAGAGAGTTATTTAATGAAGTCTTACTAGTATATTTTTATTACAGTATATAATTGAAAGAAAATACGGTCTTATTAACCCTAATAGTCCTGAATTCTCCAATTGTAATATGATTTTCCACACACCCTAGGGAGGTACAGTTAAATGCAAGGAAAGTTCGACATAATCTTACTGGTCAAAAGTTTCTCTGCCACAATTGACAAACCTGTCAACTTTTTAGCGCAAGAGGGCGGTAGTACTTAAAAAAATACTCCTCTGGTTGTGTTTAGTGAACTGTAGAGGGCAGCATACGAGTTTACTGGTAAAAATTCATTCACGGATTTTGTCCGGTGGCGCCTAGCACTGTATACCAAACTTAACTAACAATTTAAGGCAAACACACACATAGAGCGGTGGGTGAGAGCGAAGCATAACCCATGTAGTGTTTGAAAACGGAAAACCAGTAATTAACGCAACACACCTTAAAGAATAGACGGCTGAAACAAACTTTATTTGAGCAGTAGAAAATCACAGAACGCATTTTTTTTAATACATTGGGAATTATAAACTGGAAATTAAAAGTAAGGTAATCCAAAATACGATTGAGACAACATTTACTTGAGTGGAACAAAATACAACAACTATTTTTGAAAATTATGTTAAATCCTCCCAAATCACAGAACGTAAAACTTGTTTACCTAAACAACCTATTTCAAAAAGAATTACAATAAGAATTTCGAAATTAGCATGTTCAGTTGATGAGATAGGCCTTATAGCTTAAAGATTCAAAAGTAAAACAATTACTCTAAAATCATATGATGACGTCACCACAACGTCGCATCAATTTTCATATATAACACATGCCGGCCTACAAGCATTCCTGACACAAAATTGTTTAAGATAATCTACTGGGCTACCTAGATATTACTTTTCAACTTAATCTGACTTCTACTTCGGTAAAAATATGGCTTCGAAAAATGCCCCTTTCAGATGACGTCACGTGGCATGTGATGACGTCATCATGACGTAAAAGTTCGGCACATATTGTGAGCAGTTGGGGTAAGTGTCTGCCAAGTTTAAAAGTAGCCAAACTGGCCGGTAAGAAAGAAAACGTTTACAAATGCTATGGGCAATAATCTAGCGAGTGCCCCTTTAAGATGACACCACGTGACATGTTATGACTTGATCATAACGTCATGTCAATGTTCATCTATAACACCCGGTGGCATACCTAGATATTACGTTCCAACTTAATCGGTCTTGTACTTTTTGTGTGACGATATGGCTTCGAAAAATGCCCCTTTAAGATGACGTCACGTGACATGTGATGACGTCATCATGACGTAAAGGTTCGGCACACATTGTGAGCAGTTGGGGTAAGTGTCTGCCAAGTTTAAAAGTAGCCAAAGTGGCCGGTAAGAAAGAAAAAGTTTACAAATGCTATGGGCAATATTCTAGCGACTTAAAAAAAAGAATTTTTTTATGACGTCATCATGACGTCACACAATTTTCGCCATTTAGGGCATATCTTTGAGACATACCAAAGCTGTAACAAAAATAATTTTGAAAATATCTTGTTTTGTTCGCTAGATATATTGAAAAGAATGTTACGATTTTAAAACTTCAAAAATTCAGCGACTTGAAAAAAGACTAGAAATCAACCCCGTTTATAAACAGCAAGCTCATAATAGCCATGGTTATCAGCCCATCCCAGAATTCCTTTGTGTTATATTGAATTTGGTCTAAATTTTGAAATGGCTGTCATTTCTTACTTGAGTGAGCCACGATCATGAAATTTTGGAATTGGGTACAGAAAAATACAATGTATACATTTTTGTAATCGGATTGACCCTTACATGCGTTAAAAAAAAAAAGATTTGTTGATGACGTCATCATGACGTCACACAATTTTCGCTTTTTAGGGCATATCTTTGAGACATACCAAAGCTGTAACAAAAATAATTTTGAAAATATCTTGTTTTGTTCGCTAGATATATTGAAAAGAATGTTACGATTTTAATACTTCAAAAATTTGGCGACTTGAAAAAAGACTAGAAATCAACCCTTTTATAAACAGCAAGCACATAATACCCATGGTTATCAGCCCTTCCCAGAATTCCTTTGTGTTATATTGAATTTGGTCTAAATTTTGAAATGGCTCCTATTTCATACTTGAGTGAGCCACGATCATGAAATTTTGGAATTGGGTACAGGAAAATTCAATATATACATTTTTGTAATCGGATTGACCCTTACATGCGTTAACAAAAAAACACATTTTTGATGACGTCATCATGACGTCACACAATTTTCGCAATTTAGGGCATATCTTTGAGACATACCAAAGCCATAAGAAAAAGAATTTTGAAAATATCTTATTTGGTTCCCTAGATATAATTTAATGAATGTTACGATTTTCAAAATTCAAAAATTCATAAAAAATTACGTGATGACGTCATCATGACGTAAAAGTTCGGCATGCATCCTGAGCAGTTGGTCTAAGTGTCTGTTAAATTTAAAGGCAATCGGCTGCATAAAAGTAGCCAAAGTGCCTGGCAGAAAGAAAACGTGTACAAATGCTATGGGCAAAAAGTCTGAAAAAGAAAAAAAAAAAAAAAAAAAAAAAAAAAAGAAAAAAAAAAAAATCTTAACGAAAACAAGGGCTGTTTCGAAAAACTTTCGAAACAGCCAAAAAAACTACAGGCATGAGAATGGTGTTTGTGGACAAACACAGGGCTGTTTCGTTTTTGTTTTTTTAGTTTGGATGTGAAATGTGAATACAATAATTTAAGTTTGTCAAACAATCGCGCTGCTGCCAGTTTTCTTTGTTAATTTTGAAATTAATTAAAGTTGTTTGTAGTAGTAACATCTGATGACGTCATCATAACGTCACATAAATGTTCATCTATAAACTTGCTGACCTTCCTAGATATAACTTTTCAACTTAATCGGACTTGTACTTTTCTTTATATATGGCTTCAAAAACTGCCCCTTTAAGATGACGTCACGTAACATGTGATGACGTCATCATCATGTCATGTCAATTTTCATCTATAAACCTACTAAGCTACCTAGATATTACTTTTAAACTTAATCGGACATGTACTTCTGTAGATATGCGCATTCAAAAACTGCCCCTTTAAGATGACGTCACATGTGATGACGTCATCATAACGTCATGTCAATTTTCATTTATAAAACTACTGGGATACCTAGATATTACATTTTAACTTAATCGAACTTGTACTTTTGTAGATATATGGCTTCAAAAAATGCCCCTTTAAGATGACGTCATGTGACATGTGATGACGTCATTATGACGTAAAAGTTCGGCACACATTGTGAGCAGTTGGGGTAAGTGTCTGCCAAGTTTAAAATTAGCCAAAGTGGCCGGTAAGAAAGAAAACGTTTACAAATGCTATGGGCAATATTCTAGCGACTTGAAAAAAAGAATTGTTTGATGACGTCATCATGACGTCACACAATTGTCGCTTTTTAGGGCATATCTGTGAGACATACCAAAGCTATTACAAAAAGAATTTTGAAAATGTCTTGTTTTGTTCGCTAGATATATTGAAAAGAATGTTACGATTTACACAATTTTAAAATTCAGCGACTTGAACAAAGACTACAAATCAACCTTTTTATAAACAGCATGCACATTTAAGCCATGGTTATCTGCCCTTCCCAGAATTCCTTTGTGTTATATTGAATTTGGTCTAAATTTTCAAATGGCTGTTATTTCTTACTTGAGTGAGCCACGATCATGAAATTTTGGAATTAGGGAGAGGAAAATTCAATATATACATTTTTGTAATCGGATTGACCCTTACATGCGTTTAAAAAAAAAATATTTGATGACGTCATCATGACGTCACACATTTTCTCCCTTTTAGGGGATATCTTTGAGACATACCAAAGCTATAACAAAAAGAATTTTGAAAATATATTGTTTTGTTCGCTAGATATATTGAAAAAAATGTTACGATTTTAAAATTTTAAAAATTCATAAAAAGTCACGTAATGACGTCATCATGACCTCATTTTAGATTTTGCATGCTAGTGACAGTATCTACCTACCCACCACTTTTCATGACGATCGGACCTATCCTTATATGTGTTTTAAAAAATCACATTTTTGATGACGTCATCATGACGTCACACATTTTTGCCCTTTTAGGGCATATCTTTGAGACATACCAAAGCTATCACAAAAATAATTTTGAAAATATCATGTTTTGTTTACTAGATATATTGAAAAGAATGTTACGATTTTAAAACTTAAAAAATTCAGCGACTTGAAAAAAGACTAGGAATCAACCCCTTTTATAAACAGCAAGCACATTTAAGCCATGGTTATCTGCCCTTCCCAGAATTCCTTTGTGTTATATTGAATTTGGTCCAAATTTTGAAATGGCTGTTATTTCTTACTTGAGTGAGCCACGATCATGAAATTTAGGAATTACGTACAGAAAAATTCAATGTATACATTTTTGTAATCGGATTGACCCTTACATGCGTTAAAAAAAAAACACATTTTTGATGACGTCATCATGACGTCACACAATTTTCGCTTTTTAGGGCATATCTTTGAGACATACCAAAGCTATAACAAAAAGAATTTCAAAAATATCTTGTTTTGTTCGCTAGATATATTGAAAAGAATGTTACGATTTTGAAATTTCAAAAATTCATAAAAAATCACGTGATGACGTCATCATGACGTAAATGTTCGGCATACATTCTGAGCAGTTAGTCTAAGTGTCTGCCAAGTTTAAAGCCAATCGGCAGCATAAAAGTAGCCAAAGTGCCGGTAAGAAAGAAAACGTGTACAAATGCTATGGGCATTTGGCTGAAAAAGAAAAAAAAAAAGAAACTAGATATAACTTTTCAACTTAATCGGACTTGTACTTTTGTTTATATATGGCTTCAAAAACTGCCCCTTTAAGATGACGTCACGTGACATGTGATGACGTCAACATCATGTCATGTCAATTTTCATCTATAAACCTACTGGGCTACCTAGATATTACTTTTAAACTTAATCGGACATGTACTTCTGTAGATATGCGCCTTCAAAAACTGCCCCTTTAAGATGACGTCACAAGTGATGACGTCATCATAACGTCATGTCAATTTGCATTTATAAAACTACTTGGATACCTAGATATTACATTTTAACTTAATCGAACTTGTACTTTTGTAGATATATGGCTTTGAAAAATGCCCCTTTAAGATGACGTCACGTGACATGTGATGACGTCATTATGACGTAAAAGTTTGGCACACATTGTGAGCAGTTGGGGTAAGTGTCTGCCAAGTTTAAAATTAGCCAAAGTGGCCGGTAAGAAAGAAAACGTTTACAAATGCTATGGGCAATATTCTAGCGACTTGAAAAAAAGAATTTTTTGATGACGTCATCATGACGTCACACAATTTTCGCTTTTTAGGGCATATCTTTGAGACATACCAAAGCTATAACAAAAAGAATTTTGAAAATATCTTGTTTTGTTCGCTAGATATATTGAAAAGAATGTTACGATTTTAATACTTCAAAAATTTGGCGACTTGAAAAAAGACTAGAAATCAACCCTTTTATAAACAGCAAGCACATAATACCCATGGTTATCAGCCCTTCCCAGAATTCCTTTGTGTTATATTGAATTTGGTCTAAATTTTGAAATGGCTCCTATTTCATACTTGAGTGAGCCACGATCATGAAATTTTGGAATTGGGTACAGGAAAATTCAATATATACATTTTTGTAATCGGATTGACCCTTACATGCGTTAACAAAAAAACACATTTTTGATGACGTCATCATGACGTCACACAATTTTCGCAATTTAGGGCATATCTTTGAGACATACCAAAGCTATAACAAAAAGAATTTTGAAAATTTCTTGTTTAGTTCGCTAGATATATTGAAAAGAATGTTACGATTTACACAATTTAAAAATTCAGCGACTTGAACAAAGACTACAAATCAACCTTTTTATAAACAGCATGCACATTTAAGCCATGGTTATCTGCCCTTCCCAGAATTCCTTTGTGTTATATTGAATTTGGTCTAAATTTTCAAATGGCTGTTATTTCTTACTTGAGTGAGCCACGATCATGAAATTTTTGAATTAGAGAGAGGAAAATTCAATGTATACATTTTTGTAATCGGATTGACCCTTACATGCGTTTAAAAAAAAAAAAAATTGATGACGTCATCATGACGTCACACATTTTCTCCCTTTTAGGGGATATCTTTGAGACATACCAAAGCTATAACAAAAAGAATTTTGAAAATCTATTGTTTTGTTCGCTAGATATATTGAAAAAAATGTTACGATTTTAAAACTTCAACAATTCAGCGACTTGAAAAAAGACTAGGAATCAACCCCTTTTATAAACAGCAAGCACATTTAAGCCATGGTTATCTGCCCTTCCCAGAATTCCTTTGTGTTATATTGAATTTGGTCAAAATTTTGAAATGGTTGTTATTTCTTACTTGAGTGAGCCACGATCGTGAAATTTTGGAATTACGTACAGCAAAATTCAATGTATACATTTTTGTAATCGGATTGACCCTTACATGCGTTAAAAAAAAAAAACATTTTTGATGACGTCATCATGACGTCACACAATTTTCGCTTTTTAGGGCATATCTTTGAGACATACCAAAGCTATATCAAAAAGAATTATGAAAATATCTTGTTTTTTTAGTTAGATATATTGAAAAGAATGTTACGATTTTCAAATTTCAAAAATTCATAAAAAATCACGTGATGACGTCATCATTACGTAAAAGTGCGGCAGTCATTCTGAGCAGTTGGTCTAAGTGTCTGTTAAGTTTAAAGGCAATCGGTTGCTCAAAAGTGGCCAAAGTGCCGGTTAGAAAGAAAACGTGTACAAATGCTATGGGGAAAAGTCTGAAAAAGAAAAAAAAAAAAAAACTAGAGGCATGAGGTTGGTGTTTGTGGACAAACACAGGGCTGTTTCGTTTTTGGTTTTTTAGTTTGGATGTGAAATGTGAATACAATAATTTAAGTTTGTCAAACAATCGCGCTGCTGCCAGTTTTCTTTGTTAATTTTGAAATTAATTAAAGTTGTTTGTAGTAGTAACATGTGATGACGTCATCATAACGTCACATAAATTTTCATCTATAAACTTGCTGACCTACCTAGATATAACTTTTCAACTTAATCGGACTTGTACTTTTGTTTATATATGGCTTCAAAAACTGCCCCTTTAAGATGACGTCACGTGACATGTGATGACGTCAACATCATGTCATGTCAATTTTCATCTATAAACCTACTGGGCTACCTAGATATTACTTTTAAACTTAATCGGACATGTACTTCTGTAGATATGCGCCTTCAAAAACTGCCCCTTTAAGATGACGTCACAAGTGATGACGTCATCATAACGTCATGTCAATTTGCATTTATAAAACTACTTGGATACCTAGATATTACATTTTAACTTAATCGAACTTGTACTTTTGTAGATATATGGCTTTGAAAAATGCCCCTTTAAGATGACGTCACGTGACATGTGATGACGTCATTATGACGTAAAAGTTCGGCACACATTGTGAGCAGTTGGGGTAAGTGTCTGCCAAGTTTAAAATTAGCCAAAGTGGCCGGTAAGAAAGAAAACGTTTACAAATGCTATGGGCAATATTCTAGCGACTTGAAAAAAAGAATTTTTTGATGACGTCATCATGACGTCACACAATTTTCGCTTTTTAGGGCATATCTTTGAGACATACCAAAGCTATAACAAAAAGAATTTTGAAAATTTCTTGTTTAGTTCGCTAGATATATTGAAAAGAATGTTACGATTTACACAATTTAAAAATTCAGCGACTTGAACAAAGACTACAAATCAACCTTTTTATAAACAGCATGCACATTTAAGCCATGGTTATCTGCCCTTCCCAGAATTCCTTTGTGTTATATTGAATTTGGTCTAAATTTTCAAATGGCTGTTATTTCTTACTTGAGTGAGCCACGATCATGAAATTTTTGAATTAGAGAGAGGAAAATTCAATGTATACATTTTTGTAATCGGATTGACCCTTACATGCGTTAAAAAAACAAAACAATTGATGACGTCATCATGACGTCACACATTTTCTCCCTTTTAGGGGATATCTTTGAGACATACCAAAGCTATAACAAAAAGAATTTTGAAAATCTATTGTTTTGTTCGCTAGATATATTGAAAAAAATGTTACGATTTTAAAATTTTAAAAATTCATAAAAAGTCACGTAATGACGTCATCATGACCTCATTTTAGATTTTGCATTCTAGTGACAG
Organism: Hippasteria phrygiana; assembly: GCA_037893225.1. Classification (NCBI taxonomy): domain Eukaryota; kingdom Metazoa; phylum Echinodermata; class Asteroidea; order Valvatida; family Goniasteridae; genus Hippasteria; species Hippasteria phrygiana. Next base: position 540,248 of record JAZGUH010000028.1, on the reverse strand, counting down.
TATCTACCTACCCACCACTTTGCATGACGATCGGACCTATCCTTATATGTGTTTAAAAAAATCACATTTTTGATGACGTCATCATGACGTCACACATTTTTTCCCTTTTAGGGCATATCTTTGAGACATACCAAAGCTATCACAAAAAGAATTTTGAAAATATCTTGTTTTGTTTGCTAGATATATTGAAAAGAATGTTACGATTTTAAAACTTCAACAATTCAGCGACTTGAAAAAAGACTAGGAATCAACCCCTTTTATAAACAGCAAGCACATTTAAGCCATGGTTATCTGCCCTTCCCAGAATTCCTTTGTGTTATATTGAATTTGGTCCAAATTTTGAAATGGTTGTTATTTCTTACTTGAGTGAGCCACGATCATGAAATTTTGGAATTACGTACAGCAAAATTCAATGTATACATTTTTGTAATCGGATTGACCCTTACATGCGTTAAAAAAAAAAAACATTTTTGATGACGTCATCATGACGTCACACAATTTTCGCTTTTTAGGGCATATCTTTGAGACATACCAAAGCTATATCAAAAAGAATTATGAAAATATCTTGTTTTTTTAGTTAGATATATTGAAAAGAATGTTACGATTTTCAAATTTCAAAAATTCATAAAAAATCACGTGATGACGTCATCATTACGTAAAAGTGCGGCAGTCATTCTGAGCAGTTGGTCTAAGTGTCTGTTAAGTTTAAAGGCAATCGGTTGCTCAAAAGTGGCCAAAGTGCCGGTTAGAAAGAAAACGTGTACAAATGCTATGGGGAAAAGTCTGAAAAAGAAAAAAAAAAAAAACTAGATATTACTTTTCAACTTAATCGAACTTGTAATTTTGTTTATATATGGCTTCAAAAACTGCCCCTTTAAGATGACGTCACGTGACATGTGATGACGTCATCATAACGTCAATTCAATTTTTATCTAAAAACCTACTGGGCTACCTAGATATTACTTTTGAACTTAATCGGACTTGTGCTTTTGTAGACATATGGCTTCAAAAACTGCCCCTTTAAGATGACGTCACGTGACATGTGATGACATCAATTATGATAATGTCATGTCAATTTTCAGCTATAAACCTACTGGGCTACCTAGATATTACTTTCAACTTAATCGAATTTGTACTTTTGTAGAAATATGGCTTCAAAAACTGCCCCTTTAAGATGACGTCACGTGGCATGTCATGACGTCATCAAGAGGTAAAAGTTCGGCACACATTGTGAGCAGTTAGTCTAAGTGTCTGCCAAGTTTAAAAGTACCCAAAGTGCCGGTAAGAAAGAAAACGTGTACAAATGCTATAGGCAATAATCTAGCGAGTGCCCCTTTAAGATGACACCACGTGACATGTTATGACTTGATCATAACGTCATGTCAATTTTCATCTATAACACCAGGTGGCATACCTTACGTTCCAACTGAATCGGACTTGTACTTTTGTAGATATATGGCTTCGAAAAATGCCCCTTTAAGATGACGTCACGTGACATGTGATGACGTCATCAGGACGTAAAAGTTCGGCACACATTGTGAGCAGTTGGGGTAAGTGTCTGCCAAGTTTAAAAGTAGCCAATGTGGCCGGTAAGAAAGTAAACGTTTACAAATGCTACGGGCAATATTCTATCGACTTGAAAAAAGAATTTTTTTATGACGTCATCATGACGTCACACAATTTTCGCTTTTTAGGGCATATCTTTGAGACATACCAAAGCTATAACAAAAAGAATTTTGAAAATATCTTGTTTTGTTCGCTAGATATAGTGAAAAGAATGTTACGATTTTAGAACTTCAAAAATTCAGCGACTTGAAAAAAGACAAGAAATCAACCCCTTTTATAAACAGCAAGCACATTTAAGCCATGGTTATCAGTCCTTCCCAGAATTCCTTTGTGTTATATTGAATTTGGTCTAAATTTTGAAATGGCTGTTATTTCTTACTTGAGTGCGCCACGATCATGAAATTTTGGAATTGGGTACAACAAAATTCAATGTATACATTTTTGTAATCGGATTGACCCTTAGATGCGTTTAAAAAAAAAAAAAAATTTGATGACGTCATCATGACGTCACACAATTTTCGCCTGATAGGGCATATCTGTAATTACATACCAAAGCTATAACAAAAATAATTTTGAAAATATCTTGTTTTGTTCGCTAGATATATTGAAAAGAATGTTACGATTTAAAAAAATTAAAGATTCAGCGACTTGAAAAAAGACTACAAATCAACCCTTTTGATAAACAGCATGCACATTTAAGTCATGGTTATCCGCCCTTCCCACAATTCCTTTGTGTTATATTGAATTTGGTCTAAATTTTGAAATGGCTGTCATTTCTTACTTGAGTGAGCCACGATCACGAAATTTTTGAATTAGGTACAGGAAAATTCAATGTATACATTTTTGTAATCAGATTGACCCTTACATGCGTTTAAAAAAAAAAATATTGTTGATGACGTCATCATGACGTCACACAATTTTCGCCATTTAGGGCATATCTTTGAGACATATCAAAGCTGTAACAAAAATAATTTTGAAAATATCTTGTTTTGTTCGCTAGATATATTGAAAAGAATGTTACGATTTTAAAACTTCAAAAATTCAGCGACTTGAAAAAAGACTAGAAATCAACCCCTTTTATAAACAGCAAGCTCATAATAGCCATGGTTATCAGCCCGTCCCAGAATTCCTTTGTGTTATATTGAATTTGGTCTAAATTTTGAAATGGCTGTCATTTCTTACTTGAGTGAGCCACGATCATGAAATTTTGGAATTGGGTACAGAAAAATACAATGTATACATTTTTGTAATCGGATTGACCCTTACATGCGTTAAAAAAAAAACATATTTTTGATGACGTCATCATGACGTCACACAATTTTCGCAATTTAGGGCATATCTTTGAGACATACCAAAGCTATAAGAAAAAGAATTTTGAAAATATCTTGTTTTGTTCGCTAGATATAATTTAATGAATGTTACGATTTTCAAAATTCAAAAATTCATAAAAAATCACGTGATGACGTCATCATGACGTAAAAGTTCGGCATGCATCCTGAGTAGTTGGTCTAAGTGTCTGTTAAGTTTAAAGGCAATCGGCTGCATAAAAGTAGCCAAAGTCCCTGGTAGAAAGAAATCGTGTACAAACGCTATGGGCAAAAGTCTGAAAAAGAAAAAAAAAAAAAAACTAGAGGCATGAGGTTGGTGTTTGTGGACAAACACAGGGCTGTTTCGTTTTTGTTTTTTTAGTTTGGATGTGAAATGTGAATACAATAATTTAAGTTTGTCAAACAATCGCGCTGCTGCCAGTTTTCTATGTTAATTTTGAAATTAATTAAAGTTGTTTGTAGTAGTAACATGTGATGACGTCATCATAACGTCACATAAATTTTCATCTATAAACTTGCTGACCTACCTAGATATAACTTTTCAACTTAATCGGACTTGTACTTTTGTTTATATTATATGGCTTCAAAAACTGCCCCTTTAAGATGACGTCACGTGACATGTGATGACGTCATCATCATGTCATGTCAATTTTCATCTATAAACCTACTGGGCTACCTAGATATTACTTTTAAACTTAATCGGACATGTACTTCTGTAGATATGCGCCTTCAAAAACTGCCCCTTTAAGATGACGTCACATGTGATGACGTCATCATAACGTCATGTCAATTTTCATTTATAAAACTACTGGAATACCTAGATATTACATTTTAACTTAATCGAACTTGTACTTTTGTAGATATATGGCTTAGAAAAATGCCCCTTTAAGATGACGTCACGTGACATGTGATGACGTCATTATGACGTAAAAGTTCGGCACACATTGTGAGCAGTTGGGGTAAGTGTCTGCCAAGTTTAAAATTAGGTAAAGTGGCCGGTAAGAAAGAAAACGTTTACAAATGCTATGGGCAATATTCTAGCGACTTGAAAAAAAGAATTTTTTCATGACGTCATCATGACGTCACACAATTTTCGCTTTTTAGGGCATATCTTTGAGACATACCAAAGCTATAACAAAAAGAATTTTGAAAATTTCTTGTTTAGTTCGCTAGATATATTGAAAAGAATGTTACGATTTACACAATTTAAAAATTCAGCGACTTGAACAAAGACTACAAATCAACCTTTTTATAAACAGCATGCACATTTAAGCCATGGTTATCTGCCCTTCCCAGAATTCCTTTGTGTTATATTGAATTTGGTCTAAATTTTCAAATGGCTGTTATTTCTTACTTGAGTGAGCCACGATCATGAAATTTTTGAATTAGAGAGAGGAAAATTCAATGTATACATTTTTGTAATCGGATTGACCCTTACATGCGTTAAAAAAACAAAACAATTGATGACGTCATCATGACGTCACACATTTTCTCCCTTTTAGGGGATATCTTTGAGACATACCAAAGCTATAACAAAAAGAATTTTGAAAATCTATTGTTTTGTTCGCTAGATATATTGAAAAAAATGTTACGATTTTAAAATTTTAAAAATTCATAAAAAGTCACGTAATGACGTCATCATGACCTCATTTTAGATTTTGCATTCTAGTGACAGTATCTACCTACCCACCACTTTGCATGACGATCGGACCTATCCTTATATGTGTTTAAAAAAATCACATTTTTGATGACGTCATCATGACGTCACACATTTTTTCCCTTTTAGGGCATATCTTTGAGACATACCAAAGCTATCACAAAAAGAATTTTGAAAATATCTTGTTTTGTTTGCTAGATATATTGAAAAGAATGTTACGATTTTAAAACTTCAACAATTCAGCGACTTGAAAAAAGACTAGGAATCAACCCCTTTTATAAACAGCAAGCACATTTAAGCCATGGTTATCTGCCCTTCCCAGAATTCCTTTGTGTTATATTGAATTTGGTCCAAATTTTGAAATGGTTGTTATTTCTTACTTGAGTGAGCCACGATCATGAAATTTTGGAATTACGTACAGCAAAATTCAATGTATACATTTTTGTAATCGGATTGACCCTTACATGCGTTAAAAAAAAAAAACATTTTTGATGACGTCATCATGACGTCACACAATTTTCGCTTTTTAGGGCATATCTTTGAGACATACCAAAGCTATATCAAAAAGAATTATGAAAATATCTTGTTTTTTTAGTTAGATATATTGAAAAGAATGTTACGATTTTCAAATTTCAAAAATTCATAAAAAATCACGTGATGACGTCATCATTACGTAAAAGTGCGGCAGTCATTCTGAGCAGTTGGTCTAAGTGTCTGTTAAGTTTAAAGGCAATCGGTTGCTCAAAAGTGGCCAAAGTGCCGGTTAGAAAGAAAACGTGTACAAATGCTATGGGGAAAAGTCTGAAAAAGAAAAAAAAAAAAAACTAGATATTACTTTTCAACTTAATCGAACTTGTAATTTTGTTTATATATGGCTTCAAAAACTGCCCCTTTAAGATGACGTCACGTGACATGTGATGACGTCATCATAACGTCAATTCAATTTTTATCTAAAAACCTACTGGGCTACCTAGATATTACTTTTGAACTTAATCGGACTTGTGCTTTTGTAGACATATGGCTTCAAAAACTGCCCCTTTAAGATGACGTCACGTGACATGTGATGACATCAATTATGATAATGTCATGTCAATTTTCAGCTATAAACCTACTGGGCTACCTAGATATTACTTTCAACTTAATCGAATTTGTACTTTTGTAGAAATATGGCTTCAAAAACTGCCCCTTTAAGATGACGTCACGTGGCATGTCATGACGTCATCAAGAGGTAAAAGTTCGGCACACATTGTGAGCAGTTAGTCTAAGTGTCTGCCAAGTTTAAAAGTACCCAAAGTGCCGGTAAGAAAGAAAACGTGTACAAATGCTACAGGCAATAATCTAGCGAGTGCCCCTTTAAGATGACACCACGTGACATGTTATGACTTGATCATAACGTCATGTCAATTTTCATCTATAACACCAGGTGGCATACCTTACGTTCCAACTGAATCGGACTTGTACTTTTGTAGATATATGGCTTCGAAAAATGCCCCTTTAAGATGACGTCACGTGACATGTGATGACGTCATCAGGACGTAAAAGTTCGGCACACATTGTGAGCAGTTGGGGTAAGTGTCTGCCAAGTTTAAAAGTAGCCAATGTGGCCGGTAAGAAAGTAAACGTTTACAAATGCTACGGGCAATATTCTATCGACTTGAAAAAAGAATTTTTTTATGACGTCATCATGACGTCACACAATTTTCGCTTTTTAGGGCATATCTTTGAGACATACCAAAGCTATAACAAAAAGAATTTTGAAAATATCTTGTTTTGTTCGCTAGATATAGTGAAAAGAATGTTACGATTTTAGAACTTCAAAAATTCAGCGACTTGAAAAAAGACAAGAAATCAACCCCTTTTATAAACAGCAAGCACATTTAAGCCATGGTTATCAGTCCTTCCCAGAATTCCTTTGTGTTATATTGAATTTGGTCTAAATTTTGAAATGGCTGTTATTTCTTACTTGAGTGCGCCACGATCATGAAATTTTGGAATTGGGTACAACAAAATTCAATGTATACATTTTTGTAATCGGATTGACCCTTAGATGCGTTTAAAAAAAAAAAAAAATTTGATGACGTCATCATGACGTCACACAATTTTCGCCTGATAGGGCATATCTGTAATTACATACCAAAGCTATAACAAAAATAATTTTGAAAATATCTTGTTTTGTTCGCTAGATATATTGAAAAGAATGTTACGATTTAAAAAAATTAAAGATTCAGCGACTTGAAAAAAGACTACAAATCAACCCTTTTGATAAACAGCATGCACATTTAAGTCATGGTTATCCGCCCTTCCCACAATTCCTTTGTGTTATATTGAATTTGGTCTAAATTTTGAAATGGCTGTCATTTCTTACTTGAGTGAGCCACGATCACGAAATTTTTGAATTAGGTACAGGAAAATTCAATGTATACATTTTTGTAATCAGATTGACCCTTACATGCGTTTAAAAAAAAAAATATTGTTGATGACGTCATCATGACGTCACACAATTTTCGCCATTTAGGGCATATCTTTGAGACATATCAAAGCTGTAACAAAAATAATTTTGAAAATATCTTGTTTTGTTCGCTAGATATATTGAAAAGAATGTTACGATTTTAAAACTTCAAAAATTCAGCGACTTGAAAAAAGACTAGAAATCAACCCCTTTTATAAACAGCAAGCTCATAATAGCCATGGTTATCAGCCCGTCCCAGAATTCCTTTGTGTTATATTGAATTTGGTCTAAATTTTGAAATGGCTGTCATTTCTTACTTGAGTGAGCCACGATCATGAAATTTTGGAATTGGGTACAGAAAAATACAATGTATACATTTTTGTAATCGGATTGACCCTTACATGCGTTAAAAAAAAAACATATTTTTGATGACGTCATCATGACGTCACACAATTTTCGCAATTTAGGGCATATCTTTGAGACATACCAAAGCTATAAGAAAAAGAATTTTGAAAATATCTTGTTTTGTTCGCTAGATATAATTTAATGAATGTTACGATTTTCAAAATTCAAAAATTCATAAAAAATCACGTGATGACGTCATCATGACGTAAAAGTTCGGCATGCATCCTGAGTAGTTGGTCTAAGTGTCTGTTAAGTTTAAAGGCAATCGGCTGCATAAAAGTAGCCAAAGTCCCTGGTAGAAAGAAATCGTGTACAAACGCTATGGGCAAAAGTCTGAAAAAGAAAAAAAAAAAAAAACTAGAGGCATGAGGTTGGTGTTTGTGGACAAACACAGGGCTGTTTCGTTTTTGTTTTTTTAGTTTGGATGTGAAATGTGAATACAATAATTTAAGTTTGTCAAACAATCGCGCTGCTGCCAGTTTTCTATGTTAATTTTGAAATTAATTAAAGTTGTTTGTAGTAGTAACATGTGATGACGTCATCATAACGTCACATAAATTTTCATCTATAAACTTGCTGACCTACCTAGATATAACTTTTCAACTTAATCGGACTTGTACTTTTGTTTATATTATATGGCTTCAAAAACTGCCCCTTTAAGATGACGTCACGTGACATGTGATGACGTCATCATCATGTCATGTCAATTTTCATCTATAAACCTACTGGGCTACCTAGATATTACTTTTAAACTTAATCGGACATGTACTTCTGTAGATATGCGCCTTCAAAAACTGCCCCTTTAAGATGACGTCACATGTGATGACGTCATCATAACGTCATGTCAATTTTCATTTATAAAACTACTGGAATACCTAGATATTACATTTTAACTTAATCGAACTTGTACTTTTGTAGATATATGGCTTAGAAAAATGCCCCTTTAAGATGACGTCACGTGACATGTGATGACGTCATTATGACGTAAAAGTTCGGCACACATTGTGAGCAGTTGGGGTAAGTGTCTGCCAAGTTTAAAATTAGGTAAAGTGGCCGGTAAGAAAGAAAACGTTTACAAATGCTATGGGCAATATTCTAGCGACTTGAAAAAAAGAATTTTTTCATGACGTCATCATGACGTCACACAATTTTCGCTTTTTAGGGCATATCTTTGAGACATACCAAAGCTATAACAAAAAGAATTTAGAAAATTTCTTGTTTTGTTCGCTAGATATATTGAAAAGAATGTTACGATTTACACAATTTTAAAATTCAGCGACTTGAACAAAGACTACAAATCAACCTTTTTATAAACAGCATGCACATTTAAGCCATGGTTATCTGCCCTTCCCAGAATTCCTTTGTGTTATATTGAATTTGGTCTAAATTTTGAAATGGCTGTTATTTCTTACTTGAGTGAGCCACGATCATGAAATTTTGGAATTAGGGAGAGGAAAATTCAATATATACATTTTTGTAATCGGATTGACCCTTACATGCGTAAAAAAAAAAAAACATTTTTGATGACGTCATCATGACGTCACACAATGTTCGCTTTTTAGGGCATATCTTTGAGACATACCAAAGCTATAACAAAAAGAATTTCGAAAATATCTTGTTTTGTTCGCTAGATATATTGAAAAGAATTTTACGATTTTGAAATTTCAAAAATTCATAAAAAATCACGTGATGACGTCATCATGACGTAAATGTTCGGCATACATTCTGAGCAGTTAGTCCAAGTGTCTGCCAAGTTTAAAGCCAATCGGCAGCATAAAAGTAGCCAAAGTGCCGGTAAGAAAGAAAACGTGTACAAATGCTATGGGCATTTGGCTGAAAAAGAAAAAAAAAAAGAACTAGATATTACTTTTCAACTTAATCGGACTTGTACTTTTGTTTATATATGGCTTCGAAAAATGCCCCTTTAAGATGACGTCACGTGACATGTGATGACGTCATCATGACGTAAACGTTCGTTACACATTGTGAGCAGTTGGGGTAAGTGTCTGCCAAGTTTAAAAGTAGCCAAAGTGGCCGGTAAGAAAAAAACGTTTACAAATGCTATGGGCAATATTCTAGCGACTTGAAAAACATATTGTTTTATGACGTCATCATGACGTCACACAATTTTCGCTTTTTAGGGCATATCTTTGAGACATACCAAAGCTATAACAAAAAGCATTTTGAAAATATCTTGTTTTGTTCGGTAGATATATTGAAAAGAATGTTACGATTAAAATTGTTTTATAATTTAGCGACTTGAAAAAAGACTACAAATCAACCCTTTTTATAAACAGCATGCACATTTAAGCCAGGGTTACCTGCCCTTCCCAGAATTCCTTTGTGTTATATTGAATTTGGTCTAAATTTTGAAATGGCTGTTATTTCTTACTTGAGTGAGCCACGATCATGAAATTTTGGAATTAGGTACAGAAAAATTCAATGTATACATTTTTGTAATCAGATTGACCCTTACATGCGTTTAAAAAAAAAAAATTTTTGATGACGTCATCATGACCTCACACAATTTTCGCCTTTTAGGGCATATCTTTGAGACATACCAAAGCTATAACAAAAAGAATTTTCAAAATATCTTGTTTTTTTCGTTAGATATATTGAAAAGAATGTTACGATTTTCAAAATTCAAAAATTCATAAAAAATCACGTGATGACGTCATCATTACGTAAAAGTTCGGCAGACATTCTGAGCAGTTGGTCTAAGTGTCTGCCAAGTTTAAAGCCAATCGGCTTCTTAAAAGTGGCCAAAATGCCGGTTAGAAAGAAAACGTGCACAAATGCTATGGGCATTTGGCTGAAAAAGAAAAAAAAAAAGAAACTAGACATCTGGTACAGTGTTTGTGGACAAACACAGGGCTGTTTTGTTTTTTGGTGTAAAATTTTGTGATTAAAATGAAATTTCAAAAATTTCAAAAATCATTAAAAAAAATGCCGATTACGTCATCATGACATCGTCATCATGACATCATTTCAGATTTTGCATGCTAGTGACAGTATCTACCTACCCACCAATTTTCATGACGATCGGACCTATCCTTATATGTGTTTTTAAAAAGCACATTTTTGATGATGTCATCATGACGTCACACATTTTTTTCCTTTTTAGGGCATATCTTTGGGACCTACCAAAGCTATAACAAAAAGAATTTTAAAAATATCTTGTTTTGTTTGCCAGATATATTTAAAAGAATTTTACGATTTCAAAATTTCAAAAATTCATAACAAATCACATGATGACGTCATCATGACGTCATTTCAGATTTGGCATGCTGGTGGCAGTATCTACCTACCCACCAATTTTCATGACGATCGGGCCTATCCTTATATGTGTTTTTAAAAAGCACATTTTTGATGACGTCATCATGACGTCACACATTTTTTTCCTTTTTAGGGCATATCTTTGAGACATACCAAAGCTATAACAAAAAGAATTTTGAAAATATCTTGTTTTGTTCGCTAGATATATTGAAAAGAATGTTACGATTTTCAAATTTTGAAAAATTCATAAAAAATCACGTGATGACGTCATCATGACGTCACTTTGGATTCAGCATCCCAGTGACAGTATCTACCTACCCACCAATTTGCATGACGATCGGACCTATCCTTATATGTGTTTTAAAAAAGCACATTTTTGATGACGTCATCATGACATCACACATTTTTGTCCCTTTTAGTGCATATCTTTGAGACATACCGAAGCTATAACAAAAAGAATTTTGAAAATATCTTGTTTTGTTCGCTAGATATATTGAAAAGAATTTTACGATTTCAAAATTTCAAAAATTCATAAAAAATCACGTGATGACGTCATCATGACGTAAATGTTCGGCATACATTCTGAGCAGTTAGTCTAAGTGTCTGCCAAGTTTAAAGCCAATCGGCAGCATAAAAGTAGCCAAAGTGCCAGTAAGAAAGAAAACGTGTACAAATGCTATGGGCATTTTGGCTGAAAAAGAAGAACAAAAAAAAGAAAAAAAAAAAAAAAAGAAAAAAAAAAAAATCTTAACGAAAACAAGGGCTGTTTCGGAAAAGTTTCCGAAACAGCCAAAAAAAGAAAAAAAAAAAAAAAAAAAGAAAAAAAAAAAAATCTTAACGAAAACAAGGGCTGTTTCGGAAAAGTTTCCGAAACAGCCAAAAAAGAAAAAAAAAAAAATCTTAACGAAAACAAGGGCTGTTTCGAAAAACTTTCGAAACAGCCAAAAAAAAAAAAAAAAAAAAATCTTAACGAAAACAAGGGCTGTTTCGTAAAACTACGAAACAGCCAAAAAAAAAAATCTTAACGAAAACAAGGGCTGTTTCGGAAAACTTCCGAAACAGCCAAAAAAAAAAAAAGAAAAAAAAAAAAATCTTAACGAAAACAAGGGCTGTTTCGAAAAACTTTCGAAACAGCCAAAAACATAATTTAGCCTCTGTGTCTTAAAAAGTGTTTAAACCACGGGGTTCGTTCAATGTGTATGCCTAAATACGCCCAGGTGAGTGTGAATACGAAAAAAATCCTGACCGACCGACCCTCTTTTCCAATTTGTCCTGTCCGAGGGAAACAACAAATTTTGTTTGCCCTTATGAACAGCGCCCCGTTCGCCCAATATGCATAGGCCTAACGGTGCGTAAGCCTAAAAAGTTTTTGGGTCTACTTAAAGGGACACATTGCCGGCCTTCAAATGTCATGAAATTTTGCTGTTTGGAAATGTTCCTTATCTTTTATAAAAGTTGTTCATGCAACAAAAACACGTATAATGTGTTGCACTTAGTGATTACAAAACAAAAATCTGACCCGCGAAACATAGACTTATTTCCAGCAGTAAATACCACCGTCTAAATAATGCGCAAAATACAATGTAAGAGTCTTTAGTCTGGCGCCGCAGCCAGTGGCCTTGTAAACCTATCAGATGATCGCCAGGTACCATTCTCTACCTCGCGACACATATCGCTAGTGCTGCGCGCCGTGCCACAGTACATCAAAATGGATCAACAGAACGTACTTCAACCAGCTGCAACTAGAAATACGACTGGTGAACACGGTCCGCCATTTTGTGGAGTCAAAAATGTGGTTCTACAAAATGGCGGACCGTTATTTGTCACGAAATTAAACAAAAACCACGCAATTTGAAGGGATAGTTATGTGAATCTTTATATTCTACTTTTAAAAAATCTTTCCAACCATATCCATTTCAGTTTTATAGCCCAAATCGCAAAATCCAAAGCAATGTGTCCCTTTAACTATTTTATATAATACATTTTTTGCTTTTCTAACAAAAACATTTGGAAACCATCGGCAGAAAGTACCAGCAATTCGCCAGTAAGCTATTTGAAAGAGAGATAATTTTTAGACGACTGATTTTTCAGATTTACAATTATATTTTCTAATGACGTTGTTTATCGGCCACCGTATTGGCAATAAAGGCGAAAGCGTCTTGCCGTAAAAACCATCAGTGGTAAAAACAGCCTGGCATGAAAAATCGTTTGCCCCAAGTGTGATCATTTTTCCGCATATGCTACTGTAGGGAGCTAATATTTGAAGCTAATACATGTAGAACTGCGTCTATAACCATTTTGTGCTAGTTTTCTCTTTTTCTTTGTATAAAGAAGCATCACCTCTGTATAGACTGTTGTAGCGCCATTAGCTGTATTTTCTGAGGTACGGTCCTTAGTTTCGAACGGTGAGTCTGAAGGGCGCCACCGTGCGGCGGAGACAGGTTATGCCAATCTCCCGCCTCCGTCTCCGGTCGGTTCCTTTCGACCACCGCTCCACAGGTAAACTTTTCATAGTTTTTCCTTTCTTCGAGTATAAATATGTCATATGATTTTAAACCGGAAAGACCAAGGAATATTTGTAATATTTTAGATAAGGCAAACTGTTGGATTTTCACTGGTTTTTAGGAGTTTTAATCTTACGAACTCTTGTCAAGATGGCGACCCTGTAGGTTTGTTATGGAGACCTCATGGCCTTGGGAAAATGTCGTAACTCTTCCCAATTATTATTTTGGCCAGTGATGTAAATTTTACATGACAATTCAACATTAATTCTTTAGGTAAGCCTGTGTTATTGTGAAATGTCAGACGGGAATATTGAAGTTTTGTAAAGCCAATTCCGAGATTTTATGATAATTCATTGCTCGGTTGTGTGCTCGGTAAATAGCGCCCTCATTGTTCGATAAAGTCGCTAACCATGAGTGAATGAACTTTTATGCATGTAATTATGCATGAGGAGTTGAAATGTACCCCTGTGATGCCTTTATTCGTGATGAAAATAGGACTTAGGCATATATTTGTCTCCCTTATGTTTGCTTGAATGTATTATGTACCTGAATAAGCCTTTTGCGAGTGACCCGTACTTTGACCCCGCTGCGTAGTGATTGTTGCCACGACACGTGATTCGGGGCAAGCTTTCTCGCATACGCGCGTGCAGACACAATGTCAATGCATATCGCATACGTGTCCACTTGCCGTGATCGAAGTACATGTACGCGATTCATACGTTTCTTGTCACTTTAAAACGATAAATTTCCACGCAGATTTTGTCAGACTCTAGTACTGGTTATTGTTAGAATCTAGACATTAACATAAAATACGAAGTTTGTGGGATTTAGTGCTTGAGAATGCCTGCGAAGAAGCACTGTTCTTACGGAACATGCAACAGCGACTCGCGCTTTTCGGACCGTCTCCACATGAATGGCGTTTGTGGCTACCCTTTCCGAAGCCGAAGTCGAACCGTGAGAAGTGTCTCCGTTGGATAAAAAACTGCTCCAGAAAAGACTTTTCGGCGGAGAATGTAACTTACAATACTTACATTTGCTCCAAACATTTCGTCGGTGGAAATGGGCCAACAGATGACTACACAGACCCAATACCAGCTTCGACATCTAGCGCGGTGGAGATGAACAATTTTGTTTTTGTTTGTATTGGGAGGGGGCGTAATCATACATGCAGACTATGTGTTACGATGTTGAGTCAATGTGATGGAACTTTTTGTTTCAGGGCCTTGGTTAACCGATTGTTAATTTTGGTTGAACTTCTTGTTCTTTACAAGATGAAGTGCTTTTTAAATTTTGAAAATAGCAAGAAAGAACCGGTGTGTGCAGGCAAAATTCAAGGAATGATCAGATTATCTTATTTTGTTGATCATCTCAGGAAATAGCCGCAGTTAGTCAAAGTTCGTTTAGGGGGTAGGGAGGGTGGGGGTTGTTAAAGACATTGTCAACAAAATCTCTCTTTCCATTCTTTATTTATTTGTGGGAAAGGTTGGAGGAAGAAAGATTCTGTTGAGCAAGGTCTCATTATCGGTTTTTACGTAAGTGACTGGTCTTGCAGAAATTGTTTTTGTATATATTTACGAATAGGTTGGTGGGTATCCCAGCCGTGTGGGTGTGGTGTGTGACTGACCCACCCAAAGCGTAATTTCTTTCTTTTTTAAAAAGTGGAATACGCTTCGAGGGAGTCAGTTTTAGCCACTATTTCTGCAAGATGACAGTCCTGGTATGTGCTGGCTACGTTAGAAGAATAATCAGTGGATTCTTTGATGGATCATTCCAACAAGTAGCCACAGCGAGTCCGAACTTATCTGGGGGAGGGGGGGGGGGGGGGGGAGGATTTGTAAAGGCATCAACAAAATCTCTCTTTCCATTCCTTTTGTATTTGTGGGAAAGGTTGGATGAAGAAAGATTCTGTTGGGCAAGGTCTTGCAGAAATTGTTTTTGTATATTTACGAATAAGTTTTCGCCGGTCGTAATCCGCTCGAAAACAAATCAAATATGAAGACATCGTATAGTCCGAAATCTGGTATATTCGAGAAATCCTTCGTGAATCCAGGAAGATTAAATGGGTCGGAAAATGTGCAGCCAGCGTCTTTCAATCTTTTGTCAAGTTGGGGCTTGAAAGATTCGGGTCGGTTGTCAATTTCAGATTGGCCACGCACTTGCACAGTTCAACTAGTTCTTTCTTCAGGTAACCCGTTATTGAAACCCCTCTCTCTTGAAGAAATGTCTGCAGTTTCTTCACGTTCCAACCTTCGAAGTTGTTATCCATTAAAGAAACTATAATTGCTAAAAAAAGGCCGCGTTTCGAGAAGAACATACAACATGTACTGTAACGATTCGAGCGGTTGTTGTGTTTTAGAGTGGTGACAATCTCTACCGTGCGCTGTTTCACCCAACGGTAGTTCCAGATACCAGACAGGGAAACCACCACTGGCCGTGCGTCGCCACGTTGCGGCTTGCCCCGAATCACGTGGTCTAGCAACAACGGTACTGACGTACATAATAATGATCAGTCTGGCAACGACCGGCGCACGCTGTGCATCTTAGATTGAGCGAAGACGGGGTACAAGGATCTATGCAAATCAACGCGCAAAAGGCTTATTTGCAATCTGAGACAAAAACTGTCCTTTATGCTGATTTAGGAGTACAATGATATATTTGGAATTTTGTCATGTTAATAAGGCAGTTTTATCTGTATTCTGGTCGGCTGAGAATATCGCACCAGTAATATCTTTCCTGCTTGCTATTTGCTCTTATCAACCGAACACATTTGGCCTAGGGAAATTATGTGCTCATACACATGTGACATGGATTTTATTTTACTCCAACTATTATTCAATTGCATATTTACACCATAATCTGTTAATTTCTTCCTCCGGTTAATGATTTTATGCGCTAGGATTAGATCACCTTACAATGTACATGTACTTATGATCCTTTTATTTCTATTTTCTCTCCTCATGTGCTGTTTGATTATTGATGCCAATCTCCCGCCTCCGTCTCCGGTCGGTTCCTTTCGACCACCGCTCCACAGAATAAATTGGGCAGCTCAACCGAACCCAAAGTGTTGAGGGCTGTTTTATTGACTTGTGTAGGCCCCCGCTTACAAGGCTAACTCCACCCACAACGACTTAACCCCCCCGCCACACTACGGCCATTCCGCAGGCGCCAGTTCCGGACATCGTGACTGTAACCGGTACCCCATTTCGAACAAACTCGCAGTCGGCAAGGGGGAAATCATATCGCGGCACCACCGAGGATTCAGCAGGTCGACATCAGGCCGACCAACGGGGAGGCTCGTCGGAAACGGCCAATCGGACACGCCGGGAGGCGGCAGTTCGGGAGGTTTCTTGCATTACGGACCAATCGAGAGGTCCGTTGGAAACAGCCAATCCGACATTATCGCAGCGCGGCCGTTCGGGAGACATCATCACGTGATCCAGCGCCTGGAAAGCACTCTGAGTACCCTCCCCGCCCCCCGACCACCGGCGACACCAAGCAGAGTCACCCGACCGACCAAACGCGACTCACTTTTCCAAGATGGCGCGGATTTTTATCTCATGCAATTTTGGTTATTAAATTTATTTTAATAAGTGGGATTTTGGGGGAGGGGGCGGTTGAAGTGGGTTTGGTGAAGCATGGAGGAAGGATATATATATATCCTTCCTCCATGGGTGAAGTGAGGTGCTGGGTTGAGTTTAGGTGCATGTGTGGCAAGGTAAATTAAGTTTGTTTTTACTTTCTATTGATTGCAGCTTATAGGAGTAGCTCTCCCTGTGCAAAGTGTACGTTTTTGTTTTTTAAGTCTAGTCCCTCTGTTTTTGTGTCCTTGGCTCACAGTAGTGCCCTCCTGGTCTAGTACAAATAGTTTCCCCGGTAACATGACCCCAAGAACAGTAGCCCATTGATAAGAGACCATGTGCTCTGTACCCTGAGATAGGTCCCTCACTTAGCAGATTAGCAGAGAAGGGAAAGCATGGCCCTTGTACCCGCTCGAAATTACATATACATTCTGCTGGAGTTTGTCTGCTTTTGAATTATTCGATTTTATCTGTACCATGGTGGTAATTCGCTTTTAGTGCTGTGTGGGGTTGTTCTCTTGTTTTCTATTCGTTTTTTTAGTTCTAATTTTGCTTCTTGTTCTTAAACATTTTAGTCGACTGGGCAAAACCTCAACTTAGTGTCTTTCCCATTATTTTTGCAAGACTTGGACAATTGTTTTCTTTTTGTTTTTTTTTATCTAAATTCCTTTGAATCTATCCTAAGGTCCAATTCACTTTAGACGTTTTATTTCTAATCATTTTGGAAACTTCCGGATTGCACTTTGATTCTGTATTTTTTTTTGTGGCAGCAAATAAATTTGTTTTTCTATTAGTTGGAACTGAGAAAGCTATTTGTATTTATTTTGTATTTCTTGTGTCCTACCCTAAAAATAATCTGCGACCCAATTCCTTGAACCAATGGAGTGAAAACCTTCTTTTGTATGTCAATAGACTAAGGACCGCTTTCCCAGGTTACATTTTTCTATTTTTGGCAACCTAGCCAGGACGGATTGATTTTTCTAAGGAAATTAGCCACTTATTTTTGAAGGTTAGGACACAGATTGTTTTTTTGGTCTCCTAAGCATTTGTTTTTAGTCCAAGAGAACACCCAGCACAGTGCTTTAAGTTGGAGAGCTGCCTCTGGTCCATGATGAATTCCCCACCATGGTCCACACGACCTTTACATGCAACACTATGGCCTTGATGGGAGCCCTCGCCTGCCCCTACCATTGGTGCCAGAGCAGAGTCCGCTCTTTTCACCCTTGCGGACTGAGACTGCACACTATTCAGCCTCACAAAGGTCAAGCCGAACATACCATTCACCTACACAGCACACCAGCTGAAGGATGTTCCCAACTTTTCGGGCTTATCAGACAAGCACGGATTAAAGGTTGAAGAATGGGCCCGGAATATGAGATACCTCCTGGAGGCAAAGGGGCCACAGCCGGATCAGGTCAAATTCCATGAGGTAGTTCGTCACACACGAGGTCGAGCCCGAGACATGGTCCTAAACTTGGAGAGCTGGGGTGGTATTGTGACGGCTGAAGCAGCAATCACAGAACTCCTTGATGAGTTTGGCGAGGGAAGTCAAGCAACGACACCTATAGATGCATTTTTGGCCAGAAAACAACAGCCTGAGGAGAATGCAGGGGAGTATGCGATAGCTCTGGAGGCACTTTTGTGTCACATCGAGGAGTTGCAAAGGAGATGAGGGCGACAAGCAATGCTGGGGTAGAGCAGGGACCTACTGCTGACGACCCAGTTCATGACAGGCCTGCATGACGACAGTGTGCGGCAGCGGTTGGCCCCCATGCAGCCTCGCAGCATGACCTTCAAGACACTGCGGCAAGAATTGAAGGTTATCAGTGAAGAGATGCGCCAGGCAAAGGAGGCGAGGAGACTCCACCATTAGCTGCTCCAGCAGACGACAGGACAGAAGCAGTTGCAACAGCCTGGCACTGAAAGTGGGGGGCCAAAGTCGAGCCCACCAGTAGGGGATAGCAAATCACCACCAAAGTCAGATCGCGTGGAAGAGATGACAATGTTGATGCACCAGCAGATGACCACACTAGACCGTGTTCTCCAGGGTCAGCAATCTCTTGATTTCAGGGTGCAACGGCTGGAGAACTGCATCGGGCCACGGGTTCAACACCCTAACCACCAGGGAGGAAGGATGAATCCACCGAGACGTAACCCAAATGCAAGGCAGGAGGGCCGCTGCTTTTCCTGTGGGGGAGTTGGTCACTTTGCACGAGAATGCCCATGCGCCAGTAACCCCGAGGCAACCCAAGCTCATGGACACCCGTTAAACTAGGCCAACCTACTGATGCTGGGCAATCAGTGGGTTTAATGACACAGGAGAGCCCTCAAGACACTTCACTTTTACTCCAGCCAGGCATCATCAGTAAATGAAGGGCAACTCGTTGGTCCAGTGAGCAGCACTGAAGTAACCGTTTCAGGGAAACCATGCATGGTTCTGTTAGACACAGGCTCCCAGGTGATGACTATCACCGATGAATATGTAGCCAAGCATCCAGTTCTGCAGCAACAACCCCTGCGGAAAACAGATATTGTGATAGATGGAGCTGGGGGACAGAGTGTTCCTCATTTGGGTTACGTGCTGCGCTGTAACGCTGACGGATGTGCCGGTTTTTGTAGTTCCAGTGACGAGGTTCAGACAACCTATTCCACTGCTCCTAGGGACCAACGTGATGGTGGCAGTCCGAGACTCGGTGCATTCAAGGCACGGCAGATGGTTCATGACCAGAACGAAGAGGAAGTCTGCGTCTTGGCACTTGGCATTCCAGTGCATCAATACTGATGGCACTGACTTGGCAAAGAAGGATAGGGAAATAGGTGCCTTGAGGTACGCCAGCAACAAACATCTCGTGATCCAGCCAAGCATGACGATGGACGTGATGACAAAGGCTCCTAAACATGTTCGAGGTAGAATCTTTCAGGCTTTAGTTGAACCTACAGAACGGCATGCAGAGGGGTGTCTTGCGATAGGAAGAAGCCTCACTGAAGTCCGAAGAGGAGTCGTCCCTGTTCGAGTTTCTAATTTGTCTCGGCAAGCCGTCACCATGAAGCCTCACACTCATCTGGCAACCCTGACTGCAGTTCGAGAAGTTCACAGACTTGAACAACAGGATGGTTCCTATATTAACGCCAGAGGGTCTGTTGTCTGTAGTGAATTGTCAGTAGAGGACCAAGAAGGCATTGGCATTGATGTGGATTATGGCTGCATGTCACCGGAGGACCGGAAGAAAGTTGAGGAGCTTATCCACAGAAACAATGATGTCTTCTCCACAAGTCAACAAGATATTGGGTTTACTGAAACAGTGGAGCATGAAATTCCCCTAGTGGATGCAACACCAGTCCGACTCCCATACCGGCGGATCCCGGCCAGCCAATTCCAAGAAGTCAGAGAACACATCGCAGATCTTCGTAAATCAGGTGTGGTACAGCCGAGCACGAGTCCATATGCATGACCTATTGTCATTGTGAAGAAGAAGGATGGAGCGATCAGGATGTGTGTTGATTACCGTCAGCTTAACTCGAAGATAGTCCGTGATGCGTACCCATTGCCTAGGATAGAGGATTTCTTTAGATGCTCTTGGTAATGCCAAGTACTTTTCATGCTTGGACCTCACTTCGGGTTACCATCAAGTGAAGATGGCGCCAAAGGACCAGCCCAAGACAGCATTTACCTCACCGATGGGGCTATTTGAATTTACGAGGATCCCCTTTGGACTTGTCAATGCGCCAGCCACATTTCAGAGGTTGATGTCCACGGTGTTCGGAGACATGGCCTTTGAAAGCCTGCTAATCTACCTGGACGACATAATTGTGTTCAGCAGCTCGATTTAGGAACATGTGGATCGCTTGGGAAAGGTGTTTGCCAGATTACGAGAGCATGGGCTCAAATTGAAGCCAGCCAAATGTTTAACACCAGTGTGCATTATCTGGGCCATGTGGTGTCCGCCGATGGCATCACAACAGATCCAGCCAAGATCTCAGCAGTGGAGAGCTGGCCTGTTCCGAAGTGCAAGAAGGACGTGCGAAGCTTCCTGGGTATTACTGGGTATTACCGACGTTTCGTTCACAACTACGTCAAGATTGCAGCTCCTCTATTTGGCCTTATTGGAGGCAAACGAAATACCAAGGACGCACCCTTCAACTGGACAGACAATTGTCAAGAGGCATTCACCAGACTCCTTACCAAACTGACGTCTGCCCCTATACTGGCATACGCCGACTATGGGCTCCCATTCAGAGTACAGATGGATGCTTCCCGTGATGGACTTGGAGCAGTACTGATTCAGGAGCAAGATGGAAAAGAAAGGGTGATCGCTTACGCAAGCCGTACCCTTACTTCAGCTGAGGCCAGGTATCCCGTCCATAAGTTGGAATTTAAGGCACTGCATTGGGCCGTCACAACCAAGTTCAGGGATTACGTGTATGGGCATCGAGTTACGGCGGTCACAGAAAATAACCCCTTGACTTATGTGCTTGACAAGGCAAAGTTAGATGCAACATGTCAACGGTGGGTGAGCGATCTTGCCGTCTTTGACATCGACATTGTCTACAGGCCAGGCAAGTCAAATGCCAATGCTGATTCCCTGTCTAGGATTCCAAGGTCGGAAGTAACCAGGATCCTTGATGCTACTGAGGGCGACAAGGGTTTCAAACAAGTTAGCAACCGCCGGTCCAGTGAGCATGTCATGTCCTGCCCTGTAGTGGAGGCTCCTTCAACTACATCTAAGCGGGTGACTAAAGACCAGTCTAGTCAGACAACAGATGCCGATACCGGTCTGGGTGATGGATGCAGTTCCAAATTGGGAACAAATGTCGCTTCCGCTTCCAGTTTGAAGCAGGCTCAGCTAGACGACTTGGCGATCTGCAGAGTCATTGAAATGAAGCAGCAGAGGGCAGCAAAACCAAGTAGGAGACAAGTCGCCAAAGAGCCCTAATTCCCAGTCAGGCAGCTGATAAGGAGATGGGATCAGCTTCATGTCCGCGCTGGAATGCTGTTTTTCTGTAAAGAAGTTGGTGGGAGGGTCCAAAACCTCATGGTACTTCCAAAGGGCATGCGACACCAGGTTCTGAATCACCTCCATGACAGCATGGGCCATTTAGGTTTGGAGAAGACGTTGCACCTTGTGAAGGACCGATACTTTTGGCCCGGCCTGTACTCTGAGACACAGGCATACATCAAACGATGCAGACGTTGCACACTTAGGAAGACGCCAGACACGAACCGACGGGCAGGGCTTGAAAGCATTCGTACTACACGCCCGACCGAGCTGGTGTGCATGGACTTTCTTGGTCTGGAGAGGTCAAAGAGAGGATACGAGCACATCTTGGTGATTACTGGTCACTATACCAGGTACTCCCGAGCATACCCCACCAAGGATGAGAGAGCCACCACTGTCGCCAAAGTCCTTTGGGAGAAGTACATAGTAAACTACGGCATCCCGGAGAGACTACATTCTGACCAGGGCAAGTCGTTTGACTCGGCGGTTATCAAGGAGCTTTGCGCTCTACTCGGCATAAAGAAGACCAGGACCACCCCGTACCATCCCCAGGGAAATGGGATGGTAGAGCGTTTCAACAGAACCCTGCTATCCATGTTGGGGACATTGAGGCCAGACCAGAAGGTGAACTGGGCAGCACTCACTCATGCATATAACTGCACACAACATGAATCGACCGGATACTCACCGTTTTACCTCATGTTCCTGAGGAAGCCGAAGCTCCCCGTTGACCTCTTCTTCCCACCATCTTCATCTGATCAAGCGGAGCCTCCATCAAACCATGACCATCAACACTACGTTCACCGTCTAAGGAAGCACATGCGTCAGGTCTACTGGGAAGCACAAGCATCTGCAGAAAAGTCCAGAGGGAAACAAAAGGCGGCATATGACCAGAAAGCAAGTGAAGGTGCTCTCCACCCTGGTGATAAGGTCCTGGCTGCAAACAAGTCTCAGCGTGGCAAATCCAAACTCAAAGATCGATGGGAATCAATCCCTTACGTGGTGGTAAGGAAGCTGAATGGCATCCCAGTATACGTAGTGCGACATGTAGTCTCGGGCCTTACTAGGACTCTCCACAGGAATCTGATTATGCTATGCCCATTTGACATAGACTAAGTAGATGAAGCCCCTACCACAGGACAGGCACCAGATGGAGTAGCTCCTTGTGACGAGGGTTCAGATGTATTCCCCCGTTCAGTTGGTTTCGGTGACACGACTGCCCAACCCCTCCAGAACAACTTGATGGACGACGGCCAAGAGGACGGCACCTCGAGATGGTCTAGTCCCACTGACGAAGACGACCGTAGAGATGCTGGCCTTGACCCCCGAGGGAGGACCAGGTCGCAAGAAGACAGCGAATTCCCCAGAGATGACAACTCGTCCTCATCAGAAGAGGAGACCTCAAAATATCGTCTGCGAAGGATGACCAGGCCACCACAGCGTTTTGGGGACTGGCAATAAGTAGACATCCTCTGGTGTATAATTAAATTCTGTTTAACACATTGGTATGCCTTGTTGAGGACAACAAGATTTTAAGCAGTGGTGAGTGTGGCAAGGTAAATTAAGTTTGTTTTTACTTTCTATTGATTGCAGCTTATAGGAGTAGCTCTCCCTGTGCAAAGTGTACGTTTTTGTTTTTTAAGTCTAGTCCCTCTGTTTTTGTGTCCTTGGCTCACAGTAGTGCCCTCCTGGTCTAGTACAAATAGTTTCCCCGGTAACATGACCCCAAGAACAGTAGCCCATTGATAAGAGACCATGTGCTCTGTACCCTGAGATAGGTCCCTCACTTAGCAGATTAGCAGAGAAGGGAAAGCATGGCCCTTATACTCGCTCGAAATTACATATACATTCTGCTGGAGTTTGTCTGCTTTTGAATTATTCGATTTTATCTGTACCATGGTGGTAATTCGCTTTTAGTGCTGTGTGGGGTTGTTCTCTTGTTTTCTATTCGTTTTTTTAGTTCTAATTTTGCTTCTTGTTCCTTAAACATTTTAGTGGACTGGGCAAAACCTCAACTTAGTGTCTTTCCCATTATTTTTGCAAGACTTGGACAATTGTTTTCTTTTTGTTTGTTTTTTATCTAAATTCCTTTGAATCTATCCTAAGGTCCAATTCACTTTAGACGTTTTATTTCTAATCATTTTGGAAACTTCCGGATTGCACTTTGATTCTGTATTATTTTCTTGTGGCAGCAAATAAATTTGTTTTTTTATTAGTTGGAACTGAGAAAGCTATTTGTATTTATTCTTTATTTCTTGTGTCCTACCCTAAAAATAGTCTGCGACCCAATTCCTTGAACCAATGGAGTGAAAACCTTCTTTTGTATGTCAATATAGACTAAGGACCGCTTTCCCAGGTTACACATGCTTCTAGATTTGTTTTTTATTTATTTATAAAAATGTCTTGGAGGTGGGGTGCTTGCGTTTCAGTAATTCGAAGCATTTTCAGGACCACTTTGAAATACCAACAATTAATACACAACCCTCGTAATAACCCATACTGTCCATCCCCACCAAGAATTATAAGTTAAATGCATGTTTAGTTAAAGGCAATTTGCAGTAATTAACTGCAAACTCATAACAGCAAATCAGTACCAATAAAATACTCAATACTCTCGACATTTAAAATAAAGGAATTTTATTTAATAAGATTTCAAATTATAATTTAATGTGTTTTCAATTATATATTCAATATAATTTAACTATACAGGGTGTTTGACTATAGTATATGCCACTTTAATTTACAATGCAATACATTGAAATTATTTTATCAATAAAATATGTTCTTTTTAAAGCAAGACTTCATTATGAGGTAACTCATAAAACATGAAAAATGTAAATATAATTTAAAATCAATATATTATGTACCTTCTTAACATTGTTGTTCTTTTATGAAAGATTAGGAAAGATTAGTGTTTTTGCTGTACGTTTATAATTAGGAATGAGAATATAAATGGGTAATGTATGGGTCCAAAGTGTGATGTGGGATAGATTTTGACAACCTGAACACCTTAATTAAATCTAACTGAAGCTGTAAGACCATATTTCTATCTTCTATTCATTATTTAATATAAGTACTCCATTCATTCTTGAATTTGAGGATGTTTTTAACAAGTTTGAGATGACCAATAAAACAGGCACAGAAAATTCATCAATGTGAGGAACACCAATCCAAATCAGTAGAGGTGACGTTTTTACAAGTTTTGTTTTCACTTTAGAACAAACAAGACAAAAACATAAATATGCCAATTACGCAAAATAGAAATTGAGTCCAAATTAACTGCTGAATAGATATCAAATAGAGGGGCACAACCATCACACTGTAAACTGTTTAGGCAAAACAAATAGTTCTGCTTCCGGTTACCCTACACTACCCTACCCTATTTTAATGGCCCCAATTTTTTTCGGGGAAAAAGAGAAACAAACAAAAACAGAACACATAAATGCTTTAAATACTACCTTTAAACCTTGACTACATGTAGACTAGACACCTACATATTCTCAGCACACAAAAAATGCCAAACAAAATTTCCCTACCAACCTACCTACCTACCCTATTTTCAAATGCCATGTATAATTTCGGAGGAACTATTTTTTGTTGTTGGCCTTGAATGCACATTTGACCATTCGGGTAGCATTAGCAATGACTGTTGTTTTAATACTTGTTGGGCAGGTAGTTTGCTTTCCTGGAGAAAGAGGGCATAAGTTAAATAAGTTAAATTGCTTATCAGAGGTAACAGGGGTGGGAAAAAAAGAGTACCACAAACTTAAAGAATGACCCTTTATATTAACTGTTGCTGTGATCCAGTGGGACACCCCCGCCCCCATTCCAAAAGAGGGGGATAATAATTCCCCCTAGATCTACACCATTGAACTTGTGCTGCACTATCAGTCCTTATAGTTGCTAAAATGTAAACAATTATGTTGTCTGCCTTCAGATATTCATGTTAACTTGCCTTTTTGAGCCAGGCTTTCTATAAAAGTACTCACTTTCAGTCCCTCTGATATTCTTTTGCTTAATTTTCCAACAATACAAAAATTAAAAGGGTGTGCCAACCATGCAAGTGTTAGTTTGTTGTTTTTTTTACAATAAATGAAAATGGTCACTGCAAACATACATAGAAATATAGGATCCGTCTTTGAGTTCAGATTTCCAAGGACTTGAGAATGAGCTGCTGGCTTCACTATTACTTGTGCCATTTCTACTTGGAGCATGAAGTGGTGCCACTGCAACCCAACTACCTTATCCATACCCTCATACAACTGCAAGCCAGAAGGACAGCTGTGGTGCCTGGTTTAGGACTCTTGGTTCCTGTTAACAACAGATACAAGTGAAATATTTATTATCACAAACTAAACAATGCAATATTTGCTTCTAAAATGAAAACTGAATTAATGGCTGTTTTTGCTCGGTCTGAATTTTTAATCTCTGCCTACTTGCAACAAAAATATAATCATTGCCCTTTCCAAAAAGCAACAAATAAAATGTACAATGTATTAAACTACCTTAACTTAACTACCTGGAATATGTGTAAAATTGTATTAGAATGTGAGAATTTTTGATTGTTTTGTTAATTCAAAGATTTTTCATCCATGATATCCACAAAAAGGGAAACACTTTTTGACACAAGTCAAATGATGCCGATGAATCAGTACCTGCAATAGCTATTTCTTCTTCTTATTATTTTTGTTTTGTTTTCTTGTTTTTTTTTTATTTTTGGGGGGGAGGGGAAGAAATTGTCAGCATGATAGCATTCATTTGTACATGAGCATATAACTTAGTAGTGGGTTAATGCTTCATTTGAAAGCCTGTTAAGTTTTTTCTTCACATGTAAAATTACGTTAACTACAAATATGTAATAATGTGACACAACATAATTACGTACCTGTGATGTATAGCCCTGTATATCGCCCAAATTCTGAAGTATTGACCGTATCCACTTCAAAGTCCAATAAATTACCCCGTTCCTAAAGAATATTTTTGAAAGAGAGAAAGTAAACTCATTTAAGACTCATTGTTTGAACAGATCTGATTTGAGTCTATCTCTTTTAACTCCACCCTTCAGAATGCAAATGTCACTGAACACACAATCCTAACTCTGCCTCTTGTGTCAGTAATCTCGAATGTACATGTAGGAATTGGATTTCGGCAAAACGAGCAGCAGATAGGTCTACTGTTCTAGATGCAACTTACTATGTAGGATAGCTTTTAAAGTAACTGAACAAATCGTTTTTTCCTCTAATAACTCAAGCTCTGTCTCACTACTGCATTCGGAACTCTAGGTGACGCAACAGTGAGTTGGTGTAGGACCTCAGACCATGCATAGCCCAGCGACCGGATTCCCCTATCCACAATGCATGTGTTCAGTGCAATCTGGAGCATTGCGCAAGTTTATTGTACTCCCTCCCGAGTTCTTATCCCGATGAATGGATTTCATATCCCTATGAATGGATTTCATTTAAATACAATAAACCTGCGCAAGACTCCAGATTGCGCTGGCTCTACCCAAACATGGCGATTGTGTATAGACTGTAGTGTAGGGCCCCTCTTTAGTTTGATCAAATTAGAGTCAAGGGTTATTTTTCTCTTTCTAAAATGACTTTTTCCACCTAAAGGAGACTTATCTTACTTCTATTTACATCGTTTGGGGGGAATTTTGAACAGTTTATTGGGGTAAAAAATGCAATTTTCTTACGCGCTTTACGGCAGTTGCCATGTGAATCAACGCGGTTTTGCGTGTTTACTGTGTGTCGCGGTGGTCGCCATCTTTATTTTCGCGTTGCGTTTTGTCGTCTTCATCGATCGTCGCTTTACCCCAAAATTTCCCTCAAAAACTAGAACCCTGCCCTTTATCTACGGCATACCTGTTGGTTTGTAATGTCGCTGACTAGTTTGGCAATTCCAATAACCTAAAAGTAAATTTTTTTTCCTATATAGCATGTATAAATAGGGAACAGGGCCCTACACTTAACACACGTTAATACTACTACTAGTACTAGTGCCGACTAGCTAGTACTAGGCCTAAGTACTAACTTGTTAGTACTACACAATCGCCATCATGATGAAGTTGATGAACTTGTCCTTGAACAAAAACAACCGAGTTGTATCCCAAAATTACTTACACTGAAATTTCGCTTTGCCTGGCTCAGCTCCGCTGGCCCCAAGTTGTCCCATCTCCGTCAGAATCATTTATGTTGGCACACGTAAGGTGAAAATAAAAGCGAGATGCCGCACAACGGCCGTACTATTCTACCACACCCCACTGTTCTTTTTCGTTTCCAAGATGGCGATTCGCTGAAAGTTTTTCACACTGACGTCTCACACCAAGATTAAAAGCCCTGAAAATATAGCAATAACAACGGACGGGTGCTCTGATATTTCTGCCAACCTGATAATATTCTAAGCAAGCAATTTAATTCATTCGCCAAAATATCCAAACATTTCCCAGTAACAACATTAACTGTTCGTTCGGCCACCTCCCTTCAAGCGTAACTCAGTCGGCTAACACTTCTCTTTTACGCAAAAATTAAGTACAATAATCGGTCACTGCTCGATACATTATAATCCACAGATACCGAATAGGCCTTATTGTATTTTATACAACAATTAATGCCGAGTTCTAGTCAAGATATTCCACGCTTAATCTTGCAAAATCTCATAATATTAATTGCTAATTCTTAAAGTGATATGTTCGCCCCAATTAAATCAAGCAAGGTTTAATACAAAAATAATTACATTTAGAGTGAAACTTACAGGAATTGGAAGACTCCTGGCCTATATGCTGTAATCTCAGCTTCACAAGTTATGTTGTCTCCAGCAAAATCACAAGACTCAATTTTCTGATGAGCTCTCATTAGCTCTGCCTTAGGCCGGCTATGCCCTCTCCTTTGGCTTATATTCATAATAACCACGTTGGTCATCGAGTCTGGCCACTGCCCTCTACTCGGAATTTCTCTCAGCAAGTCCTTGCTCTCACATTTGCCTATGCTTTTTACCCCACAGTAAGATTATTCATATGCATAATTTAAAATGGTTCGGTTTTATTCTGTCCACTCAGGCTCCTCTGTGCCTATTCAAAATTCACCTTTAGTATCGTACTATACGTATATTGGCCAATGAAAAACTAGGTGTGGCTAACGTCACAGGCTCAACAAAACACGGTCCGGTCAGCCCACCTATCCCATGAATCTTGGGTGCGAGAGCCTCTATAAAAATAAATTATGTTACTCTCCACCTAATACGTATTCCAACTACTAGATTCAGGCCACATAAAATTAAATCTTGTTTCTACAACCAAGAAGAGTAAATTCGTTTTTATTAAAATAAAGTCACTCTGTGACACATGGTGGGAAAACATGGCGCCGCAAGATCGTGCCCATGGTAACGAGGTTGCATCAGCCCCACTTCGGAAGGCTAGATGACAACCTCGTTCCCATGGTGTCGAGCAGCGCCCTCACCGACACCACAGCTGCTCTCTCACCCTGGTATGGGATCATTTAAATGTGCAAGATTTTTGAACACGCATGCAAATTAGGCTCCCTATGAGCATTGTATTCTGGGCACGTAGTAGTCCGATGGCAATTCTTAAACTTCACATCTTCGTCGAATTCACAGCATAGGCTCTTTGGTACTAGATTGATTAGCTCGATTGTAAAATCGTGAAAAAGGCGGCAAACTACGTGCAGTTCATGGGTTATCAGAATGGTTGACATGGTTGAGCATCAACGAAGCGTCATTTATCTCAAAATGAAAAGGACAAAAAAACAAAGTTACATACCCTTGTACGTGGCGCACACTCGAGGCAAATTACTAGTAGGCTTCGGACTTCCTCTTGTCAGTTTTGATAAAACCTAAAAAAGGGACAGGCTTTCGCCGGGGCAACAGGCCTCGGACTGCGGCATGGCGGGCGGCGTTTGCCGTTGGCACACGCAGGACCAAAAACCCGCCGTTTCGTTCGCAGCTGGAGCACTCTGACCAGGAGATCTGAGGAATCATTTGCTACAACCACTGCTACTACATGCACGCCAGTTTAGCGATGTTGACCCCGTGCATCCTCCACCGTTTTATAGACCTTCGTTCCACAACTTGACTTCGGCATTGTTAAGAATTTGTAGAGTAATCTAAGTTATTTAAAGTTTGTAAATGCAAAGTAGGATTAAGTAAAGGCTAACAGCCCGCGTTCTTCTTACGCCCCCGTCGCTTTTGTTGCAGCGAACTTTGGTTCTGTTCTCAAGAATTCGTTCTAGTTCCTAGTTCCATTGGTGGCCATTGGATTGGAAACTGGAATTCCCGACAGACTTTAAAAGGTGTTGAAAATTAGCCCTTCGGGGAATTCTGAGCTTCAGTTTGCCGGGGTGGGGGCGATCTCCCAGATTGCCGAGTGCTGCCACTTGCCTGTGTCTTGGCCGTGTCTTGGCGGTGTCTTACCCGTGGCCGGCTTTTGATGAGACGGACCGATTCCATCTAGCTGCCGAACTGACCGCCGTCTTCGCCCTTCGCCAGTTGGGCCAGCATCTTGATGCCACCCCCGGCAAACTCAATACCAGGATTCCGCCTAAATTGGAGGTACCTCCCCTCATTTAATTTGAATGGCCAATTCCATATGATTGTGTTTTTTTCGTGACACTTGCTTGTTAAATGAGTTTCCATTTGCTTAATTATACTTGTTTATATGTGTGTGCTTTTGTGAATTGTGAAATAATTAAAATAATCCTAATTTCGTTCTCGTTAAAACTCCTTGATTCCGATCCTAATTCATTTTAGTGTTCCTTTCCCATACTTTTGGTTTTGTCTGTTATGTTGTCTGTTTAAATGACCTGACTTCGTAACAGCATTTTGTGTCACTTCGTTTGAAAGCTACGGTAAAAGCAATTGCGGAAAACTCTTTTTTGTCCACTGACTCTCCAGATGTGCGTCCCACGTTTGTCGCTTTTGGAACATAATTTAACTTCAAGATGCAAGTATCAGATTTGACGGGTGTATTTTTTGAGGAGCTGGGCGTCACTATTGCAGAAATTTCAGAGAATATATACTACTACTATACTACAGAAAAGTCACTAACGTTAAAAAATACAAACAAAAGTTTCACTTTTGGCGCGGCAAACTTTCATCAAGAAATACAGTGGAATCACCAACTGTACGGTTTTAATTTCTCTATATGCTAATAAGCTAATGCTGTATTTTCACTATCCAATCAGGGCATGAGTAAGGAGTTCCCATCCCAGGGCTTACTATTGGAAACGAGGTTGAAAATGAAGTAAGCCATGGGAACGAGGTTGAGCTAGTCTTGGTTCAAGACCTTCGCATTGCTTTTAGCCGAAATAAATTAATTCATAATACAGAGGGCGCTGTGGTTGGTTGGTGTGTTTTTTCCGAAATGGATTAATTCAGAATACAGAGGGCGCTGTGGTAGGTTTGTTTCTGACTTGAGCGAAGTATAGCGGTTGCAACCTCGTTCCCAGTTTTCCTTGTGGTGTTTCCGTAGGCTACGTGGCGCACACTCGATCGAGAGACAAATTAGGCTTCGGAATTCCTTTTAGTTTTGATAAACCCTATAGTAGAACAGGCTTTCGGGGCCAGCAAGCGCAAGCAACGGGCCTTGGACTGCGGCATGGTGGGCGGCGTTGCCGTTGGTATTGACAGGATGGCCAAAAACCCGCCGTTTCGCAGCTGGAGCACTCCCACCAGGAGATCTTAGGAATTAAATCGTTCCGCAACTTCGGCATATTGTGTCACTCAGTGTGAAAGCTACAGTGAAAGCATTTTTTTTTGTCCACTGACTCTCCAGATGTGCTGCGTCCCACGATTGTCGCTTTTGGAACACAAGATGCAAGTATCAGATTTGACGGGTGTATTTTTTGAGGGGCTGGGCCAACAAAAGTTTCACTTTTGGCGCGCCGACAAACTTTCATCAAGAAATACATTGGAATCACCAACTGCACGGTTTTAATTTGGATGTTAAGCGGTTCGTGAGTGATCCGCGGGTGACGTCGCGTTTGCGTGATCGCGGAATAAACAACAGGAAGGTCTTGGAACCAAGACTAAGCCCAAGCTCGTCATCGTCATTTCGTATGAGGCTTCAAAATGGCAGCCGCAAAAACGTAGCCCAAGCCTCATCGATCCTCCTCGACCGCGTGTGCGTTCCTTCACTAAGATCGCGCAAGGCATGGTGGGAAAACATGGCGCCGCAAGATCGTACCCATGGTAACGAGGTTGCCCAAGCCTAGCCTCAAGCTTCGTTTGGTAAACGCCATAGATATAAACTCTATGGGCCGGCCATACTACGAAGTAGTCTTGGTTCAAGACGTTGTTACGTATATACGCGATAACCGGCCGCCGCGAGAGGGCGTTATCACGACAAACTATTAATAGCCTCGAACCGCCAGCAACAACGTCTTGGGAATCTTGCTTAGCCTAATGATTGCAGCGCGCATTATGAATACATAAATAAATGCATTATGCATAGATCTAACCCCCTGACTACTACCGCCCGAGTGTTATACGTATGAAGATAAAGGTACAGCAGGTCCGTGCTATTTAGATTGTTTTGTAGGGCCGAGGGGAATGAACTAAAAAGTTCCGGAATGATGGAAATATAATAAACAGAAAATCTTAACGGGGCTGAATATTATATTATAATGGTGCTGAGGATCAGATCTTGTTAGGTGATTTGATTTAGATATAAAACTAAAAAGGACGTGATGATGATAATAATAAAACAAATAGCTCACGAGGCCCTAGTCTTTACGGCCGGGGAAAACGGAGATTGTCTGGTGATTCGATTGTCACACAGTTCACGAAGATACTGAGACGCACTCTAGATCTCCTGCGGGTTTTCTCCACTGGTGAAACTCGACAAAAAATCAGGCTCATGTTTGCTTTGAGGCTGGACACGAATCGCCGTCGATAAACCCCAGCGATTCCCCTACCATGCCTACCTCCGAGTCGACTTCAATTCATTCAACGGACGACTTGTCTCAACGGAAGACTTAGTGTCTTCCCATTTGACGCAAAGACGGTCAAGTTCAATTCAATTTTCAATTCAATTCATTTATTCTCGTCATGTAGAACATAAAACTCGGCTTCTCGTTCTGCATTAAAAACTTCACATAAAACCCTAAAACATTTATTTATCAATAGACATAAAAATCACATAAAATAAGGAACTGTCGAGAGTGGCTATACATAAAATACAAATATATATATCACCATAAAATAAACAGCTTTACCTAATTATTTAATTTAAATTAAATAATAAATAAATATAATACCTACAAAATACAAATTAAGTGACATACATGTGAAAAGGAACAATGGCAAGCCAGGGGAGGGTACAAGCGGGGCGAAAGGGAACAGGGAACAGGGTGCGAGATTTAAAAACAGGGAATAAAAAATATATATATATAAACAAATTAAACTGATGAGAGGTACGATAAAAGTCCAATATAATTATCTAATATAAGTCTGATTAAAATGGCACTAGGTAAATGGCACTAGGTAAAAAGGAATGATTGTGTCTCATAGTATGAGAGTTCAATTGACGGATTCGACCCGACCTATTTAATACTATGAGAGAATGGAGTGGGTGAGTATCATCCTGCATAATGGTTCTGAGTTTAGAGTCCAGAGCATTGTGGCACACGAATTCAATGTCCAGAACACCAACACCAATGACCCTGCTGGCAATTTTAGTAATCCTTTTTAACTTGTTCGAATTCATAACAGTTAAACCATTAAACCAGGCGATACAACAAAAAGACACGACAGACTGTATGACGCTCTGATAAAAAAGCAACATAATATCACGATCTACATGAAATAATTTCAATTTCCTTAGGAAAAACAGCCGTTGATTGGCCTTGGCACATAGCCTATGAGTATTCACATTCCAATTCAATTTACGATCAATATAGGGCCTACGTCCCAAGATACTTATACTCTGTCACAATTTGGATTTCATCCCCACCTATAACAACAGGTTTGATAACATTTCGATTTTTCCTAAAATAAAAAAAAATTTCTTTGGTTTTCTGCGTGTTCAATGTTAAGAAGTTATCTTTACACCAATTACAGAATTTAAGAATATTGTTCCTGTATCCAGTCTCATTGTCATGACTGATCAACCCTGTCAGTGAGGTGTTATCTGCATATTTTATCATAGAACACATAGGGTCTTCATTTCTGAGGTCACCAGTGTAAAGAGTAAAAAGCACTGGGGACAAAACACACCCCTGCGGAGCCCCTGTATTAGTGTAGACAACATCGGACAGGGATTTCACTAAACGCACCCTCTGGGTTCTATTTGTCAAAAAATCATCGATCCACATAATCAAACAGGGGTTCACATCCATCCCTCTCAGCTTGCCAGTCAGAACATGGGGTTGAATCAAATTAAAGGCTGAAGAAAAATCCACAAACAATGTTCTAACATACGTTCTAGGTTGATCAAGATGGCTATAGACGCTATGTAGCAGTGTAATGATAGCGTCTTCGACACTACGTTTAGCTCTATTTTATGCAAACTGTAAGGGATCAATGCAGGCACCTGTTTGACTAACAAGAATATCCTTGACAATACGTTCAAAACACTTCATTACTATAGAAGTAAGTGCTACAGGTCTATAATCATTGAGTACAGATGGTTTAGGTTTTTTTGGCACTGGAACCAAGATTGCTGATTTCCACAATTTAGGAATATTAAAGGTATCCAGAGACCGCTGGAAAAGGTCACAAACGGATGAAAGTTCTTTATAACATACAGTTTTTAAGAACTCTGCCAGAGAGTCCATCTGGTCCTACAGATTTACAAACTTTTACTCGTTTCAGAGTATTTTTAACTTCAGTAACATCCAGTTATATAAAGTCATTACTACAGACCTGACTCTCAAGGGTCTTACGACTTTCTTCATGAAGGGCTTTAAAGTCCATTCTATCAAACCGAGCATAAAAGTCACTTAAATCTTTAAGGAATGATTTTACGTCGCAGGGTGGTGCTACAGATGGATTCTTCTTCCCCGACCCTGTAATAGTTCTCATACCCGGTACCTGCCATGCATCCTTCGGGTTTCCCTTGCGGAACTTGTCTTCTACCCTCTTGCCGTACTTCTTCTTACTTGAATAAATCGCTTGAGAAAGTTCATTTTGGATCCTCCGTCTATCTGAGGAATTGCCGTTCTTACAAGTCTGTTGTTTTTCCCTCAAGAGGTTCCGAATCTCGTTGTTCACCCAAGGTTTACTATTCGGGAATGTTTTTACTTCTTTGGCGGGTACCAGCATATCTTCACAAAACTTGATGTAATCTGTGACGACATCAGCAGCAGCATCAAGTGTGTTTGACTGAGTAAAAATGTTCCAATCCGTGCAATCAAAACATGCACGAAGAGCCTGCACACTGTCGTCAGTCCATTTCTTGATGCGAGTCACCCTTGGTTTCTCGCGTTTCAGTTTCTGTTTATATTCGGGTACTAGATGCACCACACAATGATCAGAAGAGCCCAAGCCCGCTTTTCCATAAGCTCTGTAGCCATGTTTTACATTCCCATAACACTTGTCCAATGTCCGATCACCTCTGGTAGAGATATTGACATATTGGTAATAATGAGGTAATACAGTATCCAGTTTGCAGCTGTTGAAATCTCCGAGAATCAGGTTAACAGAATCGGGTGACCGTGATTCAAGTTGCTGAACTATCTCGTGGATCTTAGCTGCTGCAATATCAGTATTTGCTGAAGGCGGGATATAAACCATGGTAATGAATATTTGTGTAAATTCCCTTGGCAGGTAAAATGGTCGCATGCTGACAGTAAGCAGCTCAATATCTGGCGAGCAGAATCGGTTTTTTACAGTTTGGTTATTACACCAACGCTTGTTGACGCAAATACAGACTCCACCGCCGGCCGATTTTCCGGACTGCGCTGTTCTGTCCATTCTTTCACAAATCCATCGATGTCAGTATAGTATTGCTAGTATCAGTGTCTTTGTACCATGTTTCACTGAAACACATTAAGCAGCTCTCACGATATTCGTGGCGGTATTTTGTGCAGGCTTGCAATTCATCCAGTTTATTCCTTAAAGATCGACAGTTACCTGTGATAATTGAAGGTAGAGGTGGGTTACGTTTCCGCCGTCGAAGTCGTACATGCACGTAAGCCTCCTTTTTTCCCCGCTTGCGACCTTTCATACAGCCGGTACAGTCTTCAGGTATTTCGAAATTTTGTGGTGTAATGACCTGTGGCCTCAGCTTTAACAAAGCATCCCGGCTGTACACAATGGACAATGGCCGCATACTAGATTGACTGGCAGTCCCGTCCCATGGTTTTGTAAAAACATCACGAAATAGACCACAAATAAAAATCACGACGACAAATGTCCACACTAAAAGTGAGTTAGAAGCCATACCACAACGTTGGTGACATCAGACACACCAGAATGTAACATAAAAACAGCAACAAATCGTAAAACTTAACAGACAATTTTGCAGAGACGAGTGGTCGCCACGTCGCCCGGTTCCGCCCGCCACCTTCCCCGTCGTATCTCCCTCGCTTCGATCGTCACAGTTGCAAGACGTCGCATGCGAACACGAGCGGTGAACACTCAGCCGCTAGCGCATAGCCGGCCGGCTGCCTGCAATTAATGCAAAGCAGAGCTAGCAGCTTCGATCGCGAACTTACCAGCGCCCCTTCGGCCAGTAGTATACATGTAGATAGCTACCAGACTATTGTGCAACTTCATGGCAGCTCTTTTTCGTATGTGCGTGTGCGTGAAGATATTTTCCTCATTTTCATACAGAATTGACGCATGCGCACTAGTTTCCCCCATTTTTCGGGGGGAGATTTTACAAGATTCCCAAGACGTTGTTACTGGCGGTTCGTGGCTATTAATAGTTTGTCGTGATAACGCCCCCTCGCGGCGGCCGGTTATCGCGTATATACGTAACAACGTCTTGAACCAAGACTAACTACGAAGCAGAATTAAAGTCAAAAAGATTGGAACATATTATTTTGTTAACGGAATGTTTTTTGAAAATCGCCGTTTTCAAGAATGTCGGGATATATGAATTTTTCATAATTCACGTGCCGCACACTTTTAAGTTATTGGACTTAGCAAACTAGATTGCGACATAAAAACCAACAGGGAGGTATGTCGTAGATAGAGTGGAGAGTTTTAAATTTGTTTGGGGGGTGGGAAATTTTGAGGTCTTCCTCCATGCGACAACGAAGATGACAAAACGCAACACGACAATAAAGATGGCGAAGACCGCACTGATTCGCTAGACACCAACCGCAAAACACGTAAGAAAATTGCATTTCCTACCGTAGGAAACTGTTCAGAATTACAAAAAATAATGTCATTAGAATTGAGAGGAGTATACTTTAGGTTGATAAATTCATTTTGGAATGATAAAAACAACCTTGACTCGAAATTGATCAAATATAAAGAGGGATCCGTAACTACACAATCGCCGACTCGATGGATCGAGTGTTAGGTGACATCAACAGGATAGGAGAGGGCGTTTGAGCGTTCTATTATAGCCCAGCTCGCGCGTCCCACCCGTCGTCTGCGCTGCATGCTGAGTCGATAAGTATGAAAGGCCGTTCATGTCATTGAAGCGCCCTCCCTATTAGTCAAGAGAAGTGGTTGCGCGCTGCTCAATAACCAATCATAAGTCAAGAAAAGGAAGTTGCGCGTAACCCGATGACGTAACCAACTAGACTGTTAGTTCTATCGATGCAATCGCAAGCGCACATGTAGTATACAAGACAAGACAAGACAAGATGGCTACTGTTCACGGAGTACAAGACGATCTTGCACAGTTTCTAAACACATTTAAGACAAGATTTAGAAATATCGTTCGTATTGTCACTACAGGAGATGTCAGCCAGACACGTGTTGTTCATGCAATACAAAGGTACGGTAGGCATGCAACTTGCATTTGCAAGGTGCATAATTATGATGCACGACCCCCATCATTTTTTTGGTAATCGTTTATACCTTTAGTCTATTATTAATAATTAATAGGCATGGAGGTATTATAAAATAACTCCATGCTTTAGGACACCTCTATTTTTTTGGACGAGTTCCGTTCAAAACTTACTTTTGCAGATGACTTTACAGTACCAAAGTGACTTTTGCAGGCTAAAGCAGTCTTATCTTCTTCAGATTAACTCGTGTTAGGCTAGTCCGAGTAACTTGGACCCTTTATCGCCTTTTTTAACATTTGGACATGATCTGGCGATAGTAGGGTCCAAGTCGACATTTAGAGAAGAGGGGCGGGGTTGGAATAATGTGATACAGAGTTGCAAAACGTTTTATATTAAAAATGATTGTTTGAAAAGCAAAAAGGTCATTTTAATACAGATTTATGTGTTGCATTATAAAGTGGTTTCTTGTCGGTAAAAGTCTTTGCATATAATTTTCACAGTTAGAGGCATTGGAAAACAATCTTACTGATTGCGAAAGGATAAACAGTTATTCCTCTTGTATATAATTATTATATTGCAGTTTTTTTTTTAAATAGTGTCTGCAAACTGAAACCTGTCCGATTTTGGAACATTAAAATGGGTGTTATGTTGAAACTTTGCGTGTTGTAGTACCCTTTCTTAATGTCAGTTTTGTTTGGGGGCTGTGCGAAGTATTTTCTATTTCTAAAGGAATCAAGGATATGCTACCGGTACCATAGGTCTATTTTGTCTTGGTTAGAGGAAAACAGTAATGGAGACGAGAGAACTTTGCTTTTTAAGAAAAAAGTTGTATTAATTTTTTTTTTTTTAAACCAATGTTGGAACTTTACAGAACTTTGCATTATAATAAAAAGCATTTGGTTTTCCGAAAATGCAGACAATTATTATGGGACGCTTTTCGGACCTTTGCTTCATAAAAAAAGTCTAGTTTCTATTGAATTGTTAATCAAATTATTGACACTTGTTGTCAATGTCCTTTCATGTAGGCCTACATGGCTAAAAGCGCCATTAACACTATCGGGTGCGTGGAGTAAGGCCTACCATTCCTTTTAAAGCAGGGAGAGGCTGTTTCCTGTACTCTTACTCTTTGTGTAATTTGATGTCTGCAAATTCAGATGAATAGCCGAAATAAAAATCAAAGTCTCTACCAATTTGTGCTTTATATGAATTACTTATCAATTTGTGGAAAACAGATAGCATAAATGAATAATTCTGAACTGATTTATTTATAACTTCCAAAACAAGGAAAGCAACAAAAAAACATTCTGGCCACTGGCCAGCAAGGCCAATTGCCGATGACCTTGCCAGCATATGTTGGGTTTAGCGATTAGGCCTGATGGGCAGATCTTGTCTCGAGACCCAAGGCCAGATCCTCCCGTGGATATCTTCCAGTTGTGATCACACAAGTCCCATCAAATACAAGAGTAGTCCATCAAAACATTTATTTGATGATGTGATACACAGAAAGATGGAAAATGGCAAGACAACAACAAAAGGAAAGCTGTTTTACAAAGAGCAAGTAAGTTCAGAATCACGGCGAACATCGTTTTTTTGTCAGACAAATTAGAACTAGAAGTGCAAGCTATAAGGTAAGAAATTCGTTTGTCTGGGATGTTAAAAAAAATAAAACTAGCATCCTCAATGATAAGAGGATAAATCATTTGGAAGCAACAGAACTACATTACTAGACGTAGCCTATAGGCTACCCCAATTTTTGCTATCGTCTGACTACAGCATAATACTTTTAATAGTTCTGGAAAATGACGCCTTACAAAAACCCATGCGCCCATCAAAAGAGTGTTGCCAAATGGTGATGAGAAAAGCCTGCGTTGAAAGGAATGTAGACCTAGTACTAGTATAGGCCCCTGGCTTCGAAATCATCTTGACAAAATGAGGGGGAAAAAACGATCGATTGTTACCGTACCACCACCTCAAGCACAGGGCCGACTAGTTAAGTTGCGCACATGGTGCGGCGTATACGTACGACTGATTTTTGTATCTGTATAGGTTGAGCGCCCGGTTGAACGTTTTGTTTCAGAGTTATGTATTTCTTTTTTTCTCTCGTCTAAGTCATCTTGCTGTTTTCCTTTTCTTATTGTGATTCTTCTTCCAAAACCTTGTGTCTATCTTCGTCAAAGTCCGTCTGGGATGCCATTTTCAGCGGTCAAAGAGTGCATTTTTTACAGGCCGCGGGTATCCCTCTGTTTTCATATTTCCCGCGCATAGTGTATGAAGCTATTCGTCACGCAGTCGCTGCAGTCGCACACCTGAAATGACGCTATATTTCTGTAACACAAATAAAGTCTTCTTTAAAATTAATAATTTGTCAGAAAAAGGTAGTTCTAAGTTTTAAAATGTATTTTCGAATTCCAGGTGTTATAGTGTAATACCAGTAACTGAAATCATCGGAAAAGGATAGAGCCTAATGATCACGCTTTTTTAACAAAATGGCGTCATACCGCTGAGACTTCGGAGTTGCAAAAAGTAAACGAACATTTCTTCAAAATGCATGGGCGAGTTTTGAATTTACGCGGATGGAAATGTAGGTAAAGGATTGTAAATTAATACTATGCAATCAAAACGTACACTTTTTGCATACATTTTTCACTTTTTGCGTTCAAAGTTTAAATTGTCGAATACGACAACGATAATCGTTAAAATTCGACAATGGTTGTTAAAAACGACAACGTTGTCGAATTCGTACTTTTCCCGGACTGATATGGAATAACGAATGCATGGAGGAAGAAAACACCTCCATGCGTTAAATGCAAGCAAGCAATGACTGCGAACTTGTTTTTTGCAATTTTGTAGGCAATTGCATAATACTATATTTTTTTTTTTACTAAATAACGTAAGGTGAATCAATTCTTTCCAAAATACAAATACCTCTTGACAGCCTAATAATATACATGTAGCTGATGTGCAAGTGCAACCATGAAGTCATCGACGTCATGTACCCAGATGAGAAACGTGACAACATTTTGTGACAGAGACGTGTCTGAAATCGCCTGCATAGAACACGTACAGTCGAGTCATGAGTAGTACGTACATGTATTGTATGTGTACATCATATCATAGAGCTCAGTTCTTTATCCAACTCTGGTGTACTATAGTACAAATCGCAATGCACCATGGGCCCCATAATGCATTGGTTCTAATTACGCGCAACTTCCTTTTCTTGACTTATGATTGGTTATTGAGCAGCGCGCAACCACTTCTCTTGACTAATAGGGAGGGCGCTTCAATGACATGAACGGCGCCTCATAGATAAGCTACTCGATCGAACGCACCCTTCTTGTGGCCTTGGTGTGCGTGTGTAGAGGGCGCCCTACACCATTAACAAGTTCGCTCGGTGACTGGCGGTGCTAGCTGCATGCACACGTGATGATATGCAGCATGCATGTAGCGAGCTGTCGGACACGAGTTTCATACATGTCACGTACAATGAATTAATGAAAGTTGTGTTCATGTTCTCAGTTTTCAGCATGTCATAATTTCTACTCGATAATCATAATGGCAGTCGATGAAGAGGTGTCTGTATCTTGGAGTGTGGAGATGGAAGTGAATTTGTTTCATGCAATGAGGGGGCACAAACCAGTTGGTAAATAAGCAGTAACGTAAAGCCACTGTGATATACAAATCTGGATTGCGCTTTGGCCGTTTAGACGGCCGTCCGCCACCTTACCACTCCATTCATAGCCGTATCCCCAAACGTATTAAACGCGACTCACATGGGAAAGATTTTACTTTAATAATAATAGGCCTACCCCCCACCAAAATCGGTCAAGAACAGCAAAATCTTGGAAAATAACCAACCCTCCTTGATAACAACTGTCTAAACATGTGGCACAACCTGTTATTTCAAGATTTATTTCAGCAAAATCTGTAAAAAATTAGGAAGAAATTAACATCTATGTCAGTATGTGCACACGTTGGAGATACTCCATGGTTGGAGTGACTATATAGTATGGTGCCAACTGCCAAGAACTTCTAACACAGAAAACACAAACTTTCTTCCCCTATATTGCACTAAAATGTCCCAACAAAATTCTCAAAATTAAAGGTTGTGCCAAGTCAGTGTTTATAGAATTATAAACACAAATGGATGGTTATTTTCCAAGATTTTGCTGTTCTTGGCCGATTTTGGTGGGGGGTATTAAAGTAAAATCTTTCCAATATAAACCAATCAGCGTTGGAAATGGGGAATGGAAATATGGCGGCTGCTGGCGACATCTGTGCGTAAAGCGCGCAGCGGCCAATGCGCAATCCAGATTTTTATACATGGAGATCAGTGCGTCAAGCCCGGTTCATTTCATGCGAATGCATACGCGTATGCGAAGCGACAATGAAACTTCAATTGTTGACTTCATGAAATTCTTGACCGTTGAGGCAACTCGACCGTTGAGGCAACTCGACCGTTGAGGCAACTCGACCGTTGAGGCAACTCGACCGTTGAGGCAACTCGACCGTTGAGGCAACTCGACCGTTGAGGCAACTCGACCGTTGAGGCAACTCGGAAAAGATTTCACTTTAATACCCCCACCAAAATCAGTCAGGAAGAGCAAATCTTGAAAAATAACTATCCATCTCTGTTCAGAATTGTATAAACAATTTGGCACAGCCACAACCTTTTAGTTTGAGAATTTTGTTGGGATATTTTCGTGAAATATAAGGGAAGAAAGTTTGTTTTCTGTGTTAGATGTTCTTGGCACAGTGTATGGTCACTTAAAGTGTTCACATACATGTTGATTTCCGTCTCATTGTTTTACAGATTTTGTTGACGTGAATCTTGAAATAACAGGTTGTGCCACATGTTTAGACAGTTGTTATCAAGGAGGGTTGGTTATTTTCCAAGGTTTTGCTGTTCTTGATCCATTTTGATGGGGGTATTAAAGTAAAATCTTTCCAATTGTATATAATGTAGCTAGCGGAACACTAGCTTGAAAATTCCAGCTCTAGGCTCATGACATGGGAGATTCGCCGTTTAGAGCTGGAAACACTCGTATTGGGTTTTCAGCGGTGTCTTGTTTTTTTTGCTGATATGATCCGATATCTTCCGTTTCCTATAATATCAACCAAACACTCACCTTACCGGCAGAGTAGTAATTCATGCAGCTTGTGATCCCCTTAGGCAACATAAAACAAATTAATTGTTTCTCATCAGAACTCATGTGGCGAAAAGGTCCGTCCGGGCAATTTATATTTTATATTTTATAGAATAAAAATGTCCATATACCCAAGAAAATATGTACGTCAGGACCTTTTGTATTATATTGGTTCATGGCATGGAAGTATTTTATGCAAAGATAATATCTCCATGGTCTCGATATACTAGTAGGCATGCTACACATCAGCTAGAACACAAATATTTTACATATTTTTTAAGAAACTGAATTTATTTTATAAAAGGATTTTGAAAAATAAAACAATTACAAGACGATATGAATGCACATGACATACAGCTGACCTCAAAAGAGGAACGCTTTGAAGTGCACCTACAGATCAGAGGCTGCCCTGGTCTAGTTCTGATGTTCAAAGAACAATATCACTGATTCTTTGAAACCAGTATCCGACTATGCAACTTCAAAGCGCTGGTTTCGCTCGTGCCCAGCCTCGACTCCATAGGCGCGTGTGATCGCGTGTGATCGCGCGTGATCGCGCAAGGCATGGTAACGAGGTTGGCTTGTGCCCACAACGCCGCCCATACTATACTGGGCACTGGTAAGCGCTGATGCACTTTCAGCTCTGATTGGATAGATTTGTTGTGACTTATGAACGTGGGTTATCACTTCCGTCGCTTAGCTGCGAGGCATGCAATTCAAAATGTCATTGTACGCTACCCAGAATGCGGTGCGTTTTCCTTCACAGAAATTCTGTGAAGCTCATCAGCATTTTCCAGTTCCCAGTACTAGTATGGGCGTTGGGCACGAGCGAAAGCGCTGGTTGACAGAAATTTCGTTGCGACATGGCATTCTTTTTCCAAATTACAGATTGATTTCGTTGATTACAGGTAAGACTTTAAAACGGATATTTATTTTCCCACTATTTCGAGCACCCCTATTTTCGAATGGAAGAGGCACACAGACGATC
This sequence comes from Hippasteria phrygiana, assembly GCA_037893225.1. Lineage (NCBI taxonomy): Eukaryota > Metazoa > Echinodermata > Asteroidea > Valvatida > Goniasteridae > Hippasteria > Hippasteria phrygiana. The sequence continues at coordinate 496,439 of JAZGUH010000028.1, read as the reverse complement.
GTTCGCACTCGACAAATTAGCTCCTGTCCGATCCGTCGCGCGCCTTTTGCCTGATACCAGCCTAGATTTATTGATTTTCCTGGCTTCTACCACATGGCCACTAACTTTACTATAATTACATATACAGTAGAGTTCACACGGCCCCGGGCTTTTGGGTCAGGTTGTCGGTGTTTATAAAAACCTCTCCAACATGAGTTGACCTGGCATTGTTTACAACAGCATGTTTTATAGCGTATATATATATATATATATATAAACAAAAAATTGTGCTCGGAATTTCTGGGCGTCCGGTACATTTATATTTTAACTTTTATAATTATAAAATATATAAAAATATCCACCCGGCACGAAAAATCCGCCCGGCTGCTGATGAGAAACAAGTTATTTATTTTAGGTTAAACATGAAAAAAAGTAAATTTTTCGTGCAACTTCGGTGCATGCACAAACCAGCTGTGTACAAAGTAATGGAGCGGATTTTTAAACATGAACGATGTTTTCCGATCGATTATCGGCCAGCGGCACTGCGCGCGCATCGGGGCTCGATATCCAACGGCTGTTTGCTGAAATACTGACAGCGATCAGCAAACAGCCGTGGTATATCGAGCCCCGAGGCGCGCGCAGTGCCGCTGGCCGATAATCGATCGGAAAACATAGTTCATGTTCAAAAATCCGCTCCATTACTTTGTACACAGCTGGTTTGTGCATGCACCGAAGTTGCACGAAAAATTCACTTTTTTGGGTTTAACTTGAGCATATTCTCATTTTGAGGGGATCACAAGCTGCATGAATTACTACATGTACTCTGCCGGTAAGGTGAGTGTTTGGTTGATATATTCAGGGAAACGGAAGATATCGGATAATATCGGCAAAAAAAGCAACACACTGCTGAAAACCCAATACGAGTGTTTCCAGAAACGGCGAATCTCCCATGTCATGAGCCTAGAGCAAGAATTTTCAAGCTAGCGGAACGCGTGGTATTTTCAACATGGGTTGTCCGTCGTTGTTTGGGTATTTGCGTGTGTGTGCATGGCGGGTTAAAGTTGCAAAATGTGTGGCATTACCGTGCGCGTGGACCTGGTCAGATGTACGGTGGCACGGCATGCAGCGTTATGCAAGCGTTATGCCAAATCGCTAAGACTGTCTTGGGAATTTGGCAAGTTCTGCTCGCGAAATCGCGAGTAGAACTGTGTGGCATTTGCATGCGCGTGTGACGTAGCTGCATTATCGCATGTAAATAGCCAACACTCACTAGTCTAGTTTCTGTACTCACGTCGGGTTAACGTGTACGTGTACGTATGAACGTGCAGCGCAGTACCAAGCCATTCGTTCTTTGTTGGAAAAAATGACTGACCTAGGAAAATAGTCAAATCTAGGAAAATAACCAATCCTACTTGGTAACAACTGTCTAAACATGTGACAAATTGTTGTGCCAAGATTTATCCTAGGCCTCGGCCTAAGCCCAAGAAAAATCTAAAAAAAAAGAAAAGCAGTGGTTATTCTGCCCTGAACCAGCATCAAATTCATTTGAGCTAACATGTATTTGACCAGCACGGCACTGAACATGCGCAGTGACTGTTTTGGGAGACTTTGTAGGGTCCGTTGATGCATCGATATTACTTGATTATTCGATGTTACTTTGACATCGATATCGCCGATAGCACTTTTTTAATCATATCGAAATATCAAAATTTTGATGTTGGAAAATGATATCGAAAAAAATCCTAAGTGTGTCAGATAATCGTAACAAAAATGCCCTGGCCGTTTGTGCTTTTACTTGGTTTAAAGAACATTTGCTGCAAATGAAATACACCTCCGAGGGCAAAGTGTGCTTGTGACTGGCAAAAAACGCTAATCAAAACGCGTGGCAGACACAGACTGTTCCCGTAAAAAATGAATTTTTATCCCAATGACTTTTAATACTGTGTGCATCATAACGTTTTTATATTAGCAGCTAAAGTCCTACCGTAGTTTTCTTTATGATTGCTGGTAAATCCCAAGTTATTTTCGTGAGTATTTAGTCCAAAGAGACGACATATCATTATAAATGCTGTTTTTGCACTCGGCAGCATCGCTCGTGAAAAAAAACATTGCATTGCGGACTCTGTGAATCAGTGTGAAAAACCTACAGGATAATTCACCCAATGGGAAAATTCATGACGCGCTATGTTGACCAATCAAAGTAAGTGTTATATCAATGCGGCCAGCAGGCATGTAAACCCCGAAAGAAACCAAATAGAACCTTAGCTCATTTAAGCTCCTCATATTCTCATGAAATTTTCCTAAAGATTTTGGGGTCTATGCCCTCCTTTATTACAAATGTAATTGCACGTGTATGTTTATCAAGCAATTTTCTGCCAGCGCGACGACTGTACACCCGACAGTATGCAAACTTCACCCACTATTTGCATAAATTTAAATATGCATAGCACTTCCAAAAGCGCAAATTTCCGTGATTGTACCATTAAAAGTCGCAGTAATTGTTTCGGAAATTTGTGGATTTTAATGAAAAGTTATATGAAGTAATATAAAAACCAAATCTCGGTGACATACCGTGACAAAAGATATTTTTGTACCTCGACTACAGTGAGTAGAAAGTAAAGTGTTTTGAAGACCTCAAGAACCGAAGTCTATAAGCCATTCTTGACGCCGTGTTTGAGGTCTGTCTTTATTGTCTTGAACTTTGACATGGGTATAATTGATATATCGGATATAATCGATTTTGGATTACCGATATATTGATTATTGCAAATTTGGATATCGACAGACACTGGGACTTTGAAATTGTTTACTATAATGAATTTTAGAATCCGGTGCCATTCCTTTTTTCATTGTCGTTCTGACTTCATATTCACGAGACGGGAATCAGACCAAATGCAATTTCGGACTTTACTTCCTTAAAAAAAAATCCTCGAGAGAGATGAATCAGAAAAAGAAAATACTTAATGTCTGCAATTAAATCGGTTTGATTTTTAGTAAAAGCAAATTCTTACATTTTTTAAGAGGAAAAAAACAAAAACCACACGTGGCGTTAGCGCGGCGTCGAACCCGTATAAAGGGGCATGGCACTGCTGCCGCCACTTTCGAGCACTCTCTAGCGAGGAGTGTTAACCACTCAGCCATTTGCTGACTCGACAGATGGGGCAGTTTGTTATATTAGGCAGATCACTTATGCGCAATTATTATCAGCCGACCGTGCACTCACATACACAACTTGGGCCATTTCATGACTCGCACAAAAAATAGGGTGCAGTTTAACTCGTTCCTGCAAAAATGGGGTTCTTTAAATAAGTGAATAAACTAAATTGATAAAAAAATGTAACGTTTCAAATTGATAATGATTTTACAGCGATTCACAAAGCCTTGTTTGTCATTTACGCGCAAAGCAGCACTCTTTCCGAGCCGTGAATTTAGCGCTTCGTAATGTGCTACTCCCTATGTCCGCCAAATAGCGTTCAATTCCGGCAACGTACGACCTTGGCAAGCTAATTTTAGGTTAGGGGAAAGCCGTAGCAACAAAGCTGTGACTTCGCAATTTTTCAAAATGGCTACCAGAAGCAGAAAACGACGGATCGGTAAACTTCACCAAATATTTGCTGAAATAACACGAAAATCGTAATTTCGATGCAATTTCATAAAAATAGACATTTCAAACCTTATTAACATCTGTAAGACTGGAAATGACTTGATCAGGATAATTCATTGCTCTATTCTCAAAAGTATTTACATGAGCTAGATATAATTTTTTTGCAATTGTTGGTTTCCCATTTTTGTGAAGTTGTAAAGAGATAATGGAATCAATTGGCAATCAAATTCTTTTAGTTCAGTTAAATATGATGAAAATACTAGGAGGATTCAAAACTTTTTAATGATTTTAAGGGCTTTAGCACTGCTAATCTTTAAGGTAAATATTTGCATAAGGCCAAACAAAACAAATTGTGTGTTTCCGGTAACGGTCTGAAAAAAATCCAGGTAGGTAGGTAGGAAAATAATATATTTTTTTGTCATTTTTTTTTCATTTCAGTTCTGCATGCATTTGCGTTAGTACTCATTTGCATGTTCTTTCGCAAACTCACTAAACATGTACGTGTTCTAATCTGTTGTACTCATAACTCATAAAGAAAACTGGTGAAATCAGAGTTGAACTGATTCTAAAAAAATCATAACATGGCAATACAGAAAGGGGTAAAAGGTTCAAAATCCTCCATAGATCAGTGCAATGTTTTCAATGTGAACATGGCTGTTCGATCCATTCATTTTGATACCGAAATATCGGCAAAAATATATCGCAGAGCTGCCAACCTTTTAAAACCCATTTCAGTATTCAGAAAGCAAAAAATCTGTATTTTTCATGAAATGTAAACATTACCTATTTCGTGCAGGATAGTCCACACCGCAGTAACGGCAATGGTTTAACCACTTGCTGGATGGACAGTTTGCATCCATTCAATTGGGATCGCAATGTTTTATTCAGAACAAAGAATGAACATAGTAAAATAGCATGCATGACTGATAGCCTATTTATCAGCAAAACCAATAAACTAAACAAAATAAATATTAAACTGACTTGTTTTTGCGGTCACCATATCACAAACTGCTGTGCCGTGGTACGATAAAGTATTCCATGCCGTACATACAATGGTGTGCCCGGCCAACTGGCAGCCCCCATGCACGGTGCGTTACCGTAACACGTTGGCCACACGTAGAATTACCCACACAGCCATTTATCACACACTCAACCACTGATCCACTTCCTGTCGCAATTTGTCTAAAGTTTTGATTGAAATAGATGACTCTCCTTGTTGATCCAACTGTCGGCGGGATTTTTTGGACAAATCTTGTCGAGTGTGAGGTTCCAAAATCATTTTGCAATTTGCATGTAAGCATGCGTGTTTAGCTACCGGACTCAATAAACGGGCATTCTTCACTACACGCAGGTAAAACCCGACTATGAATTTCGGTGTTGCATGATTTATTGTCCCCCAAACAATGGACTCGCTCTGCACAATACGCACGCTCAAAAGGTTTTTTCCCCACATGAGTCCATGCTTTGCTGCATGCGCATGTACTCCCCGCCAGCTGAACATCGACAAGATGTACACGATCTTTGTCTATACCAAGTGATTCAGACACTAATTCAAAAATAGCACGCACGCACGTGCGCTATATGGTGTGGAGCTTGGAGAGATATGACGGAGCGAGAAGTATATGTCGGGGTTTAGAAAACGATCAAAGCAACGACACATTTACACATGAAGTATGTATTTTTCATTCCTCTGTTTTAACACAGGTATGTTTGTTTCAAATTATGGGAGGTTTCAAGTATGGAAAATGGTTATGTTCGTTGCAAATAATTGCAAATAGTGCTCATTAAAAATGTGCAACTAGCAAAATAGCAATAAAAAGTTTGAGGTCGGCAATTGTCCCCAAAAATTCCAGGTTGGTCGGGTTACCGGAAACACACAATTTTTTCTGTTAGGCCTAAGGCATTTTCCCACTTTTTCCCCGAAAATTGCTGAAAATGCTGTGCCAAATACATGTAGATGTAGTTTTTTAGGGGGAATGGAAGGTCCGATTTCAAAAATTCTTTTTAGTCTTGTTTCTTTCAGCAAGCTCTTTAATTTGAGTCGTAATTCAATGGTACATGTATTGGTACATGTTTTAAAAATAGTGTGACCTGCCTAGTTATACATGTGTGGCAGAGCACACCAAGAAATGATCGGCTGCGCATGCCCAGAGGATTTCACGGCTGAACAGTGGGAAAAAAGGCAAGACTAATTCATGGCAAAATAAACACTTTGAAAAATCTACCATGGAGGTAGGAAAAGACTACATTGATGGTATTTTCTAAAATTCTGCCGTTTCTGACCTGACATACCGCCCCAGAATAAGTGTCTGACACCCATAGATACACACTTTTTCACATATGATATACAGCACAGTTTTTGTAACACCATTTGTGTGCAAACCTTCCACCCGTTTCTATTAAAATTGCACGTGGCTACTCGAAATATAGTTGTGGAATGAGTGGCAGACAATATTGGCTGAAGTCAGGCTGAAAAACTCAAAATAAGTGCCGCACATTATAGATCTGTCATGATCTTAAATCTGTTAACGGGATTGCCTATAGGCATCATACAAGACTGTACTGGCAGGGATATGCAAGTGTCTGCTACATTCACAAAACCCATTAAATTGATGCTTGTAAATATGTACCAAAAAAGGTGTAGTAAATTTTAAAAAAATTGAATTTTAAGTTCTGAACATTTTAAAATGTTCTGGCAATATTTAAGACCTCCAGTTGTACCACATAACATTTCAGAAAACTTTGCCCAACCAAAAAATGGATTAACATTTCTTTTTAAAAAGTGCTGAGTCATGGTGATGAGTCATCATTACGTTGTTTTGAAGGTCTTCAGTTCCTGTTTGCTTTCCTGTGGTGTTTTTCTGTTATCCTTTTGTACAGTGGGCAGTACTCTCAATCAGTTGTACCAATTTAATAATGTAACTTAATGTTTTAATTACTTTGAATCGAAGAAAACCATTCTGGAAACCAAGTGCAGCCAAAATTGTTGCATACATGTACAATGTAGTACACACTTCATAAGTAAGCACCAAAGTAATGTTTTGAGAAAAAAATTTCATCTGTGATCTCAATGCAAGTCTCTGTCTAATAAATCCAATCCATTAGTTCACTTCGTACACTGCCTGACTGGCCTCTGGTACAATTTTAACTACATGCTCCACTGACTGTGTGTGACGGGTACATTGGCACGTGGGGTTCTAAACTGTATTTGGTGAACTTCTTCATTTGATTCTTTTTTGATCAGTGCTGGCTATGTCAATGCTTCCTTCTTCCAGTCAATCATGTGATTTTGTCTAAATACACACAAATCAATAAACTTGTGTTCAATTTACATAAAGTCATGCGAAGAGATGCTTATTGACTTGTGTGTCCTTGGAAAAAGTGCAGCAAAGTCACGTAATTGTAAAGTGGCCTTATCAGGCTGCATGGAATCATAGCATGGGTACTTTAGAGGGCCATATACAAATGTAGATTAATGCTGTGAAAATTTGTCATCTTCTACCACATCTCCGCTCACATCATTATCACTGTGTCCTTTAATCTCAACATCATCAAGGTTGTCCTCTCCTTCTATCTGTCCCGTGCCAGTGCTACTTGTCGACTCTGAATCTACTGAAAAAAACTTGTGGAAGGTCTTAGTTGGGATCAACATCTGCTGTACTATGTGTACTATGCAACGATTTTGGCTGCACTTGGTTTCCAGCATGGTTTTATTCGATAAAAAGTAATTAAAATATTAATGAAATAATTACATTAATTGGTAAAACTGGTTGAGAATATTGCCCACTGTTACTTTATGTGAAAGACAAAAGAAAACAAGAGAAAACACCACAGGAATGCAAACTGGAACTGAAGACCTTCCAAACAACATAATGCTGACTCGCCATGACTCCACTTTTGAATAGAAATTCCAATCCATGTTTTTGTTGGGCAAAGCTCTTTTGATATATTTCTTTTTTCGATGTGGTACATGTAGGTCTTAAATGTATCATTTAGCCAATTCAGAACTTAAAATTCAAACTTTTTTTGAAATTCACTACACCATAATGTACATACTTTGTTCCAAATAAATTTTTTTGGTTTTGTTGTGTTGTTGTGCGGTGGGTTGATAAAGTAGTTGTTTTGATCCTTTAAAACATCTTGATTTTTTGGTGTTGTTGTGAGCAGGGCAAAATTTCATAGGATTTCTTAATGGTTAGCAGAAAAGTTGTGCTAACTATGAAGGGAGGAAAACGACAGAAAAATATTGCTAACTTACCTGTAAGTGCTAAATGTATTTCGTAGCAAAGTCATGCTGAAGCTTGCGTGGAGATTTCTTTTGTTTCATCATACATGTACTTTTAAGCAAATTATGTTTCTAATGTTCGCAACGTCTTTCCTGTGCCTAAAGCCTGGGAGGTTCTATAAGTAGAACATTGTGTGCTTAACAATTCTATGAAATTGGGCCTACATGTACAGTACATGTATGTTCATGAAAAAAGTTTCACCTGCAGTAATACCCGTATTATGTCTGACCAAGGTGTGAACAAGAATTTTCAAATGATGTGCATTCATGACAAGTTACAACAATCCATGGGCCGGAAAGTCACTTCACAGCAGATCTGGCAACACCTCAGTACCATGTACGACATGCAAGCGTTGGTAGGTTGACATCTAATCGACTCACAAAGTATTGACAGAGTGGGGTTTGGAAGTTCCGAAAGAGGGGATTTGTGATCAAAATTGAGGTAGTTAACCAAGGGAAGTGGGTAGGGGAGATGGGGGATAGTTGGAACACTGGGTAAGTTAAAACATTGAGATTTTTTCCACAGCTAGCTATGGAAAAAAATTTCAATGTTTCAACTTACCGAGTGTTAGAACTAACCCCCATCTCCTCTACCCACTTCTCCAAAATGTGGAAAAAAAAGTTATTTCAGTCGGTGACTTTCAAGGGAGGATAAGAGGACACAAGTATGTATACTGGGCCCCAGTAGCCAAACCGGTTCATTTTAATCCTCCCAATTTTAATACCAGTCCAGTCTCTACTGGAAGCCTGGCCCAGTTTGGGAGTCCATTGTGTCAAGTTCTTGAGCTGGCAAACTCCTTCTGGATGCAGATAATGGGGTGACCTTAATCCGTTAATAATCCTCCATGGGCTAACAGAGGCCTTCAGTTCGTTCAGTTTCAAAGAGTTGGCCGCTGGACAGATTTGACTGCACAGCGTTCACATTCCAGTGATCACCTACACATACACGTATTATCAGTCAGTCAATAAACTCTCCATTCTAAACACTCTGGAGGGCCAGGCAGCAGACTTGCCAAGTTCGACCACAAGTCTATTCATTAGAATGGCTTTGAAATGCCGACAAACAAGGGGACTTGTACCGGTCCAGGAGGGGATCAATACCGCCCTGGGTTCAAACCGGTTTGATACCGAGTCCGGTATACATACCAGGCGAGAATGTATTTTGGGCCTTACCCCCTCTTTATATTTCCCACCCACTTTAATGCAGATCATTTAAAGGTAATTATATACATTTTCTTTTGCTGTAATTATCAGAAATAAACGGATGTTGGAGTTAGTATCTTACAGCAAATATTATTGCAATTACCTGTTTAAAGTTTTATGTTTGTACATGTAGATGCTGGAAAAAAACAAAATGCCGTTCTTTAGTCTGGTTACCTGACCCTACTTCAAACAAATCAGCAATTTATAGACATCAGGGAATTTTCAGGTCAGACTAGTTGCCTTGCACCCATTTACGGATGTATAGCCGATTGCAGATCGGGTTTTTTTTCCCAATTATCGGGCGACCATCATTGGAAATTGATACAAAATCCCACTTTTCTTGAAAATGACTGCACACCGGGTGCCGTGATTTCACAGGATGCTTGAGACTATACTAACTGTCAAGTAAGGTCTTTCATAATTTGGTAGTTTTGTTTTTTGATGTTTGCGAATGTATATTATCTTTAAAATACATTGAAATCTTTCATGGTTTTGATCAGCAAATAGGAAATGCATGTAGATATTTTGTACAAAATTGAAAAGTGGTGGTCTAACTTCCAAGTATTAGGCAGGAGAGAAACACATGCATTTTCTGAGTCTTAGAAAATACATACATGTATCCATTGATTGGAAATCATGATTTCTAATTCCTTGCAGCATGAATCTGAGATTCTTCCGTTTCCGAATGCGCAGTCGGAGTTTACACTACCAAGTGAAGAGTATGGGGAGCTGATGACTGTCAAAAGAAAAGCAGGTGGGGCTACAAGTATCGAAGAAAGTGAGTTGAGCTAAAATATTCAAATGCCCAGTCCAGGACAATTTCATCACTTGGCTGTGGTATAAGACTGTGTATAGATGATATCAGCATCTATGGTTTCTGTCTACGTATTTGTTTGGCTGTCAGGATGTATATTGATGTCTGTTGTTCCAAGTAATATTTCATGTAACCCGGATCAAAAGTTTCCCTCCAGCATCTACATGTACACGTGTAAGTCCTCATCTGTTTGATGAGGTCAAAGATCAAGCTCACCACTTGTAACAATTCAAAACAATTGTGACCCGCTCCAGAAAAAGGTGATATAAGTCGCGCTATGCATTTACGTGTAATGGCCCTTTCAATGTTGAGGGTGAAATTTTTCGTCAAAATGTATTTTTTGTTTTTTGTCTTTATTGACATCTTAAGTATCTGAAGTTTTAGGTTTGGTGCACAGCAATGTTGATTTCAGTGAATAAAGTGAACAAATAACCTTTTTAGAGTGCATTGTTCCATTGCATTGTATAAGAACTAGCTATTTCAAAGCCTGATTTCTCTGTTGTGCAATTTGAACTCCATAGAACTAATTAATATGCAAAAACTTGATATCTCCAGAATGAAAAGGGCTTTGGAGCTCTATCATGTACCAAATGAAAGCTTACATTGCGGGCTTTCCAAACATACATAAAACTCATTTTTCATATTTTGCGACATAATATACCTTTTTCCAGAGCGGGTCACAATTTATGGAAGATTATGGAAGTTGTGTTTCAGGTACAAGTAATGTTTCTGTTTAGGAAACTGTTAGGAAAGATTGCCATAGAGGATTGAGACATTGGTATCAGTTTAAGATCAAAAGGTCAAACAGTCACTATAGTAGATTCAACCTCATATCCCCCCCCCCCCTGTACCACTTCTGTTAAGATAGGAGCTCAATATGAGGGGCAAACAAATCTCAACAAATCACCGAGTTGGAAAATCCTGCATTACTCATTGGTTACCCAGCATAGAGCAGAAGATAAGTTGATCAGGGTAATTGTGGGAGGCAAAGAAACCTTTCATGAGCATGCTTTCGCTCTGGAAATCTTCATCACTGCAGATGTATCATAGATTTTGAAACTGTAAGGAATGGCATCTTCACATCTGCTAGGGTGGGAGGAACCCATACTGCAAATACGAGTGGCAGTCGGTCGGTTTGTAGTGGACACTAGTTGATAAATGGTTGTGGTCGATGGCAATAATGATGTCAAGGAAGGAGATGGATGTGTTGCTTATGCCAGGATGTTATTGGTAAACTCAACAAATTTCAATGCTGCCTCTTTTGGTTCTGTGAGAATCCCCTCAGTGTCATCAATGTAGTGCGTGAACAGAATAGGTTTGTGCCCAGGGTATTTGGTCAGCATTTTCTCTTCAACAAAGACAACAAACGGGCACGTGTCCTATGTGGCGTATACCCATAGCGACCCCTATGGCTTGGATGTACAACCTACCTTAGACCTACATGTATACGTAGAAAATAATCAGACACATTATTACACTTCGTCAAACAATCCACAAGGGAAACTGACTAGGTAAATTTGAATACATTTTCAAAGTGAACAAAGAAACTGGCAGGAGCGGGATTCGAACCTGCGACCTCCGGGTTACCGTACCGGTGCTCTACCAACTGAGCTATCTTGCCCTATGTTGGCGGTCTCCCAAATTGTCAGTATCTTTGTTCGGGTGGGTGCTAGTCAGAAGTCATAAACCCAGAATGCCGTATAAACCCAGGGATCACACCCAATTTTACGATACAACCTGGAAAGCGACATTGTGGGGATCACTCAATGAGTGATACGACTTTTTAACTTATAATTCATCAAACAATCCACAAGGGAAACTGACTAGGTAAATTTGAATACATTTTCAAAGTGAACAAAGAAACTCATTGAGTGATCCCCACAATGTCGCTTCCCAGGTTGTATCGTAAAATTGGAGGATTTCGGCAGATTCAGGATACCTCCATATTCAGGGGTTGAATTTCAGGTAAAAATCTACTAGACAGCTGGGCTAGTAGCACAAATATTTTACGAGACTGGAAGGTACAATGTATTTCACAAGACCGATGGTCAAAATATGAACAGTGTTTTCAATGATTGTGCTGTTTCGATTTTTCCCCTTTGCCGACCTTGTTGGGGGTGGGGTTAGAAATGCTGTTTTGATTGAAACTCCCTGCCTCAAAACTAAAAATGGCCATTCCAGAAATTATGGGGCTTTTTCAGTTCACCAGATTTAGAAAAAAAATGGACTTTAGTAATAGCATTTCACGCAGTTTATGAAAAAATCACCAGACTAGTTAGGTCAAGAGTTCACTAGACCAACGCTCAAATCACTGGACTCGGTCCAGTGGTCCAGTGGATATTTCAATCCCTGATATTAAAAACTAGGGGATTTTGATGGATTGAGGATACCTCCATATTGAGCATTCACCAAAACCAACTCTTTGTGCATGACAAAATAGGTGGATTTTGGCGGATTCGGAATACTTTTTAGTAAAGTTACCCAATGGGTAAGGGTTAAGGGATGAAATAAAACAAAGTTTCTATAATTCCGAGGTGCCTCAAAACAACTAATGATTGCAGAATATCTACCAATCTTACCAATGTGATGAACAGTTTTTGTTAATTAGCAACATAAATCACAGTTGATGTCGATATGAAGTTAAAAATATTCCCAGAACTTCCCAGAAGGGAATATGCATGTTTGAAAAATGTTTTGACTTTTCAGTGATGCATAAGTGTCATTTGTTTGTTTTTTAAGCTTTCCCCAAAGAATCTCTGAAGACCACCATTCGTTTGTCAACAATGACCTCTCTTGCCTCGGTGACACCGTCAGAAAAGGACAACTCGCCTAAGAGGAAGAGGACAAGACAGGGGACAAATACGCCCAACCCAGATATACTGGCCAGTAAGAGACGTAGATGAGATAATTCACGGATAGACAGAAGGCCAATTTGGTCATACAGGTGAAATTAAGGGCAGAGCCACAAAATGTGAACTATGGACTTAACAACGGTGACACTATCCTGCAATAGAACTCCAGGAAGGCTCTGCTGGGTCGTTGTACATTGCAGAAATTGTGGTCATTTATGTTTCCATTGCTCATGAAATAAACCAGTTACACATGTACTATTGTTGGAGATTGTGAGTTAAGAATTGTGAGGGAACAAGGCCCCAAGCAGGTGGACTTCCTGTCTTCAATTCCACAAGCACCACTGGCCAGAAACCAGTCATCTATTCAGTTAACCACTTCAGTCTTCTGAAATCAGTCAACTACACTCAGCAATAATCTAAACTTTGAAATTGTTCAACTTAAGTCCACAAATTTCCCTAAAGAACCGTGCTATTTACATGTACATCTTAAACCACACTAATTTCTGAAAACAGCAACAGAAAGGGGTCCAGTGTTACCCTTGTTACTCAACAAATATGATCTGAGCACTTGAAGTGTGAAAATAGGTATTAAATGTTCGAATGTTCTGTATGGCTGAGCTGTACATTCATGTGTAATGAAACATTCACACCAAGTCATTTAAATTTTCTTTCAGATTTTCACTAGCTTGAATTGTTGCCAACAGTAGTGGAAGTCTTAGGGACTTCAAAGATCAATTTTGGTTTCTTTTTTAGGATTGTTTTAGGGGTGAATTTCTACTAATCGCTACACCAAATGACAGCTACATGTAAATGTATGCTGAACTTTTTGTGTATTACAAGATGTTGAAGTGGCATTCCCCCATTCTGGTTATAAGACTAGGTTTTTTTTTTTTTTTGGGGGGGGGGGGGGGTGGGGGTGTGGATCGTAGGCTTGGGGGTCCCAAAATTCAGAATTTGTCAGAATTGTTTTCTTCAATTTTTGTGACTTTCGTTACAGACAATCTGAAATATTTTGCAAAAAGAGGGAGCCCCTACATGTTTGAGGCAAGACAAACCTTTGGAAAAATGAACTGTAGGCCCCAAGGCATCACACCTTCCCCTGGCCTGCTTGGTCCTTTTTTACCATTAAAACTAAATGTGTAAAATAACAATGGCTTTAGGGCATTTACAATGTGCTATGTTAAATACATTTATGTAGACAATGTCAAGATGGTAGAAATAAGTCCTTTTCTGAAATTCACATTTAGTTCAGATAGAAAATACATTAATGTTACATATTTTCCTGCAGAGGCTATTGTAATTTTGTAGGTTTCACAGTTAACTTAACACCTATACCATACAAATTTGATGTAACAGTACTTGAATTTTGTTCCATAAATCATTTCTACCAATAGATTTAATTTTGGGTTCATTATAATTTGGCATATCGGTGTCATGTGAAGACGGACATTGTATTAAAAAAGCAAATTTGATTTTTTTTTTTTTAAATGCCTTGATCATTACATTTGTGGCAAGCTGAAATATTAGTCAGAATTGTTTCCAGTCTTTGACTTCCTTTTAATGATTCAGTATATTTGTGAAATATTTGTGATTTCTGCGCATGCGTCGATGTGATTGAACACGTTTTTCTGTGGGCTCCGGCCAAAGCAGAATTTTTTTCCTCATTCTGACGATTTTTGAAGACTTTTTTGCAAAACAAACTATCCTAGTTAATCATGGATGCCTAGAACAAGGAGAGCTACACCGAACCCATAAGAACAAATTAAGGGAAAGTTGTCTTCATCTCATGACAACGTGCCAGCCGGAAACAAAGATGGCGTCGTCCACGTATCGCATGATACTATGACATCGGACTCGATAGCGGCGCATACTCAAAACCAGCACTGTGATTGTAGCAGCAAATTGGACTCCATCTTGAAGAAACTAGAAACGTTAGACCTACTAGAAGTGCTGGCAACAAGAGTCGATAAGGTAGAGGGGAATATTGGCAACTTAACCCCTTGCATACGGATGACGCCATAAGGTGCAAAAAAGTGTCACCAGGCCGGATGACACCACTGGCCGCTGTTTGTGCAGTTTCAATCTATTGTTGGATTATTGTGTATGTCATGCTTGACTGCACAAACACATTGTAGCGGTTCGATTTGGCTGCCAGAACCACTGCAACACCCCGATGTCTCCCGTAAAATACCGTGCCCAAGGGGTTAAAACAAGGATATGGAAGAAATAAAGGAAGGAATGAACTTTATGGATGAGATCCTGGGTGGTAAAGCAGGTAGTAAAGAAATGGGGGAACTCAGAAGGCAAGTGGAATAACCTTGTGTTTCTACATGTTCCAGAAGGAAGTGAGGATGACCATGAATCTTGTGCCTCGTTCATTAGGAGTTTTCTCGAAGACCAGATGAAGCTGCCAAATGCTGCTGATATTACAGATAGAAAGGGCACACAACACCGGCTGCTCCAACTTGGGGTAAGGGACTACGTCCAATCCATGTGGCATTCTTCCGCTTCTCAGACAAGCAGATGATTTTGAGAGCTGCTCCTAAGATGTTAAAGAAGAACACCTACAAGAACCAGAATGTCTTCATGTTGGAGGATTCCACCCCTCAGGTACAGAAGACGGGGAAATGCTACATTTCAAGAGACTTCTCCTGCAGAAAAGTCCAGCCAGGCGAGTATACTTATCTTACCCTGCTAGGCTGAAGATGGAGGGAGACAGCTGGATAACATTTGACATGAGGTACTTGTATCAGAACTTTAGCAGTGGCCAGAGTCCATAGGGATTTTGCCAAGAAATGCCTGTGTTTAAATAAAACCATTGAGACATTTGCAAAACAATTTGAGCGTATTTGTTTTATGTGTTTTGGTTGTGCATGTGCTTTAATTGTTTCTGTGGTTTATTGTTGTCACCACCTGGATGCCTGATATTAAGCAATGATGTTCAAACAGATAACGACAATGTATTATCATTTTTTCGTATCTTTTTCCCCCATGATCCATAAGATGTGGTTTCATGCAGGAAGATGATGCGTGTTTTTTTTTTTTTTTTTAAGGATCTAAATGGTTAAAACTAATATTTGTTCTCTTAATGTTAGAGGGATAAACAATAACCTTAAGCGCAGACAACTTTATCTTTGGTTGAGAAAGAAACAATTCTCTATTTTTGTTGTTGCAGGAAACGCACAGTGAATTTGAATCAGAGAAAATTTTGACTAATGAGTGGGGTCATGCAAGTTTTTTCAGTCATGACAAATCTAACAAAGCAGGTGTTGCTATTCTGTTTAAAAATGACTTGGATTATACTGTTAAGAAATATTTGATTGATTTATCTGGGAGATTTATTATAATTGATATTGAGGTTGATGGCGAAGTGTTCAATTTAGTTGATGTTTATGCTTACAATGAAGATCGTCCTGAATTTGTTTGTTTTGATTATTAAAAATATTTCAGTTTGATTGTGGGAATATCATAATGGGTGGTGACTTTAACGCCGTGAGGAATGTTACTTTTGATAACAAGGGTGGTAGGCCTTGTGCTAATTTTAAAGTGCAGGATAAAATCTCGAATATCATTGATTCCTTGGAATTAATTGATGTTTGGAGAGAAAACAATCCTGGTGTTCAACATTTCAGCTGGAAATCAAATCATTCCCCGCCAATTCTTTGCAGACTGGATTACTTTTTAATTTCTAATCATCTTTGGGGCCATACTGATTTGATAGATATTATTCCTGGTTATAAAACGGATCACTCTATATGATTACTTTGTCTCTCTCCAATGTAGAAAACAAAAGGGGCAGAGGTTTTTGGAAATTGAACACCTCTCTATTGACAGCAAGATTATGTTTATAATATTAAAAATGCTATGAAGTATATTACAGAAGTTAACACCTCAGGTAACCCTAATATTTTATGGGAAGTTATTAAAAGTGAGATTAGGGGTGAAACACTCAAGTATGCTTCTCGGAAGAAAAATGCTTAGAAGCTGGAAGTTTCTTCACTTGAATCTGAAATTTTGCAGTTGGAGAAATCTTACTTTGAGACCCCTGCGTTGAGGTGTTGAATTCCCTAAAATTGAAGCAGAGCCAGTTGGAGACGATTTTTGAAAGTATTGCAAGGGGGGCTATTGTGAGATCCGGGCACGTTGGACTGAGTTTGGTGAAAAAAAGGCAAGTACTTTTTTAGTTTAGAAAAACGGAATTTTAAAAATAAGTCTTTCTAAGCTTGTGTGTGAGAATGGTGATGTCATCACAGATCAGTCTGATATTTTGAAGCAGGGGTTCAATTTTTACTCTAAAACTATATCATTCTGATCCTACAGAGCAGTTCCAATTTTATGAGTTCCTTCCTAGTAATTTTGAGAATAAATTAACCGAGGATGACCAGTTACTTTGTGATGGTTTTCTGGAAGAAAAAAGAGTGTCTAGCCGCTCTTAAAGAAATGAGTAATGATGGCATCCCAGCTGAATTTTACAAAGTCTTTTGGTCCGATATTAAGCATTATATTGCATCTTTCAACTTTTCTTTCAATTGTGGTCAAATGTCTGTAGATCAGAGGAGAGGGATAATTAATTTAATTCCGAAACCAGGTAAAAATCCTAGTGATTTGAAAAATTGGCATCCTATCTCTCTCCTAAATGTTGACTATAAGATTTGTGCCAAAGCACTTGCAAACAGACTTAAGACCTGCTCTCCCTAGAATTATTAACCCCTAACAGTCCTAATTCCTCCAATTTTAATATGATTTTCCACAAACCCTAGGGAGTTAGGGTTAATGATGATCATCAAACTGGTGTTATGAAAAATCTTAATTTTTGTGAAAATATTTGTCTCGTGCTTGACACTTAAATTCACCTCTGAGAATGATATTCCTGGTATGATTCTTCTTTTGGATTTTGAAAAAGCTTTTGATGGATTAGAATGGTCATTCGTAGAAAAAAGTTTGAAATATTTTAATTTTGGGAAAGAATTTATAAAGTGGATCTCTACTCTTTTATTGTAATATTATTAATAATGGTCATGTCTCAGATTCATTTAATGTCACAAGAGGGGTTCTCCAAGGCTGTCCATTGAGCCCATATTTATTTATTATTGCTGCTGAATTACTAGCGATTTCTAATGATATTGCTAGTATTCAAATTGGGTTCAGAATTATAAATTAGCTCTTATGCTGATGATACTACTATTTTTCTGGATGGGAGCAGAAAATCCATCTCTTGTACTTTTAGGATTCCCGACAGCTTTTGGTTGGTCTCTGGTCTTAAAGTTAACTTTAATCAATCTGAGGCTATGAAATTGGGATTTTGTAACGATATTCAGCCGATTGGCAGGGGTCTCTCCGTACTAATAGGCCCGTTTGATTTCTGGGTACATGTATATTTTTTACTCATGATGAGAAGGATCTATTTCATCTGAATTTGTATGATCAGTTGAAAAGAATTTGTTTAATTTGTGTTCCAGGAGAGACCCGACTCCCATTGGCAAGATCACTATTGTTAAAAGCTTATTAGCCTTGTCACAATTGACTTTTTGTTGACTGTTACCTAATCCTCAAGAATTTATTTCAAAGGTGAATAAACTGGTATACAGATTTATTTGGAATGGGAAAGCCTGATCGAGTCAGCCGGAAAGTTATTGAAACGCTTGATCTAGACTTAAAAAAGTGTTATGGTCTGAAAATCTCCAGACTATCCTTAAATATATATTACTAGAAAAAGCCTGAATTTTCTCAGATGCAACAAAGAAATCAAACAAGATCACACTGATGTAAAGAACAAAGAAACAATG
The DNA here is from genome assembly GCA_037893225.1 of Hippasteria phrygiana. Classification (NCBI taxonomy): domain Eukaryota; kingdom Metazoa; phylum Echinodermata; class Asteroidea; order Valvatida; family Goniasteridae; genus Hippasteria; species Hippasteria phrygiana. The sequence continues at coordinate 477,916 of JAZGUH010000028.1, read as the reverse complement.
TGATTCAATAGTGAGAATATTCGAGAATCAACAGGGTTTAACAAGTGTAGAATTAAGAAAAGATCTTATACAATATATAACTTAAAAGATCTTACGGGCGAGGACTTATATAGGTGAGGGCTCAGACGACTTGGGCAGCTCCGCAATGGGCGAGGACGACTCCGACTCCGACTCCGACTCCAACTCCAAAACAGCCTTAGAGAGACGAAAACAGTGGGGGACGACACAAACTGGCTCCCGTTGCGCAAATATGAGGATATGAGACCCCAAATAATGAACCGACGACAGTTCACAGATAAATGTATCTTTTTCCGGAAATAAAACTCACTCTGTCTCCAGACGAGTCATATACAGGTCACAGGTCCAAATAAAATGGCTCAATGAACTCAACGAAATTCCCTGTCCGTCGAAATCTCAAGTCCACCGTCGAAAATCAAGTCCTGATTTTCTTCCGAAATTAGCCCGTATATAAAGGATTTCATTCATTTCAGAGATTACTAGAAATTCTAGAGAATCGTACAAATTAGGTCACGTCTAAAAATAATCCTCTACACAGCTTCTCAAAAGAGCTAGCGTACACAAGATTGACCTAGAACTTTCTGGCACATTGTATAAGGCTTGGCGTAAACAACTCTGACCCATTCATTCACAGGGTCAGCCGAGGTCGCATGCGTACGCAAATAAGTGGCGCGTCGCCTGTGACAAAACATTTGTTTGTGCCGGTTGAATGAGGGGCGTATATACATTCCGTGAGGGGAATTTCCTAACACTGGCAGCATTTACTCGTGTACATAACAAAGGTCTTAAATGTACTTGGATCAAAAGACTTCTCGACAGCTCGAAAGCTCTAAAGAGGCAAAGTGGAAGCTTTTTGTCAATAGTGTTTTTAAGCAGGCTGGAATTTACGATATTTGGAAATGGGGACACCATAATGCTTTAAATCACATTAGATGTTTTGTGCCATTTTTGTGTTTACTTTAGATAACCTGGTAAATTTTATGATAAAAACTCAATTGATTAGTCAATCGGTGACTGTCTCATTTTTTTGGGACAAAAAAAGTTTCACGTGTAAAGACATATGATGCGCGATATGGGGCAGAGGGAACCAGCCTCTTTTGTGTTGGTCATTGTGTTCCCGGAATCTCAGGAATTCTTTTCAGAAGTCTAGGGGGATGTGTTAGGTAACAATAGTCTGGAGAGTGTAAAGGGTATAGGGACAAAAAGGGGGGCACCCCTCTGCCCCATATCGTGCTGGGTACAAAAATGTATATGTAAAGAAGTTGGGGACACCAAAGTTGTATTGCCTGATATTTCAAATTCTGAAACAAGTTGTCAACATTTTACATAATGCATGTTAAAACCTAAATCCAGATTAACTTTTAGCTAAAAATGTCCACAAATTAAGCACGGCAAATATTTTCAATTTAAGCACAAAGTTTCACAACGTAAAAATTTGGGGGGACACCAAAGGGGTCCGTCAAAATTTAGAATGACCATATTTTTCTTGCTTCCTTAAATTCTCTGTACAAACTTTCAAATTCTTTGAAACGAAGTAGAAGCTTAAACTAGCCATCAAAATTGAACAGATATAGTAGTTAATATGGAGGATACGCATCGCTCAATAGTATTGTTCACCGTGTAAACATTTTTAGGGGACACCAAAGTTTACATAGGAAACCCATTTTTGCCAAACCTCTCATGTTAAGAAAATATAGAATTATTAATGAAATGCGAGTTTTACTTTCAGCATTGAAGTGTTATCAATCATTTTAGTTTATAAATAACCAAGTTAACCCTTTTAAAAAGAAGGGAAAAGCACACTTTTAAATGCTGTGTTTCAATGTCGCAACTTTTTGACTAAAAAGTGATAATTTTTGGTTATTTTGAACCAAAATGCAATGTCATGATACAAATTTTGTTGGTTTTATTTTAATAGTGCACACTGATGTTATTTACACAATAAAAACACATGAATATGTGAACTAACCATGCATGACAAATCTGCCAAGAAAGTATAGGAATGTACATTTTTACCATTGGCCCCTATATGTATTTACAGAATCACTTGTTCACAATTCTTTTCCAAGATGTAGCTCAAGAGCCTATTAAATGCCAGCAGAAGTGGACCACTTTACTTGGATTTTCTCCACAGTGGGACAAGGTACATCAAATTCCTTTTATAGTCAGGGGGCTTATGTCGTCCCGTGGGCACTGAATGATTAGAAGATCCTATCTATCTAGTCATGTTCTTTAGGTACTAGAGAACACACAAAATCATGTTGGCAATTTCGAAAGTGTTGCAGAGGGCGGCCATCTGGGATTTCAAAATGGCCGCCATTTCAAGCTTAATAACTCAATAACTCTGGCTCGAAATATCGTACAAAGCTGATTTTTTTGGCAAAACCTACATTTCCCATGACAAGGAAGCAGTAAAACATAGATCTGAGATGATCAGAGCATTTTATGTTTGTTTTGTGTTTATTGGGAGGGGGCGTAATCATACATGCAGACTATGTGTTACGATTTTGAGTCAATGTGATAGAACTTTTGTTTCAGGGCCTTGGTTAACCGATTGTTCATTTTGGTTGAACCTTTTGCTCTTTACAAGATGAAGTGCTTTTTAAATTATGAGAATATCAAGAAAGAAAGAACCGGTGTGTGCAGGCAAAATTCAAAGAGTGATCAGTTTATCTTATTTTTTTATCATCTCGGGGAATAGCCGCAGTGAGTCAAAGTTCGTTTAGGGGTTAGGAAGGGTGGGGGTTGTTAAAGGCATCAACAAAATCTCTCTTTCCATTCTTTCTATATTTGTGGGAAAGGTTGGAGGAAGAAAGATTCTGTTGAGCAAGGTCTCATTATCGGATTTTACGTAAGTGACTGGTCTTGCAGAAATTGTTTTTGTATATATTTATACGAATAGGTTGGTGGGTATGCCAGCCGTGTGGGTGTGTGACTGACCCACCCAAAGCGTAATTTCTTTCGTTTTTAAAGTGGAATACGCTTCGAGGGAGTCAGTTTTAGCCACTATTTCTGCAAGATGACAGTCCTGGTATGTGCTGGCTACGTTAGAAGAATAATCAGTGGATTCTTTGATGGATCATTCCAAGAAGTAGCCGCAGCGAGTCCGAACTTATCTGGGGGAGGGGGGGGGGGGGGGGGAGGATTTGTAAAGGCATCAACAACATCTCTCTTTCCATTCTATTTTATTTGTGGGAAAGGTTGGATGAAGAAAGATTCTGTTGAGCAAGGTCTTATTATCGGTTTTTACGTAAGTGACTGGTCTTGCAGAAATTGTTTTTGTATATTAACAAATAGGTTGGTGGGTATGCCAGCCGTGTGGATGTGTGACTGACCCACCCAAAGCGTAATTTCTTTTCTTTTCTTTTTAAAAATGGAATATGCTTCGAGGGAGTCAGTTTTAGCCACTATTTCTGCAAGATGACAGTCCCGGTATGTGCTGGCTACGTTAGAAGAACAATAAGTTGATTATTTGATGGATCATTCTAAGAAGTAGCCACAGCGAGTCCGAACTTATTTCTTTCTTGTTTTTTCTAAAACAACCACCATAAAACATTGGTGAAGTTGGAGGATGAACGACTCTGTTGGTGGTGCTCTCCTATTTAATAATGTTATATTGGTGACTGGTCTGCAGAAACTGTTTGTGTGTATCTATGTAATTCCTCTGGTTGGTAGGCCAGCCGTGTTGCTGTGCAATCGACTCACCCAGAGCGTGGTTATTAATCATTTCTTATCTGTGGAGCACGCTTCTTGGGAGTCGGTTTATGGCCACTGTTTCTGCAGTGTCAGTCAGCGGGTTAGTTTTGTGGCACTGTCAATACACCAAACGTCCGGGGGCCAATTATTGATGTCTTTCCCAGAGAGCGGGAGTTTCAAAAACTCGTCTCTGGTCTTGGCCACGCTAGGACATGTTTGTGCGTAACAACATGTGGCTTCTTGTTTTAATTTACTCAATGACATATTTTTACTCATCTTGCAGAAATAGTGGCTAAGACTGACTCCCTCGAAGCGTATTCCATTTTAAAAAAGGAAAGAAATTACGCTTTGGGTGGGTCAGTCACACATCCACACGGCTGGCATACCCACCAACCTATTCGTAAATATACAAAAAGAAATTCTGCAAACCAGTCACTTACGTAAAAAACGATAATGAGACCTTGCTCAACAGAATCTTTCTTCATCCAACCTTTCCCACAAATAGAAAAAGAATGGAAAGAGAGATGTTGTTGATGCCTTTACAAATCGTTTCCCCCCTCCCCCAGATAAGTTCGGACTCGCTGCGGCTACTTCTTGGAATGATCCATCAAAGAATCCACTGATCATTCTTCTAACGTAGCCAGCACATACCAGGACTGTCATCTTGCAGAAATAGTGGCTAAAACTGACTCCCTCGAAGCGTATTCCACTTTCAAAAAAAGAAAGAAATTACGCTTTGGGTGGGTCAGTCACACACCCACACGGCTGGCATACCCACCAACCTATTTGTAAATATATACAAAAACAATTTCTGCGAGACCCAGTCACTTACGTAAAAACCGATAATGAGACATTGCTCAACAGAATCTTTCTTCCTCCAACCTTTCCCAGAAATAGAAAAAGAATGGAAAGAGAGATTTTGTTGATGCCTTTAACAACCCCCACCCTCCCTACCCCCTAAACGAACTTTGACTCACTGCGGCTATTTCCTGAGATGATCAAAAAAATAAGACAAACTGATCATTCCTTGAATTTTGCCTGCACACACCGGATCTTTCTTTCTTGCTATTTTCAAAATTTAAAAAGCACTTCATCGTGTAAAGAACAAGAAGTTCAACCAAAATGAACAATCGGTTAACCAAGGCCCTGAAACAAAAGTTCTATCACATTGACTCAAAATCGTAACACATAGTCTGCATGTATGATTACGCCCCCTCCCAATAAACAAAAAAACAACATGGCTGCCATTCATTAGCTTACCACTGAAACTGAAAGCATCAATTTTCAACCTTTGACATAAACAATTTGGGGTATAAAGCCACTAAAATTGATTTAATATGACATTCACAAGTTGAGTGATAGTCAAAAAGGGTTTCCAAATGGCGGCCATTTTGAAATCCAAGATGGCCGCCATCTGCAGCACTTTGGATTTTGCCAACATTGTTTTTCTTGTTCCTTAGGGTCTAATTAAGGTATCTAGCTAGGTGGCATGTTCTAATCATTCGGTGCCCACGGGACTTTATTTCATGACATAAGCTCCCTGACTATTAGGATTACCAAAGATTCTAAGCTGCAATACTTTCAATATGAATTTATTCACTCTCATCCCGACAAATACTTTTCTTTATAAAATAAAAAAGAAGGATTCTGATATTTGTTTTATTGTAATGAAGAGCGTGAGAATTTGCTACATCTTTTTTGGGATTGTGAAAAAATCCAATTGTTTTGGAAGGATATTATTACTTGGTTTAATTATATCTCTCACTCTTCAGTGACTAAGTTGTAGAGAGGTTTGTTTTGGTTTATTATCGGAAAGAGATGATCTTATTTCCCTTATTGTCATAGCGAAAAAGTTCATTTTTAATAAGTGTTGAGACTTACCTCTTGTCGATAACTGCCTTTATTAGCTTAGTTTTTATGTATTTCCAAACAGAAGGCCATTGCTACAAGAAACTGGTTATTAGATGAACTATATAATAAATGGGGTAATCTTTTGAAATAGGTTTTTCTTTTTTCCCCCCAACTAAAAACTGCTTTTGTAATGTTTAGGTATTCAGGTGGTCTTGTCTAATCTGTTGTCTTCGTGTTGTTTTTGTTGTATTGGTAATTTTAAGTTTTATACTCGATGTTATATTTGTATGTATTTTGTTGCATATTAAAATAATCTACTCTTCAATCAAAAATGGTATCAACTTTTTTATGAACATTGAAAATCAGGCGTGTACATTAAACAGTAATTTTAAATTGATTGGTCAGCTTGCTTGCTTAGTAAATTAACTTTCTTGTGGCCTTCATTTTGAGGATAAAATCTGTTTTCGGTCTGCTCTAATAATGGGTTAAGTTTTGTTTTCAAATAGCAATAACAACCCAAGTCAATAGGCCTCAGTATTTGTTCTGATATTTATTGATTGGCTTCAACAGCGATCATGTAAATACATGTTCTGGTCATTTTAATTCTTTTACAAGGAGGGCATATTGTGTTTAAAATGGGGGGAAAACGAGCTTTATAGACCGTGATGTTCAACACTTGAAAATAAATCACAATGTTATATTTAAGATTGATAGGCATTTAATAAAAGTTACAACAAACCCCCCCTCCCAAATAATTCCAACGGCTATTATTGTGCCAACAAAAGACTTTCTGAAGTGGTTGTTTGATGAACTTATTTTATGTCGGCGTATTACATGGCATAAATAATTAAAAATTCAACAGGAAACAGCCACTGTAATATGTCAAGCATTACAGTCAGAATTCACATTTTGATAATTGTTTAAAACATTTTTATCACTCTTTTGGATAAATATTTTTGCAAAGGAAATTGTCAGGTCAGTTTTGTGATACAAAACATGAATTCTTCGAGTTTTAGTGGATGACGACTTTCATCAGTAGTTTTGCCAAACTTCCAATTCAGTTACATATTGGTGCTATTACCTAAATGAAACTTGCTTAACGATTTAGGTGTATACTGAAATATAGTCGGGGAAGGTAATGTCTTGTCAAGCCTTTAGCACATGTATTGTGTGTCACAGTACAGCCCTACTCCACAAACTTTTGATTTTATTTTGTCTATAATAGTAGAACTAACTGACCTTGCCATTTCCTTCATAACACTACACCCTTATACATGTAAACTGCATAATATGTATCCAAAGGACAACATTCGTCTTGAAACTATCACAAAACCATGGGGGGAACAGCTGCATGTCTGTTTCCAGCTGTGCTTAAGCCAATGGAGTGGAATTATGCCTGCTTCAATTTTTGATTTAACAGCCATGGCATAGTCATAATTTGGAAGTTGCCAGGCATGCATTATCAAAATCGTCGTAGTACTAGTACTAAGCAACCATTTCAGAAAGTCTGTAGATGATTAAGGATAACAAAAACCCAATCAGAATTAGTCCCTCCATTCAGTACCAATATGTCAAATTTCAGCCCCTGGCTCCTGAACTAATTATTTAATGTAGTTCACTACAAGTCCTTATTGATAAAATAAATAATTGCCTTCAATGTCAAATTAGGCAGAGAGAAATGGTCAATTTAAATATTTTACCGGGTACCTGGCAAAGAAAGCCCATCTTGGAAATTACTGTTCATAAAGGTCCGCACATTAATACTACCACATTGGTGAATCAATGAAGCAAGATGCAAGTATGTACAGTGAGCTCTAACTTTATGGTGTAAATTGCATTTTTGCAAGCGACATAAACGTTAATCTGTTTTGTTTTTCCATGTGCACTGGTTTTCATTTTGAAAATTGCCTACAAATGGCATTTAAACAACTTTATTTTTCATTATCTGGAACCAGTTTTTGACATTTGCGTTCGGATACTCAGGCACCCGGTTCGGATGCACATCCCTAAAAATAGCATGTTGTACATGCATAATCTGAGCTTGCAGGAGAATGTGTTTTGTCAAGATAATCACATTACATTGATATTATTAATGTTAATCAAGTTTAACAACCATTTGTTATTTTAACTGTTCCATGTTATAATCCAAAAGAAATTCAAAATCAAACTCGCCTAGAAAAGAGCAAAGATTTCCACACAGAAAAGACACCGACTTATGTTTGCCTGTTGTCGGGGAAAAATGTGCATGCAAACGATAAAAAAAATTTCATGCCATAATCGGGCCTCAAATTTAAGATTTTTTAGGGCACGGCCATTTTGCCTTTGATAATGAAAAATTCGGCAGGGCACCAAGGCCAATGGCAATTTTTTAAAAGGGCACGGAGGCCAGTCATTATTACTTCTATTAGAAATATTCTGTGAAGCCCTGTGATGAAACTCTACAAGCTCTGTAAAACTCCACAGATACATGTACATTTACATGAATGTTTGTCGCTTTAATCGATCTTTTCGTGGCATTCTTACAAACTTGATAGTTCAGGTTATTACATGTATTATAAACAACACACAATACATCGGTCATACAATGAATGATGCCATGCGCGCACGCACGTACACAACTCCATGATGAAACTTGAAAGAGCGAACGTGACAACCAACTTGGTCGATTTTGCCTGGTAACCTACATGTATGTACAAAATATAACCAGGGTACCAGGCACAATCGACCAGTGGTTGGCAAATAGTCACTGATTGAACTTGGCCGTACCGTGCGTGTACGTGCTTTAGATTAAATCTGGCTTCTGCCCCCTGCATTCGAAATTAATATGCTGATGGAGGGATCGAAACCAGTCTATATCAAGCTTTGTGTCGTATGCATGCTGCAGCAGCCGTACGTACATGTACTACATGTAGTATACATACCGGTGCACCGTTGCTACGCTGCGCCGACTAAGACGGCTGGCCCGGCCCGTCGGCCATTTTTCATGTCAGTTCTACAAGAAAATATGCATTGTGCCAGCCCTGAGAACTGAAATTAAGTGTTTTATGCAAAGCCATAATACCAATATATATACAGTTGATTAGGGTCAAGTGGTGCAGACATATCACCAAATAAGCTGCACTTTCTTCTTTGTTATTTAAATGTCAAATAACATCAGAACCAATCCTTAGATAAATGTAGTTGTAGCAAACCAGTTGATACACTATACAAGTTCACCGCAATCACATATAGTCACTTTTTCCTTTGGTTTTCCCGATTTTGTTCCGACATTTTCCATTTTTCTCACAACGTCCATTCCTTCAGTTACGTGACCAAACACCACATGTTTTCCATCGAGCCTGTAAAGTAAACACATCAAAACATCATGTTATTAATTTTTCCCCCTTCTTTTTTTCCAAGTACTTGTATAAGGGGCCAAATTTCTGTCCAAACACTGGGTGCTTTCAGTAGGCCAGCCCACCTGGCAAGCTCGGTGGTCGAGTGGTTATGATCTCTGCACTAGTAAGCAGGAAGTCATGGGTTCAAGTAAGAATTTTTTTCACACATACAGGCTCTTGGAAAGCACTGAGTACTAGTGCTTCATATATTACGTTGGGACAGGGCAAAAGAGAAAACATCTAATTCATATATCATCCCCGACGCAAACATTCCACCTTCTGACAGGCTGGGTTACAGTTGTGAAAAGTAGGTCATCATGTCTGGCCAGCAGGCTTACATGTAGCTCTCTGTGATTGCCGCATAGTGGCCAAGTCTGTGAACAATAGATCGCCTGGCTTGTTGATTGCCCTTACTGTTACAGTAGCCTGTGCAGGATCAGTAGTGATTGAAGTTCACTCACTTATGTTTCCTCTGCCAACTTAGTTTTGCTCATTGTGAAGATCTATCTACTGGACGTCAATTTACCCTTTGTGCTGTTTAAGGGACGTCAGATCAGTTCCTTTTTTAATCAATGATGCTTATTTGCGTTTGAATAGGCATAATGGCATTTTACAAGCAGTGATATTCGTTGATTTTCTCAGTTGCTGTCATAATTTTCATCAAATTCTTTGAAAGCGGGGATTTTACAAGAATGTGAATCTCATGAAAGTGAAGCTAATTAAGGACCAACTTGAAACCTTCCCGGTGATTATTAGTGCGCAATAAAACGGCTCGATGAACTCGTTAACTCGATAACCAAAAGTCCTGATTTTGTTGTGAAGTTAGCCCGTTATAAAGAAATTTCATACATTCCAGAAATTACTAAAATCCAAAATAATCTTACAGAATTACATCACATCTAAAAATAATCTTTTACACAGCTTCTCAAAAGACCTAGCGTACACGAGATTTGTGCACAGAAACTTCCAGTACATGTCGCGTAAACAACTTTGACCCATTCATTCACAAAAGTTAGGGTCACATGCGGGTCGGGTCACCCACGTGCGTGAACAAAAGATGGGCGTGCGGCCACAACAAAGGCTCCGCCCACACGTTCTGTGTACATCTCGTGAAAGAAATACATAACACTTGGTGTTAGCACCGTCAGCATCACCTATACGAGTTCCGATATTGCATCGTCTGTTTAGGAGAACCATAAACCACGGTTCGGGAACATCGTCCGCCATTTTGTGTGAAATGACAGCCTAGACTGGTTTCCAGTCCTGATATGTATATAATATACATTTGAAGTCCGAAAGACAATGGAGAAACCAGTCCAATGACAGCCGTGTTGTAGCGGTGGGTAAGTTCTACCAAACGCGTTACCGTTTGATAGAACCATGCGATAGAACTTTTTTTGCAGTGCGATGGGACGAATAATTCAATGCACGTCATCGACGATCCACCAATCGGATGGCGAGGATTTATTCAGGAGTTGTATAAACATTGTTATCAATGGCATTGTTACTATGGCAAAATTCGAAGCCGTAGCCACAAAAGACCCGAATAAACTAAATTGATACACCCGCAATATACGTCAACATGCGTGCACTGAGCCCAATTAAACACCTAAACAAAATTGGCAAAACCACGGGAAACCAGAGGGCACCCATTAAAATGTGTTTGGCTGTAAAGACCACAGTAGATACAAGATGGCATTGACAGCACTATCACAAAACAAGTGCAAAAATCTGACACTTGACAAGATGCTCTCATAAAAAAACATTTACTGAATTCCCTCATGCAAAAACAAGGTTTTTATCTGTGGCAACTTACATTTTGTATATTTGGTCAGTCTTTTTCTGCATTATTACATGGCAAGACTAATGTAACTAAAAAGATTTTAGGTAAACTCCAAGCCAACTTACCACTCTGTCTTTGCTGTAGTCAGGAAGAACTGTGAACCGTTAGTACCAGGCCCTGAATTGGCCATAGATAACACCCCTAATGGAAGAAACAAACAATTTTCAGCATTTCTGTCATTGTTGCCCACAGAAAGAAGATGCAGAGGAGGGGTTTCATTATCTTGTCTTAAGCTTCGAGTATGGCTAGCATCAAGTTATTGGTACATTTGGGGGGGGGGGGGGGGGGGGGGTAGCAGGAAAGCGACAGTGTTATTTAAAACAAGTATACATGTACAATCAATTGATATACAATTTATGTACATATAAACATGTTTGCAGAACTTCTATACTTCAAATAACCTTTTGTTGTTTGTCTTTGAAAAAAGGCTTTTATACCCTCACTCCACTTGGGATCTACGCCTGTGAGTCGAGGAATGGTCATATCTATTTAGACTAACAATAGGTCTATAACTGCCAAACACAAATGTAAACCTTATCCCTGTCAGTGGTGCTGCCAGATTTTCATTACTTATTTTTAGCTGTTTCGGCATTCCAGCCGAAACAGCTCTTGCTTTCGTTAAGATTTTTTTGGCTTTTCCGACACTTCCAGTCGGAAAAGGCCTTGTTTTTGTTCTGATTTTTTTTTTTCTTCTTCTTTTAGTTCCGACCAAAATCCCATAGACTTTGTACACGAATTTTGTCGGCGGCACTTTAGGTCTTAAAAAACCTCAGATCTTAACCAAACTTACCTCAAACATAGACCCTAAGCTGACATATTGCGTCGAAGAGTGACGTCATGATGACGTCATCAAGTGATTTTTTATGAATTTTTGAATTTTTAAAATCGTAACATTCTTTTAAATATATCTAGCGAACAAAACAAGATATTTTCAAAATTCTTTTTCTTATAGCTTTGGTATGTCTCAAAGATATGCCCTAAATGGCGAAAATTGTGTGACGTCATGATGACGTCATCAACAATATTTTTTTTTTAAAACGCATGTAAGGGTCAATCTGATTACAAAAATGTATACATTGTATTTTTCTGTACCCAATTCCAAAATTTCATGATCGTGGCTCACTCAAGTAAGAAATGACAGCCATTTCAAAATTTAGACCAAATTCAATATAACACAAAGGAATTCTGGGACGGGCTGATAACCATGGCTATTATGAGCTTGCTGTTTATAAAAGGGGTTGATTTCTTGTCTTTTTTCAAGTCGCTGAATTTTTGAAGTTTTAAAATCGTAACATTCTTTTCACTATATCTAGCGAACAAAACAAGATATTTTAAAAATTATTTTTGTTACAGCTTTGGTATGTCTCAAAGATATGCCCTAAATGGCGAAAATTGTGTGACGTCATGATGACGTCATCAACAATATTTTTTTTTTTAAACGCATGTAAGGGTCAATCTGATTACAAAAATGTATACATTGTATTTTTCTGTACCCAATTCCAAAATTTCATGATCGTGGCTCACTCAAGTAAGAAATAACAGCCATTTCAAAATTTAGACCAAATTCAATATAACACAAAGGAATTCTGGGACGGGCTGATAACCATGGCTATTATGAGCTTGCTGTTTATAAAAGGGGTTGATTTCTAGTCTTTTTTCAAGTCGCTGAATTTTTGAAGTATTAAAATCGTAACATTCTTTTCAATATATCTAGCGAACAAAACAAGATATTTTCAAAATTCTTTTTGTTATAGCTTTGGTATGTCTCAAAGATATGCCCTAAAAGGCGAAAATTGTGTGACGTCATGATGACGTCATAAAAAAATTCTTTTTTCAAGTCGATAGAATATTGCCCATAGCATTTGTAAACGTTTACTTTCTTACCGGCCACATTGGCTACTTTTAAACTTGGCAGACACTTACCCCAACTGCTCACAATGTGTGCCGAACTTTTACGTCCTGATGACGTCATCACATGTCACGTGACGTCATCTTAAAGGGGCATTTTTCGAAGCCATATATCTACAAAAGTACAAGTCCGATTCAGTTGGAACGTAAGGTATGCCACCTGGTGTTATAGATGAAAATTGACATGACGTTATGATCAAGTCATAACATGTCACGTGGTGTCATCTTAAAGGGGCACTCGCTAGATTATTGCCTATAGCATTTGTACACGTTTTCTTTCTTACCGGCACTTTGGGTACTTTTAAACTTGGCAGACACTTAGACTAACTGCTCACAATGTGTGCCGAACTTTTACTTCTTGGTGACGTCATCTTAAAGGGGCAGTTTTTGAAGCCATATATCTACAAAAGTACAAATTCGATTAAGTTGAAAAGTAATATCTAGGTAGCCCAGTAGGTTTATAGCTGAAAATTGACATGACATTATCATAATTGATGTCATCACATGTCACGTGACGTCATCTTAAAGGGGCAGTTTTTGAAGCCATATGTCTACAAAAGCACAAGTCCGATTAAGTTCAAAAGTAATATCTAGGTAGCCCAGTAGGTTTATAGATAAAAATTGAATTGACGTTATGATGACGTCATCACATGTCACGTGACGTCATCTTAAAGGGGCAGTTTTTGAAGCCATATATATATACAAAATTACAAGTTCGATTAAGTTGAAAAGTAATATCTAGGTAGCCCAGTAGGTTTATAGCTGAAAATTGACATGACATTATCATGATGTCATCACATGTCACGTGACGTCATCTTAAAGGGGCAGTTTTTGAAGCCATATCTACAAAAGTACAAGCTCGATTAAGTTGAAATGTAATATCTAAGTAGGCCAGCAGGTTTATAGATGAAAATTGACATGACGTCATGATGACGTCATCATACGATTTTATAGTAATTTTTAAGTTTTTGAACTTCAAAGTTTCTTAAAGCCATATCTCACCAACAGAACATGCTAAATTCAAAATTCTTTTTGTAATAGCTTTGTTAGCTCCTATATTCCTTTACATAAATGTGAAAATTGTGTGACGTCATCATTACGTCATCAAAAATAGGCTTTTTGAAACACATATAAGGGTTGGTCCGAGCGTCATAAAAATTGGTGGGTAAGTAGATGGTGATACTAGCATGTAAAATCCGAGGTGACGTCATCGGCTGATTTTCTGTTAATTTTTTAGTCATGATGACCATCAAATTATTTGTATATTTTTTTTAAGGTTTTGAAATTTTAAGCCATATCTCATTAACAGAATATAATAAATTCGAAATTCCTTTTTGTAATCAATTCATTAGGTCAGAGTTATGTATGTTAAAATGTGTAACATCATCCTGACGTCATCAAAATGCCCTTTTAAAAAACACATGAGAGTAAGTGGATCGTTATGAAAATTTGTAAAATCTGAAGTGACGTGATTGGCTGATTTTGTAGGAATTTTTCATTTTTTTCAATTTTTTTAAACTGTCATTGATCAGATTGACTGCAATCTTGACACAAGCCAAGACCACGTTCCGAATATGTGACGTCATGACGACGCTATCCTACGATTTTATGTTGATTGTTAGGTTTTTAAATTTTTTTATGTAATTTCTAACCGGGACTTGCGCCACATAACAGCCTAAGGTCTTAAACAAGTTTGTCATATATATCCTATAATGGAAATTACATGACCAAGAAAGAAGTCAGGATGGCGTCACGCTTAAAGGTCAAGTTTGAAGTAGCAAAAGACATAGAAGTGATGGAGCTTTGTGCTTAATATAACAGAAAAACGGAAAAGCCCTGCGTCTGTTTGCAAGAGACGCAAGATGTCTAGTTTATTTTTTTATTTTTTGTCTACACCATTCATATAACACACATTTTCTTTCTCATCGCCTCTTTTCATCTTTAACTTTCTTCAATCAGACTGAGAAGTACAACAATAATTTATCATCATTCACTGATGTGCATATAACAATGACGTCATCATGACGTCAGCAGTTGTCAAGTTATGACCGTCATGAATATTAATTAGTCAATTATCTGAAAAACCAAAGCAGTAGCATTATTTCTCTCTGTTGCAAAGTCTTTGTTGGGTGACCAAAATGGTCCTGCGTCAGTGAAATTTTCGTGACGTCATCATGACGTCATCTGGAGGTCATTAAATTCAAGCTAGAATTTAGTATATTTAGCAATCGCGTATGACAAAAGCCTCAGGAAGTTTTATACATTGTATTTTCGTGTACCTAATTCCAACTTTTCATGATCGTAGCTCACTCCATTGTCAAAATATGACCATTTCAAAATTTAGCCAAAAACAATATGATAACAAAGGAATTCTGGGAAGGCAGTAACCATGAGTATTTTGTGGCGCTCCGCGTACAAATGTCAGATTTTTTCACTCTTGGTTTCCCCTTTTTCAGACTCCTCTCCCATAGGGTTTGTGCACGTTTTTCTTCCACCAGGGCACTTGGGCACTTTGGTAAATCCGATCGACTTGAGACTTGGCACAC
This sequence comes from Hippasteria phrygiana, assembly GCA_037893225.1. Lineage (NCBI taxonomy): Eukaryota > Metazoa > Echinodermata > Asteroidea > Valvatida > Goniasteridae > Hippasteria > Hippasteria phrygiana. Next base: position 462,677 of record JAZGUH010000028.1, on the reverse strand, counting down.
ACTTAGACCACCACTCACAGATGGTCCAAGGATGTCGACGTCATGATTACGTCATCAGGGGGGGGAGGGGGGGGCACGTGACGTCATCTTAAAGGTGTATTTTTGAATATAGCCCATATCTCGAGAACCTTAGGTCCGATTAATTTCAAAGTTGCTTTGTTGGTGTACCAGCATGCGGAAAAGATGAAAATACATGATGATGTCATGATGACGTCATCAGGGGTCACGTGACGTCATCTTAAAGGTGCATTTTTGAATGGCCCATATCTAGAGAACCGTAGGTCCGATTAATTTCAAAGTTGCTTAATTGGTTAGCTAGCATGCGTAAAAGATGAAAATAAATGATGATGTTATGATGACGTCATTAGGGGTCACGTGACGTCATCTTAAAGGTGCATTTTTGAAGAGCCTATATCTCGAGAACCGTAAGTCCGATTAATTTCAAAATTAGTTTGTTGGTCAGGCAGTATGTGGAAAAGATGAAAATATATGATGGCGTCATGATGACGTCATCAGGGGTCAACTTTTCAAATCACTTATTTCTAATCGTTTTAAAAAAGCAATGAAACTTCACCTCAATCATTTCACATGATTTCGAAGTTTACTCACAATTTTTGATCATTCATTCTTTACATACCAATCAAATCCGAAACAGCTCTGTGTTTGTCCTTGTGACAAACACGTTAGGTCTCGTTTACTTTTCCTTTTGTATTATAGAAAGTGTGAGGCTTGGTTCGAGTTTAGTGTTTGTATTGTCCATCGTTGATCCTGTCCATTGCATTCACACAGCTGTCTATTAAAATTCACTTAGCATACTTTTAAACAACGTGGTTATGTAAAATGTCGGGAATTTTTTATTCATGTGCACCAATGCAATGCGCGTGGGAATCTGGCACAGAAGCTTGTAGAAACTCGATAACACGCTTGAAGCAATAGCTGCAAAACCTTGTCCATTTACAATTTTGCCAAGCTGTAATTCCACCGAGAGTTGAATATATTTTGGTTTATTCGTAATTTTCTTAATTCTTCCCGATGTGTATTTTTGCTTTGAAACTAATAGAATTTTTCCTAATTGTTGGAAATGGATTTTGATTGTAGAGCATTTCCTTGTGCATCCTATATAGTTAAAATTTCCAATTATTGCCTGTACGTTTTTGTTGGGAGCTTTTAGGGCAAATTTCTGTAAATTTGTAAATGGATTATTTTCATTTATATACGGCTTTTCACTTTTGGGGTGACCGAGTGATGACTGTGTAGATTGCCTTGCTGCTGCCAATTGAGGGCACCCTTGCACAACAGTCTGATACCTTGACATCCCCCACACTGTAGCCTGTATGGACTATCCAGTCAGAGACCCACGGTACGTAGAAGTGGAATCATCATGGTCACACGGTGAGATTTTTCCGACAGGTCGCGAACAAGGAACTTTGCCATCTTTTTGTATTCTTACAGTGCGATAGAACTGATTTTGGTCTTCTTCAGGGAAGAGACATTTTTGACGCACCTTAAGAAACTGTTGGACAAAATCCACTGTTCACAGGATCCCTGAACAGTTTTGTATAAAGTATTAGGCCTAGTCAGTAATAATTGCATTACTCAAAATAAGTTGATTCACATTTAAACTCTTTGTTTGTGAGAAATTATTTTGCTTTCTTTACTTGGGTAGGTCAACAAGCCCAATTAAAATGTCTATACTTTTTTTTTAGTCTACCGTGACAATCCCAAATGAGTATTCATGTTTGCTTGATAATATTCTAACCCCTGGGACTTGCTGCAGCGGGTTTTTTGCTTTGTGCAGCCAATCCCTTACTACACAGCCCTGCATTGATTAGTGGATTTCACCATGCACTTCATGGTATGCACCAGTCTGTGCGTCATTATTCTGGAGTCCTGTGATCTCAATAATTTAGCAAAAGTCACAGAGTCATTAACTACTTTGCCTGTTGGTTAAAAGTGCAAAGTTACAAAAACGGATTGTTCCGATGTTTTTTTTTCTCTAGAACACGTTGCAAGCTGGTGTGATGTGTCCAGAAGGACATTAATTTGCCGGCTCATCAAGTATACAGATACAGAATAAGCTGGTCAAGTATTAATATTGTGGTGGTTTTCCCCGGTTAATAATGATTTATCCCCAAGAGCTGCTAATGCTCATGCGCAAATATGGCCAGGGACCGGATTCATTTGGGTGGAAATATATACCGCCCGTTACACTGAGAACAAGGAACTCCTGATAAACAGTACACCAGAGAGGAGAGAATTCTAATTCCACTGATAGCTAGCTACTTCATTGGACTCCGCATCCACTTACTTCCTCCGCGCCATATATTTACAAGAATAACACAATCTACATCGACATGCTTATCAGCTCCAGGTAAAGTGCCCTGCCAGTGAGATGTAATTGGGGAATACAGTTTCAATCAATGTGGTTTACACAACATTGTGCTACTCACATTTAAAAGTTCCCTCCGGCACAAGTGCTGCACAACTAAGAAGTCAATCATCCGAGATCCCTCTTCCCAGTTCCTAAGCACAACTCCAAGAGCCTAACTCCAAATCAACTCAAATACTGTCTGCAACACCAGCCAGAAATTCCTGCTAACCCCTCGAGTACGGTATTTTACGGAAAACGTCGGGGTGCTGCGGCGGCTCTGGCAGCCAAGCGAAACAGCCACAATGTGTTTGTGCGTAACATATACACAATAATCCAACAATGGATTGAAACTGCACAAACAGCGGCCAATGGCATCATCCGGCCTGGTGGCACTGTTTTTTTGCGCCATATTCCGTCATCCGTACGCAAGGGGCTAACAGGCTTGAACACACATCCTCACTGGCCCTCAATAACTAACTCCAAACTGACACCTCTGGCTGAAAACTCAACTGGAAGACTTTCCCCTCGGCTCCGTCTCTTATACCCCCTTTTTTTAGTCTTCTATGATCTTCCTACAACTTGTTTGCTGACCCCACTATGGACTTTATCAAACCCATATTTTTGAAAGTCACTTAAATACAGAGTTTGGTCCCAAATTGAGTTCATAGCTGTTTCCAAAGTGCTCAAAATTACATGGTTTTCCCCCTTCTAGTTGGGTTATTCTTAAACTACATCTGGCCAGTCGCAACATAATTTTATACATCTCACGACACCCCTGTCAGCCCACTGACAGTTAATTTTGTAACCTTGTCATGACTGATGTCCAATTGGGTTCTGAGACTTCCAGTTCCAACCCACCAGGCTATTCTGTACATCTACTTTGTCATGAGAATTCCCCCGACATCCGATACACATTGGACAATGACCATGCCGTCACCCTGCCCTCCATTGGTTCAAAAGTTCACTAGACCTATTTTTGCTTCAATATCAAGCTGGGGGATGCAACATTGCCCGGATGGAGTTTACTTTAAGTCAATGCACCAAGATATCCAAGCCTGTTGCCTGAGAAATACCCAGCGACTCTCTTGTGTTACCACTTATTACTCTACAGAGTAGAGTTGCAGTCTTCACTTGATAGAGTACATACTTCTAGTGTTGTTAAATGCTCAGGTGTTTCAGAGAAAAGACGCAGACATAAGTGCAATTACCAACTATCACTGGTCTAGCTGCTGATACCTGGAACAGGTCTTATCCTTGAAGGAATGAGCAGGAAGCATCCACAGCCAATTAATGAAGGCCTTTCATCAGGGAATAAATATTTGTCCCACATATATAGCTCTGCAGAATTAGTCCTTTCGTCTCCAAACAACTACTGTTTGGCAGTTCCTCTCCTCACATTTCTTCACCTATTAAGCATGTACACTATACACCATCTCTTTCATTTACTGCAAAAAGACATCCTGAATGCTCTGTCTACTGATAAAACACACAATTTGTGTGCAAATTCAGTCAGTCACCTTGTCAGTCTTTATTGTACATGTACATGGTCATCAAAGGTCATAATGTTACAAAATAGGACAGCTGGCCTTTGAATTGAATTAAATTGAATTGAATTGAATTGAATAGGTTAACATAAAATCTAGTTATTACCTGGTTGTGTGTGTTTTAAGATAAAGTTCTCATCTTCAAATTTCTTGCCATAAATTGACTTTCCTCCGGTGCCATTGTGGTTGGTAAAATCACCTCCTTGACACATCTGTTTATACATGTAGTTAAGAAAATCAAAAACAAACAAGAAGGAAAGCAGTCTCCTGTCTATTTGCACCTCATTACCCCAATACCTGGCATCAGCTTGGATAAGGCCTATTTATTTAATGTACAGATCGTGCTTCAACAGACCACAAAGTTGCATAACTACAAATGCCACCATCAAAAATATAGGCTATGATGCATACTACATATGTAAACATTAAATAATCCATATACAAGCAAAGGTAAAGCAGATTGCCTCGATAAAGAGTTGTTGTCTCTTCTGTCATAGCACTGAAATGTTGTTGGTTTTTTTTTTTTCTGTCTACATTTTTTAACTGAATAAGACATTCCACACACAATTCCTAAACTCAGTTCCTAATCAAGTCATTCCCAAGGTTCTTCAAGTTCCAGCTACACTTTGTCAGCACAAAGACTGCATACAACTGGCCAGGTTCCTAGCCAGGTTCTTAGCCAGAAGTTATGGGCAGAAGTCGCACGAACAAAAAATGTAGAAACTATAGTGAAGTTGTGCACCAAGGAGTGACATCATGATGATGTCATTGTGTCACTCCACTTGAGCTTTGAGGTAATATACAACATTTGCAAACATCAAAAAACAAAACTACTGACTTATGAAATACCCTACTTGACTCGGGCTGTAGTAAATAATAGTACCATGGCACCTGGTGTGCTGTCATTTTCAAGAAAAGTTGAATTTTGTATCAATTTCCAGCAATAGTCGGCTGACCATCATTGGAAATAAAGCCAAATAAAGACCCAATAATGAGGTGTTATGCAACTGACTTATGTCACAGTGACAATAAAAGGGTCACTTAACAGCAGCCAATTTCAGGAACAGTGCTTAAATTATGCATTGGCATAGCACTTATGCCACCTTAATGTTATATGCAGCTGCGTACTGTTCTTGTTATCAAATTTAGAAAACACTGCACAGTGTGTTTTATTTATTTAATGTTTCAGTATATTAAAATGTAGACATTCATTAAACAGTTGTGAAATGTATGGCAGTGCCATTTTGAAACTTTTCATGTTCTTCGTTTTGAAAAATAGGTGACAACTCTCAGAATTCCCCGCAAATACACCTGCAGCCGATTTCACGAAACAGTGCGCAACTTACGCCATTGCGTAGGACTTGCACTATAAAAATGTTGCGCAGCTGCGCTACATCCTTGCGATCCATTTCACGAAACAGTGCGTAGCTGCGCAATGTTTTATTTGTTTTATACATCGCGGACGAGGCTGAATGCCTCTTTTACGACAACTCTTTTAGTACAACAATAAAAATACATGGAACAGTCGTAAAATTGAACTGTGGGGCGCCATTTTGAAACTTTCCACTTTTGAAACTTCGCTCCGAAAAAAAATTGATGGCAACTTTCGGAAATATCTCACAGGTAAACCTGCAGCGGATGATCATTTCATTACTCTCTGAAATAATCTAATGAATTTAATAAATGATTTAAGCAACTAACGGCTCTACTAAAACATCCGCTGCAGGTTTACCTGTGAGATATTTCCGAAAGTTGCCATCAATTTTTTTTCGGAGTGAAGTTTCAAAAGTGGAAAGTTTCCAAATGGCGCCCCACAGTTAAATTTTACGACTGTTCCATGTATTTTTATTGTTGTACTAAAACGAGTGCGTGAGTTATGCCATAATTTGTGGCGCAAGTCAGCGACTTACGCACTGCATAACTTTAATTAAATCGATTTTAAACATGTCGTAGAGTTACGCAATTGCGCAAGGTTTTGTGAAATCGGCTACTGGGGCTAACACTAATTTCATTACCCCAAAAGGAGCTGGAGAATTTTGCTAAAAAAACTTGAGCAACAAATTAAATGGGTCTTGGATGTTCACACCCAGCTAGTTAAGTGATTCCCCCCCCCCCCCCCAATTTACCCCTGGTTTTGAAACAGAATAAAAAAAATTTCTGTTTCAGTTTGTTTCCTTTCTTACATAAAGTAACCATGTATAACCATGTTACAACAAATTCAGCAAATTGTTTTATTATTGAAAGTTTGCAAAGAACTATAATACACTAGGTCAAAAAATTTGTACTCGAAATGTAACCTTTTAACATGACAGCATCACTCTGCGTCACTCTGCAGCATACACTTTATGTCTATATCTTGAGATAAATTTCACGGGTCATCAACAAGATTGAATGACCCAAAAAAGGAAACTGCGATATGGATCAATATTTCTCCATTATGGGGGAATAATCACAAACCAGAAGGAGTAACATCTCAGCTGTCGTCGACATTCACTCATGTTTTTATACCGAATGAGCACTTAAAAAACTAGTGCAAATCTTATTTTGAAAATGTTTTAATTACAAGCTAAAGCTCAAGCTCACATACACACACCAGAGTTGTTGCTGCCACTTCCCTGTTACGACGTTACCTTATCCTGGACAATTATCATTTCAAGTACTTTTTCACTGTGTTCCACAGAACACACCAGATCATCCGGAAATGTCCTTTAACATCCCATACCAATGCAGTACTAGGCACAAGTTTTCATGTCTCAATGCTCAAACATTCATTTGTTGATTCTGATGAAGGGTGTCCATCTCAAACACTCTTAAGGTGTCTTTGTTACAAAAATCTGCTACTTTATAAACCTCTCAAAAAAAAGTCACATGGCAATAAACCCAGGAAAGGAGGAGACTATTTAACCTCTTGGTTATAAAGTGCAATGATGTAATCACTAATCAAGGGAAACTTGCCATTAGAGATATTCTTGAATGAAAATTCTGAGATGTGCTGATCAAATAACCATTGCCATGGTTATGCCCTAGCTAAATGTCTCATAAGTGTTCAAAATGAAATTCACCCGAGTTTTTTTTAAAGTGCTTATTTGGTTTGAAGCCATGAACAAATTACATTACATGTGATGTCACATAAAAACTAAATTGATTTTCTGATAAATATCCATGGGAGGAGAAATTTTGGGGACACACTGCATACATGGCAAAATAAATTTGACAACCTAGAAACCTTACATATGTCGTGGGTTTAACAAATGAAAGCTCAACTGAAAATTTGTTTTAAAAACTCAGCTCTCATTTATGACACGTCAGATTTGCATAGTATAGTACAAAATGGTGTTGACTTTCACTGCAAAAAGGATACAAATTGAGGAATGATTCTGTGGAACGTGCTGCCCTTCATGCCAAAACCTTTCTCATGTGTACAAAGACATCTGAAGTTTTCTGTTACAAAAGAAAAAAAATATGGTTATGCATGTACCGTAATTTTTGGAATATAGGCCGCGGCTTATACGTTGATTCTCACGCTGAAAAATGTCCCTGCGGCTAATACTCCGGGCGGCTGATACAGCAACGTATGAAGAATAAAATCAGTCACACAAGGTTCGAAATTCACGACGGCCACAGCTGTCGATACCCTTTAGTTGCCGTGATGCCCCTTGTAAAAATGCACTATTCACGGCCAGTTGTGCTGTGCCCCATTAATACTTTGGCCGTTGTGCCCTTCTTGCCGAACCATGCAAGCCCTAAATTTTTCAGTACCAAACCGTTGCCGGATCCTACAAAACTCCGCTTTTCAATCGCGCTGGTAATTGCCCGTGCGCGTGATGAGCGATCGCACCAGCTAGCCATCTGGGGGGGACGTGCTAGGCCCGCACGGCACGGCCGTGCACCCTTGACAAAACCTTGATTCCTCAAGCAGACTGGTTCCTGTCCGTGCAATATTTTTCTTCTTTCTCACTGGGGCGGGAACCAGTCACAGCCTAAAAACAAGCTCTGAATCCGCGTCCGAATCCGCAGCTAGCTTTAGCCAGGTAGCTCTTACTACAGTAACCTGAACCCCCCAAAGCCAACTAAGCCATGTGTGCGGTTTAGCGATGGTCCAGAGGGAGTAGCGTTGCCTGTTCAACTTACAAAACAAACTCCCCATGCAAACGATCGTGCATAGTGCATGTGTGCTGCGATGTACGTGCATTGATGACTCGGACACGTGGAAACCGAAGCGTTTTCTGTTTGCGATTTATTAGACAATTATGCCTCGCATCGCTTAATTAATTAAAACGTTCCAGACAAATTGAACTCGCCAAGTCGGCTATTAAGTGCAAGAATGACATGAATCATGATAAAACTAATTTCTGCCCCATGGAACCAAATTCATTTTTAATGGGTGACTTAGAAAAGGAGATCGGCATGTTGACGCTTTTTCCGCCAGCGATATAACGCACCGTGATTTCCCGAGTGGCCGGTGAAGATGACGGCAACGCACGGTGAAACCACTCATGCCGTCGTGCGGCACGGGCCGTGTTTCCTTCATGACTATACAACTTACAAGTTCAGGCAGTGATGGAAATAAGAAAAAAAATGATTAGCAATTTATGCTAATCATATTGTCATTTGATTAAGCAATGTGATAAAATTGACTAGCAAAAGAAAAACCGCGACAAACTCAATGTTATTATTAATATGAATCATTTTTTATTAATATTGATCGATGGGTGTGCTGAAGATATTAAAGCACTGTATTGAACAGTGCTACGCATTCCTTACTCTTTAATTTCTAAGTGGTTAAAATAACAAATACGCAAGCCGTAAGCTCAGTTTTCATTGTTTCTTGGCACCTTCCACATGTCTAAAAGTTTCGCTCACTGCCGTGAGAGACCAATTGTACAAAAACACCAGTATGCAAGCAAGACCTTCATCTGGCCTTCGTGCCCTTATAAATTTTTGTCCAGAGGGACCGAATAGACTTGCAAATGTACCGTAAGTACAGTTCACACCTCACAGATCGTGTGGTGCGTCTGTTCGTTTTTGTCTATTTTATCGTTGTGTAATCCATGTTGTTTATTATTTCACTGGTCAATTGGTGACTGTTGAGCTCAGATTAGTGGTTAAAGTTGTCATTTTCTTTTTATTCCCCCCCCCCCCCCCCCCCCCCCCCCCCGTAAAAAAAAAACTGCCGCACGGCCCACCCAGCCAGGACACTCACCAGCCCGTCAAAATTGGTAATTTTGAGGACTTATGGAAGTTTAATGGGCTCCGTGCGCGTCGACTGAGGGCGCTGTCCACATAGCAACCGCGCTTCAATGGGCAGTACGTCGCTGGTACGCACCGCGCTCCTCGTTCATTTGATACGTCTATTGCAACTACGCGTGACGTAGCCGTAGCTGTAGCTGTAGATGCCCATTTCGGACACAGCCTAAGATGGCGTCGATATTGACCCCCAACTCGCCTTTTCTTTCCGCCTTTTCTTTGCACGGAGCCCTATCTCGTTTGCGCGCTTCTTACACTTTAGGATTGCATGTGTAGTGGAACGCGCTATGCAGCACAATGACTTTTGTGGTTGGTCGTCAGCACCGCGGTGCGGCTAATATGCCAACTTTAAATCATAATTTGCAGATTTTTATACTCCGCGCGGCCTATGTTCCGAAAATTACGGTACATGTACATTGTAGGTGCAATAAGGGCTGGTCACACAGGTCACCAAAACGATGTGAGTACATGTATAACTATTGGTGGATGCTCGAATTACACACATGACAATTCGACCAATCAATGGCGTTCATTTGCATTGTTCTTTTTGTCCTCATTATGACGGGCTGTGTGACCGACCTTAACCCTAACCCTGCCAGACGCAGCACAGTGCATCTGTGGTGACAGCTTGACCTTGCTGCACTCTGCACACAAGTCAATGTGACAAAGTATGCAATCTGATGCGTCTGGCAGGGTTTCTAGCCAAAATACCCTGGAGGGTTAGGGTTAAGGAGCACATTTAGTGCAAAGTGAACCTTCTACACTGATGCATCAATCTCACTCATGAATCACACAGACTACGGCAGACTCATATTAAAGTATAGCAAATGGTGCACAAAGTGTAACTTTTTTTTAAAGCATATTTTAAATACCCTTACACATTTACTCTAGATCCAGCAACAATGGCGTAGACAAGGGAGGGGTTGGAATGGGGGATGGCCCCTTGTCGATCATAAAAACTCAGGTGTACTGGAGTCCCCCTTAATGCAAATGTTTTCCTGACTTTAGTAGTGTTGCCAAAAGTCTTGGTTCCCTATGTTGGAACTATGCCTGTCATAGAAGTTGCTTTGAAAACTATGTGTAAATATTGTATTATCCTAAAAGCTGATGTCTTGAAACTGGGCACAAAATTGGAAGGAGGGTCTTAAACCCCAAAGATTTTTTTAATTGACTAATTTTTACCGTGTTCGATTACTTCCCCCGCGCTTACTCTTGCAAGCGCAAGCCCGTTCGATTTAGCTCTCACGTGACTTCTCGTGCTTACTCGAGCCTGGCCCTACTAACCGACCCGCCGAGCCGGTTACTTGGGTAAGTATCCCATAGGCTATGCTAAAAACATGGCTGCCACGTCGGGCGATGCGCAGCAGTGGAAATTCAAAAAGGCAAAAAATTTGTATCCAAATTACTTTCGACGATGGACGTAAATTTAACACATGTGTAGGGCCTACATAGTGCGAATGAAGCAGCATGGCTTAAGTCACGTATGTCACCTTATTTAAAACCAAAAATGGGGCTCCGATTCTGCCTGTCTCCGTTTCTGTCTGTCCATCAATCATGTCCAGCGATATATTCTAGGCGGACTGGTCAACTGCTGCCAAATATTCCTTCTAAAAAATATCCTCCTCACCGTGAGGATATCTTCTCCAAATATTCCTTCTAAAAATATCCTCTCTGTGAGGGTTAGTCTTCTCCCAAAATTCTTTCTTAAAAATACCCTCCTCACCATAAAGATTAGTCTTCTCCAGGCATTTTTGAGTTAGTTTAGCAAGACTTAAGGATTTGTATTACATCAGTTATTGTTAATCCTGTTGTCTATATTCTTCAATATTTCTGGAGTATTAAGCCGTGTCCGCACTGGACTTATTTTTTGGAAGGTTTTACCGAGACGATGGTAAAATGAAAAATGGTCAAATGTCACCACTGTCCGCACTTGGACTTTCGACACGGGAAAATTTTACTGTCAATATAAGGACTCATGAGGGCGCTTTGCGTGACCTTACTACATTGACACGATTGACCCAAATCACGCGTGCCTTTTCATTTTTCGGGCTGATTTGTACACATAGGACTACATCGATTAGCACCAATCAAACTTCTGACTGTATCAATAATAATATCTGCCATGATTGCAAACAAAAAAGGAACAACGCACTGGAATTTGGCAACTTAGTGTAGCATGACCTTGCGCTCGGGCCGGATGTACGCTTTCCTGAGCCGCTTTTACCGATCGCACTGTCCGCACTGGACTTATCGTCTCGGGAAAAGTTACCTGGTCAGTTTTCCTGGGCAGCAGTTGGCCGGTAGAAGTAACCGCTGGACTCAGGAAAAGTAACTGAGAGGAAAACGTACTAGGCTGTCCGCACTGGACTTAAAATGGGAAAAGTACCCATCGTCTCGGTAAGTTTTACCAAAATAAGTCCAGTGCGGACAGGGCTTTAGTAATAAATATTTATTTTCAATTTCCGGGCAAAAAACCCTCGTTCGTTTGTCTATTCTGTTGTCGTCATCTCCGTGTCTGTAAACTCTTGTATCCCCTCATGCCGAGTCTGGCAAGGATTGGATTTTATAACTGGTCGTCAGGCTCATCAACAGGCACTCTTCCGAACGGTTTAACCCCCCCTTCTACACGGGAACCGTCTGATCGTCTGGCGTATCGCAAGATACGTTAAGGATTGCTGTAGACTCTAGGTTTATAGCAAAGATCGTATACATGTAGCGCCCAGTAGCGGCGCTTATAGCTTTACAAACAAGACAGATGTCATTAGCCGTGTGACCCAAGATCGTTCATTTACTCTAACGTACTGCGCATGTGCTACTTTCCCTGATTTAGAGGCACGAGTAAGCGTGGGTGAGTAATCGAACACGTTATGCAAATTCCCCCCAAAAATTCCCCGAAATTCCCCAAACAAATTATTTGCACTATTAACAAAATTTAACTTGCACTAATTTTTGTAGTTCAATGTATGTATGACATATGAAATAAAGGCAAAGCTTCGGATGCCGGCCGCTTACTTCTGAAGAAAGAGAGCATACTTTTCTGCTTCGGTAGTGAAATGCAAGAAAAAAATGTCACAAAATATATCACTTCTCCATCATTTAAAAGCCGATCAGTGCGCGAAACGATGTCAACAACGTTTACGTGTAAAATCCCCGCTCCACGCAACGCACGCTCGCACCTGGCGGTTTCAGTTACATTCAATGACTGACTTGTATGAATGGGAGCGAGGTTACACATCGCCCAGCAGCATGTCTGGTCCCCAACGCAAGACATGCAAAAAGGCAACGATGTACACGTACATGCAGTCTGCACCGTTCTATGTACATTAACATTGTCAAACAATCCACAAGGGAAACTGACTAGGTAAATTTTGAATACATTTTCAAAGTGAACAAAGAAACTGGCAGGAGCGGGATTCGAACCTGCGACCTCCGGGTTACCGTACCAACTGAGCTATCTTGCCCTATGTTGGCAGTCTCCCAAATTGTCAGTATCTTTGTTCGGGTGGGCGCTAGTCAGAAGTCATAAACCCGGAATGCCATATAGCCAGGGATCACACCCAATTTTACGATACAACCTGGGAAGCAACATTGTGGGGATCACTCAATGAGGATACGACTTTTTAACTTATAATTCGTAAAACAATCCACAAGGGAAACTGACTAGGTAAATTTGAATACATTTTCAAAGTGAACAAAGAAACTGGTAGAAGCGGGATTCGAACCTGCGACCTCCGGGTTACCGTACCGGCGCTCTACCAACTGAGCTATCTTGCCCTATGTTGGCGGTCTCCCAAATTGTCAGTATCTTTGTTCGGGTGGGCGCTAGTCAGAAGTCATAAACCCGGAATGCCATATATCCAGGGATCACACCCAATTTTACGATACAACCTGGGAAGCAACATTGTGGGGATCACTCCATGAAGATACGACTTTTTAACTTATAATTCGTCAAACAATCAACAAGGGAAACTGACTAGGTACATTTTTTAGTACGCTATTCACAACACAAATGACGCGCCCACTTACATTGGTTTGTTTATCCAATTTCTATCCCACAATTCCCTGCGCGCCCAAGACATCAAATTGGCTTATTAACACACGATTTTCTGCTAACGGAACTCTCGCCCATTTCATAGACTGTATAAAGCAGTAAGGACAGCGAAGAGCCCGCTAACTTCAGAAGCAGGATTTGCTTTAATTAGTGACGCAACAATATTCCTGCTATGGTTCGCACAACTTTTCTGCTTTTAAGCGTGTTTGAACAACTACCACCGCGAGAGTATACAGCGCGCGCTGTGGATTGTGCTGGTTTGACGGCAAGGCGGCCCAGGCCCAGCATGACGTATAAAGAATTTATCAAGAAGTACAACGATTTGATTTACACATTACACGGGGCACTGTGCAAGCAGCAGGCCACCGGCCAACTGAATTCTCATTACATACGTTCCGTAGACTTGTCCGTGATGCACGAGTGTATTTTTGTGTGTGAACTGGTGCTTGACATGTACGTATGTAGAACGAAATATAGTAAATTAAAGACTAAATGTGAAGTCTATTGGCAAACAGTTGTTTACGTATTCGGCAAGCACGAACACGTGCTAAAGTATTCCCATAAAACTTTGGATCGGATGGAGATTTCAGAGTAAGAAATAAACAATCAAAATTCAGTGAGATCAATGATTTATTATTTATTATACCATTGTTGTTAGGACGTACTCAGTCTAGTAGATTTTTCAGTGATGTTGAAAATTATCGTTCTTGTACTTTTTTCGAGAGACATACGCGTTTTGGGGCTTACCGGAGCAGAATCTCTCTCCGCTCCCATGTATTTTTTTTTTCGCTCAGTGATGGTAGGCCCCTATACAGATCGCAATCGGGACTTGTAAACATGATTTGGAAGTCACGTTGAAATGGGTAAGACCCCACAAAAATTAAAATAGATTTGATAGGAATTTGAGTTTATCAATTAATCAATAAAGTAGGGCCTAACTGTAACTTTATAGATACCAATCGACAAGATTCCGGCTTCGTTATAGCATGGAGTTTGCTTTGGAGATCCAATATTTGACATGACTGGACGTACGCTGGGTTTTGGAACGGCGCGTCTTGTCTGCGTGATGCCGTTTGTATTCATCAGTAGGCTTGTGTCTCATGTTTATTCATTAAACCAATTGTTGGGATTACAATGGCGCGCGATCAGCCTTGCTCATTAACTGTGCCGGGCCTAAGCGCACACTGCCGTGTAGTCTGCAACTTCCCGACCTCCTTGACAATGACGGACCGATCGGGAAGAACGGGGGAAGAACGGGGCAAAAACGGTCAGTCAATTTCAAGATCATGCCTTATCCCGTATGTTTTCTGTTTTTGTTGTATCCCTGCTGTTTTGTTATGGTTAAACGACTATTGGTGAGCCTTTATAGTTTGCTTGTTTGTTTGTTTGTTTGTTTGTTTTCAATATGCCGCTGGGACAAGATCAACGCCCGCTGCGCGGATGGCGCCTCCCCTATTCTGATTAAAATACCGAGTTTTCAAACAATTCCTTGTCTGTCATATTTCTTTATTTTTCTCTGAACTGAAATCATCACTTGGTGTGTTTTGTAGTTTAACTACAAAGGGCTAGCACTTTTATGATTTGAGTCCAGCGAGGAAAAATAACAAAAACAAAAACAAAAACAAAACAAAACAACAACAAAATCGCTTACCCCACCCACCCCCACCCACCAGAAGTAACTCAAGTAAAGCCATTATTTAAAACGATGTATTTTGATGCACTAATAAGTTTTGGGGTATGGTCCCATCGATGTATATTGATGTTTATTGAGAATTCCGATTTTTTTTTTTACTGAATTGATTTGTAGAAGTTCCGTACGTTGTATGTAACCACCCCGCATTCTCTCGCCAGTAATTTCTGGCGCCATGACTGGTTTAAATTAAAACTTGAGAGATGTGATACGGGAGCATGGTTTACTTTTGGTCTGAAGAGGTTCTGTTGTCTCTCAGAGCAAATATAACGATTCAGTGATGCAACCATGATCGTGATTATGAAATGTTACGATGCTGCTGCTTGTGTGATTAAAACAAATTAAGTTGAAGACAAATGTGACAAAAAGCAGTTCACGGTGATATAATTATTGCTGTCCAACTCTTTCGCCCATCCTCGGGCAAAAGTCAGTTTGGATGGGTAAAATCACTGCCATTCCAATCACAAATATATAGGCCTGCCTGTCGGACAGATCATGACGATGACATTACGATCGAATGGTATTTCCCCGACCAAGTATCGTAAAGGCGTTCATATTTAACTGTTGATTTTCATGTTTGCCTTTTTAAAGATGTAAGATCAAAATGTGGCTACGTTTCCGTAAAAATTTAAAGTCTTGGCTAAAAATTGATATCAGGCAATGTAGCCTCAAATTTGGCCCCAAATAAGACATGCATGCAAAAACCACGAGTAACCTAACAATAGAAAAGAATTTATGAAAAACAACAGTTAAATATAAATGTGTTGGTATTTTTCCCGAGCGACAGCAGATGTGTTCGGACAGGCCGATGAATATATGAATAAGAGAAATCAGTCAATTTTTCTATCGACATGCAAACATTTGTTGTAAAGTTATTTGCTGTTCGAACAACCCGTTTTGTAATAAGCGGAGCCAGTGTGTAAAATTCCTAGATGGCTGAACGCAATCCACAATCAGCAGACTTTACTACAGAGCTAGCTCCCGGCCCAGGCCAGCTGCAGACTAGACTTGATGTGCAACGAGTGTGCAATATGAATAATGCATGTTCCTTATTAGGCACATTAAATAGCGCAACACGATACATCCTTGCCCTAAAATTCTCATATCGACAGACCCTAGGCTAATTTGGGGGTGAATTTTTCCTGGGGCTGTTAACTCTACCTCTCCCTTAAAGGAACTATGCTTCTCAAATTGACCGGATCACATTTGATTTCATAAATAAATTCATTTATATGTATTAAATGTGAATTAAAAGCCAAACTGGTTCAAGCGAAGTTTTAGTGCAATTATTTGCCGCTCAAAAATTGACCCCCCCTTTTTGAAATTTGTTGAGACTCAAATTAAGGGCGCTGTAGGTGACGTAGACCGAGGCACCGAAATTCATGGATTGACTCGATAGTCTGGACCCGGCCCGTATACTAGGTCTACACGTGCAATTTCGTAAGTTGCAACAACAACTAACATCGAACTTACCCTGATTTTCTCCCTTTTAGCGAAGGCTCCTTGGGGAATGGGCCGTTTAACTGCTTTCGCCTTTATCTTACTCGCATCTCGGAACTTTGTTGGGATGGTAGTGGACTTGAGCATATTTTTAATGGTCATCCCAAAGGATTTGAAAATACCAGTATCGAAACACGAGTACGGCTCAAAGTGAAAAGCTGCTGGGGCCGGACCTCTTTGCTCTTGTCACCTTCACTTTCGCCGTCCAAATTCTCCGATATTTCGCTTCAGTTGGAAATAAATGAAGGCAGCAGCCACACACCTTGTCGGCATGGCCGAAAAACACTATATTTTGGTTAGATTTTGGACGAAGAATTATCGCCGTACAATGTACACACAATGCATACCCGTGATGAATGGGTAATGTGCCTCGATCTACGTCACACACTTATGTTAATGAGGGTCCCACTCAGGGGGCGGAGTAGCTTGGACAAACATTTTCAAAAATTGTTTTCTCATATTTAATCTGGGAAACAAAATATCATTGTCAAGATAATACTTTATTGTTTTAAGCAGGAATAATGCAATATAAATCCTAAATCATGTTTCCTTAAAAAAATTGACATTCGAGGTCACTGCACCTTTGCGGAAGTAAAAAAGAAAAAATGTGCCCCTTCCATAACAAGAAAAATGATGACCCAGAATAAATTTTGTGTTGGCAGGGGTGAAATAAATATATATTCTAATAAATATTAGGGCGAGGATCGAAGGGCAGTGATATACATGTAAACGGGATCCATCACGGGAACGTGCATTATATGTAGATGTAAACTTTATATTTGTTTTTGTAGAGTACGGACCCATGATGAGAAAGGACACCTTTTCCCCAACGGTGGAGCAGTTGTCATAAAAAGCCAGTCTGTCTTGTTAAATTTGGTCTAGTATAAAATCTGGACTAGCAAAACCGGGCCTTTTTATCAATCCACTTTTAACCTCTACCCTGAAAAAAATGTATAAAATTATTTGGACTTGGAAATATCCCTGGAATCATTTATCCATGTGCATGTAGTACAAAACAGGAATGAAATTTCATGTTCATTTCAGTTTCCGTCACTTTTCGAATGAAGTTTTCCACAGTCTTTGAACAAAATGCCCAAATAAAATCTCGGCTCAAAAAAAAAAAGCCTTTCCAGAGAATGATTGACAGCCGCATTGTTCAAATGATACAATGTATCTCTTGTTTATTATTAGTATCAATTTGTGTTCAGCGGCAGGCCACCGGGCTTTGATGACATGGCGCTAGTTTATAGAACTTTGCCGCTAGTTCTTTGCTGATGGACAGTGATGATTATATCTCAACCAATTAAATAAGCCGGTTTCCGGCAAACAAATATGCCATTGGTTGCAGTTGCTGGCTGGCTGCAGGCACATGTGCAATCGCATTTATTTACAAACACATGTGACTGAAGTTACTGCGTAAATACTGGGACAGGCAGCAGCCTTTTTTCGAAATGTGACTAAACGTTTAAATGCTACGGGAAAGTTATCAAATTAAACGTAAATTCTTATCCTCAGCCTACAGGACTTTTTTTGTGTGTATTTTTTTGCGGGTCGGTATTCCGCCGACCGGCCACTTTGTAATGTAACTATTCCTATTTAAATTAGCTGTTCTGGAACTGCGGGAGAACAGGTATATTCAAGTTTTGATATGTAAATGACCGTTTCGGACGGGGCCAGTCCGGGTTAAAGGGCTCTTTTGTTAAAATTGGTCTTGGGGATCCCGCAGAATGGACGCGGAGCGGAACAGTCAGTCAATAATGAGATGCCGCCTTAATAACAAATTGATAAGAAATGAATGAGGCTCAAATTTTCAATATTTTTTTAGCAATTTAGCAATATGGTCACAACTTTTTAACTGAAATTGGCCTCCAAAAGACCAACAATTTAATCAACAAAAATCCATAGCTTTGCATAGGGTTAACCTACCATGACCATTGACCACTTAATTTATTTCAATTGTTTTTACTCTTTCAAGTGAAAAAATATTTAAAAGAATTGAAGCAACTTAAAAATTGTTATAAATCTGCCGTGTCAGGCAGAGTGTCCATGATTGATGGACAGACAGAATCGGAGCCCCATTTTAAAGTGGATTGGTTTTAAATAAGGTGATATACATGGTGCTTTATTCGCAATTTGTACATCAATAGTCCAGAGTAATTTGGAAAGAAATATTTGTCGCTGTTTTGAATTAATTTCCCACCGCTGGCGCATCGCCGGACGTGGCAGCCATGTTTTTAGCATGGCCTTATGGGATACTTAACCAACTAACGGGCTCGGCGAGTCGGTTAGTAGGGCCAGGCCCGAGTAAGCACGAGAAGTCACATGAGAGCTAAATCGAACGGGCTCGTGCTTGCACGAGTAAGCGCGGGGTAAGTTATCAAACGTGGTGTGAGCATGTTCATACATGACATTTAACATTCTAAACATGATTGCAAATTAGATAAATAAAGCATGGAAATCAACAAACATAAAATGTGGAAAAGCCTTATGTTCTGTTCCTGTAACAGACATAGAGCTTTGTTTTGTTGTTGTTTTTTTGTATTTCTTTTTAATTTTTTTTGCATGCATTTTTTCCCCTTTTTTGTTTGTATTATTTACTTATTTATTTATTTATTTATTCATTAGGTTACTTTTTGCTTTTTCCCTTTCACCCGAGGGAAACAAAAAGTTCACTTGCCACAAGGCAAAACAAATCATCTTTGCTCTTAAAACTCTCGCAAAATGCGTAAATAACCAAAAACTCTGCTCTAGGTCTAGATTCCAACTACTGCAGGTAGGTAAAAAACACACCGCGCTTCGCAGCTTCTACATTCTCTTTCTCACACGAGTATTCCAGAGTAACAATGATATTAGTATGTAAACATCAAGCAACAGATCTTCATCCGATAACAGCAGTCTATGTAAGAAGTTCCAACTATTTCAGTCATTCGGACTGTAGGACGGAATGTTTTTTGTGGTACTTGATTCAGGTGAGCCTAGTACATGTAGCTTCAGTGGCTGTGCCACGATTTAACAAAGATTGATTGTGAGTTTAAAACTGCAATGTCCTGTACATCTAATGCACATTTTATTTATTAGCTTGAACCATCACAAGATTGTGGCAAAAGATCCTGTGATATCATACATCACTGGGGGTAGGTAATCAGGGAGTTGCCAAAGATCATCCCCCAACAAAAACCTCTTCAAAAAAAGTAAAATTATTATAATAGACACTGCCAGAATCTCTTGCTAGAGCCTCCATCATCAGTAAAATGTAGGGCTGTTCATTTTTGAATAATTCAGTATTCGATTACTCAAAACTGGATTGACTGAATATTCAAATATTTAATACTTGCCGATCAAGTTGTTCACGTGTCAGCTGCAACTGCATGCCGCCGGTGTTTTACGTGCGGTGATCGATATTATGGAATGCTCGATCAACATTTTTTTTGCATGTGCATTTGTATCAAGATCATTACGGGTACGGAACGTTCTGATAAGAAACCAAACTTCACCCTGCGTTTTTGCAGGAATGTTTCTTTTTACAAGTATAAAAACAAGGGTTTTACGGACGGGAACAAAAACCTCTGGCCACAAAAAAATTTCCTTTGACAAAAATGCGGCATTTCACACTGCTAAGTTCTGTTACTTTTCTACTAAAATAGCATCAGAGTCGTATCTGTATGTGCTTATATAATTTTTTAGAATATTCGAACCGGCAAAAAGGTATTCGAATATTCAGTTGACGATCGAATAGTCGAATATAAAATGGCACCCCAAACATCAGAAAAAGTTCTACCCCCTAAGCCTTCCCACCCCCAACCCAAAGTAGCTAGAGTGTGTGGAAAATTAACGCTTGACAGTAAAAGTGCCAAGACCCCACTTCAGTATTAAAGGTACTAGTATACAACATTTGCAAAGATCAAAAAAGAAAACTACTGAATTATTACGAAATACCAGAGATGTAGTAGAGTCCATCACAAGTCCCTGCAAGTCCTAATCCCAATCACAAGCTATTCAAATGAGCTTTGACAAAGGCATTCCTTTGTCATTGTTCATCCAGTTACTTGTGACCCGCTTTATGAAAGGACTTCTGACTGGACTTGCGAAAATACTTGTGAAAGGACTTGCAGGGACTCGACTCCAACTCTGCGAAATACCATACTTGACTGTAAGTAATTAGCAGTCTCAAGCATCCTGAGAAATGATGGCACCGGGTGTGCTGCCGTTTCCAAGAAAAGTATAAATTTATATCATTTTTTAACGATTGTCGGCCGACAGCGTCGGAAATACATGTAGTTTAGTTCCCCGACTCTATAATTGCCGTTTTGTCTAAAGTATCATATGATGCATGATATGGGACAGAGGGAGCCCCCCCCCCCCCCCCCCCCCCCCTCTCTTTTGTGTTGGTCATTGTGTTCGCGGAATCTCAGGAATTCTTTTCAGATCTTAAGGGGGGTTGTTAATCTGGAGAGTGTATATGGACAAAAGGGCGGTACCCCTCTACCCCATATCGTGCTGGGTATATAAAGTATGGTCTGGGAACCAGACTACTAGAACAGACTATTTTTCTGTTTTCCCAGCATCTATGCTCACCAAACTTTAAAGAGGTCAGTGTTACAGTATTTGCTAGCACGCTATAAAATACTAACCCCAAATCAATTTACTTCTGAAAATTACAGCAAAAGATGTATACATGTACCATCTTTAATATGTTTACTAAGTGGATTAGGCTGTACCACTTTAAAGGGTCATACAATAGGATTTCTATGAAGGAATTTTGCTGAGTATCTAGTAGAGAATTAAGAATTGATATTGCATCTTAAATATATACATGCAGTAATGGAAATAGCTGGATTCGCATTGCAAAATGCAATACATTTTGCACGAAAAGCGAGGCAAACTTGAAAATGATTAGCAAATTTTTGCGAATCAAAATTTCTGATAAGATCATGCAGAACGACGGCCAACGCTCGACATCCATATCCCTACTATACCTACACAGTAGTGACGACGGAAACTTTGGATTTAAAATAATAAATCGGACTCGACACGATTCATCAAATAGGCCTACATCGTTTTTATCCGATCCGTTCGATTGTTTGGCGCAATCTCACCCCCAGTAGGTCTTCCGTTTCTTCAATGGTTTTGCGCGACAAGGACCAGTTTGGGAAACGAGGTTGCTGCAGTTTTGTGTGGTGATTAGCACGTGTAGTTCGGTACAGTACCATGCGGGCGCAGCGCAGATACTCCATACACTTTATGGTGCGTGTTCGGTACGGTTGATGTTTATGCCGACATGAACTATACGCTCCATGGTGACACGATTACGTTGGACATGCGTGGGTATGCTACATACACATACGTACACAGGCGATGCATTAAATTTCTCTGCCATGGTTGAAACAGGAGGATCAGTCGGAGGATATCATCCTTTATTGTGCTCTTTGCAGATCGCAGGAAACCAAAATGAAAACTGGGGGAATTTTGTTATGCTTTCGTGAGGGAAATCGCTGATCCATTTACCGATCCATTCGCGCTATTCGCAGACTCGGATATCAGCGCTAAGCTGCACAGCATGCGTCAAGACTATCAAGGAATTGTTCCTGACAATATTTTCAAAAGAACCCCGGTTGGGCTTTTGCAATATTTAACTTCAGGGGCTCTCAGAAAGGACTCTCTGCGGATTGCCTGATTTTTTTTATATCCTCGTCTTTAGGCCAAGTAAAAAAAACCCGCCCACATCCTTTTTTAAGCCGCATCCTTTTTATTATTTAATTTTTTTTCCTCCAAAAAAGATTTTGAAAACCTGGACGATCAGCAGTGTTTTTTTTTACTTGGCCTTGTTGTGTACAAATTTTCAACTGGAAAAATATTCAGTATATTTTTGAATCCAACACTTTACATTCACAATTACACTGTGCAAGAACCAAGACCCAGAATCATGGTGTAATTTTTTAAATAACAAGAATGCAATACGTTGCTTATCTTTGGCACACCCATCAATCAATATTAAAAGTTTGATAAATGAAAGTAATATAATTCCGTTTCATTTGTCGCGTTTTGTTTTTTTGCTAGTAAATTTTATCACATTGCTAATCAAATGAAAATATGACTAGCATAATTTGCTAATCATTTCTTTTTAATATTTCCATCACTTGCATGAGTCATTATGACTGTCTCTACATTCTCAACTATTCTTCTATTTTCCTATTAGTTTTTAAATCTACTTACCTGCTGTCATTGGTACGATGTCTGTCCGAAGCACAATGATGATACGACCAATTTGCTTTGCCCCAATCTTGATGTCAAAGTACACATGTGGATTGCCCTTTGACCTCTTAGAAGGGGGAGCTGCTGACTAATGGTAACATTAAAAAAAAACTCTAGCAAATACTAAGGTGGATCGTACTCTGTGTAAACATTATACTTACATATCAAAAGTCAAGTCTGAGTCGTGCAAGTTTAGTCTGTGTGTGGCTCCTAAGTCATTTACCCATTGTGTCTGGCTGTTATTGATGGGGGTCTGGTATGCCAAGAACAGGCTGTGCAGCCAAGCGTAATCGCAAACAATAGGCACCACACTGAATATGGTGGTCTTATTCAACGAAATTGGAGGCCCCCCTTTCGTTTTGTTTGAAAAAGCTCCATCTATGCATCACACTCCCATTCAAGAACAATATAGTGACAACATAGATAAAATGAGTATGCCCAGAAATGCCCATATAGACGACAACGGGCCAGGTGGTCGTCGTCCATATTTAAGAGGTTAACTCAATTTTGAGAAAGCTTAACAGATTCACTGCTTTCTGTTATTAAGTGTTTACCTCATCTGTTGTTGCAGGTCTCTTACCCGTCTCATCAAATTGCCTTTCTTGCTCCTCGTGTGCTTTCAAGGTGGCTCCTGCATACTTCTTAAGCCAATTATCATCAGACCAAACTGAGTTCAAAAAAATTAAGATATTTCATTGACTGATATTGTGAAGATACACGTGTAAATCATGTAACTAGACCGGTATAAATAATAATAATAATGCACATTTGTAAAGTGCACATATCCACCAATACCACGGTGTTCTCGGCGCTATATTATTACCCCTGGTCATCGGGCCCATTAATCATTCCTGAAACCTTCTCAGCTCCCTGGGGAGTATACAGCCCCGTCTGCTTTTAAGCGGACACAGACTAATCAATCAGATAACCATCACTGCCCTCACAGGTACCCAAATAACCAGTATAAAAAAGCGGTTTAAATTTCTAAATTTCTGTTGAAACACAGAGATTTTACAAAATTTAAACCGAAACCAAAAGCAACAAACAAAATTGAAATCTTGTGAGCACACAATAGACAAATTTCACATGGACGAAAATGGCACCAATCCGCACACTTTCAGGTTTGAGAGTGAGGCTCGGTGCTAAGTAAACAACCTCTGTCACATTCATTTGTGTGCAATTTAACATGGTAAAATCTATTGAATTGTGAAAAGTCGCTAATCGAGTCGTATCTAATGCAGGTACATGTACATGTATGTTTGAGAATCACTGTTCTGTGAAACTGAGCATCAATCAATTCAAACATCAATCGAAGATCATATTAACCCCTTTGGCACGGTATTTTACGGGAGACGTCAGGATGTTGCAGCAGTTCTGGCAGCCAAATCAAACCGCTACAATGTGTTTGTGCAGTCAAACATGACATTAACAATAATCCAACAATGGATTGAAACTGCACAAACGGCGGCCAATGGCGTCATCCGGCCTAGTGACACTTTTTTTTTTGCGTCCACAGACGTCATCCGTACGCAAAGGGTTAAGAATAAATTTGGACTATTTTTGTCATGGTGAACCAGTACCACTTGGCCATGGTGACTGTGCACTACGCTGTCATTTGCCATCATTTACGCATGCATGAATGGATTTGTTGAATAGCAGTATGTTTGTTTAGCAATGAGAGCATCGCTTTCAACCTGGAAATGCACAGATGAGACTAATGTGAAATTCGTCTACACAGAACTTTGCAGATCTGATATATGGAACTTGTTATAACTCAAGCCCATTTCATGCTGCATTAATCACAGGGGGCTTCCAGTCATAATAGTAATGAGCTACGTGGTACAAATCAAGTAGAATTATCTGTGGGCCTTCTGGAATTCTGGACAAGCATAAACTGCACGCCATTAAAAAAAAATGAACATTTGGCATCATTCTAATTCTCTCCAAATCTGTAAGAATTTTTTATTCTAATAAGACGATACTCATATCTGATACTTGCATTTCCAATGCACTTGTAAGCAATTCCGTTGACAAAAACAAAGCAACACTACCCGCTCACATTATTATCATTCCCAAATAAACTTGTAAGAACCACTTGCATACATTTACCAGTTTAGTAACGTAATGCCCAACACACTATTCGTTCAAAACTATGGATTTGTGGAAACAATGACATGTTGCCACAGGCAAAGGTCAAGTCCAATCATACATGTACCCTCGGTACATGTGCCAAGCGTCACCCTTGGATCATTCTTATGCACGAATGGCACATACCTCAGGTGTTATCCTATTGACATACACTTAATACCTGGTTTTGAATGACCTTCTTTGACCTTCATTGGTTTGGCCAGGTTAACACGTATTGTTCGTCCAAACAGCTCAGAGTCATTCTGAAAAACAAAACAAAAAGTATTACTGTCTAAAGCCCTGTTTGCACTGCACTTTTTTGGTAAAACTTACCGAGACGATTATTATTTTTTATTATTATTATCACATTTTTAGACACGGTAGCCCATTCAACATAGTGCTGCTTTTCAAGGGGCCGTGTAGAAAAAGAACTTAGACTTACAAACAAATGACCTTGGTAGAAAAAAACTAAAATGATGCAAAACTTAAATTATGTAAAACAGTAAGACGCCTTAGTGACGAGTTATTATAATACAAAGCTAAAATAATGCAAAACTAAAGTTATATAAAACTAAATCTAAAATTAAAATTAAAATGAACTGAGAAAATACAACATGAAACTTTGGTGATGGAAGTCAGACATTTCATGTAAATATAAAAACAGACAGGAATTAATAAAGGTCAGAAGTCAAAGTACTTTTCCCATTTTAAGTCCAGTGCGGACAGCCCAGGACGTTTTCCTCTCAGTTACTTTTCCCGAGTCCAGTGGTTACTTCTACTGGGCAACTGCTGCCCAGGAAAACTGACCAGGTAACTTTTCCTAAGACGATAAGTCCAGTGCGGACAGTACAAGTCGGTAAAAGCGGCTCAGGAAAGCATACATGCGCTTTGCATTGTTTCACCACGGTGCGGTGCATGTGGCAAGTTTTCAAAATCCAGTGTGTTGTTCCTCTTTTGGTCGCAATCATGGCAGATTTTATTATTGATACAGTCGGAAGTTTGATTGGTGTTAAAGATGTAGGCCTACGTGTACACATCAGCCGGAAAAATGAAAAGGCACGCATGATTTGGGTCAATCGCGTCAATGTAGAAAGGTCACGCAAAGCGCCCTAATGAGTTGTTATATTGACAGCTTGGTTACTTCTGCCACAGTCTCGGTAAAAATTGTCCCTTTTCGAAAGTCCAAGTGCGGACAGTGGTTACATTTGACCATTTTACCATCGTCTCAGTAAAACCTTCCAAAAAATAATCATTTGCAGTTCATTCCAGTGCTATGGGTCCTAGGGCCAGTTTTGCTGGTCTTGGTCTTTAGTAGAGTTTTCAATATCTGGCTGGTTTCGAATTTAAGAGCATACATTGTATACATGTAACACCTTTATAACAAGGTCCTTAGGACTTTACAATTTACCTTGTTATAACAGGTACCTTGTATTATCAGTAATGGAAAACAAAGAAAAACAAAGACTCGGGACCTATTTGTTTCCTTGTTATAAGCAGGATGTTGTATTAACAGTGCTCTTATTATCAGGGTTCGACTGTACACATATGTTTAAAGTGATAAACAACTGACAAACTACCACATGTGTTTTTTTCACCATGGTTATGAGAGAGTACAGCATGAATGAAAAAGTGACTCACCATATTATCAATAGCAGCAGCTGCATCCTAAAATGACAACACAAAAAAAGAACAATGAACAATCTTTCTATTTGACAAACCACACTCCAGCCGTGTTCATTGTACTTTTAATCATAGCTCACTGAAACGACTGTTAAATTTCCCATTTCAAGTTGAGGCCTAACAGAAAAAATTGTGTGTTTCCGGGAACCCGACCGGACCTGGAATTTTTGGGGCCAAATTGCCGACCTCAAACTTTTTATTGCCATTTTGCTAGTTGCAAATTTTTAATGAGCACTGTTTGCAATTATTTGCAACGAACATAACCATTTTCCATACTTGAAACCTCCCATAGTTTGAAACAAACATACCTGTGTTAAAACAGAGGAATACAAAATACATAATTCATGTGTAAATGTGTCGTTGCTTTGATCGTTTTCTAAACCCCGACATATACTTCTCGCTCCGTCATATCTCTCCAAGCTCCACACCATATAGCGCACATGCGTGCGTGCTATTTTTGAATTAGTGTCTGAATCACTTGGTATACACAAAGATCGTGTACGTCTTGTCAATGTTCGGCTGGCGGGGAGTACATGCGCATGCAGCAAAGCATGGACTCATTTGGGAAAAAACCTTTTGAGCGTGCGTATTGTGCAGATCGAGCGAGTCTGTTGTTTGGGGGACAATAAATCATGCAACACCGAAATTCATAGTCGGGTTCCACCTGCGTGTAGTGAAGAATGCCCGTTTATCAAGTCCGGTAGCTAAACACGCATGCTTACATGCAATTGCAAAATGATTTTGGAACCTCACACTCGACAAGATTTGTCCAAAAAATCCCGCCGATAACTAACAAACAGTTGGATCAACAAGGAGAGTCATCTATTTGAATCAAAACTTTCGACAAATTGCAACAAGAAGTGGACCAGTAGTTGAGTGTGTGATAAATGGCAGTGTGGATAATTCTGGATTTTGACCCCTTTGACCCCTTTCTGTATTGCCATGTTATGATTTTTTTTAGAATATCAGTTCAACTCTGATTTCACCAGTTTTCATCATTCTTTATGAGTACAACAGATTAGAACACGTACATGTTTAGTGAGTTTGCGAAAGAACATGCAGATGGGTACTAACTCAAATGCATGCAAAAACTTAAATGAAAAAAAAAAAAATTCCTACCTACCTACCTACCTGGATTTTTTTCAGACCGTTACCGGAAACACACAATTTGTTTTGCTCGGCCTAAGTGTGAACAGTTTTTGGTATAAATCTTGGGCAAATTTTGGGCAAAATTACAAAATAATTTGTGCTACTATTCTTGCACATACAATGCAACTTTTTCCAGCACAAGGTGATAGCTGTGGTGACTGCTTCGCTGATTTTGTACACGTACATGGGTGGAGAAATCTACAACTATACATGCAAAACTTGGGAATGTGACCTGTCCCCACGAAACAGGTGGAAAGCAGCAAAAGTTGAAAATTAAAATCATGGTATTTCCTGAAAATACTTGCAATTGTGCTGCTGTAGCTCATTCCTGGGCCCCTATTTATAACCCTTTAAAGAGAGTCCTGACCCCTTGTTTTAAGAATTTGAAGCTCAAAGTTTGTGGCCTACATGTACACACGTACATGTTTCCTCCACCAACTTAGTTTTGCTCATTGTGCAGATCTACAGTACGTTTACCCTTTGTGTTGTACAAGGACGTCAGATCAGTTTCTATTTTTTAAGCAATGAGGTGCTTATTTGCATTTAAATAGGCATAATGGTGTTGCGTAATTGATTTACATAGTAGCCTTTTACAAGCAGTGATATTTGTTGATTTCCTCTGTTGCTGTCATAGTTATTTAGGAGATTCTTTGGAAGCAGGGTTTTTACAAGAATGCAAATCCCATGGAAGTGAAGCTAACGACCAACTTGAAACCTTTCTGGTGATTACCGGTGTAGGCTGTGCTTCGATTCTGTAGCAGAATTGATTTAACTGAACCAGCGATCCCGGTGATTTTCGAATAGTGCATATTTCAATACCGTAGCTTTTAATCATATCGATACCAATCACTATATTTGTAAATATGCCAAGAATCGATACTATCTACTTCCGACTTTACCTGACAATTGTTACAAAGAAATCAATAAATGTTACTTAAAAAACCCTTTGCACACCTGATTTTATAATGTGTGTCTTGGGATACTTCTGGTGCACATATATTTCTGGGGTACATGTGACAGAAAACCCTGATAAGAGATAATTTGAATGGTTCGTGTTGTCATAGCATTTGTACAGTATTTTGGCAACACGCCTAGTAGCATCCCAATGTAAGACTATCTCACAGACATTATTATCAATGGCTACGGCTCTTCACCGTAGCCTGTCAATGGCCAAATTCGAAGCCGTAGCCACAAAAGACCCGATCCGGGCAATGGCTTAAACTATGCGAGTGCAGCATGCCAGCCTGTGAATAAACTAAACTGATACACCCGTAATATACGTCAACATACGTGTACGTGCACTGTATATATCTCCGAGGACAAGAGAAGAAAGGAAACACAAAGAAACCTTTCAGTCCTCGAACGTAGAGTCTTTTGTTGAAATCGGTCCTCGAACGTAAGGATACATGCTTAGTCTATGGGGGTTGGTTATATTAAAGGAACAATAGGAAACACAAAGCATTGTCCTCGGACGTATTGGGGAAGTACGACTGTGTGTACAGCATGTGTACATTAACCCAAGTTCAAAAAAGAAATCACCCCCAGCAATGTTTCAAGATTGAATTCAGTTTTAAAACTTTGGGATATGATAGAATAAGACATTTTAAATGTAAACATTTTAAAATCCCAAAACTGACGTTTCAGTGAAAAACTGTTGTTTCTGCTTGTAACTCAGAGAGCCACCTGCAACTTTCTGCTCATTTTGTGCTGCCAGGTCACAAATGGTGGGTGAGGATAGAAGTCGAGTGGGGCAGGAGGATTTTAGTAAGATAACTACAGAATTCATGGGCAGGGGATGAAGGCGGAGGATATGGGAGCCAGACAGGAAAGGTGAGCATAGGAAAGTCTGCAAGATGGAATACTGCACAATCAAGTAAAATGCTGAAACCCCTTTGCCTTTCCAAGGGACCATTCAAAATTTTCAATGTTTTAAAATGTTGAGGTCAAGGAAAATAACTGAAAATCAAAACTTACTTTTCAATAAAAACATAAAGAAAAATTCAAGAAATGCCCTTTTGACTTGCCAATTCCACTTCCGTATTTGGATTTGTTTGTTTTTTCGACCTTAAACCCATACGGCCTATGAGTAGTTATTCTATACATCATAGACTGTTCTTATAGCTTTCCGGCATTTGGCACAGCACTGCCGTACCAGGCTACACATTACTAAACAGATATAAAAGCATTAAGGAAGAAACATCTTACAACAACTGTCATCGTCTTTGCTAAAGTGTTATTGAAGCGTAGCAAGAATTTATCTTTTTCGCCAAAAATGCTTGGCAAATGCCGGATGTAATGTCCTTTAAACATTCAAAATGATGAAGTAACGTTTGTGTATTTATCACAATACATTTGTTAGAGTATTTGAAATGTAAATAACGGTGTCTGAGATCGAGTGAGTAAAATTCTATACTGGACCTATTTCAATTTCCCGTAAGTCGTGCATTAAAATATACCCATTCGAGTACACACTGTAGACTGGTTCCCGTCTCTACTGCTAGCAATTAAATACCACAGCAGAGACATGAACCGTACTAATAACCATACACGTTGCGAAGCCCTGGGGAAAACGGCTACTTCTGTGATTTTTACACAAATGTCAACTTCAAAAGAGGTATATTGTGTGGCTTTTACTTCAAAATTTTTGGAAGTTGTTGAAAAAAATTACTTGTGACTTGACTTGAAAAAAATAATAAATTGGTAAAAAAGTTAGCTCCAACACTGGATGGCCATTCCTCCATATGGGTGGACGATTTGAGTGGCGATATTGTGACAGGGAGCTTTTGGTGGTGTTTTTGAAAGTTGTTTATGCATTTGTACAGTAGGATTTTAAGATCGCTAACTTTTCACAATATTTTTATCATGCCGTAATTTGTGGACGATTTTATCGCCATGTCGGCGATATAGCGGGAAAAAATATCGAATATGAAAAAATCAGTATCGCCAGTGCTAGGTCAGAAGCTGATTATGAAACACAAAAAGTCATCAGGGCACGTGTTCAAGTGGGAGAGACCCACAGCTGCACCACGCTGTCCTGAAACTGGGCATTTTATTATTTGTTTAATTGAATGAAAAATCAATATTTTAAGATCGAAAATTGGGGTGGGTGGGTGGGTCAAAAAAATGTCGAAAAAAAAAAAAAATCAATTTTAAAACATTGATCATTTTGAATGGCCTCCAATACAATAAAAAAAGTAGTTGTGAAGGCAGATGTTGCCAGGAAGGAAAGACAAACAACGGTGCAAAAAGGGAGGGGGTGACTAACCATCCATATTGTTTGCCTCCCATTAACTTCTTAAAGCTATAAAAGGAATGGCATAACAGGAATTCCACCAATAAGATTCCATACATGTGTAAATCCACTTCAAAACATAATAAAACTGACACCAATTACTCAAAGGGAAGAAAGGAAATTAAGTGATCATCAATAAAGGAACTACACAGTTACTTATGTATTTATATGCTTACACATGCTTACAATGTGCAATGATGTACACTGTCCTGGAAAGAAAGGAAATCATTGTTTCGGTTCAGGACTCAGCGACCAATAACTGTATTTGGTAATGGGAAGCACAAACTCAACCCCCAGGCCTTCCCCTCTGTCTTTTGACAGCATCATCTTGTGGTCATGAATAGTCTGAAGAAATGGCTTTGTTCATGACTGCCTTGAATAAAAAAAAACAGCGGCGGAGGTCATGTTTGATACCTCATTAGGGCTTGTCTTCCATAACATGGGCCTTCAGGTCACCGTTTAGAAATAATAGAACTCTTCTTCTCTTTAAAAATCATGTTTTGGCTTAGAGGAATCAGAACCTTCCATGACTGTGCAGCTAACCAGAGAGAAAAGAGTGTTGTTGTCACAGAGTGGATTTGCTCTGGAAGCCTGCAACAAGTCACTGAGGCATTTGGAAAGCTTTTCCCCGACAGTGATGTTCCAGCCAAGTCGATAATTTGGAATAATTTTCAAAGTGAACAAAGAAACTGGCAGGAGCGGGATTCGAACCTGCGACCTCCGGAGGTCGCAGGTTCGAATCCTGTTCCTGCCAGTTTCTTTGTTCACTTTGAAAATGTATTCAAAATTTACCTAGTCAGTTTCCCTTGTGGATTGTTTGAAAATACCAAAGGGTACCTGAACCCCAACCAAGGTTGGTCTGATACATGACTGACGAAGGAAGGCCAGGACAGTGAGTGGACAACATCAGAGAAGTCCAGCAGCTACTTGAAGAGAATCCCAATATTGCAAATGGGAGGAACTGTTCACACAGCATTTCACCAACCGTCACAAACTGCTGCAGACTGTTTAACAAACGTCGAATGGGGAAATTGTTTTATTGATGGAAGAGTGAACAAGCAGAATGGATGGGAGTATGCTCAAATTCGCAATCCACCTCCTTTTCATTTCAACAAGAACTTGAGTCATGACAAGATTTCCCTCTGTATAAGACTGAGTGGCATTGGAGGGCTACATTGTAATTGGGCCCATTTTTCCCCGAAAGTATGGAAATGGGTACCTTTGTAAAATAAACTAGAAGCTAGTCCCCCCGCTTCAACTTCACTATTAACACAGACAGGATAGAGTTTTGGAAAGGATATTGTGGGCCCAAGATTGGGTACCTCCTCACTGCAGGGTGAACATAAGAAATAGACTTGGGGAACTCTTCAGTGACAGGGTTATTGCACTGAATCACCTCATGGAGTGGCCCCTGGACTTCAACCCATGTGATTTTTCTCTGTAAGATTCTTTGGAAAGCAGGTCTACACCGCTCTACCTCAAGACATTGATGACCCGCATGAGAGAATTATCAGAGAAGTTGAGGCACAGAGGGACATGAACCGAAATGAGAGCAGTAAGAAAAAAATCATAATTTCCTGAATTAACCATAACATACTCAGTGCACAAAGTGTACAATTCTGTTTCTGTGGCGTACATTTGTACATGTACTGCTGATCTGTGCAGTGAACAAGACACCTTTTGCAGAACAAAATGTGTCTTATGGATCTTACTGTACTGAGGAGTGTGTCAAGGCAAAATGTTGTAGGGGGTTAAGAGGGATCTTACACCAACAGTCCCGAATCCTTCAATTTCAATATGATTTTTCACATCAACATGTAGGGAGTTAGGGATAATACCTCTGCAAACTCAAATTCCACAAATGCAAAACCTCTGTGCTTTTCCGTTTCATAATCCAAGGGAATGTTGATATCAAGGATGTCACCAAATGGAATGAGCGCAGCATGCAGCACTTTCTCATCAACTTCTTCAGCTAGTCCTCCTAAAACATTCAAATGAAAAAGAATAGAGACGTGGCACATAACTTAAAGGTGACGCTTTTTAGGAAGGCCAAGGGAAAATCAACAACATCTTACATGTATGTGGATTAGAAAACAGGTTGAAGTT
Source organism: Hippasteria phrygiana (assembly GCA_037893225.1). NCBI lineage: Eukaryota > Metazoa > Echinodermata > Asteroidea > Valvatida > Goniasteridae > Hippasteria > Hippasteria phrygiana. The sequence goes on along the minus strand of JAZGUH010000028.1, from coordinate 429,668 downwards.
ATTGCATGTACATAAATTTGGGGTCCAAAAGTGTGACTTGTTGGTGTCCCTGTGACGTATACGATTTTGCAATTCCACACACATTCTTTAATGCCTTCTATCTCCAATTGAGTGATTGTGTAAAGCAAAGTACCTGCCAAATAAGAGGCTATTGAAAATGTTCAATGTTTCTAAATTTCGAGAATATTGAAAATCGAAATTCACTTTTCAATTAACAGAAAAGAAACAAACAAATGAAACAAAAGCTCTTTTGACTTGCCGATTACAATGACGGCAACCAATCATTCCCCACATTCTATAAACTAATGAAACACAAGAAGTAATCAGGGCATGTTCAAGTGGGGAGACAGATAATATTTTTATTTCATGGAGAATCACTATTTTAAGATCGAAACTTGGGGTAGGTGGGTGGGTGGGTCAAAAAAATTGGCCTTGGTAAGCGAAATTTCCATAAAATTTCACTTTTGAGTGACATTTCAAGGAACTGAACCTAACCTATGTGTACATAGTAGGCTTGGGCGATTCCACGTTGAATCGATAAGAATTGATTCCAAACTCAGAATCGGAATCGCGATTCCACTTTTTTGAGGAATCGATTCTCTGATGTAGCCGATTCCAGTCCCCAGCGCCGATTCCATTCCCCGCGCCGATTCCATGCAATTTCCTCACGAAAATGGTAATTTTTCTTTGACATTTCATTAAGTTATGTGAATCAGGTTTCATATCATCTTAGGAATTTTAATGGAGATTGGCATTGTATGCAGTTCCCGAAAATGTTAAACGTTTTCATAAAATTCCTTTACATGTATACAAATTTAGAAAACTTTCAGAACCATCTTTCAAAACGTTTGTTTCGGATTATTCTTTCCCCATCACGCGTCAAAAACCTGTGTAGTCCTGCACTTGGCGATCCACCAACAAGGTGGAGGAATCGCCGGCGATTTTCAAAAACAAATCCAGGATTAAATATCAGAAATATTAACTGCAAAGTTCCACATGTATACCAGGTAAAAAATCATTGCTATAAAAGCACTTAATACCTTTTTAAAAGTTGTGAATTAACATACGTACGAGTGTGAGCAGCGTGTGAAAATCTTGCACACTTGTAAAGTTTAGCAAGCTATTTCTCATCTTGGGTAATTCCCTTGTGGTTGAGCACGCGCTGACTGAAAGACCGTACCGTCATTTGATTGACAAGTTGGTCTCATGTGCTTTTTATATGTAGGGTTACAGCAAAGTCGTAAACAGGGCTACTGCATATGCATGCCCACATGTCGGCAAGGGGCGTGGTTTGATTATATTGGTTAAGTAACTGATATTATCTTGTAAAATATTTAGACAGGTGGATCGACAAAAGATTGGGAAAATTACAGGAAAATATTAAAAATATTCCTGTAAATTTTGTTCACAAAATTTAGAGCGATAGCGCAGCGCGTGAGCGTCGCTTCGAATCAGTCCAGTCGACGCCAAAAGTTTCCAGATTCATATGCGCACGCGTAGCAGCCCACCCTCTTTTTATGAATGGCATGTGCGTGTACTGGCTGGTACTTCGCGGGCGATTGGAAATGCAGCAGTAAATTCGTTTACCAGCGATCACAGCAGTGATTACGTGACTCATCGAAAATGAACGCGCATGGTGAATTTCGATGTATGTATTCCGAAACGATTATCAGGTTGCAAAATGTTGATCTTACCATGGAGCTATAAAAAGGAGCTTCATGATCTTACACACACAAAATATATAAATGGAACCAAGAAAAAAATGACATATTTAGCGACTATTTCGATGGAAATGCTGGGTTTTTAAGCGTACTCTCCTCACTGTTTTCAACTGTTTTTCTCAGTGTTGATAGCGCCGCAAAGGTAAGGTCTGATTTTGATTTTGCAAGTTTTCCGCGGGGAAAACAATTTAATGTCGAACATAATTTATATTTTATGTTCCCTGCCCAAACGTTCCTGCAATATGAATATTAAATGACAAAGTATCTTCTATAAGAGCGATTACACCCTATAGTAAATGAATAGCCCCCTTATTGGCATTTTTCGTGCTTGTTTACTTTTTGTTTATTTTTGGAATCGATTCCGAGTGGAATCGCGATTCTCAGATGGAATAGGAATCGATTCCAAAAATGTTGGATTCGCCCAAGCCTAGTACATAGCCATATCAAGTTACGTCATATGAAATATTGGGGCAGAAAATTTTGTGACAAGAGAGTTATTGATGGCTAAAACTATGGAAGAAAATCTTCCACAGCAGTTTCAATGCGTCTCTCTGGAAATATTTATCTCTGGGGATTTATTTTCATATTTTATTACATGTACTTAATAAAATATGAAAATAAATCCCTTTTTAAATAAATTGTCAGACCCTTTCCCTTAAGGGAATCGGGTCTTTTATTAAGGGAATCAGATATAGGGGAATTATTAAAGGGAATAACATACTACAATTTGAATAAAGGTTTTTTGAGGTGGTATTGGTGCCCAAAACCGACACATTACACAATAAAGAAAACATCCGAGAAAGTAATTCAAGATTTTACAATTTGTGTTATTCAGTGCCAATGGACGGGTCATTTTGATTCATTTTTCAAAGAAATGCAGAAAAAAAAGGTAAGAATTTTCTTGTAAATTTTTCAAGTTTAAGTCAAAAGAATGCACCAAAGAGCATCTTGAGGGTCAAAATTCCCGGACCCCACGCCATTAGGGCTTCGCGCTCAGTTTTTTCTATGGAAAATACCCCTACGCTATAATTTCAACCTGGCTAAAACACTTTGTCTACCCCGAATCAAAAATAACCATGCTTCATTCCACCGTGATTGCAACAACAGGCAAACAAAACCCTGGTTACATGCCAGAAAGAAGGGCAAGAATTGGCTCGGTTAGTTCTTGTCCATGAATTTTTTTGGCAATTTTAACTTGGCAAGAATTATGCGTGATGATGTAGACGGGTGCACGCATGCACTGGTGCATGTACTTTTTCCTCTGTGCACGTAAACCTCTGATACAACGTGCACGCTGTGCATGTACCTTTTTAGGCCTGTACGTACGTACCTGCTGGTATATTTCCCCATGTTGAACAACGTATCAACGCGCACCCGATTTATTGCACGCAACGATCGACATGATGTGTGCGTGCCTGCATATTACCATCGTTGTAGTCTCGGTCAAGTGCAAACAACCGCAACCGATCTGCTACCATATTATTCCCAATGTACAATGTACGTACACGCAGCTAACATTGACTTGAGAAAAGACTTGTTACCCGGCCCCCGCGACCTGGGGTTAGAGCAATTGATCAATAAAGCCAACCTCAAAAGCGCATCTGCGCGTGCGTGTTGCTTTGTTGGTAGTCTTGGTCAAGTGCAAGCAACCGCACTGAATGCCACCGTCTTATTCCCAGTGTACAATGCACGTACACGCATCTAACACGAAGCGAAAGTCGTCTTGAGAAACGACAATGCATGCGGCACATGCATTGTGCACAAGACATGCAAGACAATGTTTTTGACAGCTCACGGCGTCCATGGTATAATTTATCAGCTGTTACTATAAATCAACAGTGTCAAAATAGAAACAAACGCTCGTCTTTAGTGCCGCAAGGAAGCCAACTGAAGGTATTAAAATGTCGTAGTACTCCAACTACTCAACAAGTGAAGCCTTGTCTGAGTTGTCATCAACCCGGCCCCCGATCCTTCCTGCCCCGATTGCCGGCGCGGCCTCGGCCCCCGGGCCCCGGCCCGATTCGCGATCTCTCGGTGGCCGGCCCTGATATTAAATTTTAGCGGAACCGAGCTCAGTCCTGGCGGGTCCGATCCCGGTGGGCCCGAGCTCATGATGCTGTACACGTGGTGATTTCCATCAAAAGAAAAAATTATTCCTCCGTTCTTCCGGTTAGGAAAAAGTGACGTCATCACGATAATATCGCAATATTTTGGGCCGATATTTCGGTATCAAAATATCGAACAGTCTTCCGTGGAACATGATACTACAGTAGTCACGTAACTTCGGCTTCGGCTTCGTCTTCTCGCGATCGTGTCAGAGATTGCTAATTACCACTGATGAAATAAACAAACAGCGAATACAATTGTACAAAAACACATTTTATTTACAAAGCAAAACAATACCCTTAACAGCACTATACATGTAATAGCTACATTTGAAAATTTGTAGGAATACACATATTTTAAAACAACAAATATGTCTACCTATTGTTCTTTTGGGTTATGACTTGTGTGCACATTTTTTTGTGCATGTAAAATTTATTTTGTGCATGTAACTTTTTCGGTCTACATGCACCAGTGCATGCGATGTTTTTTCTCTAAATCGACCCCTGGATGTAGTACTCGAATCCACAAACCAATTATCCAAAGATATTAACCAAAAGAATTAATTCTTGAATATTTTGTGCTCCTTCCTTCATTATTACAACTGCCAAAATGTACTCCAACTGGTAAATCCACCGCCTTGTCATACAATCATGCACCGCGCGCAGCCTCCTACAGTCCGACAGGTCCGACTTTCACCAATTGCCGGTTTGAGACAGTTGGTTATTTTCCCAAGATTTTGCAGTTCCTTGGCCCTTTGGGGCACAATTGCAGAATACCCCGCCACTCCTCTACTTCACCTCGTAGCTGTCTACGTGGTCACGCTTGATTGCCCACCAACCACGTAGAACTAAACTGTACCATACGCCTTTCTTAATATTTATGCTAATGCCGACGTCATACAGCATCGCAAAGAGCAGGGCTGATGGGTCGTGCTAGCGTCAACAAAGGGTCAAAACAATTAAATACAAAAGTGTTTAAGCGTAAACAATTATTTCACAATGTCATTTATTTCCCAAACAGTCATATTATATATATTAACCCTAACGTTCTAGGCCATTCACTTGGGGTACAGTACACTGTACTACAAAATACTACTCAATTCTTATAGGCCAGTGTAGTAAAAGTACTGCATAGGCCTACTATAGTTTAATACTCGAGTAGTATTTTGTAGTATTCGGTGACGTTAGGGTTAACGTAGTTCAAAACCTTCAGTGTGTGAAATAATACACAAAAACTTAACTCGTGACGGCACCGTTTCGTGATGCCTCACTGGCTGCCATCTTGTTTGTGCTGGACCACTCCATTTTTTTATTGGGGACTTGGAAAGATTTTACTTTAATACTCCCCACCAAAATCAGTCAGGAAGAGCAAATCTTAATAAAATAACTACATGTATCCATCTGTGTTCCGAACACTTGGCACAACCTTTAAGTTTGAGAATTTTGTTGGGATATTTTCGTGAAATATAAGGGAAGAAAGTTTGTGTTTTCTGTGTTAGATGTTCTTGGCACGGTGTATGGTTGTTGAGCATAATTTTTAAAGACGCGCATTTTTTAAATTTGAGCGCGCAATTTTTTTTAAATGCGCGTGGGAATTTTTTTAGTTAAAGTATGCGCGCGCAAATTTTAAATTCGCACTTCGGACAACAACTAGGGCACGATATTTGATACGAACTACATGGTAGACATGAATTTTACATCGGCGTCAGATGCATGGCGGCCGTTCCATAATCGGCAGTAGGCATGTTGACGATTTTGACGAGTTCTCTGTAGATAGAGGGTATTTTGTATCAGACTCCTCTACAGAAAACAATTAGAGCGTTCTTAAAGGGGTTGGAACTGTCTCCAAGTCCTACGACTATACTTTCAAAAAATTTGTGATGAGGAGAGGGTTTCAAGTTTTGAGTTTTCCAGCTTATGAGCTACACGATGTCGTGAATATTTGCAAATTCGTATATTACAATGTGTGTGTAGCATTTAGTTATTTGATTTGCAAATATGTTGACATTGTTTGTGAACTATATTTTTTATAAGCGAATAAAGTTTACGATGTGAATTTTATTGCATATACTTTGTCGCATATCTTTGTAGTGATGTCATATCATCTGTTGAATTGACCTTCAATTCTGTGCTTCTATCTTTATGAAGTTGGGTCATGTTTGGCTTGACAAGTTGCCTTCGCGTAACATAAGGGGGATAATACATTTTCGGTGTTTTTTTTATTGGGAAATGATCTAAACTTCTGTGTCTGATCGGCTAACTTCCCAACATTTAAAAGAAAATGGCAGATTAAGAAGCAATCTATAATTTGCATTCTTCACACAGCAACTGAGAGACTACTGGATACGATTTTGTTCTTCTATGAAATAACTTATATAGGTCAGTATAGTGGGAGATTATGTTGTCACATGCTGGTCATGATGGTGCACCCCTCACGTACGAGTCCGAACTTTGCAATTTATTTGCTTGTTCCTAATAGATTGAGCACTGTTTTATAAATTTTCTAGCATTTTTACAAAGTTTTGTTATTCTGTTTTTGTTTTACACTTTTCTACTGGTTTTCCATACTTTCGCAAACCTCAGGCTTAAATTGTATCCCAGCCCCGGATCGATCCCAGCATCCCTTTTCAAGTGCTTTGTCACAAGAAATTAAGAACTTACAGTTCATGTGCAACCCCGTTTACTGTTTGAATAATAAAGATTGCGTGATTTTCAAAAATTGCGCTCCATCTATAATGCGCAAATTTTAAATTTACGCAAGCCAACTCAATTTTCGTGTTCAAAAATTGCACAGTGCGCATTTTTTTAAAATGCGCGCCTTTGAAGATTGCGCTCAACATGGTCACTCAAAGTGTTCACATACATGTTGATTTCCGTCTCATTTTTTACAGATTTTGCTGACATGAATCTTGAAATAACAGGTTGTGCCACATGTAGACAGTTGTTATCAAGGAGGGATGGTTATTTTCTAAGGTTTTGCTGTTTTTGATCCATTTTGGTGGGGGTATTAAAGTAAAATCTTTCCGAAATATTTTTGTCAGCCTCTGTTGGTTTTTACGTTGAACCGTTCTTGACGCAACTCCACCGCGCTAAATATACATGAACACCTCTTTTGACCCTAACCCTCCTTGGCCTTCCACCTTGTAGCCGCGTAGCCGCCAACACCACATGAACAGGGTAGATATATATACTTGGGACTTAGAATATTTTTGTCGGCCTCCGTTGGACCCTTCCACTTTGTAGCCGCCTTGTAGTTTTACTTTTGCAGCCGTATAATCACCGCCCTTAGTTCCTACTGCCATGGAGCTATAGCTCCATGCTACTGCGTAGCCCGAAATTGTTGGGGGTAATTTTCGAGTGGCGGGGTCTTCTGCAATTAGGCCTTAAAATTGGAGGATTCAGGACAGGACTGTCGAGTGTTTACTGTTACTGTTATAATAGTGTTACTGCTAGTACTAGTGTTAGCCTACTGTTAGTACTTAGGCCTAGGGTAAATGGTCTTAAAAACGTTTACTCATGTTCAATGTTGTGCTTATTTGTTTAGACATTCAATATTCATGATTTACCACATGACATTCATACGATATTCCAACAAAACGATAACGTAAACGTGATTAATGTCCTTACCAACGTAGACCATCCGTTTATTGTTGGCCATATTCAAAACTTCAGCAATATTTCATGCAGTTTGATGGAAAAGCGAAGTCAAGTTCACATGCAATAAAAATGTAACACTAGCGCCACCAATAGCTTTGTACATGTAAGGCTTTACAGTCACTTCGCCCAAAAACCACATCGCCCTCAACCGCTTCGCCCTCAACCACTTCGCCCAAACGCCACTTCGCCCAAACCCCACTTCGCCCAATTACCCCTTCGCCCAAACGCCACTTCGCCCAAAAACCACTTCGCCCAATTACTACTTCGCCCAAAAACCACTTCGCCCAAAAACCACTTCGCCCATGCCCGATCCGTATGCCTTATTTTCATTTTATTAGTTCGTTTTTTATATGTTTCCTTCCTCCATGGTTACATACATCATAATCCCTCATATCAGTTAAGATGTTACATTATAAATGTTTGTAAAAAATTACATTATAAATTTCACGCAATTTTTATAAAAACCTCTTGGAAAATATATCAATTTTAAAAATCGTAATAATTTGAATGACCACTTGACAGGGGCGGATCTAGGTTTTCACTAAGGGGGGGGGGGGGGGGGGGGGGGGTGGGGGGGTTTACCTGAGGTGATTGGCCTACACACCCCAGCGTGCCGAATTTTCGACACCCGACACTGGTTATTTTTAATTTTTTTCTCAGCCCAGGGGGGGGGGGGGTGTTTAAACCCCTAACCCCCCCCCCCCCCACCCCCCCCCCCCCCCGTAGATCCGCCACTGCTTTATGAAAATAATTGCCCATATATAAGGCATATTACTAATAAGAAAAGAAAAGCATGGTCACAAAAAGGATGTCACAAAACTCAATTATAAGAACGCAAATACAGTCTTGAATGCACCATATAATTTGAATGACCAAATAAACGAAAACGGCAAATTGCCCGCCAGGAAAACCTATATTACAAACACGACTATATATGGCATTAATATTTACACGCAAGTAGGTACCCACACAAATAAATTAAATCTGCATAAATATATACAATAACTTAGGGCGAAAAAAAAAACCGCGAAAGTCATTTTGTACTTTCGAAAAACACGGATAGGCCCTATCCTTTTTTGGCTTAAAACTCTTCCAGGGCAGTGGCAGTGCATTCTTTTTTAAAAGTCTCAGTAACATTAAGTTAGAACTGATAAATACGCTGGTAAGTGTTTTTGGGCGAAGTGGTTTTTTGGGTGAAGTGGTTTATGGGCGAAGTGGTTTTTGGGCAAAGTAGTAATTGGGCGAAGTGGCGTTTGGGCGAAGGGGTAATTGGGAGAAGTGGGGTTTGGGCGAAGTGGTTGAGGGCGATGTGGTTTTTGGGCGAAGTGACCGACAACCCATGTAAGGAGAAGTTCGGCCGGCCGGTCAATCAAGGATGGTGTGTGGCTAGGGGTCATGCTAATTAGCATCAACAAGCGTCAACAAAGCGTCAACAATTTATAAAAGCACTGTTAAGCTTAAACATGTTATTCACAATATTTAGTGGGCTCCTTTGCTAATTTAAAAGTATCTTAAAATGTGTGATTTTTCAGCGAAAAAGAACGACATCAACGGCATCCATCCTGCGTTCCTAGCCTTCGTTTAAATAAAGTTTAAAGGGACACATTGCCTTCAAATGTCATGAAATTTTGCTTTTTGGAAATGTTCCTTGTCTTTTATAAGAGTTGTTCATGCAAAAAAAATCGTATAATGTGTTGTAATTAGTGAGTAGTGATTAAAAAACTAAAAATTGGCCGCTGACTCCTGACATCTGACCCGCGAAAAACAGACTTATTTCCAGTAAAATACCACCGTCTAAATAATGCGCAAAATACGCTGTAAGAGTCTTTAGGCTGGCGCTGGCGCTTGTGAACCAACCTCGTTCCCATGGTGTCGAGCAGCGCCCTCACCGACACCACAGCTGCTAAACGAGGTTGAAAATAAAGTAAGCCATGGGAACGAGGTTGCTTGTGAACCTATCTGATGATCGCCAGGTCTTTATAAATTATATAACTCTATGTCGCCAGGTACAATTCTCTACCTCGCGACACATATCGCCAGTGCTGCGCGCCGTGCCACAGTAGGCCTACATCAAAATGGATCAACAAAACGTACTTCAACCAGATGCGACTGGAAATACGACTGGTGAACACGGTCCGCCATTTTGTGGAGTCAAAAATTTGGTTCTACAAAATGGCGGACCGATATTTGTCACGAAATTAAACAAAAACCACGCAATTTGAATGGATAGTTATGTGAATCTTTATATTCTACTTTTAAAAAAGCTTCCCAACCATATCCATTTCAGTTGTATAGCCCAAATCGCAAAATCCAAAGCAATGTGTCCCTTTAAGATCGCGCAAGGCATGGTGGGAAAACATGGCGCCACAAGATCGTACCCGGCCCATGGTAACGATCAGGTTGCATCAACGTGCTTTTTCCCGGCAGCCATCTTGTTTTTCTGGGACATGGTGCAACCATTACGACCTTTCCATTGTTTGTATAAGCACTAGCGGCACCCGCTAGATAGGTGGACCGCACGGCGGGGCACTTCTAACATTGTCTTTTGGTACAAAATTTGAGGGAATGGAATTCTGCCTTTTTATAACAGGTTCTTATTTTCAAAGTGAACAAAGAAACTGGCACGAGCGGGATTCGAACCTGCGATCTCCGGGTTACCGTACCGGTGCTCTACCAACTGAGCTATCTTGCCCTATGTTGGCGGTCTCCCATCTTTGTTCTTATTTTGTTAACCGAAAATCCGTCTTAATTTAAATTGAGCTGACTGTTTCTGCACCGTTGTATTGAGCACCAGTTAGGTTGGAGGTCGAAGGTTGATCTTTTTAATTTGTTTAATAAAAAATAATTGTTCAGATATTTAGAATGGTACAAAACTTCGTACTCTAAGACCGATGTTAAGCTTTTTGTTTCAGCTTTTTTTAACCGAAGGCGAAAATTCGTCTTTAATTTGACTCTAGGCTACCGTACTGTTTCTGCACCGTTTAATTCGGGCCGTCTTTAGGTTGGAGGTCAGGGGTCGGTCTTTCAATTGAATTGAGACAAATGTGAACTTTTTGCCATTTTTTGGACTGATTTCAGCTTTTTAACCGAAAATCATTCTTTAATTTGAATGAGTTGAGCCCACTGATCTCCATGTATAAAAATCTGGATTGTGCATTGGCCGCTGCGCGCTTTACGCACAAAAGTTGCTAGCAGCCGCCAAGATTTATTTTCATACTGTGTAGGGGATAATATTTTTGAAATTCCCAAACATTTACAAAAAGTACAAAATCGTTGGGAAAAGTAATTCGTCCATTGCAAGTATATAGTCATGCACACGTACGGTATTCTGGTCATAGGACCGAAAAAATTGTTGTGTTGCCCTCGAACCGACCGACCGTAAAAATCGACAGATTCAGGGTCGGCGTTTTTTTTTACCATATCAATAGAAACATAACTCAGCCTCGGTCTTAAAAAGTGTTAAACCTGGGGGTTTGTTCAATGTGTAGGCCTAGCCTAAACACGCCCGGGTGAGCGTAAATACGAAAAAAATACCCGACCGACCGACCCTCTTTTCCAATTTGTCATGTCCGCGGGAAACAATTTTGTTTGGCTTCATAAACAGCGCCCGTTCGCCATATATGCATAGGCCTAACGGTGCGTGAGCCTAAAAAGTTTTTGGGTCTACTTAACTATTCTATATAATAATTGTTTTGCTTTTCTAACAAATATAATTGGAAACCATCGGCAGAAAGTACCAGCATTTCGCCAGTAAGCTATTTGAAAGAGAGAGAGCTAGACGACTGATTTTTAAGATTTACATTTATATTTTCCAATTACGTTGTTTATCGGCCACCGTATTAGTCTTGGTTCCAAGACGTTTTAGCGGTGCGACGTATAGCGCGCACTCCGGCCGACAGCGCCCTCTCGCTACACACACACACACGCCATCAAGGCCAAATCGCTAAGACCGTCTTGGGAATTTCGCAAGTTCTGCTCGCGAAATACGTACGTACGTGTGTGTACGTACGTATGAACGTGCAGCGCAGTACGTACCAAGCCATTTGTTGTTTGTTGGAAACAAATTCTGACCGCGTGGACCAAGCGATCGATTTTACAGCCAAAAAAATGGACTTTTGGAAAGTTAAAAAGTCATCAGATCAGTGCCATTCATCAATTTGTACGTGGCCATGATTTGTTTGTTAATTTACCAACGGGATTTGGCAAGAGTGTAATTTTTCAAGCTGCTCCATTGGTCTTAGATTTCTTGAACGAAGCATGGAGGTGTTTCCTACCTCCATGAACGAAGTAACCGAATGCAAACAGGAGAAAGCGCTGATTATTGTCGTCGTGCCATTGAAAGCTCTGGCCGTTGATCAGTTACATCGTGCTGAACATCTGGGACTGAAATTAGCAGAGATAACGTCTGATATTCCAGATCACATTTTTAGAACAAACCGAAGATTTCTCAATCCTGTTTGCCAGTCCAGAATCACTCTGCTCAGAACGTTAACTGACAATAGTAAGTTATTACTTAAACACGAGTTTCCTCCAGTGCGCAAGCGCGATTATTCGTTTGACCCGGCTGTTAAATTATGCATAATACAGTCGCGCGCGCTCCCTTGCGAAATGCTCAAGACGTTCTTAGCGATTTCGCCTTGGCGTGTGTTTGTGTAGAGGGCGCTGCCGTGCGCGCTGTACGTCGCACCGCGCAAAGGACGTCTTGGAACCAAGACTACCACCGTATTGGCAATATAGGCGAAAGCGTCTTGCCGTGAAAACAGCCTGGCATGAAAATTCGGCTAGCCCAAAAAACGGCCATTTTAAACGCAGGCGCCAGTTCTGGACATCGTGACTAATGGTACCCCGTTTCGAGCAAACCCCGTTTCGGCAAGGGGGGGGGGGGGGGGGGGGGGGGTCATATCGCGGTACCACCGAGGATTCAGCGGGTCAGGCCGACCAACGGGGAGGCTCGTTGGAAACGGCCAATCGGACACGCCGAAAAGCGGCAGTTCGGGAGGTTTCTCGCATCACGGACCAATCGGGAGGTCTGTTGGAAACAGCCAATCAGACATTATCGCAGCACGGCCGTTCGGGAGACATCATCACGTGATCCAGCATCCGGAAAGTACTCTGGTACCCTCCTCGCACCCCGATCACCGGCGACACCACGCCGAGTCACCCGACCAAACGTGACGCACTTTTCCAAGATATTTAGAATGGTACAAAATCGTCGTGAAACGGCATTCCGGCCGCCACTCTAAGACCGATGATAAGTCTTTTGTTTCAGCTTTTTTTTAACCAAAGGCGAAAATCCGTCTTTAATTTGACTTATAGGCTACCGTACTGTTTCTGCACCGTTTCATTCGGGCCGTCTTTAGGTTGGAGGTCAGGGGTCGTTCTTTCAATTGAATTGAGACAAATATGAACTTTCTGCCATTTTTTGACGAGTTGAGCAACTGGTTCTGCACTGTTTTATTCGGAGCGCAATTAGGTTGGAGGACAGGGTTTAATAATTTCCATTTGTTTAATACATTGACTTTCCCGGACATTAAGAATGGTACAAAATCGTTGGAAAACGGCATCCGGCACTCTAAGACTGATTTTCAACTTTTTGGTTTCAGAATCGGAATTTTTAGTCGGATTAATTAGGTTGGCTGTGTTTTTGCACCGATTTAGTGGAGCCGCGTTTGGGTTTGAGGTCAAGATTTCTTTTCATACTGTAGGGGATAATATTTTGAAAATTCCAAAACATTTACAAAAAGTACAAAATCGCTGGGAAAAGTAATTGGTCCATTGCACACGTATGGTATTCTGGTCATAAGGCAAAAAATGAAATTGTTGTGTCGCCCTCAAACCGACCGACGGTCGGCGTTTAAAAAAAAACATACATATCAATAAAAACATAACTCGGCCTTTATGTTTCAAAAAGTGTTAAACCAGGGTGTTCGCCCAGGTAAGCGTGAATACGAAACAAACATTCCCGACCGACTGACCCTCTTTTCCAATTTGTCGGCCGAGGGAAACAACAATTTGTGTTGGCCTTATGAATAGCGCCACGTTCGCCTATAGGCCTAACGGCGCGTAAGCCTAAACAATTTGTTGGTCTACTTTCATATATTTGTTTTGCTTTTCTAACAAAAATAATTGGAAACCATCGCCAGAAAGTACCAGCATTTCGCCAGTAAGCTATTTGAAAGAGAGAGAGAGAGAGAGACGACTGATTTTGAAGATTTACATTGATATTTTCTAATGATGTTGTTTATCGGCCACCGTATTGGCAATAAAGGCGAAAGCGTCTTGCCGTGAAAACAGCCAGGCATGAGAATTCGGCAAGCCCAAATGTGATCCCGATAATATATGCTACGGCCATTCCGCAGGCGCCAGTTCCGGACATCGTGACTACATGTAATAACCGGTACCCCGTTTCGAGCAAACTACGGAAGCGTATAATGACCATCCACGATACTGCGTTACTGCGATAAAATAGCTTGGAAACGTGGAATTCCGTGATAAGTTATCGCGGAATCGTGGAATTCCATGATAAGTTATCGTGGAAACGTGGAATTCCATGATGGACTATCACGGAAACGTGGAATACCGTGATAGGTTATCGTGGGAACCTGGGACCTTATTCACGAAGCATCCGTTATTACCGGGTCCGTAACAGCCTTTGCGGATGGCCTAACGGATACATTAGAATTGCGCTACGCCGTATTCACGAAAGGTTCCGTTAGGAGCTCCGCTAATAATGGGGGTGTCGTTCAACGAGCTGTACGGGTGAATGATGCGCCTGCGTAATTATGGAACAATTCATATGCATGTCTATACATGCTTGAATTGTTGTATTATCGCGGGGTTGTACGGTATTGATCGAAATTGTTGGTCGCTCACTTGTGCAGTCTTATTGAAGTGGCGCGGTTTCTTCACGCTTTCGCTGTGTTCACGTTGTTCGAAATGAGTAAGAAAAAGAGGGTAAGGAAGCCCAAATTTACTGACAATGAAGTTAATAGACTTCTGGACCTCATCGAGGTCAACTACGGTGTAATAAAGTCAAAGTTCTCAGACCAAGTAACCCTTCGAAGAAAGAACGATTGTTGGAAGGGAATCTGCACTAAAATCAACGCTATCTCTCCGTGCATCAGAACGACGGAAGAACTAAAGAAAAGGTGGGATGACATGCAGGGGAGAGCAAAGAAAAAGGCCAATAAAGCAAGAGCGGAGGACGCAAAAATTGGAAATTTGCCACGCGAGAAAGGGACAGCTGACGAAAATTTGACGGAGACAGAGCGCCGTGTGATCGGTATGATGGGTACAACCAAGGTTTACGGGATAGATGGAGGATTCGATACGGCCGACCCTGATGCAATGCCGCCACCAGTAAAGAAATCAAAGGTAGAAGAGACCCGGCATTTGTTTTAAACATTAGGATTTTTTTCCTGCAGGAAGCAAATAGTACACGACTATAAGTGACCATTATAAATGAAGCCTGGAATGATCCAACGTACTTCCTTGTTTTATTCAATCTATGTATACTCTACATTTAAACTTAAGTAACAGAAGCCGATGCACTTACAAAATAATCAACAGATAAGAATTGGCATTGATTCTGTGATCCGAACACAATGTTAAAGATATACCTTTTGTTTATTTTTTTTTACTGAATTATTAAATTCGTGTAGGTGTCCCATGCTGCTGCCACTGTATCGGTACCACCGATTGAATCAGACGATGAACTAGATGACCAGTCAGGGGATGACCACACCTTCGCGTCATCCGTGCAGCCACAACCAGCCAAGCCGACAAGCATGGGTGATGGTAGTGCACGGAGTTTACGCACCGTCCATTGCCGTCAACTATCACCAGTGGTACTGCTAGCACTGAACTCCTGAAAGTGGAAAAGGAGAGGCTTGAAGTTGAAAAATGTCGTTTGGCAATCAAAGAAAAATAGTTGCATGCGCTTGAACAGCTGGTAGAAATTGAAAGAAATAAGCTGCGTCTACATCAGCAGATTTTGCAAGATCATGACGTAGTAACAACATTCCAGCCAGCAAATGATGTCCCGGGAGGCTCCACCACTACCCTGAGAAATTTGTTTGATAGCTTTTCGGGTATATAACTGAATTATTGCAGTACATATATATCCCGTTTAATACAATGGTTTTTGCACTATTTTATTATGACTTGAGAGTTTCTCAAGTTTCCTAGCTCTATATGTTTTCCAGTTCTGCAGCGATATATTTGGCCCTCAAAGTTCGGGAACATTCTAGAAACGTTAATTTTGATCCGGTTACTATTAAATTTGTGATTTATTTTGGATTCCTTGAAACCGCAGCAGATTAGGCGGCTATGTTATTTTAATTAACGAGAGTCAAATGTAAGAGAGACGAGTAAACATTTCCACATGGCAGCAGCCCCAGCTAAATGTTGTCATCCATTGCGTTTTTATTGTGCTACCATCTCTCAGTTGAGAATATCTCCGAACGGACATTACATGCATTTCCGCCGTTTTGATTTGCTTAATATCTATAATAATGACATACCTTTTCAGTTCCAGAAATATTATCTTATTAGCCCTGCTCTTCTAACAATGCCGTCGGCGTCATCATCCATGTTGGGTGGGTTATCGTCAAAGTCGGGGTTATCCCTAGGGTCAGGAACTACTGCTGGCACGGGTAGGCCATGATCCTCACATATATTATGTAGCACTGCCGTAGCCACAATGATCTTGCAGCAACGCTCTGGCCGAAGGTTAAGGATACCACCTGAATTGTAAAACAGAAATGTAGTCGAATTGTTATGAATCCAAAATACATATGGTAGCTGATTGCGGCCTACATTTCAAAGTCTTGGCGAAAAAACAGAGATGAATTGCCACAGTGCACTTGTTATTTTCTAAAACTGAGGAACGATTTCGTGAACTTCTTCTGTGAAAGGCATCATACCAATCTATTACTTTTTTGGGTAAAAAAACATGTGAAATGAAGAAGACAAAAACATAAACTGATGATAAACAGCATTTTACTGGAAGGGCGGTCTATAATGAACAACATATATTTGGCGAAACCACATCCAACGCGGAGCAATTCATATTTTACGTGGACTATATAATATCAGGGCCTATTGTCAGATTTCAAAGGTCAATTTGTACTACCACATGGAATAAAATATATATAAATGGTAAAGTAGAGTTTTTGCGGGGGTGGTGTACATCTTATACTATCGGAAGCAGTCTTCGATTAACACGATCCGGCATCCAAACGAATTTACAGTTATCACAAACACATTTTCTTGCAATAGTAAATATCCATGAAGCTCTATTTGTTACGATACTTTCACTGACGTCGACCACATGATTTTGTAATGTGCATTACAGAAGGTGGTTAATTGTCAGTGAATTCTGAAGTACTTGAAAATCTGTCAGGAGACAATGCTACTTTCTGGATCCAGACAGATGCGATGGCTCCTGGCTGGCAGAGTTCACATGTACATACACTTGTGGGCCTTCTACTGACACCGTAAACGCCTACCTTCGCAATGCAGGCACTGCCACCTCATTTTCCATCGGCCAAAAGTTCCCTCGATGTTCTGTCGGATTCTTCGGTGATGAATATTGTACCGACGTTCTGCATTATCATCATCATCATGTTGTGGTACTGGTGTTAGCAGCCATGATCGAAGGGGGTACGCAGAATCGCCCAGAAGGTGACCATCGTTTGCAAGACCATTGGCTAGTTGGTGGTGGAGGCTTGAGTGAGTCCACATGAACGAATCATGGGTCGAGCCTGGCCACTTGGCAACTATATTGGTGAACTTCTTCTGGTGGTCGCAAACCCCTTGGACATTTATAGCATGGTAGTTATGTCTGCATATGTAGGCACCTTCGTCACGTGCAGGACATTTAATCCGGACAAGTGATCCATCAAGGCATCCCAAAACGTTTGGAATCCGACGACGACGTTCATCGTAGAAACCTTCTTTGATCGCATTCTGACTGGCTATGTTCCTCGGAAATCGAATTATTTGTGGCGAAATTCTTTGAAGGGCAGTTGCGACCCGGGTAACAATTCGCGAAGTTGACGGCTGACTAATTCCACTTAAATCTCCACTTGTTAATTGGAAAGAACCTTCGGCAAAAAATCGGAGGGCTGTTATGATCTGCAGCGTGGCTGGTATTGCATGTGACCTCTGTGTTGGATGTTCAACTTGATCACGGATCAAATCTATCACCTCCAACAGTACATGCCTTGGCATTCGATACCTCTTTATCAGTTCCACATCGTTATACATGTCCAGTGGCTGTAACCTATCCCGAAATACTCGCTGGCGGCGAAGAGCACGCCTGTTTTCCTCCTCCAGCACAACCACAAACACTGCCGCCATTTCATTTTAGCGCTATGCGGAGATCCGTAAGCATTTACGGAAACGCTGGAGTTCCCGCAAAACAATTGCTCTTTTACGGACGTGTTCTGCGGATGCGCTATTATGCGGATACTTCGTGAATATGGCGCAAACCATAACGGAGGCTTAACGGATCCGTTAATGCGTGCGGATGTTTTGTGAATAAGGTCCCTGGATTGCCTTGGTTGCGTATCATGGAAACACAGAATGCCGTGATATTTTATCTGGCAATGCGGATGCGGAATGTACGGAAGCGTATTTAGGACATGACGAAAAAAACATTCCCGCTCACTATTTCGCCCGAGCGGATTACTGTCGAAATGGTGAAACCCGTTTGTACCGTCTGTACATAAGAATTATAGAAATCCGCAACTTGAACTCGCTGTACGTTTGATCTTTATTATGTTCTTCTGATAGCAGACTCGTGTTTCGATATAACGTGTGTATATGTAGCATCTAGCATCTAACGTCTAATGGTGTCTAGCGCTGTCTAGCGGTTCACTATAATCAAACACACATGGACATACTTTAAGTTTCATGCGTAACACACAATAAAGGGACGTATACCGTTCTGTAATTATTTAAGTCACAAACTAAACTAACCAAAGAAACTAATGAGACCAATTAATCGACAACAGTCCTATAATTCAATGTATCTCTCCCGATTGCCGCCAAACTCATTATAACAACCAAGAACCCTGTATCACAGTTCAGCTAAACCTCAATCTATGCATATACCAGAAACTGAATTGACGCATATTCATCCCAAAATTTGCTCAACTAATAACCTATACTTGTCACACCTAATTATAAGATAAATGGATATTAAGATTTAATTACATTAAATAGCATATAAACTTACCGACTGTGTGGGAACTCTTACATGTAGATCTTTGCTAAATGTATTTACTGCAACCCAATTCAACTGCATGATTTAACTACTCTCTTAAAACTACAAACTATAACTGATACATAGCAACTGAGACACAGCGCTGTACCTACTGGAAAGTTCTACATGTAAGAGTTCCCACACAGTCGGTAAGTTTATATGCTATTTAATCTAATTAAATCTTAATATTAGGTGTGACAGGTTGAGGTTTAGCTAAACTGGGATACAGGGTTCTTGGTTGTTATAATGAGTTTGGCGGCAATCGGGAGAGATACATAGAATTCTAGGACTATTTATTTATTTATTTATTTATTACATTTCTTTACCCAGGGTATGCCCAAACAGTTTAAAACTGGTTTCCATTGGGGCCCTGCATATTATTAGTTAAAACTTAATATTTACACATTCATACAAAATATTTAAACAAATACAATAATGTTTACACAAATAAATCAATTTTCGGTTAACTTTTCAACTCTCCAGAAGCCTATTGCTGATTTACGGGATGGGCGAAAAACCCGCGGAAAAATACCCTTTTAGGGTGAAAAACAAGGGGAAATTCCCATCCGGCTCCAAAGTATTTTGGCAACCAAGTTTATAACTCCGCAGATCAGCGTAATGACAGAAATATCACTGATAGATGGCTTTACGTAGCTCCGATTTAAATGTACTTAAGGAGTTTATGGTTCTCATTTGTTCAGGCAGATTATTCCATATACTGGCACCACTCACAGCGAAACTTGTCACGTAGCATTCCTTTTTGGCGAAAGGAACTTTCAGTGCCATTTGGGTCGATTGTCGTGTTTCACGAATCACTGTAAGTGGTGTGAACAGATTTGTCATGTACAAAGGAGTAATTTTGTTAAGGCTTTTGAAAACAAGGATAGCCTTTTTGGACTGAACTCTTTCATTAAAAGGAATCCAATTATGTATGGCAAACATATCAGCTGAGGGGGTGAGGGAGGTACATCTAATTCGACATCTAGAAATTTGGGTTGTGGTGTGCCTCAGGGGTCAATTCTAGGTCCGTTGCTGTTCTTGATTTATATTAATGACTTTACTAAATCGTCTGATGTGCTTTCATTTATTCTGTTTGCTGA
The DNA here is from genome assembly GCA_037893225.1 of Hippasteria phrygiana. Lineage (NCBI taxonomy): Eukaryota > Metazoa > Echinodermata > Asteroidea > Valvatida > Goniasteridae > Hippasteria > Hippasteria phrygiana. Next base: position 409,816 of record JAZGUH010000028.1, on the reverse strand, counting down.
TGACTCTAATCTATTTACATAGGAATATTAATACCCTGGTTGAAATAGTTAATCATGAGCTTATCTCAGTTTCCAATTGGTTCAGGGTCAATAAACTTTCATTAAATCTTAATAAAACCAATTATATGCTGTTCAGCAACTCTGCCAGTGAACTTCCAGGTGAGGTCTTGATTAGTAATGTATCTATTGAGAAAACGGATTGCCTGAAGTTTCTTGGCTTAATAATTGACTCTAGATTATCTTGGGGAAATCATATTGATTATTTATGTAAAATTATTAGTAGAAATATTGGTGTCATTAATAGAATCAAAAATTTTGTTCCCCCTAAAATTCTATTTTCTCTGTATAATACCCTGGTGGTGTCGTATCTTAACTATGGAATACTTGCTTGGGGAAATTGTACATCCAGTAATAGTAATAGGTTGCTCCGTTTACAGAAACGTGCTCTTCGGATAATTAATTTCACCGAATTTATTGCACACACCGATCCTTTGTTTTCTAAACATCAGACCTTAAAAATTAAGGATATTTATTATCACCAACTTGGTTGCCTCATGTATCAATCTATTTCCAATATGTTGCCCTCTTCTATTAATTTAATTTTCACTCGGAATTTTGAAGTTCATACTCATTTTACTCGGCAAGCTCTTCATTTTCATCCCCATTAACTCGTACTTCCTTTGCTAAAAAAACTATTAGATATGAGGGACCTAAATTATGGAATTCTCTAAACGATTCTTTAAAAAAATGTACAAACCTTCTAACTTTTAAGCGTATCTATAAATCTATTTTGTTGAATGCTTATTGTTGATGTGTGTAATTAGTTATTTTATTTTATTTTATTACAGAATTGCCATGCTGGCATATGCTTTGTCCATATTGTTTAATGTACAATGTATTTTGTATTACTGTATGTAACGTTTTCTTTGACTGTATTGTTATAATTTTTGTAAAATAAGTACCATATGTTTATTTCATAAAGGGTCCCATGTTTACAAGCTTTGCTTTTTTTGGGCCCCTCTGCAGTCTTCACTCCTCTGTTAAATAGTATTAATATTTTGATATAAATATATTATTTGTGAATACTGTGGAAAAATAGAGAACTGAACTGAAAAAGAACTGAACATTTAAGGATTATCCGTGCGGCTCTCTTGAGACATTTGTTGAGGGTATTGTCGTGAGATATGTACCTTCCTCCCCACACCGTACAGCAATACTCTAAAGATGGCATAACTAAACTTACAAAAAGTGTGTGCAGGCTGCTTTGGGGAACGTAATCACGAATTCTGTTTAACACACCCAATTTACACGAAACAGTCTTCCTTACTTATTCAACAAATGTACCCCAACTTAATGTTTCATCAACAACTACACCCAAGCATTTACAAGATTTCACTTTTTCGATAACCTTATTAGCAATGCACACGTTCAGGTCGACGTTGGATATTTTCTGCCTTGAACCAATAAGCATACATTTGGTTTTGTTGGCATTTAATGCTAGTTTGTTTCTTAGGCACCAGTTGTGAATACCAGCAAGAGCTACATTCAAGTTCCTTTCTATTTCGTTAATACTAGAGGAGCTACACGTTAACGTTGAGTCATCTGCATACATAAATAAGTTGCAATTTTGGGGTATACAAGATGGAAAATCACTACTATAAACAATGAATAAAAGTGGCCCTAAGATCGGCCCTTGTGGAACGCCTATGTCTATGGGCAAGACCTTCGATATTGTGCCCTTAATATTTACAGACTGACTACGACCGCCTATAGGTACGACTTAAACCAATTAATTACAGAAGATGACAAATTCAGCTTCTTCAATTTGCCTAGTAGGATTACATGATCCACACAATCAAAAGCTTTACTGAGATCTATGAACACACTACCTGTAACTTCACCTTGCTCCATGGCCTCAAAACACTTGTTTGTTAAATCGTGTAGAGTGCTTTCAGTTGAGTGCAAGGGTCTAAATCCCGATTGGCAACTATAGGTATCAAATTGTTATCATCGAGGTAGCTATATACTGCCGAGTGCACCCATCTTTCTAGAATCTTAGAGATAATTGGCAGTATAGAAATAGGTCGATAATTACCTGTACTACATTTATCTCCTCCCTTGTGAATTGGTGTTACCAAGGCGTGTTTCCAATCTTTAGGGTATTGCTCGCATCTTATAGAGAGGTTAAAAATATAAGTTAAAGATTTAGTAATATAAGGGGAAGCAATTTTAATCATTTTAACACTGATGCCATCCGGACCTGTTGCTTTACCAACCGACATAGATGATATTTGCTTTTGAACGAACTCTTCTGTAATATTAGGTACAGTGCATTCTTCAAGTTCATCCAGAGAATCAACGATAGAGGCGTAGGTATCATTGTTTTCAAGTTCGCGCGATGGGCAATTTCTAGTTGTAGGCCTACGTTTTCATATTGTAGAAAAGTGTTCATTTAATGTATCAGCAATGTCGGTGGGATCGTCAATATTTTCTCCATTTGGGGAAGTGACAGAATTTGGAGCAATTTTCTGTTTCTTAGGAAGTACCTCCTTTATTTTTTTCCATAGCATAGATGAATTGCTTTTATTTTCTTCTATGGCTGATGTATAGTATTCACTCTTCTTAGTGCGGATTTGTTTAGTTACATTGTTCCGCATCTTTTTGTAAGAGTCCCAATCGATCTGTGAGCCTGAGCGTTTTGCGATTTTGTGTGCACGATCCCGCTGTCTCATAAGTTTAAGAATTTCGCAATCGAGCCAAGGTAAAGAGGCACCCCGAATACGTTTAGTTTTGATTGGCGCATGAAAGTTAATAATACTCATAAATATGGAGTGCCATTTGCACTGTTGTCGATTAATTGGTCTCATTAGTTTCTTTGGTTAGTTTAGTTTGTGACTTAAATAATTACAGAACGGTATACGTCCCTTTATTGTGTGTTACGCATGAAACTTAAAGTATGTCCATGTGTGTTTGATTATAGTGAACCGCTAGACACCATTAGACGTTAGATGCTAGATGCTACATACACACGTTATATCGAAACACGAGTCTGCTATCAGAAGAAGATAATAACTAGAGCTAATTTGTGCTTCACGAAGCACGGATATCAGCCTATATAGCCCTTTGAAAGGTTTTTCTGAACTGACTCGCACTGACCACAAGTTGACCCCTGAAATTGCCAAAGCATCCAAGTTATGAGGCTTGGCCCAGAGATGTAAATAAGCAACTTTGACATCAAGACTGTTGGAGAAGCAGCATTTCGTAATTTTGAAGAAAATGACCCCTACTGACCATTAGGTGACCATTGGCCAAATTCTTTGTACACCCTATATGAGGCTTGGCCTAGAGATGTAAATTACCAGCTTCGACATCAAGACTGTACGAAAAGAAGCATTTTGTAATTTTGAAGAAAATGCCCCCCTGCTGACCATTAGGTGATTATTGGCCGAAATATGTGTACACAATATATGAGGCTTGGTCCAGAGATGTAAATAACCAACTTTGACATCAAGACTGTGGGAAAAGAAGCATTTTGTAATTTTTAAGAAAATGACCCCCGACTGACCGTTAGGTGACCATTGGCCAAAATATGTGTACACCATATATGAGGCTTCGTCCAGAGATGTAAATAACCAACTTTGACGTCAAGACTATGCGAGAAGCAGCATTTCGTAATTTTGAAGAAAATGACCGCTACTGACCATCAGGTGACCATTGGCCAAATTATTTGTACACCCTATATGTGGTTTGGTCTAGAGATGTAAATAACCAACTTTGACATCAAGACTGTGTGAGGAGAAGCATTTCGTAATTTTGAAGAAAATGACCCCCGACTGACCATTAGGTGACCATTGGCCAAATTATGTGTACACCATATATGAGGCTTTGTCCAGAAATGTAAATAACCAATTTTGACATCAAGACTGTGGGAGAAGAAGCATTTCGTAATTTTGAAGAAAATGACCCAGACTGACCATTGGGTGACCATTGGCCAAATTCTGTGAACAACCAATATGAGGCTTCGTCCAAAGATGTAACTGACCAAGTCCGACATTAATTGGACCAAGACTGTGGGAGAAGAAGCATTTTGAATTTTTGAAGAAAATGACCCCCACTGACCATTAGGTGACCACTGGCCAAATTGTGTGAACAACTCATATGTAGCTTGGTCCAAAGATGTAACTGACCAAGTCTGACATTAATTGGACCAAGACTGTGGGAGAAGAAGCATTTTGTATTTTTGAAGAAAATGACCACTAGTGACCACTAGGTGACCTCTGACCCCACATGCTGGTCACTTGAGATAGAACTCAAGTCAAGGAAGATCCTGTCCAAATTTTGCTAAAATCGGCCAAAGATTTTGGCAGATATGGCATTTTTTGTGAGCGTTTGCCCGAAGAAAGAAAGAAAGAAAGAAAGAAGGTATCACACACCAAAGTTCCTGTTTGTCCGAAAACTGTTTTCATAGGGGAAATTATTATAAAAAAGTAACAAGGCCAACATGTTTGGCATGCCCGCCCGCTTCCTTCAGAAGTTCTTTCTTCCTTCTCAAAAAAAAATTTGAAATATTTTTACAATTTTATGACTTCCCAATAAATACCAGGAATGAAAATGCATGAGAAGAGAGGAAATATGTAGACCTACCTCAGACTATAGATACTGTTCTTGTACAGAAACTTAACCTACCCACAACATAACAGTTGTGTAAACCAAATTTATTCAAATTTGTCTCATACATTGTATTTTGTGCTCTTTCCTTATACAGTGGTGTACTTCACTTGAAGAGGAGCAGGAAGGCGTTACAGCTGACGATCTACAAGGGGATGTCATGCTTACAACTGACTATCTACCGAGTTTCGTTGATGGGAAGATCGACAGGAGTCCTTCATAAAGTTTCAAAGAGGAGTTGAATTTTATAGTTTGACAAAAATAAGTATTAAAACAAGGGTAGCCCATGAAAAAATTCAAATTGTTTGAATTCATATTCAAGTTAATATGAAAGTACATCATGAACAGATTACAAAACTGTTTTAAAAACTAGCCCAATTTCTTTTAAACTGTTCATGGGATAAACATGAAGCCTATCTGGGGTCCTCAGTGACTCCGAAACACTGCGATGTCGTAGAATTTTCATTTGAGGGCCAATCTTCCCCCTGGTGTACACATCTTATTATGTTACTTGCCATTATATTTGTTTTGTTTTTTACTTCTGGTTTTTGTTTTAATTCTTGAGAAAGAGAGAAGTACTTTTAATAAAATTAATGTAATAAGCGACATGTTTGTGCAATGTTTTATATTTTTTAATTGCATTACAATATATTTTCTGACTGCAGTTTCAGACCGCCTGTTTAAGACCAGTTGAAACCTGTTAACGTGATTTGATGCCAGTTGCAGGCCAGTTGCAGGCCAGTTGCAGACCAGTTGCAGACCAGTTAAAATCCAGTTGAAAACCAGTTAAAATCCAGTTGAAAACCAGTTCATACCAGTTCAAGACCAGTTCAAGACCAGTTCGTTCCAGTTACACCAGTTGAATACCCGTTAGACCAGTTAGAATCCAGTTGAAAACCAGTTAAACCAGTTGAATACCAGTTAAACCAGTTGAAAACCAGTTCATACCAGTTAAACCAGTTAAAAACCAGTTGAAACCAGTCACCAATTCCCAGTTGGGACCAGTTGAAACCAGTTGAACTGGTTTCAACTGGGACCAGTTAAACCAGTTCAACTGGTTTCAACTGGAATTTTCTCCTGGGGAACGACGACAAGATCTACCCAAAGCTCTCCATCACTATTGGCCTTTCCGAGATGAGCTGGCTGTTGAAGATGGCCTGATTGTCAAGGGCGAATGCATCATTGTTCCTGCTACACAGCAGCAACATGTTCTCTCCCAGCTACACGAAGGCCACCAAGGCAGTGAAAAGACAAAGCTGCGGGCAAGGGACTGCGTCTACTGGGTTGGCATAACACACGATATTGATTCATTGGTAAAGAACTGTCCAATTTGTCAGCAGTTCCAGAGAGCACAACCACATGAAACCCTACTTCAACATACTGTCCCTACCCGACCATGGCAAGTCGTAGGCACAGACTTGTTCTCCTTTGAGGGTAATAACTTTCTTATCATCGCTGATCGACTATTACTCGAAGTTCCCGTTCATCAGAAAGCTTCCAGTCCCATGTACCAGCTCAGCAGTAATTAACGCAACAAAGCAAATATTTGCTGAACATGGCATTCCAGAACGAGTTGTCAGCGACAACGCAAGACACTTTGATTCAGCCGACTACAAGAATTTCTCTGAAACCTGGTGTTTTGACCACATCACCTCCTCACCCCACTATACCCTCGTTCCAACGGTTTCATAGAGAGAACCATACAAACTGTAAAGAAAACACTGATGAAAGCCCGATCAAGCGGCAATGACATGCACATGGCATTGCTCTGTATCAGTACGACTCCAGTAGATCACACCATTCCTAGTCCGGCGCAGCTCCTGTACACCAGAAAAGTTCGTGGTAACCTACCTGCAAGAATCCGAAATGCCCTGACCTTGCGAGATGAAATCCAAGACCGTTTTCACCAGCGCCAAATGAGCCAGAAGCAGTACCACGACAGACGTGCCAGTGACCTCCCCCCCTCAAGCCTGGTCAGGCAGTCTCCATTCGAGACCCAACATCTGGTCGATGGTCATCGGCAACCGTCAAGGAGAGATGTCATGAGCCCCGATCATATGTAGTACACCCCTAATGGCAGCATTCTACGTCGCAACCGCACACATAGTACATCCGTGATCTGGACCCAGTCAAGAAGACCGTGACCTTCAACCTTGACCCCCCAAATAACCAACAGGTACCAGCACCGTCCACCTCACAGACTACGAGTTCCTCAACTACAACCCAGACACCTACCCCCCAGGCAACTGAAAAGCAACCCTACAAGACACGATCAGGACGACTTGTGCGGAAACCGGAAAGACTGTCATTGTGAACACTGATCTTCTTCAGATTCTCCTTCAATTTCCTGGCAAAACTTGTCCGGTTTAGACTCATTGATTTTTAATGAGCACTCTAACTACCAGCAGAACACAAAAAAAAAAAAAAAATTGCCAAAAATTTGCCGTTTTGCCAAACCTAACATTTAAAAATCTGTTGGAAAGCACAATTTGTATTAGTTTGTGTTTTTTTTCTTTTGCTTCCAGATATAAAATAAACCTTTTTTTTCTTGTTTTTGTAAAAGTTCACAAGCAGAAAAACTGACAAAGAAAACAGTCAGTAGACAATCCTTTTTATTCCAAAACCTTCAGGTAACTACTTTATTTTCTGTTTTCATCATCATCAGTCTAAATAGTTTTTTGCAAAAGTGGATGGAGACTGATCCATTGATATTATTTCTCTTGTCAGCTGTTTTTTCTAAGCAGACGTGTACTGTTATTGAAGGTTCCCAGTAAAAACTACATGTATTCCTTTTTTCTAAAAAGGGGGATGTCACATCTCTACTCATCACATGAGGGCGCTATACATTTTATTCCAACATGGCTGATTAAAACTAAAAGAAGTTACACGAATGACCTCTGTGCTAGTCCTATTTCTTAGGCCACATGCCAACAGTGTGGGTCATCACAGGGTTCCACAGTCTGGCTTGATGAATCAGTTGTTTTCTTTCCATCTTGTGCAAAATCTTCTTTCGCCCTCTTTCGTGAAGGTGGCAAAGGCACATTGCTGAAACAAAAACACATTTAAAACAAAAACCTTATCAGAATTAAGGTTTGCATTTTGCAAAAAAAAAGTTGTGTTGCCCTCTGCGACCAACCCTAAAAGTCACAAAAGTCGGGTTGTGTTTTTTTATTATTATTTTAGAAGCAATTTTTAAAGTCTCACCTTTTCCCACACAAAACGAACAAGTTTTATTAAAATCATTGTCTTTTAAAAATACAGCTACGATGGCACAATCGTGCATTTCGCCATTTCAATTTTAATTAAGCTTACTTTTTGCCTCCTGACAGAGTTACACAATGTGTAGTATTGTTTTGATGATTTCATGGATGGTAACAAAATAAAAAAATAAAAATAAAGTAAACTAGAGGTCTATGTTTTTAAGAACATAGGGCTTTTCCATATGTTTTTATGATGTCACTTCGAATTTTGTAAACTAGTGACAAATCTACCTAACCACCAAGTTTCGTGACGATTAGACATGGTCTATCCATATGTCTTTCAAGAAATCATGCCTTTAATGACGTCATTATGACTTCAGTAATTTTTCGCATTTATATAAAAGAATGTACGAGCTAACAAAGCTATTACAAAAGGAATTTTGAATTGAACATGTTCTGTTGATGAGATGTGGTTTTAAGAATCTTTAACGTTAAAATTTTGAAATTACCATAAAAATCAGATGATGACGTCATTATGACGTCACCTAAATTTTGATTTATAACATGTACTTGTTTAGCCAACATACCAGGTTTGAATGCAATTGGACTTACGGTTCTCTTGATATGGGCCCTTGAAAAATGAGCCTTTAAGATGACATCACGTAACACATAATGACGTCATCGTGACATCACTCTTCGGCACACAATTTCAGATTAGGGTCTATGTTTGGGTTAAGTTTGCTTAAGATCTGATGTTGTTTAGTGACCAAAGTGCCGCAGACAAAATTCGTGTTTAAGAAGAAACCAAAATAGTGGGTATTGTGTAGTTTAGGATTTCTGTATTAATTGTGTTCATGTTAGCTTCTGGAGTATTTGATTATTCCAAAAGCCTTTTTTTGTTACTAAAGTAGACTTCTCTGAATCCCAATGACACGTGCTTTTGTGATTTGGAAAGGTTTTTTAAGGCGGAAAATACGATTTTCTTACGTTGTGTCACGTTTTGGCTCGGTCAACTACTCTCCCACCAGCTATATATCCGTGTAAAGCTGGGTATTGCGCAATCACGTATTTTGTTACCTCTTAGCTAACGATTTCACTCCAAAAAACCCCTGCAGATGTTCTTCGACGTGGCCCTTTGTTCTGAATGTGGCAAAACGAACAATTTTCAAGTAGATTGTGTTCATGCCTGGGCGAAAGTGTACTAAACTACACAATCGCGCGAACAGAACAAAAACAAAGGCTTTCCTGCTGTAGCGGAAACGCCAAAAAATGTGCGTCTGTTGTAAACATACGCATGGCTTTTCCTTTTTTTCTTTTTTATTTAACATAAAGTATCAGAAGGTCTATGTCTTTGCTAAGTTTAAGATCTGAGATTATTTTATGATTAACATTTCGTACTCCAAACTTGACCTTTAAGTTCATGTTACATGCCACACGAAGACGTCATTATGACGTCACTCTTCGCGGCACGACTTTGCATCAGGGTCTATACCTATGCTAACTCTGACTAAGATTCGATGTTGTTTGATGACAAAAGTGCCGATCAGAAAATCTATGCACAAAGTCTATGGGATTTGGGATAGAACTAAAATAAGAAGCAGAAAAAAAATAGATATAGGGCCTTCAAAAATGCAAATTTAAGATGACGTCACGTGACATGTGATGACGTCATCATGACGTCATGATTCGGCACCCATCTCGAGTAGATAGTCAATGCATATGCCAAGTTTGAAGTTCATGGCATTTGAAGAAGTGCAAAATTTTAAGAGTACAATGAAATTTGAAACATTTACAAATTCATAAAAAATCAGCCGATGACGTCATCATGACGTCACTTCGGATTTTGCATGCTAGTGGCACTATCTACCTACCCACCAATTTTTATGACGATCGGACGTACCCTTATGTGTGTTTCAGAAATGCACATTTTTGATGACGTCATGATGACGTCACACATTTTTCAAATGTATGTGAAAGAATATAGGAGCTAACAAAGCTATTACAAAAAGAATTTTGAATTTAGCATGTTCTGTTGGTGAGATATGGCTTGAAGAAACTTTGAAGTTGAAAAACTTTAATATTACTGTAAAATCGTATGATGACGTCATCATGACGTCACCTTAATTTTCATCTATAACACGAGCTACCATACCAACATACCAGGTTTGAAGGCAATCGGACCTACCGTTCTCTAGATATAGGCTCTTGAAAAATGCACATTTAAGATGACGTCACATGACACGTGATGACGTCATCATGACGTCACGTTTCGGCTTACATTTTCAGCTTAGGGTCTATGTTTGTGTTAAGTCTGATTAAGATCCGAGGTTGTTTAGTGACCAAAGTGCCACTTACAAAATTCGTGTACAAAGTCTATGGGATTTGGGATAGAACTAAAAAATTCACAGAAAATCAGCCGATGACGTCATCATGACGTCACCTCGGATTTTACATGCTATTAGCACTATCTACCTACCCACTAATTTTTATGACGATCGGACGTACCCTTATGTGTGTTTCAGAAATGCACATTTTTGATGACGTCATGATGACGTCACACATTTTTCAAATGTATGTGAAAGAATATAGGAGCTAACAAAGCTATTACAAAAAGAATTTTGAATTTAGCATGTTCTGTTGGTGAGATATGGCTTTAAGAAACTTTGAAGTTCAAAAACTTTAATATTACTGTAAAATCGTATGATGACGTGATCATGACGTCACCTTAATTTTCATCTATAACACGAGCTACCATACCAACATACCAGGTTTGAAGGCAATCGGACCTACCGTTCTCTAGATATAGGCCCTAGAAAAATGCACATTTAAGATGACGTCACATGACACGTGATGACGTCATCATGACGTCACGTTTCGGCTTACATTTTCAGCTGAGGGTCTATGTTTGTGTTAAGTCTGATTAAGATCCGAGGTTGTTTAGTGACCAAAGTGCCACTTACAAAATTCGTGTACAAAGTCTATGGGATTTGGGATAGAACTAAACAATTCACAGAAAATCAGCCGATGACGTCATCATGACGTCACCTCGGATTTTACATGCTAGTAGCACTATCTACCTACCCACTAATTTTTATGACGATCGGACGTACCCTTATGTGTGTTTCAGAAATGCACATTTTTGATGACGTCATGATGACGTCACACATTTTTCAAATGTATGTGAAAGAATATAGGAGCTAACAAAGCTATTACAAAAAGAATTTTGAATTTAGCATGTTCTGTTGGTGAGATATGGCTTTAAGAAACTTTGAAGTTCAAAAACTTAAAAATTAATATAAAATCATATGATGACGTCATCATGACGTCACGTCAATTTTCATCTATAACACGAGCTAGCCAACCAACATACCAGGTTTGAAGGAAATTGGATATACCGTTCTCTAAATATGGGCCCTTGAAAAACGCACATTTAGGATGACGTCACGTGACACGTGACACGATTTTAACAATTCAAGAATTCAGCGACTTGAAAAAAGACTAGAAATCAACCCCTTTTATGAACAGCATGCTCTTTTAAGCCATGGTTATCTGCCCTTCCCAGAATTCCTTTGTGTTATATTGAATTTGGTCTAAATTTTGAAATTGCTGTTATTTCTTACTTGAGTGAGCCACGATCATGAAATTTTGGAATTAGGTACAGATAAATTCAATGTATATATTTTTGTAATCGGATTGACCCTTACAAGCGTTTAAAAAAAAACAAATTTTTGATGACGTCATCATGACGTCATACAATTTTCGCTTTTTAAGTCATATCTTTGAGACATACCAAAGCTATAACAAAAAGAATTTTGAAATTATCTTGTTTTGTTCGCTAGATATATTTAAAAGAATGTTACGATTTTAAAAATTCAAAAATTCATAAAAAATCACGTGATGACGTCATCACGACGTCACTCTACGACATACAATTTCAGCTTAGGGTCTATGTTTGATGTAAGTTTGGTTAGGTTCTGAGGTTTTTTAAGACCTAAAGTGCCGCCGACAAAATTCGTGTACAAAGTCTATGGGATTTTGGTCAGAACTAAAAGAAGAAGAAGAAAAAGAAAAAACTAGACTTCTATGTCTGTTACAAGAACAGAACATAGGGCTTTTCCGTTTTTTAAATTTTTTTTCAGCATAAAAGTTGTTAAGGGTCTTGTCTTTGATGAGGTTTCTAAGATCTGAGATTATTTCATGACCCAAATTTCTAACTTCAAACTCGACCTTTAAGTTCATGCTGCGTGATCCATGATGACGTTATAACGCCAGCACTTCTCAAAGCAAATTTGCAACGTGGTCTTGGCCTGTGTCAAGATTGGAGTCAATTTGATCAATGACAATATAGAATTGGAGAGTAGGCCTACAATGAAATGTGAAACATTTAAAGATTCACAAAAAATCAGCCAATGACGTGATCATGAGGGCATTTCGAATTTTACATGCTATGACAATACCAACTGGCCCACCAATTTTCATGACGATCAAACCTACCCTTATACGTGCTTTAAAAAAAAGCACATTTTTGATGACGTCATCATGACGGCACCCATTTTTCGCATTTATATGTAAGTATCTATGACCTAACGGACCTAATAATTTTTTTTTCGAAATTAGTATGTACCGTTGATGAGATATGACTTTAAAAGGTTCAAAAACTAAAAGAATACTATAAAATTGTATGATGACGTAATCATGACGTCACATCAATTTCCATCTGTAACACATGCTGGCCTATCTAGATACCACGTATCAACTTAATCGGACTTGTACTTCCATAGATATATGGCTTCGAAAAATGCCCCTTTAAGATGACGTCACGTGACATGTGATGACCATCATTGAAAGTCAAGTCAGGGTTCCCACAGAAATCTGAAAATCAAATTCCATGACCTTTCCATGACTTTCCAAGACTAAATTTCCATGACATTTAATATCATTTTGCAGAGAAAAGTTGTTTGGTATTATGGTACTGATGAACCCCTGATGGGGCTAACCATTTGTAAGCTTTTTAAAATAAGTGTTAATTAATAATGCCCTCCTCCCATTACAGCCATCCGATCCACCCACTTTAAAAACAAAAACAAGATAAGATGATATATTATAAGATGTACATAATGGCTGTGGCACTAACAGCTACCATCAGCAAAGAAGACAGAAAAAAGATAGAAAGAAGAAAGATAGTAAATGGCTAAATCACATGCAGCAGACACATGGAGCTAGCACGTCAGTAGAGAGATTCACGCGAACCGGCATTGGCGACGCTATTTGCAATGCCCAATTTTCTGTCAGTGCTGCGACTGGCTTTAATTTGTTTTTATTTAGTTTTGATCATTTAATTTTCTATAATAATTGGTGTTTGTTTATTGTTACTATTTTAAATGACTCATAACATTATTTTTATATTTATAACAAATTGATCAGAAATAAATTAGGCTCAAATTTTCAATTATAAAATTAGCAATTTAGCAATAATGGTCACAACTTTTAACTGAAATTGTCCTCCAAAATTACCAAAAAATTTAATCAATAAAAATCCACAATAGGGTTAACCTAACATGACTACTATTGGCCCTCATTCTATTTCTAATTCTATTTACTCTTTTCAGTAATATAATATTTAAAAGAATTGTTTGTCTTAAAATCTCTGTGGTATTATAAGTTACAGCATCATCACCATACTGCACATTTCTCATCCAAGTTGATAACAGGACCCCCCCCCCCCCCCCCTGCAAACAATCATGGTGGAATAAAACTATTCAATGCGGCCACCATTAAATATCAACATGTAGGTATGTACAGTCTGCTTTGTTTTCTTTCAAAGTTTATTTTCTTATAGTCTAAACAGATTGCATACAAACCTTTACCCTAATAATCTCCTAGGGTGTGTGAAAATCATCTACTGAGAATTGAGGACTTTTATGGTTAAGATATCATTTACATGATTAGGTTTAATATTCAGCTACCATCTCTAATCTTGTTTTCAATTATATCATGTTTATGTGCCCACATTACATTGAGCTTACGTGTATTGAGTTAAACCTACATGTATGTGGTTCATTCCATGAAGTTGGGTACATAAAGTGTGACATTTTGCCAAAAAGGGAAATGTTTAAACCCTAAAATATATATTTTCTACCTTTATCAGTTTTCCCTGATCTGGATACGTTGTTCATGCACACTTGCAATTAGTAGTTTCACAAGTCAAATACAGGATTCTTTGGATTGTTTTTCACACTCGATGAAGATATATTGTCAAAATGTGTGACATTCCTCCAAATTTGGTGTCCTGTTACACGTGAAACCAGTACCTTAAAATGTCATTATATTCTCTCTGCTTTTATTAATTTGTCTAATTGTTACTAATTTTATAAACTTATAAGTAGGTCTTATTATGGTATAAAACTTGCGACTCTTCTAAGAAAGCTGGTAGATATAGGCTGATGGGTCATTCCGTAAATGAAAAATATATGGTGTTCGTGTTACATGTGAAACAAAAACACATTTTCTGACATATTTCCATTGATTTGCCTTGAACATTTTATGAACTAGTTAAGGATATACATCTCTAATGAAAATATATGAAAATCAGACCTCTTCAGTAAATATGAGGCATAAAATATGAATTTTTGTGGATTTTACATGTAACATAGACACTGGTGTCAATGTTACATGTGAAACCCATCGCTTATTTGTACCATATCACTGTAAATTTCAATTGCAAAAGTCTGACTTCCATTTGTTCAATATTGCTGTCTGTAAGTACACAGAAGGTGGTTTATTAAAGAAAGTGTTCAATAAAGTTCTTAAGATATGGCAAAAGTTAGGTACTGCAGCTCAATTCTGTTTGATCCACTGCCATCTTCACTGACAAATGTACATGCTGTCATCAAATCTGAAATAAGGAACAATAAAAATTGTCCCCTGTGTATTTCTATATTTTATTCATGTGTTGAGTTTTGGTTTTTTTATCTGGGGTTCAGGGTGAGCTGGTTGGGTTTATAATTTGTACAGATACATGCATGCCCCCAGGCCCAACTTGCAGACTAGGCTGTGTATAATAATAATAATTAACTTCTCTGAGACAAGTAGGGGCATATCTCACTCCCCGAAAACATGTATTTTAGACATCAAACTCTTCAGTTTATTCAGTTGGTGGGGGTTTGAAAGTAAAATCTCTCTTCATAATCGTGTCATCATATGGCACAACCTTTAGTTGGAGGCTTTTGTTGGGGAATTTTCACTGCTAAATAGAGGAAAACAGTTTGTGTTCACTATACATAGCCTAATTATTCTTGGCAGTGTCTGGTCAGAAATTAATGTACATGTACTACAGTGTTTATATACATGTACATGTACATATGTAAATTTCTGTCTCATTTTCCACAAATCTTTAGGAAATAAATCTTGAAATAAGTTGTGCCACATACTTAGACAAACAGGGTTGGTTATTTCCCAAGATTTCTGTGTTTCTGACCCATGCTGGTAGGGGTATTAAAGTAAAATCTCTCCTCAGAATTTTGTAATTTTGTTAGGGAATTTTCACTACAGTGTTCACATACATGTACAGTCAATTTGTGTCTCATTTTCCACAAATATTTAGGAGATAAATCTTGAAGTAACAGGTTGTGGCACATATTTAGACAAGCAGGGTTGGTTAATTTCCAAGATTTCGCTGTATCTGACTAGCTGGTTGGGTTTATAATTTGTACAGATGTACTACATGTAGGCCCTACTTGCAGACTGGGTTGTAACTTTTCTGAGACAAGACTAGTATAGGAGCATAACTCACTCCCCAACAACAACTTTTTCAAGTTGTGTTGAAAATGTCTGTCCAACATGTCAAAGCATTTATCTGCAATCATTCATGTTCAGAATTGTGTAATCACATACATTTGAGGCTTTTGTTGGAGAATTTGCACTGCTAAATAGAGGAAAAACATGTTAATTTGTTTTGACTTTAGGCCTACATGTATTATTGGCAGTGTATGGTCACAAATTTCTTTTAGTAATGTACATGTAGAGTGTTCATATATATATTTTGTACTATGTAAATTTCTATCTCATATTCCACAAATATTTAGGAGATAAATCTTTAAAAATAACACGTAGTGCCACATATTTAGGCAAGCAGGGTTGGTTTATTTTCCAAGATTTCGCTGCTTCTGAACCATGCTGGTGCGGAATATTAAAGTAAAATCTCGCAATTTTCGACATGCTTACCTGAATATCTGGACCACCAAATTGAAACATGTTGCTGTCCGCTACTGAACTTCCTCCATTGGAGCCTCTATCGCCTTTTTAAACGTTTGGACATGATCTGCCGATAGTAGCGTCTAAGGTCGTCTGCAGTGATCGTGTGGTTTTTCTGAATATGTATCTGAAGTCTCAACAAAAGCATCCGGTTTCACCCTTACAACGGCCTCCAAAATACTAGATACGTCACTTGAGATACAAGTAGAGTTCGAGGATTAAGGTGCAGACACTAAGGTTCAAATACGAGCCGGACGAAAAGTCGAATTTCACGTCCAACTCCAAGAGGCACCCGTTGAGCCCCGAGGCGCGCGCAGTGCCGCTGGCCGATATACGCAAACATGTATCCATGTCATGTTTAAGAATCCACTACTATTATGCACAGCTCGTTTGTGCATGCTCCGGGTTGCACGAAAAATGTTTTTTTTCGGGTTTAACTTGATCGTATTCTCATTTTGAGGGGATCAGTCGCTGCATGAATGACTACTCTGCATTTTGGGTGAGTGTTTGGTTGATATATTCAGGGAAACGGAAGATATCGGCGCTCCAAACAAAAACCGCAGTAAACCCAATGTAAGTCCTTCCAGCTCTAAACGGCGAATCTCGCATGTACGGATAGATTTTGTTGTAGACTATGCGTGTGGAAATTTGGCATCTGCAGCGTATGTACGTACTTTGTTAGGCTTGATTCTGCATGATTAGTAAGTTAGCGAAACGTTACGCACGGTTTCGGATACCTATTTCCACAGCTACCTGTGATTAGCGACTTGAAAAAGACTATAAATCAACCCTTTTTATAAACAGCATGTACATTTAATCCATGGTTTTCTGCCCGTCCCAGAATTCCTTTGTGTTATATTGAATTTGGTCTAAATATTCAAATGGCTGTTATTTCTTACTTGAGTGAGCCACGATCATGAAATTTTGGAATTAGGGAGAGAAAAATTCAATGTATACATTTTTGTAATCGGACCGACCCTTACATGCGTTAAAAAAACAACATATTTTTGATGACGTCATCATGACGTCACACAATTTTCACCTTTTAGGGCATATCTTTGAGACATACCAAAGCTGTAACAAAAAGAATTTTGAAAATATCTTGTTTTGTTCGCTAGATATATTGAAAAGAATGTTACGATTTTAAAACTTCAAAAATTCAGCGACTTGAAAAAAGACTAGAAATCAACCCCTTTTATAAACAGCAAGCTCATAATAGCCATGGTTATCAGCCCGTCCCAGAATTCCTTTGTGTTATATTGAATTTGGTCTAAATTTTGAAATGGCTGTCATTTCTTACTTGAGTGAGCCACGATCATGAAATTTTGGAATTGGGTACAGGAAAATTCAATATATACATTTTTGTAATCGGATTGACCCTTACATGCGTTAACAAAAAAACACATTTTTGATGACGTCATCATGACGTCACACAATTTTCGCAATTTAGGGCATATCTTTGAGACATACCAAAGCTATAAGAAAAAGAATTTTGAAAATATCTTGTTTTGTTCGCTAGATATATTGAAAAGAATGTTACGATTTTAATACTTCAAAAATTCAGCGACTTGAAAAAAGACTAGAAATCAACCCTTTTATAAACAGCAAGCTCATAATAGCCATGGTTATCAGCCCGTCCCAGAATTCCTTTGTGTTATATTGAATTTGGTCTAAATTTTGAAATGGCTGTTATTTCTTACTTGAGTGAGCCACGATCATGAAATTTTGGAATTGGGTACAGAAAAATACAATGTATACATTTTTGTAATCAGATTGACCCTTACATGCGTTTTAAAAAAAAAATATTGTTGATGACGTCATCATGACGTCACACAATTATCGCCATTTAGGGCATATCTTTGAGACATACCAAAGCTGTAACAAAAATAATTTTGAAAATATCTTGTTTTGTTCGCTAGATATATTGAAAAGAATGTTACGATTTTAAAACTTCAAAAATTCAGCGACTTGAAAAAAGACTAGAAATCAACCCCTTTTATAAACAGCAAGCTCATAATAGCCATGGTTATCAGCCCGTCCCAGAATTCCTTTGTGTTATATTGAATTTGGTCTAAATTTTGAAATGGCTGTCATTTCTTACTTGAGTGAGCCACGATCATGAAATTTTGGAATTGGGTACAGGAAAATTCAATATATACATTTTTGTAATCGGATTGACCCTTACATGCGTTAACAAAAAAACACATTTTTGATAACGTCATCATGACGT
Organism: Hippasteria phrygiana; assembly: GCA_037893225.1. Taxonomy (NCBI): domain Eukaryota; kingdom Metazoa; phylum Echinodermata; class Asteroidea; order Valvatida; family Goniasteridae; genus Hippasteria; species Hippasteria phrygiana. Next base: position 391,465 of record JAZGUH010000028.1, on the reverse strand, counting down.
CACACAATTTTTCCCTTTTAAGACATATCTTTGAGACATACCAAAGCTATAAGAAAAAGAATTTTGAAAATATCTTGTTTTGTTCGCTAGATATATTGAAAAGAAGGTTACGATTTATAAAATTCAAAAATTCATAAAAAAATCACTTGATGACGTCATCATGACGTCACTCTACGACATACAATTTCAGTTTAGGGTCTATGTTTGAGGTAAGTTTGGTTAGGTTCTGAGGTTTTTTAAGACCTAAAGTGCCGCCGACAAAATTCGTGTACAAAGTCTATGGGATTTTGGTCAGAACTAAAAGAAGAAGAAGAAGAAGAAGAAGAAGAAGAAGAAGAAGAAGACTTTTTTTGACTTTTCAAAAGAAACACTTTATTCCAATTGAAATACGTACAATAATTAAGGAAAATGTATACAATTAAATAATATACAAATAAAAGGATAGTAAACGGAAAATCATACAATTGTTGAATGGTTAACTAAGGAAAACCAATAATACACAAAGAGAAAGACATTACATGACAAACATTACTTTCAATAACTTATAGATAATACAAACATTTAACCAATATGTCACACAATTTTACTTTAAAGTAATTCACAAAAATTTCAAGGATGGAAAGCAGTAGAAAAAAAAAAAAATTATTTATGCAAGGGAGCAAGGGAAAGGAGAAAAAGGGGGATCCTGTACGGCCGGGGAAACAGCACGATTTGGCTGACCCCGTCGAGGATCCCCGGGGGGGGGGGGGCCACCAGATAACTGGGTGTGGGCCAAAATGGCCCACTCCGGCGGCTTCCCAAGGGATAGGCGAAAGAAAAAGAAGGGAGAGAAAGGGGTAGGGTCCTGGATGGACCCTGGGAGGGGGAGAGTGAACCGGGAGGGGTCAGAGAGGTGAGGAGGAAGGGGAGGGGGGGAAAAACCATGTCACAATTACAAAAATTGGGGACAAATTGTAAATGGTAGAGGGGGAACAAAAAAAAGAGAAGGGGCTTGGTCCAGCCCAAGTCCCAGTGGCAGAGCCGTAACACGTCACACCTAAACTAAGGCGAACAGCTATCCAGGACTCGGGCTAGTGACCCCACCCCCTCTCAAAAGTAGATCAAACCAATATATTTAGAAAAACCAAGTTACGTCATTTCTATTACAAACTAGAAGGGCGTTATTTACAGACCATTTATTAGAGAAGGCATGGAAATTATCGGACATTTTGTAGTAAGTCAAGTCAAAGAGAATTCTGTTTTTCAAGCGATGCTGCCAGATAGTGAGTGGGTCAACGAAACGGGATGTACGATATAGATAATATATGACATTTTTGCAGCTGATGATGAGGAAGTTAGCTAAACGAACCGCCTCCGTTGTGCGTCCCTTAGCGTGCGGAATCAGCGCCCAGTAGAGGTCGAAGTTGAGTTGGAGAGTAGGCAGTAACCGATTGAGTAGTGAGTGTAGCAGGTTGAGAGCAGGTTGTATAGCAGGACAGGTGATGAAGAGATGATGGATCGAGCCCTTCTCTCCGCACCATCCGCAGGTAGAAGAGATGTCGGGATTGAGATGGTGGAGGACAGCAAGCGAGGGCAGAAAATTGTGGAGAAGCTTAAATTGAAGATCGCCCTCTTTCTTGGAAGTAGGAAGCTGATAGATGTTCCTCCATTGAATTTTAGTGGAATAGTCGAGGAATCCCAGTTCATGCCAGTGGGAAGAGGAGAGAGTAGACAGATGATGGATCTCCTCGTTGAGAATGGCGTACAGAGTTTTGGATGGTGCGGAGAGTCCATTGTCGTAGGAGGGTAGGTTGAATAGGACTGGACAGTCTGGAAGAACGGAGATGTGTTGAAGATCAGAAGACGGTAGGATGCATCCTTCCTCGGAGAAAAGCTTAGGAAATTGAAGGATGAGCGAAGAGCGGAGATGTTTAATGTCCAGATTTAGCAGGCGTAGAGAGGGAGGTCGGAGTCCTCGGAAAGAAGTGATGAAGGTAAGGGCTTCGATCCATAGGCCGGTGTTGAGATCCAGAAGATGGCGGACGAGACTGAGTCCACACGCCGCGAGACGCACGGGAAACGGTCCCCCACCATCAGCTGCACTACTCAAAAGAGGGCAGTTTAAGGGCAAATTGTAGACATGGTTAAGAGAATCAGGTTGTGTTTCGATTCGAGCTCCGGACGCCGTCCAAGCACGCAAGAGTTCGCTATGAAAAACGGGGATACTAGTATAGAATTTCGGGTCGGTGTCAAGATGAAAGAGATTAAAAGCAAAGCCGAGTTTTTGGTATTGTTTGAAAAAGTGGCCGATTAGAAAGAAGGCGGGATGGGAATGGAGACTAAGAAATCGTTGGACTGTGGTAAGTCTAAAAGTGAACATGCGTGCTTGGAGGCATACAAGACCCAGTCCTCCCTTGTCGGGATGTTTATATAAAGTCACTTTTGTGAGGTAGTGTCTCTTGTTGGACCAGACGAAGTCGACAAGGGCATTCTGGAGTTCACTTAGGACATTAGCTGGAGGGGAGAGAACGGCCAGAGAATGAAAAATTTTGGAGGCAGCAAGTTGATTTGCGATGATAATTTTGCCTTTGAAGGAGAGGGCGTAAAAAAGACGGGACCAGGAGGAGAGAGTTTTGTTTAGTTTACTTTTGCATTTTTCCCAATTTTGTTGGTCATATTTGTTTGAGTTTCCTAAGTGAACTCCGAGGAAGGAGAGACCTTCACTATTCCATGAAAAATGTAAGGGTTTGTCGCTTCGTCCGGTCCAAGAACCGGCCCAGAGACCCTGGGACTTCTGAGTGTTTAGACATGCAGCAGAGGATCTTGCGAAGAGGCCATAGGCCTCTTCGACTGCTACAAAGCCCGGATCGGAGGTGACAAATACGGAAATGTCGTCTGCGTACGCCGACACAGCGCACGAAAAATCCGTATTAGGAATAGAAAAGGCCTGATCGGCAAGTTTCTTTCTGAGAGTAATTAAGAAGGGTTCAATAGCAATTGAATAGAGCAGCCCCGAGAGCGGGCATCCCTGACGTATCCCCTTCTCAAATGAGAAGGGGGCCGTCAGGGTGCCACACACTTTGACGAGGCTCTCGGCGCCGCCGTACAAAATTTGGAGATAGGAAATGAATTTGTTTCCAAAGCCCATGGCTCCCAAGGTGTCGAACAGATAGCCGTGATCAACGTTGTCGAAAGCTTTCTTTTGATCCAAGTTGATCACGGCAAGGGGGGTATCATTAAAATTAGAATAAGAAATGATATCACGGATTAGGTTGATGTTATCGTGGATTGAACGACCGGGGACACAGTAACTTTGATCTTCGCCAACGACGCTGCCAATGCACTGTCTCAGCCTGTTTGCAAGCAACTTGGCAAAGATTTTATAGTCGGTGTTAAGAAGGGAGACCGGCCGCCAATTGCCAATGTTAGCCAGGTCCCCCTTTTTGGGAAGCAGAGTTATTACTGCTTTCCGTAGAGAGTAGGGTAGAGAACCAGATTGAACTGAAGATTCAAGAACTGAAAAGAAGTCGTTTTTAAGGACGGACCAGAAAGACAGGAAAAATTCTGAAGTGAGGCCGTCCAGGCCGGGTGTTTTATCTTTGCCAAGCTGCTTGACAGCGAGCTCGAGTTCCTCAATAGACAGAGGACAATCAAGGTCCTCTGAATCTTCGGAGTCGAGCTCGCTGACATCTTGTAACAACAGGTTGAGGGCGCTCTTGTCAGTGGGGACTCGGCTATAAAGATTTTTGTAAAAGTCGCGAATGTGCGTTTTAATTTCAGAGGGATTCTGGGAGATAGTTCCAGAAGGCAAGCGAATATGGGAGATGTGTTTAGATTGAGAATTAGATTTTTCCAGATTAAAGAAGTAAGTAGAGCACGAGTCAGTTTCGTTAAGATGTTTAAAACGAGATCTGACAAGAGCGCCCTGTGCTTCAATTTTAAGGAGGTGATTTAAATGGTTTCTCTGCTCGGCTAAAGTTTCCCGAGTTTGGGGTGTTAAGTCTGGCGCAGACTGAATCTCATCAATTTTGCGGTTTATATCTAAGAATGCGTGGCGTTTTTCTTTAGCTAATTTAGAGCCGTACATTTGGCTAAGAGATTTAATGTGCAACTTTCCGAAATCCCACCAAGCGGCGAGATTTGGAAAGTTGCACTTGTCCTCTCTCCATTGTATCCAGAATTGAATAATAATATCGCGGTAGTTGTTATCTCCGAGGAGCGAGTTGTTGAAATGCCAATAGGCACTGCTCCTCGGAGTATGCGAAGGGATTTTAATTGTTAAGGTGACTGCACAGTGGTCTGAAAGGGAGCACGGAAGAATGGAGCAGGAGTGAATGGAAGGAAAAATACTAGGTGACACATAAAAGCGATCCAACCTGGCTTTGGAAACCCCGCATAGTTTAGCGGGATTATTCCTCAGCCAGGTGAAGTTTTGGTCCAGGGGATTCAGTCTGCGCCAGGCGTCACACAGAGACAATGCATTGACAGCGTCCCTGAGAGCCATGGCAACTTTGGGTCTGTGCTCGATCGGCATACACAGACGATCAATAGCCGGGTTTTCGGTACAATTAAAGTCACCTCCGATCACAATGACACCGTCACCGCAGCCGGAACAGTGGTCCAGTAATTGATTGATAGCAAGTAAAGCGTTTTTATCGAACTGAGGGATGAGGGTATTATAAATATGATAAATGATATTATTGAATTTAATTTTGGAATATATAATATGTCCATCGTAGATGGTACATGAGGAAATAATATCAATATTATTGTTGTTTTTAACAAGAATGGTAACTCCCGAGCCTTTGGGCCCGGGAGAGCAAAAAGGGGTGTAGGACCACATGTTCCAGCAAGGGCTGTTTTCGTTTAAAATATAGGTTTCTTGTAAACAAACTAGGTCGGGGTTAGAGGCAATTTGATCAATGTATATTTGAAAAGAAGTGTTTTGGATAGGTGCGGAACAGCCCCCGGTGTTGAGAGTCAGCAGTGACAGTGTCATTGCTAGGATGGGCACAAATCTACATAACTCCATAATGAAAAAAATTATTATTTATCCAATGTATTGAGAAGTTTGGAAATCCTCTGCTGCATGCGTTTTTGCAGAAGGGGGTGGTTGCGTAGGGGTTTGAGTTGTCTAACCAGCCCAGGAATGTTTGCCGTGAATTTTCTGGCAATCTGGGCTGGCTTCTTTCTAGCTTTAACCGAAGACAGGAAATCAATGAGTTCGGATTGAGATAGTGGGCCTTTGGTTAGTGGGAAGACTTTAGACGGAAGGTCTTCGTCCGTCTGTGTGTCCTCCCAGTTCACGGAGTCGGTGTCGGCCTCGCCCGCGGTGGACGCCGGAGTCGAGGGCATGGGTGTTTGGGAACCACCGAGGGGGGTGGGTGGGATGGAGGACTGGGAGTTGAGGGCTTGGGAGAGGGTGGGAGAGGCTGTCGACATGGGGCTCGGTTGTTTCCTGGCCAGTTTTCTGCGAGGAGAGGGTGAATGAAGGGGAATGAGTTTGGAGGAGTCATTCACAGGAGTGGGGGAAACCTGTTTGCGTTTAGCAACAACGTCCGAGAAGGATCTGGAGGGGGGAGGGGGGGAGCCCCATATCGGCAGCACTTCGGGGGAATTGGAGGGAGGATTGGTAGGAGGAGCCCGGACTCCGCCCCCGCCAGGGGTGCGCGCTGCATCCGCAGCGAGCGTGCTCGGGCCGGCCGAGTCCGACGCGCGGGGCGAGCCGGACGAATAACGGCCGTAGCCCCATGATGGCCGAGGACCAGCATAGCTCTCGGGGGGCGCGCACGCTGCGGCCCAGGGCCGGGACCCCTCAGGGACCCCGCCCGTGGGTGGGGGTGGCGCGGCGGTCGGAACTTCCGACCGACGCGCCGACCCCGCAGGCGCAGGGGAGGCGGGGCCGGGCGGGTCGGATTTGGATCGTTTGGGTGGGTGTTTGGGGTCGGATTTGGAATTAGGTTTGACGAAGACGGGTGGGGGGTTGAGGGGGTTGGTGTCGCCATTGGCACCGTCGTCCCCGCGGGCGGGGTTCTGCTTCTTGCAGGCTCTGCTTATGTGGCCGAATTCGCCGCAATTGAAGCAGCGCACCGACTCCGTGGATAGAAAGACCCGATAATTAGTGCCAGAGAAATTAAAATTGATGTGATCGGGAGGGGTGACATTGGGGTTGAGAAGAATTTGGACCTGTCTTCGGAAGCTCATTATGTGTGTGAGATTTTTACTCTTTAGTCCCAGGGGAATGGGCCGAATCTGCGACACCACCTTACAGAAAGACGACAGGTTGGCCGCAATGACTCCGTTCGGAATTTCAGGGTAGACATTAGAAAGTGTTAGACGGGTAGTAGGACGGACAAGAGGGGTCAGCTCGAGAAAGGAGCCGTCGTACGCTAGTTCTTGTTGTTGAACTGCATCGACGACCGCCTCTCTCGAGCTGAGATAGATGGCAATTCGGCCATTGGAAATCCGAGAAGCTGAGAGTATGTCGTTGGGGTTAAGGTTTTTGGTTATAGCGGCCATGTAGGATTGAACGGAGACATTGTCAGCCGCCTTGAATGAAATGCCATTGTTGCGGGTAACATTCCTGAAAGGCTCATTGCCCTCAACAATGGGCTTAGTAGGCCCAGCCGAGGGCACGCTCGGGCCAGCCGAGGGCACGCCCGGCTGAGCCCTTACAGGTGGTTTCGCTTGACTGGTCATGGAGACCAGCCACAGCTAGAAAACCAACGAAATGAAATGCAAAATGAACGTAAATTTACTCTAAAATGATAACACCCGACAGAAGGAGGACGGTCTAGTTAGACCTATAAAGAAAACCGAATATAACAGTATAAAACCTAGGACCATACAAGGTCTAACAAGCTAAATATTCTTACTTTTTCCGGAGCTCGAGAAAAACACGACCTGACTGAAGAAGAAGAAGAAGAAGAAGAAAAAAAAAAAAAATCAGAACAAAAACAAAGCCTTTTCCGAAGGATTTCGGAAAAGCCAAAAAACTAGACATCTTGCGTCTCTTGCCAACAGACGCAGGGCTTTTCCGTTTTCTGTTATATTAAGCACAAAACTCCATCGCTTCTATGTCTTTTGCTACTCGAAACTTGACCTTTAAGCGTTATGCCATCATGACTTATTTCTTGGTCATGTAATTTCCATTATAGGATATATATGACAAGTTTAAGACCTTAGGTTGTTAAATGACGCAAGTCCCGGTTACAAATTGCATTAAAAACTCAAAAATCTAAAAATTAACACAGAATCGTGAGATAGCGTCATCGTGATGACGTATCAATTTTCATCTTTACCACTTGCTTTTATTATTCTATCAATTCCCATAAAAACAACAATCAGATCTCTCATGGTTGATTTTTTATTGATTTTCAAAGATTAAATCCAGAAATCTTTGATTGCTTGTAATCTGATGATGTCATCGTGACGTCATTATTAGAAAGCTCCAGAGCTATGTTAACTCTGCCATCTGAAGCAAATATCTGGATTATATCTCTCGCGGTTGATTCTTTTGCAATTTCTTAAGGTTTAAAGGTATTTTCCTTGCAACTTCCGGTCTGGTGACGTCATCAATCTTTATTCCCTCAACTTGTTCTTTATAGCATGAAGCCGATTATATACATCCATTATAAAGTGATTTCAGCAAATATCGCCACACACATCGACTGATTATTCATTTTAAACATTTTCAACCTGCCGCTTGAGGGCGTTCGAACATTTTATGATGTCCAGGTAATTTTTTGTGAAGTACAACCTAGGCGGAGACTAACATCGTTGAAAGCAAGTTCAAATCTTTTTCCACTTTCAAATTATGAGGCACTTCCGGTTTCAACGGGAAGGAAAGGTCACGTGATTTTGCTTGTAATATCAAATATGAAGACCTGGTTTATTCTATCAGTTCCCATAAAAAACAAAATCAGATCTCTCTCGATTGATTTTATATTGATTTTCAAAGATTAAATCTAGAAATCTCTGATGACTTTATCGTGATGTCATTATCAGAAAGCTCGAGAACGGAGCTATGTTAACTATAAGCAAATATCTGGATTACATTTCTCGCGGTTGATTTTTGAGCACTTTTTAAAGGTCTAAATCGGCTGATTATTCTTTTTTTTTTAATTGAACCTGCCGCTAGAGGGCTCTCGAACATTTTATGACGTCACCGGCAATGTTTTTGTTAAGTACAACCTAGGCAAAGACTAACATCGTTGAAAGCAAGTTCACATCTTTTTCCACTTACAAACTATATGGCACTTCCGGTTTGGTTCGGAAGGAAGGGTCACGTGATTTGACGCACACTAGATAAAATGAAGATCCTGGTTTATACTATCAATTGACACTAAAACCAAGATAAGGGGTCTCACTGGTGATTTTATAAAGCATTTTAAAGATTAAAAATATTTATCTTAAATGGCTTGTAATATGACACCGGATGACGTTATCATGACGTCACTCTTCGAGACACGATTTTGCTATAGGCTCTATGTCTGTGCAAATTTGGACTAAGGTCCGAGGTTGTTTGATGACCAAATTGCCAGTCAGAAAATCTATGCACAAAGTCCATAGGGTTTGGGATAGAACTAAAATAAGAGTAGAGGTTTGGTGTTTGTGGACAAACACAGAGCTGTTTCAGGGTATTTTGTGGTAGTTTAATGATGTCGGGGATTGGATTTCAATGGTGATTAAAAAAAAAAAAATTAAAATTCATGTTAGATACCGCATATCAACTTAATCGGACTTGTACTTCTGTAGATATATGGCTTTAAAAACTGCTACTTTAAGATGACGTCACGTGACATGTCATGACGTCATCATAATGTCATGTCAATTTTCATTCATAAACCTGCAGACCTACCTAGATATAACATTTCAACTTAATCGAGCTTGTACTTTTGTAGATATGGCTTCAAAAACTGCCCCTTTAAGATGACGTCACGTGACATGTGATGACATCAATTATGATAATGTCATGTCAATTTTCAGCTATAAACCTACTGGGCTACCTAGATATTACTTTTCAACTTAATCGAATTTGTACTTTTGTAGATATATGGCTTCAAAAACTGCCCCTTTAAGATGACGTCACGTGGCATGTCATGACGTCATCAAGAGGTAAAAGTTCGGCACACATTGTGAGCAGTTAGTCTAAGTGTCTGCCAAGTTTAAAAGTACCCAAAGTGCCGGTAAGAAAGAAAACGTGTACAAATGCTATAGGCAATAATCTAGCGAGTGCCCCTTTAAGATGACACCACGTGACATGTTATGACTTGATCATAACGTCATGTCAATTTTCATCTATAACACCAGGTGGCATACCTTACGTTCCAACTGAATCGGACTTGTACTTTTGTAGATATATGGCTTCGAAAAATGCCCCTTTAAGATGACGTCACGTGACATGTGATGACGTCATCAGGACGTAAAAGTTCGGCACACATTGTGAGCAGTTGGGGTAAGTGTCTGCCAAGTTTAAAAGTAGCCAATGTGGCCGGTAAGAAAGTAAACGTTTACAAATGCTATGGGCAATATTCTATCGACTTGAAAAAAGAATTTTTTTATGACGTCATCATGACGTCACACAATTTTTGCTTTTTAGGGCATATCTTTGAGACATACCAAAGCTATAACAAAAAGAATTTTGAAAATATCTTGTTTTGTTCGCTAGATATAGTGAAAAGAATGTTACGATTATAAAACTTCAAGAATTCAGCGACTTGAAAAAAGACTACAAATCAACCCCTTTTATAAACAGCATGCACATTTAAGCCATGGTTATCAGCCCTTCCCAGAATTCCTTTGTGTTATATTGAATTTGGTCTACATTTTGAAATGGCTCCTATTTCTTACTTGAGTGAGCCACGATCACGAAATTTTGGAATTAGGTACAGGAAAATTCAATGTATACATTTTTGTAATCAGATTGACCCTTACATGCGTTTTAAAAAAAAAATATTGTTGATGACGTCATCATGACGTCACACAATTTTCGCCATTTAGGGCATATCTTTGAGACATACCAAAGCTGTAACAAAAATAATTTTGAAAATATCTTGTTTTGTTCGCTAGATATATTGAAAAGAATGTTACGATTTTAAAACTTCAAAAATTCAGCGACTTGAAAAAAGACAAGAAATCAACCCCTTTTATAAACAGCCAGCTCATAATAGCCATGGTTATCAGCCCGTCTTAGAATTCCTTTGTGTTATATTGAATTTGGTCTAAATTTTGAAATGGCTGTCATTTCTTACTTGAGTGAGCCACGATCATGAAATTTTGGAATTGGGTACAGAAAAATACAATGTATACATTTTTGTAATCGGATTGACCCTTACATGCGTTAAAAAAAAAACATATTTTTGATGACATCATCATGACGTCACACAATTTTCGCCTTTTAGGGCATATCTTTGAGACATACCAAAGCTATAAGAAAAAGAATTTTGAAAATATCTTGTTTTGTTCGCTAGATATATTGAAAAGAATGTTACGATTTTAATACTTCAAAAATTCAGCGACTTGAAAAAAGACTAGAAATCAACCCCTTTTATAAACAGCAAGCTCATAATAGCCATGGTTATCAGCCCGTCCCAGAATTCCTTTGTGTTATATTGAATTTGGTCTAAATTTTGAAATGGCTGTTATTTCTTACTTGAGTGAGCCACGATCATGAAATTTTGGAATTGGGTACAGAAAAATACAATGTATACATTTTTGTAATCAGATTGACCCTTACATGCGTTTAAAAAAAAAAATATTGTTGATGACGTCATCATGACGTCACACAATTTTCGCCATTTAGGGCATATCTTTGAGACATACCAAAGCTGTAACAAAAATAATTTTGAAAATATCTTGTTTTGTTCGCTAGATATATTGAAAAGAATGTTACGATTTTAAAACTTCAAAAATTCAGCGACTTGAAAAAAGACTAGAAATCAACCCCTTTTATAAACAGCAAGCTCATAATAGCCATGGTTATCAGCCCGTCCCAGAATTCCTTTGTGTTATATTGAATTTGGTCTAAATTTTGAAATGGCTGTCATTTCTTACTTGAGTGAGCCACGATCACGAAATTTTGGAATTGGGTACAGGAAAATTCAATATATACATTTTTGTAATCGGATTGACCCTTACATGCGTTAACAAAAAAACACATTTTTGATGACGTCATCATGACGTCACACAATTTTCGCAATTTAGGGCATATCTTTGAGACATACCAAAGCTATAAGAAAAAGAATTTTGAAAATATCTTGTTTTGTTCGCTAGATATATTTAAAAGAATGTTACGATTTTAAAAATTCAAAAATTCATAAAAAATCACGTGATGACGTCATCACGACGTCACTCTACGACATACAATTTCAGCTTAGGGTCTATGTTTGATGTAAGTTTGGTTAGGTTCTGAGGTTTTTTAAGACCTAAAGTGCCGCCGACAAAATTCGTGTACAAAGTCTATGGGATTTTGGTCAGAACTAAAAGAAGAAGAAGAAGAAGAAGAAGAAGAAGAAGAAGAAGAAGAAGAAGAAACTAGACTTCTATGTCTGTTACAAGAACAGAACATAGGGCTTTTCCGTTTTTTAAAAATTTTTTCAGCATAAAAGTTGTTAAGGGTCTTGTCTTTGATGAGGTTTCTAAGATCTGAGATTATTTCATGACCCAAATTTCTAACTTCAAACTCGACCTTTAAGTTCATGCTGCGTGATCCATGATGACGTTATAACGCCAGCACTTCTCAAAGCAAATTTGCAACGTGGTCTTGGCCTGTGTCAAGATTGGAGTCAATTTGATCAATGACAATATAGAATTGGAGAGTAGGCCTACAATGAAATGTGAAACATTTAAAGATTCACAAAAAATCAGCCAATGACGTGATCATGACGGCACTTCGAATTTTACATGCTATGACAATACCAACTGGCCCACCAATTTTCATGACGATCGAACCTACCCTGATACGTGCTTTAAAAAAAAGCACATTTTTGATGACGTCATCATGACGGCACCCATTTTTCGCATTTATATGTAAGTATCTATGACCTAACGGACCTAATAATTTTTTTTTCGAAATTAGTATGTACCGTTGATGAGATATGACTTTAAAAGGTTCAAAAACTAAAAGAATACTATAAAATCGTATGATGACGTAATCATGACGTCACATCAATTTCCATCTGTAACACATGCTGGCCTATCTAGATACCACGTATCAACTTAATCGGACTTGTACTTCCATAGATATATGGCTTCGAAAAATGCCCCTTTAAGATGACGTCACGTGACATGTGATGACCATCATTGAAAGTCAAGTCAGGGTTCCCACAGAAATCTGAAAATCAAATTCCATGACCTTTCCATGACTTTCCAAGACTAAATTTCCATGACATTTAATATCATTTTGCAGAGAAAAGTTGTTTGGTATTATGGTACTGATGAACCCCTGATGGGGCTAACCATTTGTTAGCTTTTGAAAATAAGTGTTAATTAATAATGCCCTCCTCCCATTACAGCCATCCGATCCACCCACTTTAAAAACAAAAACAAGATAAGATGATATATTATAAGATGTACATAATGGCTGTGGCACTAACAGCTACCATCAGCAAAGAAGACAGAAAAAAGATAGAAAGAAGAAAGATAGTAAATGGCTAAATCACATGCAGCAGACACATGGAGCTAGCACGTCAGTAGAGAGATTCACGCGAACCGGCATTGGCGACGCTATTTGCAATGCCCAATTTTCTGTCAGTGCTGCGACTGGCTTTAATTTGTTTTTATTTAGTTTTGATCATTTAATTTTCTATAATAATTGGTGTTTGTTTATTGTTACTATTTTAAATGACTCATAACATTATTTTTATATTTATAACAAATTGATCAGAAATAAATTAGGCTCAAATTTTCAATTATAAAATTAGCAATTTAGCAATAATGGTCACAACTTTTAACTGAAATTGTCCTCCAAAATTACCAAAAAATTGAATCAATAAAAATCCACAATAGGGTTAACCTAACATGACTACTATTGGCCCTCATTCTATTTCTAATTCTATTTACTCTTTTCAGTAATATAATATTTAAAAGAATTGTTTGTCTTAAAATCTCTGTGGTATTATAAGTTACAGCATCATCACCATACTGCACATTTCTCATCCAAGTTGATAACAGGACCCCCCCCCCCCCCCCTGCAAACAATCATGGTGGAATAAAACTATTCAATGCGGCCACCATTAAATATCAACATGTAGGTATGTACAGTCTGCTTTGTTTTCTTTTAAAGTTTATTTTCTTATAGTCTAAACAGATTGCATACAAACCTTTACCCTAATAATCTCCTAGGGTGTGTGAAAATCATCTACTGAGAATTGAGGACTTTTATGGTTAAGATATCATTTACATGATTAGGTTTAATATTCAGCTACCATCTCTAATCTTGTTTTCAATTATATCATGTTTATGTGCCCACATTACATTGAGCTTACGTGTATTGAGTTAAACCTACATGTATGTGGTTCATTCCATGAAGTTGGGTACATAAAGTGTGACATTTTGCCAAAAAGGGCAATGTTTAAACCCTAAAATATATATTTTCTACCTTTATCAGTTTTCCCTGATCTGGATACGTTGTTCATGCACACTTGCAATTAGTAGTTTCACAAGTCAAATACAGGATTCTTTGGATTGTTTTTCACACTCGATGAAGATATATTGTCAAAATGTGTGACATTCCTCCAAATTTGGTGTCCTGTTACACGTGAAACCAGTACCTTAAAATGTCATTATATTCTCTCTGCTTTTATTAATTTGTCTAATTGTTACTAATTTTATAAACTTATAAGTAGGTCTTATTATGGTATAAAACTTGCGACTCTTCTAAGAAAGCTGGTAGATATAGGCTGATGGGTCATTCCGTAAATGAAAAATATATGGTGTTCGTGTTACATGTGAAACAAAAACACATTTTCTGACATATTTCCATTGATTTGCCTTGAACATTTTATGAACTAGTTAAGGATATACATCTCTAATGAAAATATATGAAAATCAGACCTCTTCAGTAAATATGAGGCATAAAATATGAATTTTTGTGGATTTTACATGTAACATAGACACTGGTGTCAATGTTACATGTGAAACCCATCGCTTATTTGTACCATATCACTGTAAATTTCAATTGCAAAAGTCTGACTTCCATTTGTTCAATATTGCTGTCTGTAAGTACACAGAAGGTGGTTTATTAAAGAAAGTGTTCAATAAAGTTCTTAAGATATGGCAAAAGTTAGGTACTGCAGCTCAATTCTGTTTGATCCACTGCCATCTTCACTGACAAATGTACATGCTGTCATCAAATCTGAAATAAGGAACAATAAAAATTGTCCCCTGTGTATTTCTATATTTTATTCATGTGTTGAGTTTTGGGTTTTTTATCTGGGGTTCAGGGTGAGCTGGTTGGGTTTATAATTTGTACAGATACATGCATGCCCCCAGGCCCAACTTGCAGACTAGGCTGTGTATAATAATAATAATTAACTTCTCTGAGACAAGTAGGGGCATATCTCACTCCCCGAAAACATGTATTTTAGACATCAAACTCTTCAGTTTATTCAGTTGGTGGGGGTTTGAAAGTAAAATCTCTCTTCATAATCGTGTCATCATATGGCACAACCTTTAGTTGGAGGCTTTTGTTGGGGAATTTTCACTGCTAAATAGAGGAAAACAGTTTGTGTTCACTATACATAGCCTAATTATTCTTGGCAGTGTCTGGTCAGAAATTAATGTACATGTACTACAGTGTTTATATACATGTACATGTACATATGTAAATTTCTGTCTCATTTTCCACAAATCTTTAGGAAATAAATCTTGAAATAAGTTGTGCCACATACTTAGACAAACAGGGTTGGTTATTTCCCAAGATTTCTGTGTTTCTGACCCATGCTGGTAGGGGTATTAAAGTAAAATCTCTCCTCAGAATTTTGTAATTTTGTTAGGGAATTTTCACTACAGTGTTCACATACATGTACAGTCAATTTGTGTCTCATTTTCCACAAATATTTAGGAGATAAATCTTGAAGTAACAGGTTGTGGCACATATTTAGACAAGCAGGGTTGGTTAATTTCCAAGATTTCGCTGTATCTGACTAGCTGGTTGGGTTTATAATTTGTACAGATGTACTACATGTAGGCCCTACTTGCAGACTGGGTTGTAACTTTTCTGAGACAAGACTAGTATAGGAGCATAACTCACTCCCCAACAACAACTTTTTCAAGTTGTGTTGAAAATGTCTGTCCAACATGTCAAAGCATTTATCTGCAATCATTCATGTTCAGAATTGTGTAATCACACACATTTGAGGCTTTTGTTGGAGAATTTGCACTGCTAAATAGAGGAAAAACATGTTAATTTGTGTTGACTTTAGGCCTACATGTATTATTGGCAGTGTATGGTCACAAATTTCTTTTAGTAATGTACATGTAGAGTGTTCATATATATATTTTGTACTATGTAAATTTCTATCTCATATTCCACAAATATTTAGGAGATAAATCTTTAAAAATAACACGTAGTGCCACATATTTAGGCAAGCAGGGTTGGTTTATTTTCCAAGATTTCGCTGCTTCTGAACCATGCTGGTGCGGAATATTAAAGTAAAATCTCGCAATTTTCGACATGCTTACCTGAATATCTGGACCACCAAATTGAAACATGTTGCTGTCCGCTACTGAACTTCCTCCATTGGAGCCTCTATCGCCTTTTTAAACGTTTGGACATGATCTGCCGATAGTAGCGTCTAAGGTCGTCTGCAGTGATCGTGTGGTTTTTCTGAATATGTATCTGAAGTCTCAACAAAAGCATCCGGTTTCACCCTTACAACGGCCTCCAAAATACTAGATACGTCACTTGAGATACAAGTAGAGTTCGAGGATTAAGGTGCAGACACTAAGGTTCAAATACGAGCCGGACGAAAAGTCGAATTTCACGTCCAACTCCAAGAGGCACCCGTTGAGCCCCGAGGCGCGCGCAGTGCCGCTGGCCGATATACGCAAACATGTATCCATGTCATGTTTAAGAATCCACTACTATAATATGCACAGCTCGTTTGTGCATGCTCCGGGTTGCACGAAAAATGTTTTTTTTTCGGGTTTAACTTGATCGTATTCTCATTTTGAGGGGATCAGTCGCTGCATGAATGACTACTCTGCATTTTGGGTGAGTGTTTGGTTGATATATTCAGGGAAACGGAAGATATCGGCGCTCCAAACAAAAACCGCAGTAAACCCAATGTAAGTCCTTCCAGCTCTAAACGGCGAATCTCGCATGTACGGATAGATTTTGTTGTAGACTATGCGTGTGGAAATTTGGCATCTGCAGCGTATGTACGTACTTTGTTAGGCTTGATTCTGCATGATTAGTAAGTTAGCGAAACGTTACGCACGGTTTCGGATACCTATTTTTAAGTTTCGGGGACTTCTAAAGTCCCCGGGGTAGGATAGCCACGCTATACCTAGATACGTGAGGCTTCGAGCCCCCCTACCCCTGACTACATTTGAACATCAAAAAACAAACACTAAACAAGCACATGACACGAAGACAGTGTAGCCTCGCTACCCATGCATCACCATGAGGGGGTACGACCCCCCCTGTCTTCAACCAAAACGGTGAACTAAAATATCACAAGGAACAAGCAGTAAACAAGACGTATAAGAACAAGCAAAACATGTGAACAAATTAGTTCAGAAAAAAGACGGGAGACAGAAGCTCCATAAAATGACTTCAGGGGACTTTAAAGGTGAAATACCAATCGGTCGTCTCTGACAGTACAGACGGCTCCCCGCACGCACCAAGTGGTGCGAAACTTTGTCCGGTCCAGCCGGGCAAAGTCTGCTTGGAGCCGTGCCTTAATTGAACCCTTGACACGGAGAAGTACCTGGTCGGCGTCCTGTCGGGAGCCATCATACAATGTCTCGCAACGCGAACGCCAAACCAGCCACCTCACCGTGCAAATCAAAAACCAAATCAAAAGGGACTCCGGGCTAGTGTCCACACCAGACCCGTAGAGGACATAGGAACGTGTAAGAGAAAAACGTCGGGCTTGTGCTTTACATCCAAGATGCTCAACCCAAGCCCACAAATTGTAAACAAAGGAACAGTCCCAAAAAATATGACAGAGTGTCTCGGGAGCGGCACAGCCGACCCGAGGGCACTTACCGTCCCCTATACCCCAACGAAAAAGACGTTGAGAAGTCTTAAGTGCCCCCCAAACGATCCTCCAATTTAAGTCCCGAAGTCGGTTGCTCAAATTGGAGGCATGACAAACTTTAAAAAGCTGACTGATGTCAGAAATGTTGCAAGCCGGACGCTGATTAGGACGTTGGCCTGCAAAAAGCTCGCAAAGACTGCGAACCGACGCCGGCCCCCAATCAACGTCCGGGGAAATCTCAACAGCCAGCAAGACCAGCTTGCAAAACTGCTTATAATAGCCCGTGGGCGAAAAAGCGTGAGGAACATCGTTCCGCCACCAATTCGGGGGAAAGACCCGGCGGAGCGACAAGGCCACCCAGTATAGAGAAAAAAATCTCCAAGGTGGGCCCCCATCGCCCAACAAGGCCTTTACCCCAAGAACGAAAAAGGCGTCACATTTGTCGCGGAGGTTGGTAACACCCAACCCGCCCTTGGCTAGGGACTGGACAAGAACTGTCCTCCGGACGAGTTCAGTCTTGCCCGACCAAATGAAGGAAAAAATAGCTCGGTTTATAGTCCGCTCTACTGCAAGTGGAAGTGGATAAACCGGAGCCAGAAAAAACAAAGGTGATAGAATTAAGGTATTGACCAGCAATACCTTACCTAAGAGGGAAAACGTCCCCCTTTTCCAGCTGTCCAAAGAGGACTGCAGTTTGGGAAGCCGCGCTTTCCAATTAAAAGGGCCCATGTCCCCCTTGCCAACCCAGACACCGTTGATCTTGATCGGGTCGGTGGTCCACTGAATAGGGACCAGATCGGGAAGGCAATCGGGCCAGGAGCCAAAGACCAAGCCTTTCGACTTGGCAAGATTTAAGCGAGACCCGCTCGCACGCGAAAAAAAATCAATGATCCCAAAAAGCCGCCTGAGAGATTGGCAATCCCTTACAATGCAGGTCGTGTCGTCAGCGTACTGCAACACTTTGCATTGCAAGCCATTGGCCCCGGGCATTGCCAAACCAGTCACGCGGCGATCATTGAGGACTGTCTGAGCAAAAGGCTCAATAAAAAGGACATATAGAAGAGGGGAGAGAGGGCAACCTTGCCTTACACCCCTCGTGACAAAAAAGGGGTCGGAAACAACCCCATTCAACAAGACTGCACTGGATATATCTGTGTATAACAGTTTAATCCAGTGCCGGAAATTCGGCCCAAAACCAAATTGGTCTAGGACCTTAAAAAGGAAATCCCAATTGACCCTGTCGAAGGCCTTCTGCTGGTCGAGGGAAATAACGAGGCAGTCAAGGTTCCTTCCATCCACGTATGCTACCAGATCCCGAAGGAGTCTGGTATTATCATGGATGGACCTCCCCTTGACGCCACAAGTCTGAAATTGACCGACTATGTCAGGTAAAACATTACCCAAACGGAGGCACAAGGCCTTCGACAGGATCTTATAATCAACATTAAGGAGAGAGATGGGGCGCTTGTTTTTGGGATCAAGCGGATCCCCAACCTTCTCCAAAAGTGTTATGATCCCCAAACGTTGGGAATCACCCAAATGATTGAGTATAAAGGCACAATGAAAGACCCCAAGAAGGTCGGGGCCGACCATGTCCCAAAAATTCACGTAGAATTCCTTGGGCAGGCCGTCCCCTCCGGGAGTCTTACCGTTGGCCATGCTACGAAGGGCCGCATCGAGCTCAGACAATTCAAGTGGACTGTCCAAGTCAATGCGGCTCTCTTCATCTACAAGTGTAGACAAAGAGTCAAGAAAAGGGCCCTGTGAGTCAACCTCCACAGGCTCTTCAGAAAAAAGGTCGAGAAAGAAATCTCGATAAACGGTAGAAATTTCTCCGGAGGATGTAACGATGTCTCCCCGTGGGTTACGGACGGAGGAAATAATTTTCTTCCGAGCCTGGGAGGATTCTAGATGAAAAAAATACTTGGACGGCTTCTCCCCTTCCTCGAGTTCCCGAACCCGCGAGCGGATCCGGGCACCCTCCGCTTCGAAGTCGTCCAATTCTTGAAGGGCCTCCTTGATTTCGTTATGCCGGGAAAGAGTGGCAGCGTCACACCTCCCGGCATCTAAATCAGAAGTAACGGAGCGCAGGGAAGACAAAAGTGACACCCTACGCTTCCGCTTCTTTCTTGCCAAGCGACAAGAAAAGGAAATAATAAAACGCTTTATGCGGGATTTGGCGTCCTCCCACCAGAGGAGCTCGTTGTCGTACCCCTCCTTGAGAGACCGCCAACCCGCATAAGCACAGCGGAATTCCCGTTGAAAACCCGCGTCGGCAAGGACGGAAACATTACATTTCCAAAAACCTCCACCAACACGTGCTTTCTCCGGTAAAGGAAAATCCATAACTACACAATCATGGTCGCTAAAATAACATGGCTCATGCTGGCAAGACACCACATCAACCAGGTTCGACACGTAAAAACGGTCTAGCCGGCTGGATAGTGTGTTAGCCGCATTACGCCATGTATAAGAAACGTCCGACGGGTGAAGAGACCGCCAGCAGTCTCGAAGGTCAAAATCAGAAAGCAGATGTTCGATCTCCTTGGCCCCGATTCCACAACGTGTGTTATCGGAACCTCGGTGATCTAAAGCTACATCTGAAACACAATTAAAATCGCCCGTCAGGAGAATGGGAAAGTTACCCGTCAGGTATACGCCTAATCCCGCAAAGAAGAGACGGCGCGACCTGGCATTGGTGGGGGCATAAATTGTGCAAAGTCGCACACCCGACCCGCTGCCAGGACCACGCAAAATACCAGAAACGATCCTCCCCTCAGTATCGAAGGAAGGATCAGAAAAAACAAAGGGGCTTTTAGCAGGCAGAAGGATGATGGTACCACAGGAGTTGGATGTGCCAAAACTGGCGAACATCCTGCCTTTCCATTCTGCCTGCCAAGCAGCTAAATCGGAGTTGGAGGAGATATGACATTCCTGAAGACAGGAAATATCGTAATCTCCACACAACTCAAAAACTTGTCTCCTCTTTACGGGAGCGCGCATGCCCTGGACATTAAGTGTAAGAATGGCGACCATATTGTGAATTATGGATCAAAAAAACTAAGGGGGCGATTCCGCCCCAGGGGTTGGGCTAGGGGGAGATTCCGCCGAGGACAAAAATTCGTCCTCATCTCCACCCTGCCCGTCCATGTCCGACTCCCCGGACGCCAAGGAGCCGGACAGGCTAGGTTTATGAGGAGAAACAATCTCCACAGAAGGAAATAAAGGTGAGAGGGGAGGAAGAATCTCCTTCCCGGGTCTACCCTCTTCCGAGTCAGAAGATTCGGAGAGTGTAGATCCGGGCTTTCCAGAAAAACGTTTCTGGGGAATTGACCCGGAGGATGGGGAGTCCGAATCTGAGGAGGGACGAGCCCTCTTCGTCTTCTTCCTCCTTCCTCGCGGGACTACAAAGGGATTAACCTTATCGGTCGCGGCCCCTAGGCACGCGGGCTTGTCGCAGACCAAAGTTGGCTGCGAGTTAACGCCCGTGCACCCGGCGCAACCGACAAGGCTAAAACTAGTAGTCCGAATGATGGCACGCTCGCAGTGGAAACATTTCCACTCGGAGTGCGCCTCAAACGGACCTACAATCCCCGAACATCCAAGGCAGGACGCTCGAGGCAACTTAAAAGAGGACGTCTGCGGGCTGTCGTCCCCACAAATAGTGTCCCCGTCCGAAGACGAAGACGAAACGGGCGTGGAGCCTTCCGATTTGTCTGCATCTGCAGCTGCAGATGCTGACGCAGCGGAAGGTTCTGGACTAGGGGGTGGTGCAGGAGGAGTTGGCTCCTGAACCACCACTACATCAGCCCACCGTTTGGTAGGCTTAACTTTAGTTGCGTAGGATTTGGGGCACCGCTGAAAGTTGTGCCCCGCCTCCCCGCAAAAAGTACACTTCACCGAGTTTGGACACTCGGAGGAAGTGTGTCCCACCTCCAAACACTTGTAACACCTCACGGTGTTACATTGATTGGCCGTGTGGCCAGAGTCCCCGCATCGGGCACAGGTCCTGGTCTGTCCCAAGTGGGACACCCAGGCGTTGCGGTTCCCGATGCGGAGAACTGAAGGGATGGACTTGACATCCGACATGAGGTACTGCCGGGTGCCAGTAAAAACGGAAGGCTCATCCGGGTAGGTTTGAAACCTACCCTTCTGAACCTTCCCAAAGCGTGAGAGGATGGACCGGACGACGTTGTCGTCCAAGTCCACCTCCACAAACTTGACAGTGACGAGCGTCACGGCGCCAAATGACGACACATGGCAACCGGGACGCCCCGCCAAAACTGGCCCAAAACGTTGGGCTAATGCGGCAGACTTGAAAGTGACGTCAAATCTTCCGCCGGGTAGAGGTTGTAAGGCCTCCAAGTGGTCTTTGGGGATAACCCCGACCTCCCGGAGGACCTTAAACACATCACTAGGCGCCTCTTTGCCATCGACTTTCAGTTCGAAGGCTCGGAGGCGCCGGGGGGAGAATGCTTGTGAAGGCATTCCTAAGGGAAAAAGGGGAAACGTAAAGAAAAACTAACCCAACTGGGGTAGGCAAAAAAAGGAACCGGCTAGCAACTGCCTAGTCCGGTTGAACGAATGAATTTATCCTACTAGGATAATACAAATGGCACCAATAAACTGTATTGGTGCCGAAAGAAGATAAATACCTTGCTATCGCACTGCAGATAGCAAGGCGAACAGGCTAAGAATTATGTATATATATTTACAGGCACTGTCTACTTTGACAGTGCTGAAAAAAAGAAAGAAAGGAGGGCAAATACCTGTGCCCGCCTATTCAAAAGAAATAACACAGCCCACACAGTACTCCGGATGCTTACGTAACCGAAGACTGGGGGCTGTGCACTGAACACAAAAGCTTAACAAACGCTACGTAGGGCTGTGCACTGCCACAAGCCGTACGTGCAAACAAAAGAAACGCTGCTGTGTGTAGAACGTATACACCACAGCAGCAACCAAAACTATCCTCAAAACCCTCTAAAAACTCAACGGATATACAAAAAAATGAGCGAAAAGAATGACCAGGGTGGTCTATGACCTGAAATACACCAACCCTGCAAAAAATGGGCAAAACGCCACTCGAAAAACGCTAGAAAACGGTGAAAAGCACAGAGAGCAAAAATGTACGACCGTCCACAGCTACCTGTGATTAGCGACTTGAAAAAGACTATAAATCAACCCTTTTTATAAACAGCATGTACATTTAATCCATGGTTTTCTGCCCTTCCCAGAATTCCTTTGTGTTATATTGAATTTGGTCTAAATATTCAAATGGCTGTTATTTCTTACTTGAGTGAGCCACGATCATGAAATTTTGGAATTAGGGAGAGAAAAATTCAATGTATACATTTTTGTAATCGGATTGACCCTTACATGCGTTAAAAAAAAAACATATTTTTGATGACGTCATCATGACGTCACACAATTTTCGCCTTTTAGGGCATATCTTTGAGACATACCAAAGCTATAACAAAAAGAATTTTGAAAATATCTTGTTTTGTTCGCTAGATATATTGAAAAGAATGTTACGATTTTAAAACTTCAAAAATTCAGCGACTTGAAAAAAGACTAGAAATCAACCCCTTTTATAAACAGCAAGCTCATAATAGCCATGGTTATCAGCCCGTCCCAGAATTCCTTTGTGTTATATTGAATTTGGTCTAAATTTTGAAATGGCTGTCATTTCTTACTTGAGTGAGCCACGATCATGAAATTTTGGAATTGGGTACAGGAAAATTCAATATATACATTTTTGTAATCGGATTGACCCTTACATGCGTTAACAAAAAAACACATTTTTGATGACGTCATCATGACGTCACACAATTTTCGCAATTTAGGGCATATCTTTGAGACATACCAAAGCTATAAGAAAAAGAATTTTGAAAATATCTTGTTTTGTTCGCTAGATATATTGAAAAGAATGTTACGATTTTAATACTTCAAAAATTCAGCGACTTGAAAAAAGACTAGAAATCAACCCTTTTATAAACAGCAAGCTCATAATAGCCATGGTTATCAGCCCGTCCCAGAATTCCTTTGTGTTATATTGAATTTGGTCTAAATTTTGAAATGGCTGTTATTTCTTACTTGAGTGAGCCACGATCATGAAATTTTGGAATTGGGTACAGAAAAATACAATGTATACATTTTTGTAATCAGATTGACCCTTACATGCGTTAACAAAAAAACACATTTTTGATGACGTCATCATGACGTCACACAATTTTTCCCTTTTAAGACATATCTTTGAGACATACCAAAGCTATAACAAAAAGAATTTGGAAAATATCTTGTTTTGTTCGCTAGATATATTGAAAAGAAGGTTACGATTTATAAAATTCAAAAATTCATAAAAAATCACTTGATGACGTCATCATGACGTCACTCTACGACATACAATTTCAGTTTAGGGTCTATGTTTGAGGTAAGTTTGGTTAGGTTCTGAGGTTTTTTAAGACCTAAAGTGCCGCCGACAAAATTCGTGTACAAAGTCTATGGGATTTTGGTCAGAACTAAAAGAAGAAGAAGAAGAAGAAGAAGAAGAAGAAGAAGAAGAAGAAGAAGAAGAAGAAGACTTTGACTTTTCAAAAGAAACACTTTATTCCAATTGAAATACGTACAATAATTAAGGAAAATGTATACAATTAAATAATATACAAATAAAAGGATAGTAAACGGAAAATCATACAATTGTTGAATGGTTAACTAAGGAAAACCAATAATACACAAAGAGAAAGACATTACATGACAAACATTACTTTCAATAACTTATAGATAATACAAACATTTAACCAATATGTCACACAATTTTACTTTAAAGTAATTCACAAAAATTTCAAGGATGGAAAGCAGTAGAAACAAAAAAAAATTATTTATGCAAGGGAGCAAGGGAAAGGAGAAAAAGGGGGATCCTGTACGGCCGGGGAAACAGCACGATTTGGCTGACCCCGTCGAGGATCCCCCGGGGGGGGGGGGGGGGCCACCAGATAACTGGGTGTGGGCCAAAATGGCCCACTCCGGCGGCTCCCCAAGGGATAGGCGAAAGAAAAAGAAGGGAGAGAAAGGGGTAGGGTCCTGGATGGACCCTGGGAGGGGGAGAGTGAACCGGGAGGGGTCAGAGAGGTGAGGAGGAAGGGGAGGGGGGGAAAAACCATGTCACAATTACAAAAATTGGGGACAAATTGTAAATGGTAGAGGGGGAACAAAAAAAAAGAGAAGGGGCTTGGTCCAGCCCAAGTCCCAGTGGCAGAGCCGTAACACGTCACACCTAAACTAAGGCGAACAGCTATCCAGGACTCGGGCTAGTGACCCCACCCCCTCTCAAAAGTAGATCAAACCAATATATTTAGAAAAACCAAGTTACGTCATTTCTATTACAAACTAGAAGGGCGTTATTTACAGACCATTTATTAGAGAAGGCATGGAAATTATCGGACATTTTGTAGTAAGTCAAGTCAAAGAGAATTCTGTTTTTCAAGCGATGCTGCCAGATAGTGAGTGGGTCAACGAAACGGGATGTACGATATAGTTAATATATGACATTTTTGCAGCTGATGATGAGGAAGTTAGCTAAACGAACCGCCTCCGTTGTGCGTCCCTTAGCGTGCGGAATCAGCGCCCAGTAGAGGTCGAAGTTGAGTTGGAGAGTAGGCAGTAACCGATTGAGTAGTGAGTGTAGCAGGTTGAGAGCAGGTTGTATAGCAGGACAGGTGATGAAGAGATGATGGATCGAGCCCTTCTCTCCGCACCATCCGCAGGTAGAAGAGATGTCGGGATTGAGATGGTGGAGGACAGCAAGCGAGGGCAGAAAATTGTGGAGAAGCTTAAATTGAAGATCGCCCTCTTTCTTGGAAGTAGGAAGCTGATAGATGTTCCTCCATTGAATTTTAGTGGAATAGTCGAGGAATCCCAGTTCATGCCAGTGGGAAGAGGAGAGAGTAGACAGATGATGGATCTCCTCGTTGAGAATGGCGTACAGAGTTTTGGATGGTGCGGAGAGTCCATTGTCGTAGGAGGGTAGGTTGAATAGGACTGGACAGTCTGGAAGAACGGAGATGTGTTGAAGATCAGAAGACGGTAGGATGCATCCTTCCTCGAAGAAAAGCTTAGGAAATTGAAGGATGAGCGAAGAGCGGAGATGTTTAATGTCCAGATTTAGCAGGCGTAGAGAGGGAGGTCGGAGTCCTCGGAAAGAAGTGATGAAGGTAAGGGCTTCGATCCATAGGCCGGTGTTGAGATCCAGAAGATGGCGGACGAGACTGAGTCCACACGCCGCGAGACGCACGGGAAACGGTCCCCCACCATCAGCTGCACTACTCAAAAGAGGGCAGTTTAAGGGCAAATTGTAGACATGGTTAAGAGAATCAGGTTGTGTTTCGATTCGAGCTCCGGACGCCGTCCAAGCACGCAAGAGTTCGCTATGAAAAACGGGGATACTAGTATAGAATTTCGGGTCGGTGTCAAGATGAAAGAGATTAAAAGCAAAGCCGAGTTTTTGGTATTGTTTGAAAAAGTGGCCGATTAGAAAGAAGGCGGGATGGGAATGGAGACTAAGAAATCGTTGGACTGTGGTAAGTCTAAAAGTGAACATGCGTGCTTGGAGGCATACAAGACCCAGTCCTCCCTTGTCGGGATGTTTATATAAAGTCACTTTTGTGAGGTAGTGTCTCTTGTTGGACCAGACGAAGTCGACAAGGGCATTCTGGAGTTCACTTAGGACATTAGCTGGAGGGGAGAGAACGGCCAGAGAATGAAAAATTTTGGAGGCAGCAAGTTGATTTGCGATGATAATTTTGCCTTTGAAGGAGAGGGCGTAAAAAAGACGGGACCAGGAGGAGAGAGTTTTGTTTAGTTTACTTTTGCATTTTTCCCAATTTTGTTGGTCATATTTGTTTGAGTTTCCTAAGTGAACTCCGAGGAAGGAGAGACCTTCACTATTCCATGAAAAATGTAAGGGTTTGTCGCTTCGTCCGGTCCAAGAACCGGCCCAGAGACCCTGGGACTTCTGAGTGTTTAGACATGCAGCAGAGGATCTTGCGAAAAGGCCGTAGGCCTCTTCGACTGCTACAAAGCCCGGATCGGAGGTGACAAATACGGAAATGTCGTCTGCGTACGCCGACACAGCGCACGAAAAATCCGTATTAGGAATAGAAAAGGCCTGATCGGCAAGTTTCTTTCTGAGAGTAATTAAGAAGGGTTCAATAGCAATTGAATAGAGCAGCCCCGAGAGCGGGCATCCCTGACGTATCCCCTTCTCAAATGAGAAGGGGGCCGTCAGGGTGCCACACACTTTGACGAGGCTCTCGGCGCCGCCGTACAAAATTTGGAGATAGGAAATGAATTTGTTTCCAAAGCCCATGGCTCCCAAGGTGTCGAACAGATAGCCGTGATCAACGTTGTCGAAAGCTTTCTTTTGATCCAAGTTGATCACGGCAAGGGGGGTATCATTAAAATTAGAATAAGAAATGATATCACGGATTAGGTTGATGTTATCGTGGATTGAACGACCGGGGACACAGTAACTTTGATCTTCGCCAACGACGCTGCCAATGCACTGTCTCAGCCTGTTTGCAAGCAACTTGGCAAAGATTTTATAGTCGGTGTTAAGAAGGGAGACCGGCCGCCAATTGCCAATGTTAGCCAGGTCCCCCTTTTTGGGAAGCAGAGTTATTACTGCTTTCCGTAGAGAGTAGGGTAGAGAACCAGATTGAACTGAAGATTCAAGAACTGAAAAGAAGTCGTTTTTAAGGACGGACCAGAAAGACAGGAAAAATTCTGAAGTGAGGCCGTCCAGGCCGGGTGTTTTATCTTTGCCAAGCTGCTTGACAGCGAGCTCGAGTTCCTCAATAGACAGAGGACAATCAAGGTCCTCTGAATCTTCGGAGTCGAGCTCGCTGACATCTTGTAACAACAGGTTGAGGGCGCTCTTGTCAGTGGGGACTCGGCTATAAAGATTTTTGTAAAAGTCGCGAATGTGCGTTTTAATTTCAGAGGGATTCTGGGAGATAGTTCCAGAAGGCAAGCGAATATGGGAGATGTGTTTAGATTGAGAATTAGATTTTTCCAGATTAAAGAAGTAAGTAGAGCACGAGTCAGTTTCGTTAAGATGTTTAAAACGAGATCTGACAAGAGCGCCCTGTGCTTCAATTTTAAGGAGGTGATTTAAATGGTTTCTCTGCTCGGCTAAAGTTTCCCGAGTTTGGGGTGTTAAGTCTGGCGCAGACTGAATCTCATCAATTTTGCGGTTTATATCTAAGAATGCGTGGCGTTTTTCTTTAGCTAATTTAGAGCCGTACATTTGGCTAAGAGATTTAATGTGCAACTTTCCGAAATCCCACCAAGCGGCGAGATTTGGAAAGTTGCACTTGTCCTCTCTCCATTGTATCCAGAATTGAATAATAATATCGCGGTAGTTGTTATCTCCGAGGAGCGAGTTGTTGAAATGCCAATAGGCACTGCTCCTCGGAGTATGCGAAGGGATTTTAATTGTTAAGGTGACTGCACAGTGGTCTGAAAGGGAGCACGGAAGAATGGAGCAGGAGTGAATGGAAGGAAAAATACTAGGTGACACATAAAAACGATCCAACCTGGCTTTGGAAACCCCGCATAGTTTAGCGGGATTATTCCTCAGCCAGGTGAAGTTTTGGTCCAGGGGATTCAGTCTGCGCCAGGCGTCACACAGAGACAATGCATTGACAGCGTCCCTGAGAGCCATGGCAACTTTGGGTCTGTGCTCGATCGGCATACACAGACGATCAATAGCCGGGTTTTCGGTACAATTAAAGTCACCTCCGATCACAATGACACCGTCACCGCAGCCGGAACAGTGGTCCAGTAATTGATTGATAGCAAGTAAAGCGTTTTTATCGAACTGAGGGATGAGGGTATTATAAATATGATAAATGATATTATTGAATTTAATTTTGGAATATATAATATGTCCATCGTAGATGGTACATGAGGAAATAATATCAATATTATTGTTGTTTTTAACAAGAATGGTAACTCCCGAGCCTTTGGGCCCGGGAGAGCAAAAAGGGGTGTAGGACCACATGTTCCAGCAAGGGCTGTTTTCGTTTAAAATATAGGTTTCTTGTAAACAAACTAGGTCGGGGTTAGAGGCAATTTGATCAATGTATATTTGAAAAGAAGTGTTTTGGATAGGTGCGGAACAGCCCCCGGTGTTGAGAGTCAGCAGTGACAGTGTCATTGCTAGGATGGGCACAAATCTACATAACTCCATAATGAAAAAAATTATTATTTATCCAATGTATTGAGAAGTTTGGAAATCCTCTGCTGCATGCGTTTTTGCAGAAGGGGGTGGTTGCGTAGGGGTTTGAGTTGTCTAACCAGCCCAGGAATGTTTGCCGTGAATTTTCTGGCAATCTGGGCTGGCTTCTTTCTAGCTTTAACCGAAGACAGGAAATCAATGAGTTCGGATTGAGATAGTGGGCCTTTGGTTAGTGGGAAGACTTTAGACGGAAGGTCTTCGTCCGTCTGTGTGTCCTCCCAGTTCACGGAGTCGGTGTCGGCCTCGCCCGCGGTGGACGCCGGAGTCGAGGGCATGGGTGTTTGGGAACCACCGAGGGGGGTGGGTGGGATGGAGGACTGGGAGTTGAGGGCTTGGGAGAGGGTGGGAGAGGCTGTCGACATGGGGCTCGGTTGTTTCCTGGCCAGTTTTCTGCGAGGAGAGGGTGAATGAAGGGGAATGAGTTTGGAGGAGTCATTCACAGGAGTGGGGGAAACCTGTTTGCGTTTAGCAACAACGTCCGAGAAGGATCTGGAGGGGGGAGGGGGGGAGCCCCATATCGGCAGCACTTCGGGGGAATTGGAGGGAGGATTGGTAGGAGGAGCCCGGACTCCGCCCCCGCCAGGGGTGCGCGCTGCATCCGCAGCGAGCGTGCTCGGGCCGGCCGAGTCCGACGCGCGGGGCGAGCCGGACGAATAACGGCCGTAGCCCCATGATGGCCGAGGACCAGCATAGCTCTCGGGGGGCGCGCACGCTGCGGTCCAGGGCCGGGACCCCTCAGGGACCCCGCCCGTGGGTGGGGGTGGCGCGGCGGTCGGAACTTCCGACCGACGCGCCGACCCCGCAGGCGCAGGGGAGGCGGGGCCGGGCGGGTCGGATTTGGATCGTTTGGGTGGGTGTTTGGGGTCGGATTTGGAATTAGGTTTGACGAAGACGGGTGGGGGGTTGAGGGGGTTGGTGTCGCCATTGGCACCGTCGTCCCCGCGGGCGGGGTTCTGCTTCTTGCAGGCTCTGCTTATGTGGCCGAATTCGCCGCAATTGAAGCAGCGCACCGACTCCGTGGATAGAAAGACCCGATAATTAGTGCCAGAGAAATTAAAATTGATGTGATCGGGAGGGGTGACATTGGGGTTGAGAAGAATTTGGACCTGTCTTCGGAAGCTCATTATGTGTGTGAGATTTTTACTCTTTAGTCCCAGGGGAATGGGCCGAATCTGCGACACCACCTTACAGAAAGACGACAGGTTGGCCGCAATGACTCCGTTCGGAATTTCAGGGTAGACATTAGAAAGTGTTAGACGGGTAGTAGGACGGACAAGAGGGGTCAGCTCGAGAAAGGAGCCGTCGTACGCTAGTTCTTGTTGTTGAACTGCATCGACGACCGCCTCTCTCGAGCTGAGATAGATGGCAATTCGGCCATTGGAAATCCGAGAAGCTGAGAGTATGTCGTTGGGGTTAAGGTTTTTGGTTATAGCGGCCATGTAGGATTGAACGGAGACATTGTCAGCCGCCTTGAATGAAATGCCATTGTTGCGGGTAACATTCCTGAAAGGCTCATTACCCTCAACAATGGGCTTAGTAGGCCCAGCCGAGGGCACGCTCGGGCCAGCCGAGGGCACGCCCGGCTGAGCCCTTACAGGTGGTTTCGCTTGACTGGTCATGGAGACCAGCCACAGCTAGAAAACCAACGAAATGAAATGCAAAATGAACGTAAATTTACTCTAAAATGATAACACCCGACAGAAGGAGGACGGTCTAGTTAGACCTATAAAGAAAACCGAATATAACAGTATAAAACCTAGGACCATACAAGGTCTAACAAGCTAAATATTCTTACTTTTTCCGGAGCTCGAGAAAAACACGACCTGACTGAAGAAGAAGAAGAAGAAGAAGAAGAAAAAAAAAAAAATCAGAACAAAAACAAAGCCTTTTCCGAAGGATTTCGGAAAAGCCAAAAAAAAAAAAATCAGGATTTCGGAAAAGCCAAAAATCAGAACAAAAACAAAGCCTTTTCCGAAGGATTTCGGAAAAGCCAAAAAATCAGAACAAAAACAAAGCCTTTTCCGAAGGATTTCGGAAAAGCCAATTAATAAATTTAAGGGCAACACAAGTTTTTTTCCCCCTTCTATACTTCTGTTGCTGCACTGGTATTTTAGAACATACAATTAGATTTTATCACTGTGCACCAGAGCTTAAAACCAACTACACACAGCTTTTTGTCAGGAAATAAGAATATTTTTTAAACCCTAACAGTGCTGAATCCATTGATTTTAATACAAATTTACACACACCCTAGGGGGTTATAATAGGGTTAAAAGAATGCAAATATGTAAATCAAATGTCATGAGAAAAATAAACATACTTATTCACCAGCAGGTCAGGTCTTAACAGCGGAGTTGATAAGTTGGTGGTTGGCTCAGTACATGTAGGCCTATCTTGCACGTCTTGGGGAAATTTCTCTAGCCTTCGCTTTAGCTCTGAGCGTTTCTTGCACCTCTCGTAGCGCTGCAGATCCTCCTCTCTTTCCTCTTTTGGTCAGGTGCGGACTCGCTGAATAAGGTTGGCTTAAAATCAACATGATTTTTATCTCTGGAGTAATTTCATGTAGAATACGGAGCATGAGAAAGCAAACACTAATGAGGAATTGAAAAGCAATAAACAAAAGTAAATCAAGGTGATGAATCCAAATAAGCCTATTAGTTAGCTTCCCCATAAGACCTGATGAATTGTTGCAATTGACATTGTAACACAATTTTGAAAGAAACTGATGCAATAGAGGGCTTCACTAGGAACTATGCAAAATAGAAGCGTTTCACCTGAAGAGCTCTCATCTTTGAGTTGGAATTGAAACAATGAATATAATTTAAGTATAAGCTTGTAGCCTGGAGAGTGGTTTGTGTTTTGGGGATCTCAAACAAAATTTGTTGATCTAAACACGTGGTGAAATATTAATTAGTGCCTGAAAGAACAGCACAATCGTATTTTGTCTAGTAGAAATGAGAAAAAAGAAAACCCTTCAGTATGTTTTTTTACGGGAGACGTTGGGGGTGTCGCGGCGGTTCTGGCAGCCAAACGAACCGCTGCAATGTGTTTGTGCAGTCAAGCGTAACATAATCAATAATCCAACAATGGATTGAAACAGTACAAACAGCAGCAAATGGAGTCAACCGGCCTGGTTGCACTTCTTCTTTTTTACGCCATATGGCGTCTTCTGTACGCAAAGGGTTAAGTTTTACGTTTTTAATCAAATGGTTATTTCTATTTAGATTTTATTTTCTTCCCTTTGATTTCAGTGGTTTTGGAGAATTTGTTTTAAAAGAAAAATAAAGTCCGAGAACCATTTGGTTCCAACACAACAGATTGTTACGCTGAATACCATTTCGTCGAAGAACTAGACAGTCGAGTGCTGTAACCACTGCGATTAGTAAAATCTTTCCGAAATTATTTTTATTCGGTCAACATAGCCTAACAAGGCCTATCAATCATGCATGGTCAAACTCAAAGATCATCGACAACTGTGCCAGGAGCAGGAGTGGTAATCCTGCTTTAAAAACAAGTGGGTTTGTCAAAACAAAAGTGCAAATAAGTTTAACTGATTGATGGTGTTACTGACTGTTGCGAATTCATAAAAATAACAATAGTTAGGCCTAAGCTCTGTCAAATATAATCGAACAATAAATTAACTGACCGGAAACAAAGTGTTGGCTGCAGATCCGATGGTGTTCCGACAGCTGCCATCTCAGCTGGTCGCGGTGTCGGCGTACGGTACGGATCCAGGCCCTAGCTACGTTGCACAGAATACGCCTCGGAATCCGGAAAACGGAAGAATTTTGTTTCTGAGTCTTTTTCTGTGTCTATTATGTTGTTGTTTATGTAGACAGGTTGGCGCGTACGAAAAATGTATGCCCTTTGCGCCATTAGCGAATAAGTGACGCTACCACATTCAGATAATATTCGCGTAGAAATTATACACTGTAATAGGCATATCGTGGTCGGTTGTAGTGACTCTGTGGGCTAATCGAAAAACAGAAAGAGTCGATACTACGAAAACGTTGGAGGAATTAGTCCTAGAACAAACAAACAGGTAAATGATAGGGAGAAGAAGTGCTCATGATTCTCCAGACACAATTGCGTCACAAGGTGTCCTGCAAGGCCGGACCGTGTGCCGTGCAATTTAAGGGCCCGGGCCCCGCTCGGGTGATTCGCAGGTCCGCAACACCTTCAGGTGATGATGAGTGACAAGTACTATGTCCAGCCAACCATTTACACTTACTCCTCCCTAAAACTGATGCAACATCAGGAAATCAACGAGGTCTATCGGGAATTATATATTGATATTACAGTTATGGACATACTTGATGATGTAGTGGTAGTTTTGTTTGGGTTCAAGGAGTTGTTGGAGTGTAATTATTTGAGTGTTGGTGAGGCCGAGTGACTTTATGAGGATTTTCCTTTGGTTGTTATATTTGCTGCAGTTCAAAAGAAAGTGTTTAACATCCTCAGTGCATAAGCATACTTCACATAATCCAATTTTATAAAGGTAGTTATTCAAACCTTTGCATATGCCAAGTCGCAATCTGTGTAAGATTACTTCTTGGGAGCGTTTCATACCCCATCAGCTTGAGAAAAGGAAGGGAGCCTTGTATTTCATATTATTAGTCAGATTATTATTGTGGATGAGTTTGGTCCATTTTTCTTCCAGTTGATCTTTGAGAATGTGTTTAACTTCATTGTCTAGTAGGGGTATGTTATGGTCGATATTGGTTTTATATGTGGCTGACTTAGCAATTTCATCAGCTCTTTCATTTCCGTTTATCCCACAGTGTCCAGGGAGCCATTCAAAACCAACTGTATTGCCTTGGTGCTTGATGTTATTTATGGTATGCCGGATATCGCAGACAATTTTATGTTGCGGAAAGGGTTTGGATATGGATTGGAGGGCACTGAGACAATCACTGAAAATACAGGTATGCAAAGGTTTGACATCTTCAACCCATTCTAATGCGAGGAGAATTGCGAAAAGTTCTGCTGTAAAAATAGATATACCATTATTGAGGCAGGATGCTTTACTATATTTAAGTTGGGGGATATAAATGCCACATATGACCGTGTCAAGGGTGGGATTGTAGGAACCATCAGTATATATGTGAAGTGAATTAATCCAGGTTGTTTTAATAATTTCTACGCTAATATTTCTTTTATCGTAGGTATTGGTAGCATCTGCCACTCGAGAGAGGATCTCGGTGGAAATAAAAGGCTTGCTATAATGCCAAAATGGGAAAGGATCATTGAGGGGGGGAATTGTATACGGGAATTGAGAGATCCTGGCTTCAAAAGTCCATTTATCAGCAAAGTAGTGCTTTTGCCAGTTATCAAGATTGATATAATCATTACGATGAGATTTGTGAGCATTTATTTTAATTCCATATAGATTGCATAAGAGCTGTCTTCTTAGCGCCAGAGGTGGGTCTCCACATTCAGTTTGCAGTCTAAAAAGTGGAGTACTGTGAATAGCTCCTGTACAAATTTTGAGAGCTTGATATTGGATGCTGTCAAGTTTTTGCTTAATAGTCAGGGATGCCGAGTTAAATAGTTTTATTAAAGCACTATAGAGCTGATAAAGTGTTTTGCAATCAGCTCCCCAGTAATACCGCAGATGCATCTGAGGATGTTAAGTCTCTTTTTACATTTGGTGATGATACTGTCTATGTGTTTATTCCATGTTAACCCGCTGTCAAAAATAACTTCCAAGAATTTGGCCGAGGACACAGTCTGCAATCTATGGTTTTTGATGTGTAAGGAGATATCGAAGTGTAAGGAGATATCGAAGTGTTTTTTGTTGGTGAAAAATACCGCAATTGTTTTGGGGATGGACAACTTGAAACCCCATTTGTCACACCACAAATTAATATTGTTAAGGTTTTGTTGAATTTTCTTTTCCAGGTATGATGTGTTCCTGTTGGATTTCCAGATGGCGATATCATCTGCATATTGCGAGACATTAGCATCAACCACATGATGGGAGAGATCATTGACAGCAACGTTAAAGAGAAGAGGACTGATAACACTGCCCTGTGAAACACCATTTTCCATAATTCTTTCTTTAGAAAGAAAGTTATTGATTCTGACTTGAATTTTTCTATCTGTAAGGAAATTATCAATCCATTTTATTATCCGACCATGGATACCCATAGAGTGTAATTTAATAACGATACCTTTGCGCCATAGCATATCATAAGCTTTTTCAGTATCAAGGAAAATGGCAAGGGTGCTTTCTTTATTACTCCGGGCTTTATTGATTGAAGATTCCAAATTGATGATAATTATGATCTTTGGTACTTCTTCCTTTTCGGAAGCCACTCTAATGGTTGGATAACAGGTTGTGGGTTTCTAGATACCAGAGTAGTCGAGAGTTAACCATACGTTCCATAATTTTACAGAAGGTAGATGTGAGGGCAATAGGTCTATATGATAGGGGGTTGGTGGAATCTTTCCCGGGTTTAAGGAAAGGAATAAGGATAGCATCCTTCCATTGTTTGGGGCATTGTGAGGTATATCATATCATGTTAAAGATAATGAGTAGATAGTTACGAATTTTCATAGGAAGATGTTTAATTATGGCATTACTTATTCCATCTTTACCAGGAGAGGTGCATTTAGAAGAATCAATTGCATGGTTTATTTCTTCTAGAGTAAAAGGTTCATTAATTACACTGTCATTGTTACTATCAATGCAAAAATCATTTTCTGCTTTATTTTTGATGGGGATAAATGAAGGGCTGTAATTGTTTGTACTGCTAACTTTTGCACAGCTCTCGGCAAAAGCTTCAGCCTTATCTTTGTACGTAATGGCATCTGTGCCTTTGTGGTTAAGAACAGGGATGCTATTTGTTTTCTATTCTTTTAATTTTATTCCAAATAATTTTGGTGTTGGTTTTGGGATTTATTTCGTTGCAAACACTTTCCCAGTCTTTTCTTTTGGCATTTTTAATCGTCTTCCTGGCAATGGCACACGCCCTTTTATACTGTATAAGGTATGTGGGAAGACGAGTTTTTCTAAGGATTTTAAAAGCATTTTTCTTATTATCTATTGCCTGTTTGCACTCATCATTCCACCAGGAAGTAGGGGTTTTATGATAATTAGGATTGGTTTTGGGAATTGAACAGTTCATGGCTGATTCAAGCTCATTGATAAAATTGTTGTAAGTATCATCAATGTTATCTGAAACATTGGGTTCAGATATATTCTGATTGCATGCAACTTGAAATTTATTCCAGTCTGCTTTTTTGATGGACCATTTAGGTGTGAGATTGCCTTTGTTTTTATAAAAGGAATGGTTATAATCAATAATAATAGGGCAGTGATCACTTCCCCAAGAATCATCCAGAACTGTCCAGTTACATTTAGCAGCTATATTAGGTGATACAAAGGTGACATCGATACAGGAGAAGGTACCATGAGATGTATCAACTCTTGTACCCTCACCAGAATTAATACAGACCATATCAAATTCAGTGTTAATATCATCGATTATTTTGCCGTTATGATCAAGTTTGGAGCTGCCCCATGTGGGGTTATGACCATTTAAGTCTCCACAAATTATGCAAGGTTTATCAGTTTTATTAAAGATCTCTCTCAGAGAACTATCAGATAAGGTGTTACGGGGGTTATATATATTAATGATGTTAATTTTATTTTTGTGAATATCGAACAATTCACCAATTTGATACTCAATGGGAGTGTCATCAGAACCCTGTATGTATTTAAAGGCTAGACCACGTTTAACAATGAATGCACAGCCTCCCCTTTTTTTAGTTCCTGTGTTCTGTCTGTCGTGACGGTAAGTGTCGTATCCAGGTAGGGAAAAACTTTTCCCTTCTTTGAGCCAGGTTTCTTGGATACATATAAGATCTGGTTTTTGAGTCCAGGAGCAATTATTAATATAGGATTTAAATTCGTTACTATGAGCTGAAAGAGACTGGGCATTCCATTGTACAATTAGTACCATAATGAGAAGTATCATAAAGTTTTGTTTGGTTTTCCTTTAGTCGTTTGATGAGAGCTGGTCGGATTGTGGGTTTCCAGCGAGTCTGTGTTTGATTGGGTCGAATGTGTATTAGCTTTGTTTTGGGTTGATTTTCGACCCGAGCCATTCCTTGTGTTGGCACGTGTGGGAGTTCTTTGTTTCCCTTGCGCATCTTTGGTCTGTGTTGGAGGGTTGTCAGCGTGTATGATGTGGTTAATAAGTTCCTTGATTGTCATGTCTTTCCTCTTTGTTTTTGAGAGTGTCCCATATTTGTAGCGTGCCAGTGAGAAGTTCAGTTAGATATTGTTCATTCCATATACATTGTGTGTATTCAGTTTGTGTTGCTTATGTTGTGTTAGTCTGCGTGCTTGCGTCTTTGGAGATTTTGCGGGGTTTTGTCACAGTGATTGGCGGTGGCATCTCTGTTGTGTTTCCCATTGTGGCATTTGTGTTTGGACGTAGTAGATATTCTTTGTTCTTAATATCGTTTGTTGTAGATTGTGTCATGGTGGGTGAAACACTCCTCCATGGTTGAGTTTGTATATGCCGGCAATCGTGGACCTAGGACAAAAGAATTCGGGCGTAGACAAAGGGGTCCACGTTTGACCTAACGTCCACGATTGAAAATCGTGTACAAAACCAATGGGAGGCCTTCCGAAAAAGTATAAACAAAAGAGGAACAATGGGAGGTCCACGATTGCACCCGTTTACATGACTGTGTGCGCTGGCGAGGGTGTTGATTGGGTTGGACGGATTGAGATGTCCGCTTTTATTGCTTTGGCAGCGTCTGCATATGAGATGTTGTAGGTGACTCTGATGCTTTGGATTGTTTGTTCATGCTTCATAGTACTGCACCCTCCGTATGCAGATGAATGGCTTTCTCCACATCTACAACACCTGATATTATCCCTTTGGTTGTATTGTTCGAATGAGTGGGGCCCCCCGCACCGTACACATCGTGTATAACTTCTGCAGTTGGTGGCGGTATGGCCAAGTCTCTGGCAGTTGAAACATCTAATAACTGGTGGAATAAATGGTTTCACTGTAAATTGTTCGTATCCTAGTTGCATGTTGGTGGGTGGGTTTGGAGTATTAAAGGTCAAGCAGACAGATAAGTATTTTTCAAGTTTTCCGTCTCGCTTTCTCAAGGCGCTTGACCTCAATGACTCCGTGTTTCTTAACTGCATTCAGTATTTCATCATCGGTAATGTCAGTTTCCACTCCATATATGACACCTTTGCTTTGAGTTTCAGACTTGGCATATTCTGTTGTTACTGCCCATTGATCAAGTTGACTGATAGATTTGAGTTGTCTCGCCTATAGCTGTGCTGGAGTGTGGCATCTCACAGTAATCCCCTCTTGATGATTGTTCTTAGAGACATTCTTAATGTAGTCTTTTCCCACATTATTCAGGGCTTTGGCAATTTTGATAGGATTGATCCTGGCTAGTTTAACATCGGGGGAGTTAATAATAACTAGAGTAGGTTGACTCTGAGTTTGGTATGCATTATGTGTGTTTCGGCGTTTTGTTGGATGTTCAGTAGCCTGAGTGTCGCCTTCTGAATCTGTGTAGATGTCGTAACTGGACTTCTCAGAGTCAACCTACTCTAGTTATTATTAACTCCCCCGATGTTAAACTAGCCAGGATCAATCCTATCAAAATTGCCAAAGCCCTGAATAATGTGGGAAAAGACTACATTAAGAATGTCTCTAAGAACAATCATCAAGGGGGGATTACTGGTCGTTTTCTGTTTTGGGTTTGGAACTGGGTTTTATTTTGTGCCTGGCTATATGCTTTCGAGTCAACTCGTACCTTCGCCAACTCGTACCTTCGCCAACTCGTACCTTCGCCAACTCGTACCTTCGCCAACTCGTACCTTCGCCAACTCGTACCTTGGTCAACTCGTACCTTCGCCAACTCGTACCTTCGCCAACTCGTACCTCTAATTAAGACAACTCGTACCGCATAAAAAAATATGCCAAATTGCGTTGGATATACCATGGAGGAAGGATATAGAGGATATACGAACTCTTTATTTTTGTTTTTGAGAAATCCAGATGCATTTTTGGGACCGATCCTCAAAAACTCTTTGCTGATTCGAACAATGGGTCCATGATTTTTTGTTTGCATTCCATTTTATTGGGAAAATTGGGAGTTGTGAAAAATGCTTAATTTCTTTTCCCATGTTTTTCCTTTCTTCTTGTGAGCTTGTATAATTAACTGGAATTTGATATTTATTTATTTCTTTTCTGTTATTTAGTGTAACCGGGTGAATTATAGCCCTTTGTTTTGTTAGTCTTTTCGTTTTCTTATATCCTGTTTGTAGTTTAGTTACTATTTTTGTGTGTATTTTTATATTTTATCCAAACATATAAACCTTAATGTTTTCGCGCTTTTAACTCATATTAACATTTAAGGGTCCCTTTAAGACAAAAACTCCCTGCCAGAGTCTCCAATATAACCCCATTTGTGTGCTGCTAAATATCCAGGTCTCACCCCCCTTCCCATGGGTCCAAGCGAATTTGTGTGGTTTCTGCTTTTATGCACTGCCTCGATACCTGGTCTGGTGACGTGGAATGGGAGGCCTTAGGGTGATTGCCCTTCTTACAGAGGCTGGACAGTTGGTCCAGACTGGGGGTAGGCCATTTTACTTTCAGACAGGTTCTTTGCAAGTTGTGTCAGCTGCTAAACAATCTCCTCCATCTTAAAGCTTGCGCTGGACTTTTCCAGGTTTTTCTTGGTCAACTTAGCAGGATGAAACAACAGCTGGACACTCCTTGGGGCTAGCTGAGCCAAGCTGCCCTTGGCTTTGGCGACACTGGTCTGGAAGAGTCGCTTAAGTACCCTATAGAGGCTGAATGGGGGTTTTCTTTGGATAGCGTGTTCTATTAAAGTACATTTGCCACCGCATCCTGGTCTCTGTGTGCCTGATTATTGATGGTTAAAAATTTGGCTCACATTAGGTTTCGGAAATGGCAAACAGGACATCTGAGCAAGACGTACTGTGTGTAAGACACCGACAGATGATCTTCAAAAACAATCAAAGCAATAATTTCAGAACCATTTCAGAACATCATTGACGGTACGACTTGACTTCCGCGTGCAGGTACGAGTTGTCCTAATTGAAGGTACGAGTTGGCGAAGGTACGAGTTGGTATGATGTTGTCGAGTTGAAGGTACGAGTTGGCCAAGGTACGAGTTGGCGAAGGTACGAGTTGACCTGTTACCGGCTATATATGACGTCAAAGGTTGATCGTGGATGATCGTGATGTTCTATATGATCTTGAGCTTCCATTGGGGTTTGTTGCGAGAGTTTATCCAATGATATGTCATCAGAATCTGAGACTGAATCTGTAGATAAATCGGCCATGGTTCCTTCCTTCATGTTTCAATACACCTCGCGATTAAATGATGTTGCTTACCTGTGTCCTAAAATTGGTAAAGTAAATAATCAAAGATCAGCCGTTGATGATGGGCAAAATTTAAATTTAAATTTCGCGCCACACAGAAACACGTCCGTACCACGTCACCGCCGCGCCCAGCAAGGAATCCTGTGTCTATTACTACAGCAACAACAGCTTGCCTTACAACCATGTTCAGTCAATGTGAAAACGCCGACAGTGATGTTGTTGTTGTTGTAGTAGGTAATGGCACTTTTGGCATTTCTATGCCCTTTGTGCCACAAACAAAATGCTTTGCGTGACGTGACTCTCGCTCATGCGTGGTTACAAAACAGTGACGTCATAGTTATCGGAAGGTGAGACTCGGGCTAGGCTGCTAGGCTGACACGGACAAAAGTAAAAAGAGAGGGCGGAATACATGCACACACAAAAATAGCAGTACTGCACGGAGGAAAAGGGGGGGAGGATCGCCGGTAATCTTCCAGACAACAGTGTGGCAGGGGTCCCGCAAGGCCGGACCGTTTCCCAAGCAAAAGCCTGGTACTTTTCTCAGGTCCGCATACCTCCGGGTGACGAGGGGCGACACTGTGCCTTTCCGATCACCAGCGCAGCTGTTCTCCCATGATCCCTTTGTCCATGCACAATATCAAGCAAACAAGAAGGCCATGAAAGCAAAATTAAATATTAACATTACAATTTTTTACATACTGGAGAATGTGATGGTAATTGTGTTTTTGGCCAAGGATATTAGTCAGTGTCATTTGAGCTGGGGTGAAATTTAAGGCGTGTTGGAGGGTACATCGTTGATTATTAAATTTCGTACATTTGAGGAGGAAATGTCCTACATCGTCACTAGTCCCACATGTATCACAGATACCATTTGGGTGTTTACCAAAAAAGAAGAGGAACTTTTTGAGGCCGTTGCAGACGCCCAAGCGGAGTCTGTGAAGTATAATTTCTTTGGAGCGTCCTTTTCCCCAGTTGGCAAACGAAAAGGATGGGTTGATTTGGTAGTGTTTTGTAGGGTCGAGTTTGGGGATGTTTTTAGACCAGTTGGTAATGAGCTGTTTTTTTTTAGAAGACTTTTAACTTCGGTATCTGAAAAGGGGATACAGTGGTCGATGTTGTTTTTATGGGTGGCCCATTTGGCAATATTATCAGCCTTTTCATTTCCAGGAATCCCACAATGACCAGGGACCCACTCAAAACAGACTGAGTTACCCTGGTGACGGATATTGATTATTGTGTAAAGGATGTCGCAAGCGATTTTGTTTTGAGGGGCCGGTTTTGAAATAGCTTTAAGAGCACTTTGACAATCACTAAAGATACAGGAGTTCAAAGGTTTAACTTGTTCTATCCATTCAAGTGCTAGCAAAATGGCAAAAAGTTCGGCAGTAAAAATAGAAATACCATTATTAAGTCGGGTGCCGTTAGAATATTTAACTTGAGGGATATATATGCCACAACCTACAGTATTTAAATTGGGGTTAAGTGAACCATCAGTGAAAATGTGAAGAGTGTTACCCCAAGTAGTATTGATTATTTCAGTACTAATATTACCTTTGTCATTGTCATCTGTCATATGGGCCACCCGGTTGAGAATTTCCGTGGAGATAACTGGTTTATAATAATGCCAATAGGAGAAGTGATTATGCAAAGGGAAAGTGGTGATAGGTAATTTAGCATTACGGGCCTCAAAGGGAGTTTTGTGGTGTGTATTACTCCACTTTTCGGCAAAATAATGTTTCTGCCAATTGTCTTCCTCAAAAAGTAGGTTAGGGTGGTTGGGGTGAGCTTTGAGCTTAATACTATAAAGATTAACAAGGAGTTGTCGGCGTAGTTCCAATGGTGGGTCTCCGCATTCCAGTTGGAGTTTGAATAACGGAAAGCCTTGGATAGCACCGGTACAAATCTTAAGGGCCTGGTACTGTATGTGGTCAAGTTTATGTTTAATGGTGTTGGAAGCGGAGTCAAACGCTTCACACCCATACTCAAAATGCGGTTTGATGAGGGCCGAGTAAAGCTGAAAGAGGGTTTTACAGTCAGCTCCCCACGAGTTCCCACTAATACAACGGAGGAGATTTAATTTCTTTTTACACTTAAAGGGACACATTGCCTTCAAATGTCATGAAATTTTACTGTTTGGAAATGTTCCTTATCTTTTATAAGAGTTGTTCATGCAAAAAAACACGTATAATGTGTTGTAATTAGTGATTAGTGATTACGAAACAAAAAAATTGGCCGCTTACCCCTGACATCTGACCCGCGATACATAGACGTATTTCCAGTACTAAATACCACCGTCTAAATAATGCGCAAAATACGCTGTAAGAGTCTTTAGGCTGGCGCCGCAGCCAGTGGCCTTGTGAACCTATCAGATGATCGCCAGGTACAATTCTCTACCTCTCGACATAATCGCCAGTGCTGCGCGCCGTGCCACAGTACATCAAAATGGATCAACAGAACGTACTTCAACCAGATGCGACTGGAAATACGACTGGTGAACACAGTCCGCCATTTTGTGGAGTCAAAAATATGGTTCTACAAAATGGCGGACTGCTATTTGTCACGAAATTAAACAAAAACCACGCAATTTGAAGGGATAGTTATGTGAATCTTTATATTCTACTTTAAAAAAAAGCTTCCCAACCTATATCCATTTCAGTTTTATAGCCCAAATCGCAAAATCCAAAGCAATGTGTACCTTTAACAATGATGTTATCTATGTGATCTTTCCAGGTAAGCTTGCTGTCGAAGATCATTCCCAAAAATTTGGCAGACTTGAGGATTTTGACAGCTCGATTTTGACGGTGGAGATTGACAATGGGCTTGTTTTTGTTCGAGAAGAGAACGGCAACTGTTTTAGGGGTAGAAATTTTGAATCCCCATTGCATACACCAAGAATGGATTTTATCGAGACCTTCTTGGATTTTTTTCTCGAGAAAGTGAATATTTCTGTTAGATTTCCAGATCGCTATATCATCCGCGTATTGTGAAATGTGAAGGTAGGCAAATCTTGAGAGAGATCGTTGACAGCAATGTTGAAAAGAAGTGGGCTGATTACACTACCCTAAGGAACACCATTATCAAGAGTTCTTTGATTGGATAAAATATTATTAATTCTCACTTGAATTTTTCTGTCATTAAAAAAATTATCAATCCATTTAGTAATGCGGCCTTGAATGCCTAGAGCTTGAAGTTTAATAATTATGCCTTTTCTCCACAGCATATCATAGGCCTTTTCTATGTCTAAAAACACAGCAAGGGTACTCTCTTTGTTAGCACGGGCCTTATTAATGCTAGATTCAAGATTGATGATATGATCTTTTGTGCTTCTCCCTTTGCGGAACCCACTTTGATACATGGAGATAAGAGTATTATTCTCGAGAAACCAAAGAAGGCGGGAGTTGACCATTCGTTCCATTAATTTACTGAAAGTCGACGTAAGGGCGATAGGTCTGTAAGAAGTTGGTTTAGTAGCATCTTTCCCAGGTTTAATGATGGGGATAAGTATGGCTTCCTTCCATTGCTTTGGACATTGGGAAGTTTGCCAGATTAAGTTAAAAATAATCAGGAGATACTCCCTAATTTTAAGAGGGAGATGCTTAATGACAGTGTTGTTAACACCATCTTTACCAGGAGAAGTGCACTTTGAACTGTCAATGGCATGATTAAGCTCATCAATATTGAATGGTTCATTAATAATACCCTCGTCATTGTCGGCAATAGTAAAGTCACTTTCGGTATGGGTCTTAATATTAATAAAGGAAGGCATATAATTTTCTGTGCTGCTAACTTTAGTAAAGCTATCAGCAAAAGCCTCAGCCTTGTCACTATCACTGACTGCATCGATGTCGTTATATTGAATGACAGGGATACTGTTACGGCATTGTGTTTTTCCAATGCGCTTGATTTTATTCCAAATTAATTTGGTGTTGGTTTTGGGGTTAAAGTCACTACAAAATTTTTCCCAGTCTTTCCTTTTACAGTTTCTGATAGTTTTCCTGGCGATTGCACAAGTTTTTTTGTACATAATAAAGTCAGTCGGAAGACGAGTTTTTCTTAACCTCTTTAAGGCGTTCTTTTTATCATCAATGGCCTTTCGACAGTCGTCATTCCACCAAGAAGCAGGGGGCTTAGGGTGATTGGGATTTGTTTTAGGAATGGAGTTGGTCATAGTAGAATTAAGTTGGTTCGAGAAGCCATTATATATATTTTGGATGTCATCAGAGGTATTAGGTTCAGTAATATAGATGTTACATGCCTCTGCGAACTTAGCCCAATCAGCTTTTTTGAGTGACCATCTAGGTGCAGTGTTGGTGGAATTACGATGGATAGGATGATTAACTTCAACTGTAATTGGACAGTGGTCACTTCCCCACGTATCGTCTAGAACTGACCAATTACATTTAGCGGCTATGCCAGGAGAAACAAAAGTGACATCGATACAAGACAATGAGTTCTGAGATTTATTGATTCGAGTACCTTCGCCAGAATTTATGCATATCATGTTATTTTGCGAGAAAATATCCTCAATGATTTGCCCATTATGGTCTATTTTCGAGCTACCCCAAAGGGGGTTGTGACCATTAAAGTCACCACAGAACACATAAGATTTACAATTTACTTTCTCAAAAATTTGGTTGAGTTGATTAGATTCTAACGAGGTGCAGGGGTTGTAGATATTAACAATAGCAATTTTATTCTTATTAAAGTCATAGATTTCACCTATTTGGTATTCTATGTTGTCTTCTGAACCTAAGATATACTTAAAGCCAATACCATGTTTTACGAGGAATGCACATCCCCCACCGTTTTTCTTGGAAGTGGCGTTTCTGTCATTCCGGTATATATCATAACCTGATAACCTGAAGTTTTTATCCTTTTTT
This sequence comes from Hippasteria phrygiana, assembly GCA_037893225.1. NCBI lineage: Eukaryota > Metazoa > Echinodermata > Asteroidea > Valvatida > Goniasteridae > Hippasteria > Hippasteria phrygiana. The sequence goes on along the minus strand of JAZGUH010000028.1, from coordinate 346,704 downwards.
AGCCATGTTTCTTGGACACATATGATGTCAGGTTTTGGCGTCCACTCATTAATGGCATTTTTAAGCAACTAGAGACTGTGCATTCCATTGTAAGATCAGGAGACTGGCCATGAAAACAAAATTGATCATTATGTTTTATTTGGTTTTGCTTTAGGGGTTTGACTGGTACTTTGTTTAGCAGTGGTAGGCGGATCCATTTTTGTCTGAGACGGTTTCTGACTGGATGATTTGTTTCTCCTAGTAGTGACTGGTGACTGGGATGTCGTTCTGTGTCTGGTTGGTTTTTCTTTGGTTTTGATTTCTTCTGAATGACCAAGGTGATCCATGAGTGTGTGTATTGCAGCAACCCTGTCGTCCTTTTTGATGGTGTCCCATATTTGCATCGCACCTGTGAGGAGTTCCATGAGGTATTGTTCATTGAACATACACTGGTGTGATTCTGTCTGGGTAGCAGCTGTTTGATCGGTCTGCGTGGAAGCGTCTTGGGTAGAGACCTTGACATCTTGGGTAGTGACATCTCGAGAGGTGTGTCGTGGTCTGGTGTCGTTTACTGTCGAGGCTCTGTTATTGTTTGCTGTATTGTTGATTATGGTGGTTGGAATTGGGTATGGTGTGATTAGCGGTCGGTTGGTAATTTCTGGTGGCTTTGGTGTGGGTTGGGTATGGTCGTAAGGTTGGATGTAGATGTCGGCTTTCACAACTTTAGCAGCGTCTGCGTAGGAGATGTTATAGGAGATCCGCACATTCTGGATTTTCTTCTCCTGCTTGATGGTGTTACAACCTCCATATGCCGAGGAATGGTTTTCGCCACAACGACAGCATTTGACTTGGTCTCTTTGTTGACACTGATCAAAAGAGTGAGCTCCACCACAGCGTACGCAGCGAGTTGTACTGCGGCAGTTTGACGCAGTGTGTCCCAATCTCTGGCAGTTGAAACATCGGATTACAGGGGGGATGTAGGGTTTTACAGTGAAGTATTCATAGCCTAGTTGTACTTTAGTAGAGAGGGTTGTTGAGTTGAATGTCAGGCATATAGAGAGGCTTTTTTCCAGCTGGCCATCTTTTCTTCTCATCAGCCGTCTGATGTCGATGATATTGGATTTATCCAGGGCCAGTCGAAGGTCATCGTCTGTGACGTCAATATGAATGCCGGTGATGACCCCCTTGCTCTGGGTCTCAGACTTGGCGTATTCTGCTGTCACGGCCCACTGGTCTAATTGTGTTATCTTTTTGAGCTTTTTGGCTTGGCCTGGGTTGTACCATTTAACTGTTAGACCACCTTGGTTGTTTTTTGATACATCTTTTATCATGTTTCCGCCTATTTTGTTCAGGGCTTTAGCAATCTTGATGGGGTTAATTTTAGCCAGTTTTACATCAGGTGAGTTTATTAGAACCATAGTTGGTTGGTTTGGGGGGGGTTTGGGTGTTACGTCGTTTAGGATTATTTGCTTGGTCATTGTCTGAGTCTGAATACATTTCGTTATATGTTATGTTAGCAGAATTAGGTCGTTTTCTGGATGATCTGGTTTGCGATTGGGATTGGGAATCATCAGTCTGTGCTTGACTCATTAAGATGTCTAGGGTTGAGCGGGGTTGTTCATATCTATGAGCAGCCAGACCTTGAAAATCCATAGGGGTATTTTGAGATAGCTGATCCCATGTTATATTATCAGAGTCAGTCCCATTATCGGCCATTACTGACCGATACTAGGTCTTAGGGCCTAGATGGGACTGCCCAGGACTAGGTTATCTAATATTAATAAGACACGGCCTCTTGTTTGCTTAATGCTTACCAACAGCTATTTTCTCCAGGGAATAGATGGCAGGAAGGCTCGATGAAAAGGCTGATCACTGTCAGTTAGTGACGCACCAGAATTTTTCAAATAACCACGCGATCTGAGAGCAGCCAATAGGCACGTCCGATCAGCCCGAAGCCCAGCACGAAAGTCCCGACAGTGTGATGCTTGAATTACGCGGAGATTTGTTTACATCAGAGTTTGCCAACCAAAATGGCGGATTTATTTTATCACGTGATTCGTGACGTTTCGATAGAAAGGTACCAGTCTATCTTCCCTTGGATCTTTGCTGACATAGAGGGCGCTCGACTCCAAATCGTCGTGCGGCGCGAACTTGGTTTGCAAAATATCTAACTTAGTTAACAAACATGTCTAACATTGAGTAACAAGAAACTCGACGTTTAATTTTCCTCGAAACCAGCAAAGGTAGGTTCCGTGTAGGACCTTAGATCAGAAATTAAGGGGTAGGATTTTTCTTTAATACCCCCAGGAAAGGATGTGGATGCCAGCCCATGGATTTTTAGTTTAGGGCAGCTTAAATATTTCTCGTTTTTTTAGCCAGCTGTCCTACATAACGTTACTCCTTCCTACCCCTAGAACTGTCGGGAACCCCATTCTAATCTAGTTCTAGTCCTAGCCCCACTAGTGTGCCCTGTATGCTGCGCTATACAAGGCCACACATCGTGACACGCTTTTTTGGTTGAATACTCTTTCCAATCTGTGCGCATTTGTTCAAGGAACTGGCGAGTTGCAATACTGGATGTATTCGGTAATCTCTCAGCTTTTATTATCTGGAGTTTACATTAATCTTACCTCCAAATTTTCGAGAAATTTTGGCATCTTTTCTAGGCTTCATATGCACTCGTACGCTTTCGAGTCAACTCGTACCTTGGCCAACTCGTACCTTGGCCAACTCGTACCTTGGCCAACTCGTACCTTGGCCAACTCGTACCGCGCGACAGGATTCGCGCGGTGCCGTATGCATTAAAATTCATGCCGAATTACCTCATTTTAAAAATAATAATATTCGATTGGAAGTAGGCCTACGGCGAGATCATAGTCAATTAATTAAATCCTATTCACGACTGACAAAACCAATGGTGCGCCAAGCTAAGCTTCGGCAATAAATGCGCGCATCACCAGTATCAAATCAAGTTCAAACGGCAAACGCGCGCTCTTTGCTAAGAGCCTGAGTTTGGCTACGGCACCGCAAAAGACCACAGAATTAGGCCGAACTATAGAATATGACAATGGGCAATCTTCAGACGATTTATTAATTAATTCCACAACAAAGTACGTGCCAGCCACGTACTTACCTTCAATAAATTCAGAATGAATTTCCTATCAAAAGTACCAGCTAATTTATGAACTACAAGTTGAACTGAAAAGTTAAGACGAAAAGCAGGCACGGGGCGCATGGTCATCTTAAACAAATATCACTTCTCAACAAAGTACTACGGTAAACAAATGAATTCCTACGTTCCTTTTCCATCGAAGTCTAAAATAGCAAAACTACAATTAACATGAATGCAGTCTAAAATAAACAAAAAAGTATGACACAAGTTGTAGACCCTATACATTTAACACGAACATAATAAAATTATAAACCGGTAATTTTTCTTATATAAATAAAATCCACTTTCAATCAGACACAAAAATACATTTCACTTTACATTCCTTTTCTAGCAACGTCTAAAATATCCGAAAAGTAGGCCTATAATAGTATACAAATAATGAATGTTTATGAGTGTGATGGTAAGAATAATTTCATGAGGTGACAGATGGCATGTTCTATTCCACGAGGCGAAGCCGAGTGGAATAGAACATGCCATCTGTCACCGAATGAAATTATTCTTTCCATCGCACGAATGTGAAACATTCATTATTTGTTTTATACAACGCCTGAATAAATTCTCGTCATCTGATTGGTAACTTGTAAACTGGTGCTTACATAAATGTAAGAAACATGTAGTAACACTGATAGCTGGGGGAACACTTTCAATGCATTTTATTCAAGTTAAAAACTGTTCAGAATTGTAAAAAACTGTTTCACGGTGAAGTCCATAGCGGATTGCATGCATGGATTTCTTTGTGTACAACGTGCCGTTTTCCTTTCCCAGTCCCGCATAAAACCGGGACAAAAAATTGTCGAGTTCCGAATTAGTTAAAGCTTCAATTGTTGTTCCTGCGTGTCTAGCAAATTCATCTAATCGTTTCACTGCATATTTGATTTGTCTCTTTGTATTTGGAGCGTCAGCATTGAGCAAGTTCGGTTGGGCGACTGGAGTGACTAGACTTAACCATAGTCGATCTAGATGTCACCCGAACGCTGTGTGGTTTGACTAGCTAGTGCAACTGGATCAACCAAGCTCCGGACCATGGTTTCTCTAGTCACTCGCGAGTTACGTCACGGTTTCAAGATGGAGGATCGGTAAACTGGGCAAGTTTTGCAAACGTTTACGATAATTTGTTGGTTTTGTCCAATGATAATAACTCTTTGCAATAAGATAATGAATTATTTATTGCACCAAAGTTAAGTACAGAAAATAATAGAAATATATAATAGAAAATAAAAATGACGTACCAACATTTGCTTCGTTAACAATTAGCAGACGACATTCTTAACAGTTTGTTGTTGCTACACAAACTAGATTTGACGTAGTTGATCGACTAGATGCGTTCGAGTAAAAACAGACCACGCATGCGTGATTTGAATCGCAAAATTGACAAAAGGGACTAGATCAGCAGCACCCGAACTTGCTCATTGCTTACAAGTTCCAATATTTCGTCGTCTGTTAGGAGAACAAACCGCGGCAGTTCGGTAACTCGGTCGCCATGTTGTGTGAATGACAGCGCTGTTGTTGTAGCGCCACCTAGTGACCGTGAAATTAGAAAAAAATTTGGTTCTATCAATGCGCGCGCACCATGTGATAGACCCATGTGATAGAACGTATTAGGCGGGGCGGGTTCGCGTCGTGTGATGGGTCGAATAATTCAATGCACGTGATCGACTCTCCACCAATCGGATGGCGGGGATTTATTCTGGTGTTGTATAATATATTATATCAAAGCTCATCAATCAGTTACGGCCCGGAGTATTTCAGAACATTGACGGTACGACTTGACTTTCGCGTGAAGGTACGAGTTGTCCTAACTGGAGGTACGAGTTGGCGAAGGTTCGAGTTGGCAAAGGTACGAGTTGGTACGATGTTGTTGAGTTGAAGGTACGAGTTGGCCAAGGTACGAGTTGACCTGTTACCACTCGTACAACGTCTCTTGGCGGCAGCCATTTTGAATGTAACAAGCGAATGACCCCAAAGTTGTGACGTCGTGTTACGCAAATCGCTCTTGCCGTTCGACTTCACGAGTTGTGATGCGACGGCCGTTTCTTCTCTTGGAAGAATTTAACATACCTGACTTTAAGTGACAAACATGAGTTGCTCTTCCTTCTCATCGCAAACCTTGGTACAAAAACAATGTTTTCTGACTTGGTCCGGCGACAACCCATACAGTATCGATGGCAATAATTGTACGGGGCCTCTGGCTGCGCGCGTGCAAGTTTCTTGTACAAGAAACAGCTATCGCATCACAACTCGTAAAGTCGCGCGGCAAGAGCGATTTGCATAACACGATGTCACAACTTTGGGGTCATTCGCTTTTTACATTTAAAATGGCTGCCGCCAAGAGACGTTGTACGTGTGCATATTGAAGCCTAGAAAAGATGCTGAAATTTCTCGAAAATTTGGAGGTAAGATTAATGTAAACTCCAAATAATAAAAGCTGAGAGATTACCGAATACATCCAGTATAATTGCAACTCGCCAGTTCCTTGGACAAATGCGCACAGATTGGAAAGAGTATTCAACCAAAAAAAGCGTGTCACGATGTGTGGCCTTGTATAGCGCAGCATACAGGGCACACTAGTGGGGCTATCCTACTCCTAGCCAGGTACAGTCAGGGTTAGTTCGAGTAACTTGGACCCTTTATCGCCTTTTTTAACATTTTGATATGATCTGGCGATAGTACAGTCCATGTCCGTGTACGACGATTTTCTATTCATTAATTAAATACGTCTAAAATCCCAACAAAAACATCCGAATTCAACCTTACAACGGCCACCAAAATAGATACGCCACCTTTGGAACAAGTGGAGTTCCATGATCAGGCATGCAACTTTTCCGCGGATTTCCGCGTTTTTTACAAATCCGACCGTAAAAAAAATCCGCGCTTCAGCTCGTTTTCCATGCGTCGACCGCATGTTGGTGGCTACCAACATGACCAATTGCCAGCGCACATTGTCTGGCTCCGTATTTTGTATACATACATGTACATTACATAGAAAGGTGCAGGACAGACTCCGTACACATTCTGTCGCGTACATGTATAGTCTTGCCGATGAACTAGTCGCTATAGCGCCCTCAATCGTCTATAGACTGATAGTCTGGTTCCGCGTCAATGAATACAATACAATACATCGGGATGTTACGCCCCAACTACGGTCATGGTACCAACTACACTTGGGCCAGTCCCATCTATAGTTGGGCCGGTACCAACTAGAACCGGACAGTTGGGAAATCCCAACTATAGTTGGGACTAAACACGACGGGGGGTGTCGTATTTATTTGTAAGGCGCATGACTGAAAAAGCCATTCGTCATGATTATGCATGACACGGGGTTTGGGGCTGCACTGTTATGCAAATCTCTGGCCGGGCCGGCCACGTACGTGTATAAACATGTACATATGTACAATGGTGCATGGACGGTTATGAAAAATTGAAGGCCGGGAGTAAGGTGGGGTCATTATTGATCTCCAAGGGGGGGGGGGGGTTGTGTCGGGGGAGGGGGGGTTGTGTCGGGGGGGGGGGGGGGACCACCACTTTGTTGCAGGCAATGCATATGGCTGATAATTTTTAAATACGGTGAAATTGTGTTCAAGTAATAAGAATGACTTTTCAGTGCCCAGTGTAGTCCCATGCAGCCATAGTTGGGACCACTACTTCAATCCTGGCCCAACTGTGGCAGGCAGCAACCATAACATGGCTGATAATTGTTTTAATACAGTGAAATTGTGTTCAAGTAATAATAATGAGTATTCAGTGCCTAGCGCAGTCCCAACCATAGTTGGGACCACTACTTCAATCCTGGCCCAACTGTGGCAGGCAGCAACCATAACATGGTTGATAATTTTTTAATACAGTGAAATTCTGTTCAAGTAATACGTACGTTGAACACAATTTCACTTTATTCAGTGCTTAGTGGAGTCCCAACCATACAGGGTAGTTGGGACCACTACTTCAATCCTGGCCCAGTCGTGGCAGGCAGTAACCACAACATGGCTGATATTTTTTAAACAAATGATGAAATTATGTTCAAATTGGTTAAATAGTGAAGCGTTGGCGTTGCTGATTTCGTCCATGGTATGATGTTTAGCAAGCTTGGCCTACTAACCATAAATAATAGCCGGCTGGCCAGCCACGTGCGTCGAACCCACGAAACTTCCTTTCCAAGCCTGGTGCCCACCATACGATTATTGTAATTTATGCATATATTCACGTGCGGTTCCGTATCCCCGCCCCTTCAGTCCCAACTGTAGTTGGGATATCCCAACTACTCCGTCGCAGTTGGGACCGGTCCCAACTACAGTTGGAGCCGGCCCAGGTATAGTTGGGACAATGCCATAGTTGGGGCGTAACAGGGATACGGACACTATACCTACATGTACATGTTTGCACGACGTCGTAAGAGCTTCACGCTGTCTATTTTGCCATGAACCGGTCTCGCCTATTTTTTGCTGTTTAGCCGTGAAATCATCTGGGCATGCGCAGTCAGTTATTTCTTGGCACGCTAAGCTACAAGTGCACCATCTATCGAGTCGGCAAATGGCCGAGTGGTTAACGCTCCTCGCTGGAGAGTGCTCGAAATCGGCAGTGCTGCCATGCTACATGTACGTACAGGTTTGTTTTCTTTCCCTTCTTTTTGTTTGCAAAAAGTAAGAATTGCTTTTTACTAAAAATCAAACCCTGATTTAATTGCAGACATTAAGCATTTTCTTTTTCTGATTCATCTCTCCAGAGGATTTGTTTTTTAAGGAAAATAAAGTCCGAAATTGCATTTGGTCTGATTCCTATCTCGTGAATACGATGTCAGAAGGACAATGAAGGCATGGAACCAGACTAAATTTGTTATGGTAAAAATCCCCCAAAACACTCACTGCGCATGTGCAGTGCCGTGCCGTGCCGTTCAAACAGTTAAAATGAATTTGATGCCGTTTCGAGGCAAAATAACCACTGCCCAACAAAATAAACACTGCCCGATAACAACATTATATTTATAATCATGTTACATGTAGTTTTACAGTCATTTTCCTAGTTCCGGATACATGTAGCAATTTTTACTCCAGTCCCTCATATTTCAACAACTGAAAAGGAATACAAAAAATGTTAGGAAACTGCACCGAAGTTTTACTTTTAATTTGTACCCTTTAGTAAAGATGATCTACCAAGTATCATGTCTAACCACAACGTTATACTCGGTCATGCCGATCTATACATATGTACATGTGGGTCATTCGATAAATTTGGGGTCCAAAAATAACATTTTTGGTGTCCCTGTTACATGGTGACATGTATAAGATTTTGCTATTCCGGACACATAAGGCTCTTATCGTAAATACCGCCTTGTTGAGACGTCAATGGTCAAAAGGGATTGTGGGAAGGAAAAAGGAGCAATCCCTTTTGACCATTGTGAAGTCTCACCAGGTGGTATTGCGATAAATTCTTTAATGCTATCTCCAAGAGTGGTTATGTAAAGCAAAGTACCCGCCAAACAAGTAACAAATACAATGTAGTGTGAAGTCAATTTTAATGATACAAGGGTCAGCTGAAAAGTTCATAGGTTGACTCTGAAGGAGTAATGACAGACCAATGAAACTTAAAATGCATTTATTTCAACGCTTTCCCATGAGAGAGTTGAGAGCATTCGTACTAAGGTCATTTGAGGTCAAGTTGTAAAAATTTGGCTGGAATTGTAAAATTGGTCTTATATGCAAACTTGAAGTGTAATTTGCAATCCGACTTGGGTCATGCATTCAATAGTGCAACCTTTATATGATGCTTGTGTCAAAGGTCAGTTGATGTCAAAGGTCAGTTAGGGTCAAAGGTAAGTTGGGGGCAGAGGTCAGTTGAGGTCAAAGGCCAGTTGAGGTCAAAGGTCAGCTGAGGTCAAATCTCAGCTGAGGTCAAGTTGTAAAATAGGCTGGAATTGTCGAACTTTTCTCATTTGGCTGGTATTGTAAAATTGGTCTTATATGCAAACTTGAAGTGCAATTTGCAATCGGACTTGGGTCATGCATTCAATAGTGCAACCTTTATATGATGCATGTGTCAAAGGTCAAGTACTGAGGTCAAAGGTCAGTTTATGTCAAAGGTCACTTAGGGTCAAAGGTAAGTTGGGGGCAGAGGTCGGAATTGTAAAATTAGTCTTACAGTCGACTCTCGGTAATAAGAGCTCGGTTAAGACGAGAACCCGGTTAAGACGAGAATTTTCGTTGGTCCCGACCGAATTGTGCACATTCTTATGGGAGAAAATTCCATTAATACGTCGAGCTATGTCATGTCTGTTTACGCAAGAACTCGGCTAAGACGAGCATTTTTTGCGGCCCGATTGAGCGCAAATGCATGTATTGTTATCTATTTTCCCACGAACATTTTGGAAAACAACCTGTCAATCAGCGAATCCATTCAATTTGATAAGTAATTGTAATGTTCGTTAATTCTGCAGTGCGGTTTTCACTCCGCGTACACATACACATCACCTGTTTGTGTCTCATGCAGCAATGATAATGGCGCAGTCATAATGCTCGCTAATCCGGCTCTGCGGTTTTCACTCCATGTAGACATCAGCTGTTTGTGTCTGGAACGTGCCGCTAGAGGGGGCTATTAAAAGGTGGACAATGGGCGATTGCGGTTCCCGTGCCGCTATTGAGGGGTTTCTTTATGGCGGCTTTCATGCCGCCGGAACGCGTAAACTGTGAAAGCAGTAGCCTGCACTTGCTTTCGTTCCCCTTCCAGCCAGCAGGAAAAAAAATAACCCAACCATGCCAAGGCAATCATGAAAAGCAAAATGTTTGGCGCCCTCTTTTGTTCAGTTATATCAATCCCATTTGTAACTCGAAATATTTAATTTACCCCCAGGATTATCAATTAATTTTAGAGCTTTTTAATCCCCAATAGTCGTACCCCAACATTTCAAATTTTACCGTAAAAAATAGTCATTAATGAAGACCCCCCACGATCGAGAAACGCCCTCTGTTGTCCAAAAAAAAATGCACTGGTTTCCTCCCTTTTGTGCCTTATGCTAGTTTCCGTGATGGTTACCAACTAACAAGAGCCCGGCCCCATCAAGATTTTTGTGTATGATGGAAATACTTACGTGCGTGTAGCTAATAATGCAGTGGTTTGCAGTGATCTTGGCAGCTCAAATCGCCCGGTCAGCGAACTCCAGAGGTTTTGTTCTTGTGCTCCGGTGTTGTTTTAATAAATTAATTACTGCTTGTTTTGTTAAAAATCAGCTTGCAACATTTTCATACATGTAACCAATATAAAGCAATACAATGTTATCGACGCGATGTGTGTGGCGTTTACATCGTGTTTGGGGCCTATCCACGCATCACATTTATACAAAATAAAGGGAAAAACCTGCAGCCCGGATAGGACGAGAGCCCGGATAATACGAGATATTTGCGTAAGTCCCGAGGACCTCGTATTAACGAGAGTCGACTGTATATGCAAAGTTGAAGTCCAATTGCAATCAGACTTGGGTCATGCATTCACTATGCTTGTGTCAAAGGTCAAGTACTGAGGTCAAAGGTCATTTGCTGTCGGGTTTAAAATGGGCTGGAATTGGCAAACTTCTCATTTGAAAACTGGAAGTCCGTTTGGAATCAAACTTGGGTCATGCATGCACTATTGTAACCTTTGATGGTCGGGTCAAAGGTCAAGTACAAAGGTCATGTCAGGTCAAGTTGTAAAAGAGGCTGGATTTGTAAAATTGCTCATTGTGCTATTAGTTGAATATCTATGCTCTGGCGATATCCAAGATGGCGGCCAATATGGCTGCCAAAAATGGTCAAAATTGGGAACAGTCATATATCAGCCAAAAAATATGATAAAAGCACAAATAATATTGTTAGATATATGTTTTTGACCCTTACAAATTCATTTCTGGTATTCTCGTTTTGCTATCATGCTTCAAATTCAAGATGGCGGCCAATATGGCCAGCAAAATTGGTCAAATTTGAGAAAAATTGTATTTATCAGCCATAAATTATGATAATGGCATGAATGAAATAATTTGATATGTTTTACCCTTACAAAATACTTTCAAGTATTCTTCTATTTTGCTATCATGTACCAAATTCAAGATGGCGGCCAATATGGATGCCAAAAATGGTCAAATTTGAGAAAAGTCATATATTGGCCAAAAAGGTAAGTGATGAGTATTATAAGTAAAATGATTTGTAAACATGTTTCAAATTCAAGATTGCGGTCAAAATGACCAAAGAAATACAAAATACATGTATCAGCAATATATTAAAATAACCATGAGCACTCACTTGCAATTGTGAAAGAGAAAATAATACATATACCAATTCTTTAATATCTGGAGGTATCTCACAAAAAGGCTAAAGTAAATCTATAGACATTTTATATAGCGATTGTCAACCGCTTTAACACACACACACTCACTTGGTACTGTAAGACAAATTAATATACATTTTGTACCCATGTAATTTACATCTGGAGGTATCTCAAATAAGGGCAAAAGTATTTGACATTTTATATAGCGATTGTCCACTGCTTTAACACACTCTTGGCATTGTGAAAGACAAAATAATAAACCCATTCTGTAATACATCTGGAGCTATCTCAAATAGAGGCAAACTTAAACCTAAGGTAACTGGTTTGCGGTAGAACCATGTATTAAATCTCTTTTGTGAGTTTGTGTTCTGAAAAGAACCGGAGGGAACTCATCAACGTTACGGACAGTATGCTCTGCCCGTCGTCAGGAGACTGAGGGATTCCAACGGTGAAGCGGGCTTATATGGTGTCTAGAAGCGATTAAGCGTGAGAAGGATGCAAACTCCTGCAGGGCTTGGGGATGCTGGATGATCATTGAGGCATGTCATTCTGAAGGAAGGGTGCGAAGGGGAGGTTGCCAAGGGTATGGGACCCATAGGCTGGAGAACTACATGTAAGTTATCCTAGGGTATAGGAGACCCATTGGACTGGGAGGTAAGGATGGGGCCCCAGATGTCGCTGATGGAGAAACCGATGTCTTGGGGAACCGTGTTGTGCTTGAAGATTTCAATGGCTTCTCTGATGCGGCAGGGGTACCAGCGTTCGATGCTGGTGATGAGTTCGGCCTGGCTTCAGTTGATCTGATGGTCTTCGGTGTGGGAGTGTTTGACTATGGATGATTTCTCATAGTCTCCTTTTCTGCCATGGGCTTTGTGTTCATTGAGTCTGGTGGGGAGGTCCCTGCCAGTCTCGCCGATGTACACTTTGCCACATTGGCAGGGGATCTTTTACACTCCTGGCTAAGGTTTAACCGATGATCGGATCGGACATCGGATTGGGCCGATGTTTGGCAATATCGGCAAAACATCGGATCGACAAAATTTGTAAGGTTTAACCGATGACGAACCGATGTTCGGCAATGTCAATTACCAAACTTTATACTCAATTTAATCATACACAAATGTCATTTTTTTTTATTAGAGCGCGAGTAAAAACAATGTTTTATTTGTGTGTGAAAAATGAATAGTTTCATGCTGTGATGTATTATCATACCGGTGTAAATAACTCCGAGCTCCGTGTCTATGCGATCTGCGCAATCTGCACCGCATGCGTGAAAACTCAGTGCCCGAAGACAACGAAGCTAGCAGTCAGTACATGACTGTACTGCTCTACTGAACGTCATGAACGGAGTCGGGGAACTGCACTGTGTGAAGCCACGACGCGTTGTGGACTTTAGTTCAGCCGATCACATGTCTCTTGCATGCACAGCATTGGCGATATGTGTGCACCGTGTAATGTTATATACAGCGTGAATACAAAAATACCCTGGAAAAAAGACCAGCATAGACGCCCTAATGGGACATTCCCTTCACGTGTGCCAATTTTGCTGGACTGAAGCTTGAATTGAATTGAATTGAAATCACTGCGAGTTCGGCGTCGTATTTTTACGACCGCAGATTTGTCTGCGTACATGTAAATAAATGCCTGGATTAGTTTTGCCCATTGTCCTAATTTGTTCTCCATTTCAACTTATATCCAACAACCAGCAGTGTTCAAATAAAATTTAATAGGCATAACATGTTAATTTTCTACCTCCATGCTATTAAAAGGTGAGAATAATTAATGCAATACCTGTGTTAGAGGAGTCCCGAAACGAAGTAAATGTACACATTTTGAGATGCTTTGTGAGACATACATGTATGCCTGATGAATTTTATGTGATACGAGCATTGCAAAGTGGAAAATAAAATTTACGTATTGTAAAAATAATCAGCTTCCTTCCTACATGTATTTCTTTAAAACTGTAAACTAGTATGGTTAAGTCAAAACTCTCGTGTTGTGAATAATCGACCTTTTTATTTAGAACAAAGATAGATACATGATTGATAGCCTATTAATCAGCAAAAGCAATAAACTAAACAAAATAAATATGAAACTGCGATCACCATATCACAAACTGCACGCACAGAGTGCCGCGATACGAAAGCAGTCCATGCCGTACAACGCGTGGGCGTGCCCGGCCAACTGACAGCTCCATGCACGGTGCATCACCGTAACACGTTGGCGAAACGTGGAATTATCCACACAGCCGTTTATCACGCACATCACTCAACCACTGGTCCACTTCTTGTCGCAATTTGTTTTGATTGAAACACATCCTGATTTTGACTATCCTTGTTGGTCCGATTCTTTGTTAGTTTTCGCCGGGATTTTATGAACAAATCTTGTCGAGTGTTCTAGAATCTTTTAGTAATTTGTTGCCTCCAAAGCATGCCTGTCAAAGCATGGTGTTGCATAAATAAACACCCCCGAACAACGGACCCGCTCTGCGCAATGCGCAGGCGCAGACGCAGACGTTTTCTCCCCATCGAGCCTGTACTTATTTTGCCGCATGCGCACGTACTCCCGGCCGAACATCGACAAGATGTACACGATCTTTGAGTTACGCATAGTTTCACGTGTCGGCAAGTACCGCTACTGTATGGGAATTCCGGACGCCCGGTCGGCAATTCCTACTATTATGATCGAAAATCGGTATCGTAGAATTAATTTGTCTTCCTCTACCTAATAACATTTTATGGCTTTCGAAAATAGGGTGACCCGAACTGAAGGCATTTTTTCGTTTGGCCCAATTTATTACTGTGTTAAGGGAGTCGTGGTTTGTCTTGCGTATGTCACTGTTGGTTGGGCGCAATCGGTCGATCGTGCTGCGCTATCAGTCGATTCTGACGGATATCTTGGACTTTACTTACCTTTCAAAAAAATCTTCTAGAGCCGTGAATTAGAAAGAAAATGTGTTCGACTGGTGGCAGCGCGATCGGTCCATAGCGTCACGATCTACCGATAGCGCAGCACGATTTTTGTGACTTTTTGATGGCATTGTTTATGTCAATTTATAGAAACATCGGATCGGATCGGACATCGGCCGATGTTCCAAAAAAAACATCGGCCATCGGATCGGCAGGCAAATCCAACATCGGTTGAACCTTACTCCTGGCCTGCGCTCTGGGTCTGACCGGTCCTTGTGCGAAGTCAGCAGATTCTGGATCTTTATGGGGGCTGTGTGGTAGACTCGAATCCCATGCTTGTGGAGGATGCGCTGGATTTGATGTGAAGTACTGCCTAAGTACGGGAGAATAACAGGACTAGGGACCCTAACTAGTTGGCTTTGGGTACAGGCGACCCTTTGGCCGGGGGTGGATCTGGGGTCTTGTGTCTTGACTTGGCTGGGCTTGTATCCGTTGCATTGCAGTGCTGTGGTGACGTGATGGAGTTCCTGGGTTTGATGTTCCTTGTCGCAGACGTTGTATGCCCTGCGGACGAGGGCCCAGTTGATGGAAGTCTTGATCTTGGGGTGATGGAAGGAACTGCTGTGGAGGTATCTGTCGGTTTGGGTGGGTTTGCGGTAGACACTGCGGGTAAGACTGCCGTCCTGCTTTCTGGACACCTCAACATCAAGAAATGAGATGTTGCCATCTCTTTCTTGTTCCATGGTGAACTGGATGCTGCTGTGAAGCCCGTTAAGGTGTTCCAAGAAAAGCCAAAGGTTATACTTTCCGTGCTGCCAGATGATAAAGGTGTCAATGTACAGGAGCCAAACCCTAGGTCTGTGATCTGCTGTGGCGATGGCGATCTGCTGTGGCGATGGCGGTCTGCTGTGGCGATGGCGGTCTGCTCAAACTGAGAGATGTTGCCGGAACGCTGGAGAGAAAGACGCTTGCCTTGCAGCCTCCTCTCGATGGATGGTGTAGGGTCTTTCCGGATTTCACGGCAGTCCGAGTTGAGGATGTCCGCCACCTTGCGGTCATACTCGGCCCTGTCGACAGTGGCATTACCCTTGTCCTCTCGAAGAATGTGGATGGACTTGTCTTGGTGCAGTAATGTGATGGCTGACCGGTCTTGTCTGTATATGTTAGGCTTGGCTGGTTTGTGTTTCCGGAGGGCTTGATTGATCTGCAGACGGATCTCATCGGCAGCATGCTTGTCAAGATGGCAGAGGGTGGGTTCGGTGTGTTGGATGATCTCTTCTACAGGGGATTATCGAGAGACAAGGGACAAGGTCTCTTCCGCGGACAGGGTACGCTGGCTCAGGTTGACTATGTGCCGGGTGATGAAGGATTCTTGAGAGCGAATGTGGGGTTTGGTGTGGTGCAGGTTGGAGGGTACAGAGCATCTCATTCGGCTGGAGGGTTGGGGGCGTAGAGGGATATAGAAAATCCCATGGCCAGGGTCGGGGCTGTGGGAGTGGGGATATAGGTGATCCCATTACCTGGGTGGAAGCAGGGCTGGGACTGGTCTTGGTCTTGCGCTTTGTGATACTCCGGAGTTTCTTGATTTGGCGTGGTTGCTGGAGGAAAGGGTGAGCTGCTGAATCTTCCCAAAATCAGCTCCGGAGACACTGGAACCTAGCTGGTCACAGGTGGTGGAAATCTGCCTGTCCAAGGATGCAAGGGTGGATCTGGTGGGACTGATGCGGAAATTCCACCCCCTACAGAGAATGGCTGGACCTGATGTGGAGACTTCATTGAGCCAGTGTGGTCAGAGGGACCTGTCTTGCCATCCCGTCTTGCAAATCCCGTCTTGAAGACATCCTGGCTGAAGTCACAGAGGAGGAAACGTCAGATGACGAAGATGTCGATATCGATGGAGATGATGTAAATAAATCTGACTGTTCAGGTCTTGACGACTATGACAGTGACTAATGCTATGTCATATTCAAAGCAGTAGACAATCTCTATATGAAATGTAGATATTGCAATGCTTTTCCTCTTTCAAAATATCAAGTGTGAAAGCGGTGGACAGTCGCTATATAAAATGTGTATAGGTTTAAGTTTCGCCTTTATTTGAGGTACCTCCAGATGTATTACAGAATAGGTATATTATTTTGTCTTTCACAATACCAAGTGTGTGTTAAAGCAGTGGACAATCGCTATATAAAATGTCTATAGGTTTAACTTTTGCCTTTATTTGAGATACCTCCAATTGTAAATTACATAATGGGTATATTATTTTGTCTTTAACAGTAGTGTTACCAAGTGTGTGTTAAAGCGGTGGACAATCGCAATATAAAATGTCTACAGGTTTTACTTAAGCCTTTTTATGAGATACCTCCAGATATTAAAGAATTGGTATACATATATGTATTATTTTCTCTTTCAAAACATCAAGTGACTGTTCATGGTTATTTTAATATATTGCTGATACATGTATTTTGTAATTCTTTTAATTTATTACGGTAATTTTGACCACAATCTTGAATTTTAAACATGTTTACAAATCAGAAAAAGCCAGATATGAGTTTAAAATGACTTTCAAATAGGCCTACATAATGTCAACTTTTACTTGTAACACTCATCACTTACCTTTTTGGCCAATATATGACTTTTCTCAAATTTGACATTTTTTGGCATCCATATTGGCCGCCATTTTGAATTTGGTGAATGGTAGCAAAATAAAAGAATACTTGAAAGTACTTTGTAAGGGTAAAAACATATCAAATCATTTAATTTATGCCTTTATCATAATTTTTTGCTGATATATACGATTTTTCTTAAATTTGACCACTTTTGATGGCCATATTGGCCGCCATCTTGAATTTGAAGCCTGATAGCAAAACAAGAATACCAGAAATGAATTTGTAAGAGTCAAAAACATATATCTAACATTAAAAAAAATGTTTTTATCATATTTTTTGGCTGATATATGACTTTCCCCAATTTTGACCATTTTTGGCAGCCATATTGGCCGCCATCTTGGATATCGCCAGAGCATCGGGTTTTTTTCACTGTTAACATCCCAAATGTGTTTTAGGACCTTAAAACGCACCAGAAAAAGTTGGTGTGGATTAGTTCTGGGGGGGGGGGGGGGGGGGTGCACGGGGGTCCCCCATAGATACTCCACTATATTGTGCCGATTGAGGTGTCAGAATGTGCAGAGAACATGATTAACGTTTAAGCAGGGGAGAAGCGTGGTTCGAGAACCACCTTGTTTTCATATTTGTTCATGGGCAATCATTTTCATCAAATGGTCATTCAAATTAATCAGTTTTTTTAATATGTCTTTATTGCTATTCTCTTCTGAGATTTTGTACAAATTTTGTAAACTTTATAATGGAACATTTTGTAAAAATGTAACATCTGCGGCAGATTTCACTAAAGGGTCAATTTGCGATCATCGCTATTCATCCATTTTCCCAATGGGCCCCTATGTCATTACAAAGCTGATTTTTTGCTGAGCAAATGTTTTCAGTCTCTCATGCCAACAAGGACTTGTACCACCCCGTGAATGATCCGACAGGTACTTGCCTCAGAAATAGTGATGTTCCGTGGTAGTTGTATTTAGACACATCCAGTCGCGAAAAAACGCAGATCCACAAACAGTAAAACACTTGGTTGTTGCGTCAATCGCTTGACTTTTCAAAAGTATGTGGCCTAAGATAGGGCTCTAACCCGCCGCAACGCCATTTCTTGTGTTTTCTTGTCGCTGTAAGTATCAAATGGGTTAGTTTTATCTCGGAACACCCTCTCTCTAGAGCTCGCCATATTTACAAAACGTCGTCCAACTTATGTGAATAAAAATGGCGGAAAAAGTTTTTTTGCGATGAAAAATAGACTTTGCGGACACTAATAACACATTGCAAAATATCAATCGCTAACTTGATTATTTGCGATGAACAAATTCATCGCAAGTACATGTATTAGTGAAATCGTTCTTCAAAATTCATCGCTAAGTTGCGATGGGTTTTGAGTTTAGTGACCGATTTGAGCATTTGCGATTATCGCAAAACGTTAGTGAAATACGCCCCTGAACTGATATGAGAGATGGATGGATGATGTAACGGACTAATGAAAGGGCTAATTGATCTTTGTTGGTCTTTGTTTGTTTGTTAGGCCTACAAGTTATAAAAAGTGGGGCATCTGTATGTTGACATGTTTATGAATCTTGCTTTTTGTTCTGATTCAGCCATCGATATCTTCATGTGCAAGACATCGGGGCATGTATGTTTGGCAATGTTTGTACCATCCGGAACACTTCTCGTGGGTAATTTGTTTTCTTGGGCTGATTCCATCAGATAATCACACTACCCCTCCCGTAGGCTCGCCATCTTAATTAATATGAATGCCCGATCAACCATGTCAACCTCTTACTGCTGGTCCAGACGAAATTGAATGAACAATACGATACTTTTAATTTTAATGCATCTTTTACAAGCAGTGAGTGAAGTTAAAAGACGATAGAATGCTCGGATAGTGAAATTTAATGATTATTTTTGATTGTCGAATGACAATATGTGTGATCATTTAATTTCAATCTAAATTGAATGAGTCAGGCATTAAAATGAACGAAAACATGGTGAAATTGGCCGGGAAAGCCTACACATGTACACAAAAATGTGTACATCTAGTCTATGGGATTAAGGATAGAAGAATATCCTATAAATACATGTATTCTAAAAATAGGAATGATTTTGGTAATAAAATTATATTCTTTCTTTTTTCTTAACAGTGTTTTTCCTGCATCATTGACCTCCTACATGTTAATAACAACTGGGCCTATCACTGCACACCATGCCTAAGAATTACAGTCCTCATAAAGTCCGAGATGATGCTCCATCAGCTAAACGAGCCCGTCTTAGAACTCCATCCTCATCAGACAATGACCTTGGGGACAGTGAAGAGGACAACCTGAGTCAAATTGCTGATTTTGAGACAAGTGTATGAGATTATATTTCTTTAACAGTTTGTCCAATTCTTCATTCTCATGTTTATTCTTAGTTTGTCAATATGTTTGCTTCTTTTTCTTTCTTTTTTCTTTTAAAATTTTTTTTGGGGGGGGGGGGCGGGAGGGATAAGGTTTAGTATCATACCTTCATTTTCTTGTCATTTATATTTATGTTTGTTTGTTCGTGCATTTGTGTTAAAGATATGGTGTAGCTTTGGTCATGATCCAAAACCAAATTGATTGGTTTCAATCTGAAAGCTTACTGTTTATGAAGATGTTACCAGTACTTAATCCTCATCTGAAATGCTGTCATCTTTGAGAAAATTATATCTGAAACCTGCAAAAATGTTGTGGGATACTTTGATTTAAGAATTGAAATAAAGCCCATATAAATGTGAACAAAATAACTGTTGAAGATGTTGTTGATTGCTTACAGAAGTCTGCATCATTTTCTATTTTTATGTAGATTGCATATTGTAAAATCAAACATTATTTCTGCCATAAAATACCCAAAAAGTGACTTTTGAGAACTATTTTTTTTCAAGTCCCTCTACCGCAGCAGAGCCTGCTGGTACCAATTTTCTACGTCATAGGACGAACTCCCCTTGTGTGCCTAGTGTTAGACACAAAAGGAGAGTTCGTCCTATGACGTCAAATTGTTTTCTGCCTGCAGTGACGACTTATAGACAAATGGCACCAGCGGGCCAGAGGGGACTTTATAAAAATAGCTCTCAAAAGTCACTTTTTGGGTATTTCTTGGCAGAAATAATTTGCTGTTTGATTCTGCAATATGCAATCTACATAAAAATAAAAAGTGATGCAGACTTCTCTCACTACTGAACTTCCTCTTTAAACAGAACAGTTTTTGAGTATTTTCTTGTGACTTGTATTACGGATTGAGCTTAAACGTTGACAGGTTTGTTATTTGTGGGGCTATTATGTATATAATCCCACAAAGTATGAACACTGCCTGCAACTACATGTATGTTGTCAGCTCTGCAAATGCTACATGTATATCATGCCTTTAAGTGGGTCTTTAGTCATGGTTATTGCCTGAATCATACTACAAACTACACATGTGGAAGGTTGTACCTGTATGTGCATGTGAACTGCTGAAAGTAGCAAGGTGTGTTGTAACAACTGCAAAGGATTAATTCTAAAACCTTCCAGTTACATGTACATTTTCTGTACATGTATAGCACGTATAAAAAATGCAAAACAAAGGCGCAAAATTCAATTGTAATCTTTGCAGCACTTTCTAACATAATGTAGAGTGTTGTTAGTGTCTGAAGTCTTTTTTTAACAGAAAATCTCTATTTTTTTTAGAATGAGGCCGAATATGGCATTATTGAGCATGTGAGTGTCAAGAACTTCATGTGCCACAAGCGTCTGGAGTTCAACTTTGGCCCAAACGTCAACTTCATCGTCGGCCGAAATGGAAGTAAGAATGTAAAAAGAATGGTTAGGCCTCTTAGTTTTGGGAGAAATTATGTTAATCAGTATCTTGGTCAAGGAATCATAATATATTTGAAGAACAATGTGTGTAACATTAGTTTGTGTCTACATTTGTTGCCTTTTTCTTATATTGAAAAAATTCCCAAAAATAATATTAGGACAAGAAAACCAATGTGATACAATGTGTGTAACTTATTGTGCACATAAATTAACAGCTTATAGAATCCATGCAAAAACCATGGATGAGTTAAAAATAGATTCTTGAAAGATAAATGAGGGCTCACACTTGGGCAGATTCAGAGCACTAATTGCAGACACTTGTACAGTTGCGTTAGATGCTGGCAACATGCTCGCCTTGGCCAAAGTACGTTATGTGTATTTCATTGGAGAAGAGATAGCACTGAACTACACTTGTACACGATGTATGTATGTGTGTAAAGTAAATTCTGTATTACGTGTACATAATCATTCATCAGAACATTCTGACACAATTAGGAAACCTCTAAGCCATTTTTTTAAGAAATCAGTTGATGTACATGTTTGCCAACCCAAAACCGTCCTTCATTCCAAATAACATACATTTTATTAATGTCTTCTGATTACATTTGGAGTAGGTTGATAGGAATGTTATTCATAATCACCAGAAAATTTCCATTTACTCAAAGTGATGAATCGCATATATCCGGAATGTCTGTCATAAGAAAGGCTTTCCCGAAATAGCATATTTGATTGATCACTTCGTGAAAATGGCGATGAATTGTGCAGAAATGTAAGTTTCAAGTTTGAGGTGGATTTCCTGCAGGGTTTGAGTAGCGCTCTGGCCATTGGGCCAAAAAACAAAAATTTGTTGCTCTCGGATCTCAGTTTAGGTAAACATTTGTAAAGATGGTCGGTCATCAGCCGGGAAATTTATTTTTTTGTGCTTATCTTAATACTGTTGGAAATGAAGTTGGAAACGTTTAAAACCGCCTTGGGGCCTGGAAGCTGATAATGACCCGAGCCAAAATTCCCTTTCATAAAATACCTGTTTGTATAATTCAGCAAAAGCCTCAGAAATTTTTTAATTAGCTATTTAATGGTTCTCATGCTCCACGCGAATAGTGCTAAGAATTTGCTTATATGGAAATTGACGCGCGTGTGACGCGCGCGTGCAATCTGGCGTGATGTGGCGAAGAACGCCGCATCGCAGTGCTGGTGTAGTGCGAATTCATGGACTCTAAATACGGACTCATCGGTAGTATTGCGCTTGCATAATTAGGAGAATGACTGGTCACACGAGTGTTCAACCAATAGAAGGGACCAGATTTCTTAGGTGTCTAAATTTTGTGTTTCCCAGAAAAATGAGATAACGATATCAAGTGAAAGCGCTTTTACTTGATATTGTTATCTCATTTTTCTGGGAAGTGGCATTTAGAGGCTTTTGCGCCTGAAGTCTTCATTTGTTTTATAACACCTCTCCTACAGATTCTGTTTGATTTAAGCGCTAACTGATTAATTTTCATTTGAATACAATTAAATAATGTACATGTACGTCTATTTGAATTCAAAATTAGACGAAAATTGTTTCTACTTTTCCAAACTACCCCTTCACGAAATGTTTGAACCCAGTTCTGTAGCGCTAGCGCTTGGGAAGAATACGCGCGATGCGCAACGCGCACATACACTTGTATGCATTTTGCATACAATACTGGCGCTATGCGTATAGTACTTTGGTTGTTACGGGTATAGTACTTTTGGCCGTGCACAGGAAGATAGCAAAAATAGCGAATATCATGTGACTCGCTCTCGGCCAATCGAGACACAGAATCTGTGGGTGAGGTGTTATAATACAAAATATTTAGAGCTAAATGTAATTTAGTAAAACAGAGAATTGTTGTCCACAATATATTCAGAATGCAATCCAAATATAATAGGGCATATTGGAGTTTTTAATTCTTTTTTCAGTTTTGTCCCTATTGCTGTGGAATTGCCCTTTTAAAAATCATTCAAAATTGTACACAGCACAAAAGGTTCTGTCCGCATTCAAGACCAGGTTTGCAACAAATAGGAATAGTGGAACTGTCCATATTAGTTTGTACCTCAGTACTGCTAATGAGATGCCCTTGGACCTTGGTATAAGTTTTTATTTTCTGAGTAGAGAGAAGATTTTTACATGTGTAAAGGATTATTTTTTGTTCAAAGTTTATGCGCTTCTTTCCTTGTATAGGTGGGAAGAGTGCTGTCTTAACAGCTATTGTTGTTGGACTTGGAGGCAAAGCTGCAGTAACAAGTAGAGGCTCCTCGATTAAGAACTTCATTAAGAACACAGAACAGTAAGTTAGTTAACCCTTAACCCCCAAGGCATTTATTGAGAAGAGTTATGTCAAATATAACAGATACTTGTCAAGATCCCCACATTTGACGCCGGTTTACAGGTTAAAAAAATGCATTTTTGTTGCCTTTCTTACCGCAAGTCAATCCCAGTTTCGTGAAA
Source organism: Hippasteria phrygiana (assembly GCA_037893225.1). Classification (NCBI taxonomy): domain Eukaryota; kingdom Metazoa; phylum Echinodermata; class Asteroidea; order Valvatida; family Goniasteridae; genus Hippasteria; species Hippasteria phrygiana. Next base: position 323,461 of record JAZGUH010000028.1, on the reverse strand, counting down.
ATGAGCGTGACGTAAAAGCTTATTAACATCTAATGAATATTCATTTCTGTGACGTGTATTGGGGGAGCCTGCAACGTGACGTCGACGCACAACACACAACATCGCACAGCTGGCCGGCCGCGCTGTGTCCGAGTACAAGTAGCACTCCACTTTTGCAGGATCATTGCGGACGTTTCGTCGAAAATAAAATGTCAGAAAGAAATAACACAGCTTCAATGAAGAAGTATATTCAAATGAATCTTACTCTAGTTTAGACAGCAGTTTGGTTGGCTCATGGTACGGAGAAGACTGAGTCTGAGAAAGTGAGATCATGAGCCGGGTGTTGGTATTTTGCGGAACTTGCAGAACGTGCGGAACTCTGTGGACTCAACTCTGCAGAACAAGGAAGATTAGACCGAATAAATTCAAAATTGCGACTTCAAAGACAGAATAATGTTTAAACCTTACTAATAAGTACTGAAATCGTCATGCAATTTCCCTTGGATTGAAGAAATTTCAACATTTAGGGGGCCTAAAACATTTTGGTCCGTGTAGAACTCTGGTCCTGAAAATCTATATTACGTGCAGAACACATGCTGTAAAGGAATATATCATTTACAAACCAAGTGTTCAGATACAGCCACGTGCTTACGGCAATGCGGGTCCTCGAGGCGCAGGCCGGTGGCGGCATGATTGCTGCTGCAGAACTAACCTTAAAAATGATCGCAATGATGTATGTAAATTTACCACGGACAAGTGTCCTATATCCTTCATAACTATTCTCAGTATTTTCTCGGAATAATTTAGTCGGGAAGGCATTTAATTTTACGAGTTCCTCGTACCCAGTCAGGTTTTTGACTGTGATTTGCTGTGTGCGTATACAGCCGCACATGGCTTGAGGAGGGTGATTGTTTGCCGCTGCAAAACCAACATTAAAATGATCGCAATTATGTAATTTTACCACCGTCAAATGTCTTATATCCTCAATAACTTCTCTGATTTTTTTTCTCTGGAGTTTCTGAAATTTGCCCAGAAAGGTGACTCCCAAAATGTTTTGTCTGCGAAAACAATTTACAAGGGGGGGGGGGGGGGGTGAGCTGGCGCCATTTAACCTCTTTGTTTTGTTCTCACCCATAGGCAAAATAAGACCTGTATTTACAAGGCGTAGGCCCCTACAACTTACAAGCAATAAAATAATACACAAATTTAAAAATTGGCAGAGGGGGGGGGGGGGGTTTCGACCCCTAAAATCCCCACTCCCCGGATCTGTGCCTAGGCAAACATTCCTCCTCTCCCAGACTTGGACAACATGGTATATGCTGCCGTACATTATAACGCACGCACCAAATCCCGCTAAAAAACCTCAATGGGTAAAACGCGGAACTCCAACAATAAAATGCCTTCGGTCCCGTCTGAATTTTGCCGAGAAAATACTGAGAGGAGTAATTGAGGGTACATTTACCTTCAGTTGGCTACTTTATGGCACTCCAGAAAGACTAGCGTTTGTTTCTATTTCAGCATTGTTGATTTAGTAACACAGATGATAATACCATGGACGATCACATGCGAGCTGTCAACAAACGATCGTGTCGTATATTTTGTGAAGACGACATGACATTGCACAATGTACGATGGATGCGCGGCACGTGTTTTAATCTTTTCTCAAGACGCGACGCAGTTCTTTACACGTAACTACGTGTGCCTTGTACACTGGGGAAAGACGGTGGCATTCAGTGCGGTTGCTTGCACTTGACCAAGGCTAGCAACAAAGCAACGCGCACGCGCAGATGCGCTACAGGGGTTGACCTTATTGCAAACAATTGCCATACCCCTCGATCTCAAGATGAGTTCGCAAGCGTGTAGGTACGTACATTGTACACTGGGAATAAGACGTTGTTTGCACTTGACAACGTACGGCGCGGAGGGTAAATCGCGCGGAAGGTAAATCAAAGAAAGACACATTTAGTGCATGTATGTATTTTTGTTATTCCTCCATGGTACATCATGATACATTGTATACTATTCCTACCGTCCAATAATTGGAAAGAACTGGAATTTTGAGCAAAGTAAACTGGACAAATCCACACGTAATGCGGCCAAAAGGAACATATATCGCGATATTCTTCGGTATATCGAATTCCCCGATATTCCGGTATTTTTTAAAGGGGCCGATACGATTTTCGATATGAAAAAATTATCGAAATATCGGGAAATATCGTCATATCGAACAGGCTTACTTATTGGTGAGGTTTGAACGTTATTATGTCTTTGAAGTCGACATTTTGAATTTATTCGGTCTAATCTTCCGAAGAGTTCTGCAAGTTCCGAAAAAAAAATACCGATTGCTGGAGCCCGTGATCGGTACGGTATGGTATGATGACTGAGCCTGTCGTTGCACCGGACAAAGTCGCCCCAGAAGTGGACAATAAAGGCGACCTAAATCATCTTTTAAATTCTTAAATTTTAAATTCTTTGGCAAAATTCCGCTTGCAGCCTTCAACTATTACACATGATTTGTTTGTTATTTGTTAATTCATGCGGAAAAGAACAAAACAAAACAATGTATCATGTTTCAAATTCAAGTGTACAGCATGGTACAGACATGCATCGCCTGTGTGCATGCACCGCGCTGCAGCCGGGCCGGGCGGAACCAACTGTGCCGGGTACCATTTTCTTTTGCTTTCTCCGGTATGAAGTCAAGTTTCTTTCATTTCTCAAAAGCGCCACCAGCGGCCAATTCGTAGAACGTTTTCATAAACTCGATAGAAAATGGTAATAATTTCTCGCAAAATAACACAACATTAAGACACAAAACAAACATGATTTTGTAATGAATAAGTAATTTATTATATATTGAACACAAAGTTTAATTCTAAGACTTTTCAAAACCGTTGGAGTTGGTCTTTAAAACACTTCCATTTCTACCTTGAATACACGTTCTCATTTTTCGGTAGCTCAAGCTATTAAATACCGTACTGAAAGATTTCTCACCATTTATTTAATGATAATACATGTAATTCAATATTTTGTATGCATTCATTTAGTGTGGCAGAAGTCACTATTAAGCTACGCAACCGTGGTCAAGATGCCTACCAACCCGATACTTATGGCTCAACCATCATAGTGGAGAGACGTCTGAAGGTCGATGGCACCTCCAGCTATAAACTCAGGGCCAAAGATGGTAGGGTCATCTCACAGAGGTATGCAGAGCTGCAGCAGATTAAGGACCAGTTTAACATACAGGTAATAGCTTTTTGAACAGTCAGCTACAATCATTAATCCTAACCACCAAGGTGTTTTTCCTAACCATCTTGAGTCCACTAAACTCCAACTTTGCAGTAAATCAATGGTTCATTCTTTGTACTTGAGACATAAATCCCAATTCAAAGTAACAGTAAAATATGTGATGGATTTCGGAGGGTTAGGGTTAATCTGCGATTCCATAAAGAGTTCAGAGTGGGACTACGTGTAGCTTTGTTGTACCAGGAAATAACTTATCGAAAATACTCTAAGTTAATATCCCTGCGGGTGAATTGTTGAACTCACAAGACAAGCAAAGTTATAAAATACTACATAGGTGTGGTGCTTTCACTGTTTCTGCGACTTAAAAGGAATAATCCCATAAATGTCACTAATGAGTTTCCCGAGAGGATGGATTTAGGAAATCTAGGAAAAAAATGATGGGCAGCATTAGCCCTAGCCCAAGTTGGACCGTCCTCACTTCATTGCATTGCGCGGACGTCCAAGATACAAAGTAACCTGTACGATGCGAAAAAAATAACAGATTTTCCCCCTATTTTTACCTGGTAGAGGAAACAGAACATATCTCAATATGTCCCTGGAGTTCGGGCGTGCATGCACGTAAACCGCATAGCAACCAGTCGTACGCATGCGCGCGATGGACGTGGGCGCGGTCTACTGGTGCACGTACGTGTTGTAAAACCCGCCCATGCTCGGTTTCTTTTGCAAACTTCGCTGTAATTTCGGGCTTTCGGGATAAGATGGAAACTGTAATTGACGTAGTGTTAAGTGAACACCGTATCCATATAATACAGCAAATCCAAGTAATTAAATCTATCTTGGAGAAACGGCAGAATGTTTTTGGCTTACTGCCTACAGGTTTCGGCAAGAGTGATTGTTATGAATGGTTGTCGTTAATCATGGACAAAATAAGTGCCGCTTAAGATAATAATTTAGATAATAATTCAGCTTTCTTGAAGGAGGTCTGACAATTCACACACATTGCGGAGGAATTAGACATGTTGGACCATAATATTTTCGCCTATCCACGCAAAATTACAGCGGGTTTTTAAAACTTCACAATCGACACGTACGTGCACCAGTAGACCGCGCCCACGTCCCTCGCACGCATGCGTACATGACGACTGATTGCAATGCGGTTCACGCGCATGCGCGCCTGACTACACACAAACTTGACAGCGATTTACATTGAAAGAGGATTTATTCTGTAGAATATTTTTATCCAAGAAGTGATTTGAAATTTATCAATCCAACTGCCTCAATGCTTAGAACTCTAAGGACATATTGAGGTACGTTCAGTTTCCTCCACCAGGTAAAAATAAGGGAAAAATCAGTTGTCATTTTTGTTCGCATCACACGAGCTGTTTATATCCTCGACTCCGTTGTAGCGCAATGTGCTAATAGAGATACTAGGAGTCCAACCTGGGCTAGCCCTAGCCCTTTGGTGGCCAAACTTCACCACATCAGTGTGAATGGGAATATCAAAACTCAATTAAAAGAAAATGGATTCTATCATTTTTAAGGCATCAATCAGCCTATAAGCCTTTCTGGGAAGGTCTGGACAAAAATAAGTGAAATGCTATCATATCCTTTCCAAACATTCTGCTGAGTAGTGAGAGCAGGGTACCAGACAGGAGCTGTGTACTCAAGTTAAGGTCTACTTCTTGAACAATAGATTGTGGTGAGAATTGTAGGGTTTTGAATTTGATGACTAAATCTGATAAGACTAGAGGCTTTGGAAGCAATACTGTTTGCTCCATCAACCTATAACTAAGACAATTAATTAAACATGTACATTGTGTACTATATACATGTAGTGGTTATTTTTGTTTTCACAGCTTACTTGTAGCACACAGGTCTTTGTGACTTCTGGGCTTTATAATTGGGTCATTCCACCAGGTTGGGACACAGTGTGTGACATTTATCCATATCTTTAAAAGTACTATTACATTTGATTCAGTTATTTCATGTAACATTTGTCTTTGGGTGGGAAATATTTTAGAAAGTTATAAATCATGTAAATTATATTTGACCAAAAATATGATATAAAAATGTGTCAGTTTGACGTAACCAGTTTGACGTAACATGGACACGTCTATATTTCCATTTTTGTGTTTTTTCAACACTTTTTATGAGAAATTCACCATGTGTACTAATTAAAAGATGTACTATGCAACACAAGAACCCTTTTTTTTATGGTTGTCAGTGTCCAAATATAGCAGAGACAGCAAGAACAGACGTGAGAGTGGACGTAACATGGACACTGTGTGTCCACTGTTACGTCCGCACATGCATGTTTTTTTTGTTCTTGCTGTTTCTGAGCTACATGTATTTGGACACTGGCGACCATAACAAAAAGTGTTTTCTTGTAGCATTGAGTGTCTTTTAGTTAGTAAAAAATATAGTAAGTTGCATAATTATTTATTTAATGACGACAAATGAAGGCAGTCTAGACGTAACATTTAGTGCTGACATTTTCAACATTTATATAAATAGTTATGCAAACTCACTCTATATACTAATTACAAAACACAAACTGCAACACAAGAAACATTTGTTATGATATTCAATATCCAAATGCAGCACAACAGCAGAAATATATGTATGGTCATGGTCTATCTTGGTGTCCATGTTACGTCTGCACCGATTCTTCAAATTCTTGCTATTTCTGCTATATTTGGGCACTGACTGTCGTAAAAAGATGTTTCATTGTTGCATAGTGTGTCTTTTAATTATTGTACGTTATAAATTTCCCATATTTATTGTTTATTCCCGTATTTTATGTTGGACACGGTGTCCATGTTACGTCTATTTTAATAACAAAATAACACACTTTTTATCATATTTTGGTTAAAATATAACTTACATGATTGAAAACTTTCTCAAATAATCTCACACCCAAAGGCGGATGTCACATGAAATAACTGAATTAAATGTAATGATGGTTTTAATGATATGGTAAATAAACACACTGTGTCCCAACCTGGTGGAATGACCCAATTACACATTAACCCTAACTCCCTAGTTTGTGTGGACAATCATATTAAAATTGGAGTATTCAGGACTGTTAGGGTTAATATACAGGTCTGGAAAACCTAGAAGAGCCAAGCTGGTACATTTTTAACTGAAAAAGTCAATGTTTTTGTTCGGATAAAATTTGGCCAGTTTTAAAAAGTTACCAGCTTTAAACAGCTTTTACTGAAAATCAGGCATGCAACTTTTCCGCGGATCCGCAGATTTCCGCGTTTTTTTTAAATCCGCACTTCAGCTCGTTTCCCACTGTGCCGACCGCGGAATTGTCCACCAACATGACCAATATTGCTAGCGCACATCGTCTGGCTCCGTATTTTGTATACATATATTACATAGAAAGGTGCAGGACACAGACTCCGTACACATTCTGTCGCGTACATGTATAGTCTTGCCGTTGTATGAACGAGTCGCTATAGCCCCCTTAATCGACTATAGATTGATAGACTGGTTCCTCTTTTTTTTTTTTTTCGCGTCAATGAATACAATACAATATATCAGGATACGGACACTATACCTACATGTACATGTACATGTTTGCACGACGTCATAAGAGCTTCACGCTAGCGCTACATGCTCGCATTCTATTTTCCGCGTTTTTGGAAATTGCATGCCTGTGAAAATGTAAATTTTTGACTTGGGGATACCAGTTGTGACTAAAAATCATCAAAAATTAATTTATTATGAATCATTTAAACAGACAAACAGACCTCTAATTAAAGGGGGAGATGAGTTTAGAGGTGCGTTGGTCTTATTAACCGTGGAAGTTACCCCACCTGTGTCAATGGGTCTGAAAATATTGATAATTTGTCTGGAATCTGTTGAAGAATTATCCTCTATTTAGAACTGGGCCCAGGAAAACTGTAAGGGTGGTAGGGTTGGCAATTCATAATGTTGGGTGATTTTTTTAAAAATGGTATGATCATGATCCTTTGCTAATTGGGAAGCATTTGTTTCCATGACATCTGAAGTAATTTGTTGTCATTGTGTAGATCGACAATCCAATGTCCATCTTGAATCAAGACACCAGTCGTAACTTCCTTCATTCTCAGGATCCTAAAGACAAGTACACAGTGAGTTGATAAAGATACTAATACCAATAATCAATCCAAAATGGTGCCTGTGGGAGACATTCCCATAGGGTTGTGTACAAACTTTGTGCACGGATTAAAAATAAACACCCCCAACCTATGAACTTCTTTCTTATAGATCCAATCCCAACAATTCTCAGTTTTGAAAACAATTCTGAAATTTAACCTTAACCCCTACAAGGTATTCTCTGAGCACCCTGCCAAACGCAACAGAATGCAACACAGCTGAATTAAGAACCCTGCCAAATGCAATGGAGAGTAAAAATAATAAATAGTGCTCACCAGAATCAGTGGCGGGAGCCGAATTTTCGGACCAGGTGTCCTTCGGGGTGTGTTGCTGTGCGGGTACAGCGTTCCAAGATGGAATATAAGATGCTGCTTCCGCTCTTTCCGCGTGTCCTCGCTCTGCTGGTGGTCAAGACGCAGACGCGTGATGTATGTTGATCGGCGATGGATTTATCATGACTGGTTCGATCCACACTCTGCAACACATTCCCGAGTCTACCAATGGAAAAACAGAACCTTGCCACCGCACGCGTTGTATGACATGCCAGTATGTGAACCCTAGTATCACTTACGTTGTCGGTATTGCTGCAACTGACCCTCGAGGTTCGGTTCGGTTCGGTTAGGATTCGGTTCAGATTGTTTGTTTTCAAACATCGGTTTGGGTTCGGAAATACATGTATGTGCATTAAAAAATAAATCTCTCCAATCCCGATCGCGCCGATCGATACTACATACAATATCCTTCCGGGAATTCCCCCGGCCCTCCCCACTAGTCATAACTAGTTGAATGGCACGTTGCCAAAACCGCAGGGCGCAAGATTGATAATAATGGCACAATGGCCACACCCCGCGGGTCACCGCCGCGCCAATGCTTGACTGTATCTGATTTTCAGAAATGCTTATTCAGTGTTTGGTCACGATTTCATTGAGTGATTCAGGATCTGGGAAGGCATATAGCTATGCTTGGAGTTTCATTTTCCGAAGTTAAATCTGCTTGGGAAAATGGACTATAGCGAGGAAAGATTAAATGGCGGGGAAAAAAGAGAGACATGTTCAGAATTCCATTTAGAAAACGCATGTACATGTGCATGTGCATGTGCATGTACATAATCTTGCCTGAAAATGTAAACTTCATAATTTCTTGCTGCCAAAGTCAAGGGGACTGCCCAGTGCTCCAGAAAAAACATCCCACTGATACATTTACTCGGACTCCTTGAGTAAATAACTCTTTTTCTCACAACTCTCACAGGGATGAGATTCTTCCGACTTTCAAATTAAGTTCCGACATTTTAGACTTTCCGACATATTTCAGAAAGTTTTAAATCATGTAAATTATATTTTACCAAAGATATGATAAAAAAATGTGTCAGTTTGACGTAACCAGTTTGACGTAACATGGACACATCCATATTTCCATTTTTGTGTTCTTTCAAGACTTTAAATACAATATAGGAAATTCACCATGTGTACTAATTAAAAGATGTACTATGCAACACAAAAACACCTTTTTTATGGTAGTCAGTGTCCAAATATAGCAGAGACAGCAAGAACAGATGTGAGTTAAAATATAACTTACATGAATGAAACTTTCTCAAATAATCTCACACCCAAAGACGGATGTCACATGAAATAACTGAATTCAATGTAATGATGGTTTTAATGATATGGTCATATACACAGTGTCCCAACCTGGTGGAATGACCCTTATATAAAAATAAGTTCATTCATCACGCGCAGACAAATCACGAAAAGTACACAGTGAAAGCAAACCAAGATTACATTTTTCAACACAGTGCGACTTTTTTCGAAGCCATATTCATGCGTCGACTGTAAATATGTTTTGATTATTGCTTTAATGATTGACAGAAAGATTTTTTTCGAAGAATGCCTTAATTGATTCTGAAACGTCTAAACTTTTAGGCAATGTAGATATTTTGTTGGTCATAAATGTTCCAGACAGAATCCAGAAGACTATTAATAAGATTTTAATCCAATGCACATATATTCATTTCAATGTCACTTTCATTTCTGTACTCTGAAAAATATATTTAGGCAACAGGAATAAATACACAAGAGGTGTAAAAAATCGTATAAAAACAACGAATGCAAGTCAGGCAAATAAAGTGGTGAGCAATAAGGCGAAATGAGAAATAAAACATTCATTTTTGTATTAGGGGGCCGCCTGGATGTGGGTCAATGCACGGGGGCGATGTGGCCACTGCGCGCTGAGTCGAGTCAACGGGCATGTTGATCGTGTGAGTACATGAACATGATCGTTAGCGCAGTGTGCATGATAAGCAAAATGGACAGCCATTTTTGAAATTATGGTAAAAAGAACAAATTTTATTTAGTCAAAACTCTTGACAAAACGTCATTTTATTCTGGAACATTTTGTCTTTCAAAACATTTTTGCAAGCAGAGGACTGACGGATAAAGGGCTGCAACATATAATTCACAAGGCAGGAGTTGCTTAGGAAGGATTGTACATGTAGAATCCTACCACAATTTTCGGAGGTACAATTTTGCAAATATTTTTGTTCTAACAGGTGTCCATAACCACAGAGTACCTGGAATGGGGCCCCACGCAATAAAAGGCTTCACGCCGGCGTACGGGCTCATAAACTTTTAACTGGACTCTGTGCATTCCCACAAAACGAGGAATGTATATTCATGTTTTGTCGCCATGTAAACAACCAATCATTGCATACTGGGCGGGGCTCGCCAATAGGCGGGTGGAGATACATGTATGGAAACTCGCATGGCCGGCAGGATGCAAGCGGTTGCGACTTGGTATGATTTTTACCTACATGTAATGCCTTTTTGTTACCTTCCTAAAATGGAAAAGGCTTTATCTTTTCTTTTCTTTCTTAATTCTATCGACTGTCTACATTGCATGCGATACATGGGCTGATATAATTTATGCGGTACATGTACATGTGATGGAGTCCAAACCTGCTGCAATAGAAGGCCGAAAAGAAGGGCCGCATGTGCATGCGCTAATTTTGTTCTATCATCGCATGCATTCCAAGCGCTATATATTATGTGCACGTAAAGCTTGCCGAACTTCCGAGCCGACAATTTCGGTTCGGTTCGGTTCGGTTTGGTTCGGTTCGGTTCGCACGGCCATGTTCGGCCATTTTTAGTTCGGTTCGCTTGCAGTACTAGTTGTCGGCCCCAAAGGTCAGTACCACATCCAGTGATGCTGCACCTGCTTCACCAACAATTTGGTATATATATGCTAACATATGCCAACATTGCAACAAACTGTACATAGGAGAAACTAAACGGCAATTAGCAGATCGATTTGTGGAGCACCTACACAGCGTAAAACGGAAGAACACGGACTCGGCAGTCAGGCAACACTTCTGCACCCCAACCCACACCATTGACGAAATGCGCGTCTGCGTCTTGACAAACACGCAGAGCGAGGACACATGGAAAGATCGGGAGCAGCATCTTATATTTCTTCTTGGAACGCTGTACCCGCACGGCATCAACATCGAGTTCAATGTGTTTCCACACAGCAACACACGTCCCGAAAAAGGACTACAGGTCCGAAAATTCGGCTCCCGCCACTTCGGCTCCCGCCACTTCGGCTCCTGCCACTGATTCTGGCGAGCACTAAATATTACAGAACGGGATTTCCATAGAGCGTTCCAAGCGTGGCAGGAGTGCTGGGAGTGGGTGTATTGCTGGACAAGGGGACTACTTTGAAGGGGATGGCGGCCAGATTTAAATAACGTACGGTTTTTGCTTGTTATAGGCGCAGTCTCTGAACTTTTTTATCGCACCTCGTACATGTATAATACTAAATACAAAAGAATGCATCAGACCAGGGGCCAATTTTATGAAGCTGTTAAGCACAAAAAGTTGCTTAGCATGTAAATGCTTCCTTGATAAAGACTGGATTACCAACCAGATTTCCATGTGTGGAATATTGCTTTTGACTGGTATTCAGCTTTTGTTTGTTTAGCATGAAAATTACATGGACTTTTGGCTGTTAACCTTTTTTTACCAAGCAAGACATTTTCATGCTAAGCAAATTTTTGTTAAATGCAAGAACTTTTACCAATGGTGCATTCTGTTGCATTTAGCAGGGTTAGGATTAAGTTAGTTCCCGCCTTAGAGAGTCACTAAAATGTCTCAAATTTTTTATTTCACATGCAAAAGGGGGACATTGAGTCAAAATCCGGCCATCTCAAAATGCTGTAAAACTGCTGTTATTAGATAGCGAAGACTCTAGGGGTCATTTTACCTTTTAGATCAACTCTAGCTTTTATTAATTTTTAAAGTCCAGAGAAACAAAACGTCAAGAAATATATAGTCAAATATCTAAATGCGTTAAATATATGTGCAGAATATTTTGAAAATTTTATTTAAATTCCCAAAACATAATGTACACCTTTGTACAGTTTCTACCTATCCTGGAGGTATTTATTGACTAGAATATATAAAAAAAAAATTCCTAAAATCGGGTCTAAATTTTTTTTACATTTTTTTTTACAATTTCTCCTTTTTAAGGGCGAATTTTTTCGGGTCACTTCGGTTCAGTTGTGGATACTTTATAAATAATAAGTGATATGTTTTGAACAACATATCAAAAAACTGTCTTGGGCTACGTACATGTAGTCATTTTTTTTTTTTTTTTTAAGTTACCCACCTCGGCAAGATTTTGCCGAAAATTTGGGTCGAAAAACCATGGACAATTTTTATAAAAATTGTTACATTTGTAAACCCTTTTGAAAACAGCTGAACTGTTAATTAGAAACCTTTCTTTTGGTGCTTTAACAGAAAATTTACACTCAAAAACAAAAATATAAATAATATATAGAAAAGATTAAGAATATGGAGGCAGTTATTCTATAGGACCAAGAGGGAAAATGGCTGTGGTTAGTGAAGATGTTTTTATACAAACCCTTGTTGTGATATCTGTGATCAATGGTATTATTCTCTGGCTAAATACATGTATGTTATAGCTATATAGAAACTTCTTTTGGAGTACAATCTATTGTAATTGATGTGCACATCCTTTTATAATCTCTGGTTTGTAAGAAGGGATTTCCATGACATTTTAACTGATTATACATTTGTACATAATAGTATAATTAATATGCTCCACCAAGATTAAATATTTGTGTTAGGTACATGTACTTTTGAGAAATGTACAGTTTTTGGGATACCCTACAGAGTGGAAAATCCCTTCAGATTTTGGGAATTGTGGCAGTACATGTACATGTTCGTTTTCCTGGTATTTTTGCATTAATTACTGTACTTGCCCAGATATTTGTGCCAGTGGTTGGGCAGAAGCTTTACATGTACAGGTAACTCTTGAAAATGGTTTTTGATGTGATGGGCTATTTTCAGTTTTTCCTGAAGGCAACTCAACTTGAACAGATGTCCAATGACTATGCCAATATCCAGCAACACAGGGACTTGATGCAGAACACACTGAGTAGGAAAGAGGAGGTGAGACTACATATACTGTACTGTTCGGCTCGAGCTGCCGTATGGCCTCGACCTGATTGATTGTACTGTAGTTGGTTTATCCTTCTCATGCTGAGTAGGAATTATATTTTTACTCACCATTAGTTTTGTCATTGGATATATCATTTTTTTTTAAGCCCACTCAAATCAGTTTTGTGCAGTAGTACTTTTCCAGCCTTGTATGTCTATGACATCACTTTGATTCCTGCTTGAGTAATGTGAATGTGGTTGTCATTCTCCAATTAATTTTTGTAAGGCCACTGATTTTCCGTTCAGAAAATACTTTTCTGTATTTTTCTTATTTCTTGAATTTCATGTATGTGAAGTGATATGAACCTAGAATCATATTTTGAACATGAATTTTAGGTTTTTGATATAAGAAAAAAAGTTATTGCAAAAGAATAAAAAGGGGGACAAAATCAATTCGGAAATAAGTTGGTGAAAGTAAATAAATGCCCACTGGGTGAAAATCAGTGGGGTAAGAGTGAGGGAGGGGGTGCTATTAGGCCACCTCTTAGAGGTGGGACCATTCTCCAAATCAGCCAAACAGTACCGAGAATGCATCACTCGGTCCCAAGTCCCACAACTTATTGGATTTGCACGGGAAAGGTCTCTCTGTCACTTCTGTGTGAATAGTAAATAGTAATTTAGTAGACCTGAGTACCCATGAGTACACATTCTACACTGCTTTCCATTAATAGTAAGTAAATACTTTTCAGGATTGTTTAGAATAATTTTGTAATTACATGTACTTAGCTTCTTCCTGAGTTACAGCGAGAGGTAGTTCAAAATGAGCAGCGCTTTAAAGACCTGGACTCCATACAAAAACTGCAGAAGAAACGAGATGACCTGATGCACATGGCCGCGTGGGCACAAGTTGCTGCTGAGGAGAAGGTATGTAAACATTGGGGAAAGAAGGCGGTCATTCCATTGGATCGGTAAAGGATGCTATTCAGAGCCTGAAATTAGACACAAAAAGTGCTCCATAATCAGCTTTTGATCTGCCATGGCATAGCCATAACACACAAACAATAGACATAACCAGCCATATTTTCTTCAGACAAAAACTGCAAATAGTCGTGAAAATGTCTGACCGTAATTTCACCCACTGCTATGGAAAATCATGACAGTCTTTGCAGTGGCTGTGCAGTTTATACAAAATTTGTGTTCAAAATTAATGTAAATTCATTGTAAAAGTTGCTGGGGTTGATGATGATGTTGCTAGTGGTAAGTGCCACTTGAGCACTGGCCCTGCTGCAAGTGGAGAATTGGAAACCTAGTATGAATCATCTTTTGTGTTGCTGATAGAATGCGTTTATAGTTAGATCCTCTCCATGACTTTTTTGGGGTGCATCTCTTTTAACCCCTTGCGTACGGATGACGCCATATGGCGTAAAAAAAAAGTGGCACCAGGCCGGATGACGCCATTTACCGCTGTTTGTGGAGTTTCAATCCATTGTTGGATTATTGTTTATGTTACGCTTGACTGCACAAACACATTGTAGCGGTTCGTTTGGCTGCCAGAACCGCTGCGACACCCCGACGTCTCCCGTAAAACTGTACTCAAAGGGTTAAAGATTTATCCCATATTTAGGTCTGGGACCAGAAAAAGCATAAGAGTGGTAGGGTTGGCAACCCAAAATTGTTTAATTCCTTTACTTAGCCATTTTGACTTTTGTGCTATCAATGGATACCCTTTGCTGACAAAGTTGTCACTAATTCTCACTTAAATTGTTACTAGTTATAAACTGTAGTATGCAGTACTCTATATGAGAAATTGTGTAGTATTTTGTAGTATAGTGTACTTTACCTGGAATGAATTCCTAAGACGTTGGGGTTAATAAACACATTGCTTTTGGAAGTATTTTGTTGGCTTTTCCGACACTGCCTGTCGGAAAAAGCCTTGTTTTTGTTCTGATTTTTTTTTTTCTTATTCTTCTTTTAGTTCTGACCAAAATCCTATAGACTTTGTACACGAATGTTGTCCGCGGCACTTTAGGTCTTAAAAAACCTCAGATCTTAACCAAACTTACCTCAAACATAGACCCTAAGCTGAAATTGTATGTTGAAGAGTGACGTCATGATGACGTCATTATGACGTCATTATGACGTCATTATGACGTCATCACGTGTCACGTGACGTCATCTTAAAGGTGCGTTTTTCAAGGGCCCATATCTAGAGAAAGGTAGGTCCGATTTCCTTTAAACCTAACAGAACAGAACAGAACATGCTAATATCGAAATTCTTTTTGTAATGGGTTTGTTAGTCCTACATATGTAACAAAAAATGCAAAATATGTGCACCATCATAATGACGTCATCAAAGGCATAATTTCTCGTAAGACATGTAAATTGGTAGGTCCAATTGTCATGAAGCCTGGTGGGTTGGCAGACTTGTCACAAGCAAGCCAAAATCGCAGTGACATCATAAAAAAATAATGTGGAAAAGCCCTATGTTCTGTTCAGCGAAGAGACATAGAGTCCTAGTTTTTATTTTATTTTTGTATGCTTTTTCTATTTCTAAATGTGTATTTCTGTCTTTAATTTTATAACAAGTTTTCTGGAAGTTGTGAATTTAACCTACAATTCTCTAAAGTATGTGCATCGGCCAAATTTAACCATACACTCCCTGGGGTGCATGCAAAATCATAATAAAATTTGAGGATTTGGGACTGTTATGGTTAATTAACTTAAAATGAAAAACTAGGAGAAATTTGATCCCAGTAAAATTTGAAAGACTTCCCTTAGGTTTTTTTGTTGTTGTTTCTAGTTGCAGCCCTCTAGACTACCATTTAGGAATTACATGTGTAATATGTTGTTAAAGATCAAAATGTCTACTCTGTTTCATTGGCTGCTTGCAGGTGTTGGATACCATTCAAAAAGAATTCCGACAGGAGGAAAGTCGCACACCAAAATTTGATGAGAAGATTGAAACATCTCAGGTTTGTGTGAACCATGGTCATAACTGCCAACCATTACTTTTTCTTTTTCATGCAGACATTTTTCCCAAATAGAGAGCAGTTCGGATGTGTAGAATAAATAGGGATTGCACAAAAAACCAGGCCACAGTTACCATGTACACCACCTCGCAATTCTGTCTACAAATCAACAAAGATAGCACATCAGTAGAGTCGCTTGATGTCGTTGAAATGTTAAGCATTCTCACATTGTTTTTTTTTATTATTATTCTGATGAGTGGAGTGCGAGCTCTGTTTATTCTAACACACAAAAACAATCTACAATAAAGCAATCGTCTATATATGTGCATATGTGACCTAGCAGCCTAAATTAGTGTAAAGTTATACTTTGGATTTTTGAGTTTCAAGCAGAAACAACAATTTGTCATCGATATGTTGATTTTGGGATTTCAACATTTTTAGCCGCATCGCATCATAGACGGGGGCTCTCTAAGTGCTTAGCATTGTTGTTATTCTTCTTCTTCTTGTGCCAAATTTGTTTTCGCGACACGGCTCAACAGAAGAGGGCGCTACATTGACTATGCTTTACTGATTCATAGGTGGACGATGCTGCTCCTGCACGAATTCGTGCTTGTTACATTTGAAAAGTCCTGTTCTGTCATGTCAAGTTTAACTAAATTCAATCTTCGTCAGACAATCCACAAGGGAAACTGACTAGGTAAATTTGAATACATTTTCAAAGTGAACAAAGAAACTGGCAGGAGTGGGATTCGAACCTGCGACCTCCGGAATACCGTACCGGCGCTCTACCAACTGAGCTATCTTGCCCTATGTTGGCGGTCTCCCAAATTGTCAGTATCTTTGTTTGGGTGGGCGCTAGTCAGAAGTCATAAACCCAGAATGCCGTATAGCCAGGGATCACACCCAATTTTACGATACAACCTGGGAAGCGACATTGTGGGGATCACTCAATGAGGGGATCACTCTATACATTGAATTTATCACCATAAGTTTCGGGTACCCGAACTGGAAAAATGGAACCGGATATTGACACCAGCATTCAGGTACCCGTATACCCGGCACAGTCCTAGTTATACTCTGCACAGACCAAAAACTTTGAGCTTCATTTTCTCAAAACAAGGGGTTAAGACACTAACAACTTCAAAAAGTTTTATAGCAGGGCCCAGAAATGAGCTACAGCAACACACAATACATCAAATTAAAGCTAATTGCATGTATTTTCAGGAAATACAATAATCCTACTTTTCAACTTTTGTTACTTTCTGCCCATTTCGTGATGCCAGGTCACATATAAACCATATTTATTTGCCTCAAGACTTAACACATTAAAACGGTCGTGTCTTGTTTCATTAACCCTAACTACCCCAAACCTCACAAACTCCAACAGCAGGTTGTGTTGAATTTTGTTTGATTTAGTTTGATTTAGTTTGATTTGGTACATGAGACTTGTGGAAATGTTGGACTTTGCTGGGGTACATGGGCAGGGTGTTTCGTGGGTGAATCCACGGCCAGGCACGAGCAGAGTTTCTAGTCAGTGGTCAGCCTTAATATCAGTATACTATACATGCATGTACGCTGCATATGCATACATGTACATGTTCATCTACTGTGTGTTGTTGCTGGGGCAGTTCAGATGGGTGAGTTCAGGGCCAGGCACTGGGAGGGTTGGTGGTCATAAGTCTTGAGCTGTTTTTGATAAATCATTGATTGACAAACCAATGCATAACAGCTGTTGGTATATTTGACCCCAAAGGTCTCTGGTGGTAGGGGGAGTAAGGGAATACTTTGCTCTCTCTTGGTGTGTACATGTACATGCACATACTCATGTTCACTGAGATGACTTTTCATTGCAACACATTGTTGGATTATGTTAGGTTTGGAACTGTTACTGACCAGTAAGCAAACTTTGTATAGAGCCATTGGTTCTAAACCTGCCAAACTACAGCAGTTTTTGGCTGTTGGATTTTGGCAGGTTTAGTACAGTAGGCCACTGCATGTGACTCTACGTGTTGGATTTTGTTATTATTTCTTTGGTTTTTATTAAAAAACTGCCAATAGCAGGGTGGAGGCTGATTCAAAAACAGTCTTCAGGGATACCAGACTTCCGGCAATTGCCGGAATTCCGGCTTTTTCATATTTTTGGGAAAAACCTCTGACCTTCGGCATTTGTGGGCCGGAACGACAATATTAATACAAATTACCGTAAGACCATGCATGCAGTACTTTCCTACCTTCATGCCGCAATACACATGTACAACGATTCGATTTACTGGCACTATGCAGCGGACACTAGACTTACAATGTACATGTACACGCAACTGGTAAATTCCAGTCTGTGAGGAACGGTCACAAATTTTGTGTACGTTGCGTACCACTGGTGCGTACACACAATGCGCGTGCAGAACAAAATGCAATCAATCGACGACTTGGTCAAGTTTAGTTCCACAAAGATTGCTGATTTCGTTGATTCCCATGCAACTTGTATTCACTTTACGCAGTCAAAGTAGGGAACCAGTTATGTTCGTGCATCAAATTGTTTCGCAAGCGTGCGTACCGCGTGTGCAGCGTGTATACAACATGGCGGAATAACAACAGCGGGGATCGTTTGACAAAATGGAAGTTGAAATGATTATGCATAGCGTATTGAACATCTACGATGTGATTGCGTATACTAGTACTGTTCATTGTTGTACGTTAGATCTACGTTCGCTTTGGAAACATTTTCGTTGGAAAAATAAATCGAGCACTTTGTAAAAATAAAGCAGAAGGCAGCATCCGAAAAATTTAGAAAAGTTTATTGTACAATGTACATGTAGGTATACGCATAGGCCTACATGTATGGAATTGTAGCGTGGCCCAGATTCCGGACACGCAATTTTTTTCCGGCCCTGCAGTCAAGGCCTACTGGCATCCCCGAGTCTTACAAGATAAAGTTAAAAATTAACTAAAGGTTATAAAAAACACATGAGTTATTGTCAAAATAAAATAAAAAGTACTGCATAATACAACAATATATTTTTTTAAGCCAAGAATACTAAAATTGCACTTGTACGTGAATACATGAAGATTAAACAAAATACAGCAAAAAACAACCCAAATATGGACAGTACATGTACATAACAAAAACACATCAACTAATCAAGATTAGAACAACAGACAGAATCAACGAGCGAACGAACAGACATTGCCCTGAAATCTCCACCCCCAAGAATTTTAAGATAATAAGACCCAAAAGAGTCAGTAACCCCAACCCCAAACCTCATCAAAAAGCCACTAAACTATATATCGACCTATAAGGAAAGGCTCACAGTAGCCAACACTTGCCCCCCCCCCCCCTCCCCTCTGCAAGCCTACATGGCTCAAAAAGAACCTCAGAAGCGCACAAACCCACAAAGAGGAGAAAGCCCCCACTTGGTGGCATTGCAAATTTTACCTTGTTGCTACCTTAAAAAGAGTAAAACATAGAGCAATTATTTAAGGATATGAGCAAGGGTAGGAATTGTGGATTTCCCATACCTGGCAGTGCGACATTTTAGCATTTGCAGACCAGCTGTAGTAGTGCATCTTGAATCCCTATTACATACACTCACTCTGTCAGGTGGGAGCATACCCCTAAATCTAGTGGAACCTAGTACATGTAGTTTGTTTAATGTTACCAAACTTAACCAGTTCGTGTCGGAGGACGTGTTAACACGATCCAGCTGTTTTTATACACGGGCACGGCTGACGGGTTAAAACGTCAAGCTTGCCTTGACTCTCCTCCGGGTGACGTCTCAACACGCTAATCCCTCATTTGTTTTGTACGTGTTACACAAAAAGTCTGAGAAGTCTGTGGAGGCGGACCGTGTGTTGAACTTGAACTTGGCCACTGTGCACGGCCTGTTCTACAACTTATGCTCCGGTGAGCGCACCTGGAGTATTGAAATATGAGGTTTTGGCAAGAAATATTGTACAAATACTGTTGAAATGACTCTTGCAAAACAGTATTTGTGGCGTTTGGCTGTATATCAAAAGTTGGCTGCTATATTTTGCCTTTTTTGAAAATATAAATTTTCAGCAAAAATAATCCTGGCCCGAACTGGTTAACCAATAGTTCCTCCCTCCTGGCTTCTAGGGTAGGGAGATCTAACAAAATGAGTGCAGAAGTGTATGAATCATACTTGTAACCAAGAATAATACGGACTGCACGTTTCTGAACGCTTTCAATCGCACTGGCTTGCTTTCCACTAATAGAACTGTGCCACACTGGGCTGGCATACTCTAAAATGGACCAAATGTAACATGAGTAGACTGCAACTAAGTCTGAGACTGATGCACAAGCTTTCTTCAGAATACATGTGTACAGTCTACGGGATGCCTTGAGACAATGTCTGCAATGTGTATATCTTACTTCAAATTATGTTGAACAGTTACTCCAATTAATGTTACAGAATTAAGTGCCACGGTATTAATGGTAAATGCAGACTGTAAAATATCACTCCTAAGAAAACTGATTGACATTTGGAGGGTTTGACATTTGGAGGGTTTATGGAGTACATTGTTGTCAGAACACCACTTTGACAAGCCATCAAGCGAAGTTTGAATGTTAGGTTTAGGTCTCTGCCTAGCGTGAGAGCTTAGGGAGTTGGGGTTAAGCAATTGATTGTTAATCAATGTAGCTTTTAATTCTCAAATGGAGATTGACCTGTTATCATTATTGCTAACCCTTCGTGCCTAATACTTACCAAAATGTCAGTGTGCACAGCCCCTACCACGGTGAAGCAGATTGATAAAAACAAGTTTTTGTTGCTTTATCAGGCAAAGGTAGTCAGTAGTGAGGCTCACTTTCGCAGCTTACAGGACCAGCTGACGGAGCTTGGTGAAAAGATTAAAGAGCTGCAGCCACAGCATGCCATGTCCAAGGCGATGATGGATGGGCTGAAAAAGAAGGAACGAGACCTGGAGGTATGTTAGATTGGACACACATTGAGCAAGAACTTTGAAGCAGTTTATTATGTTTGTTGTTTGTTGCTTCAAAGTTATACTTACTGTAAGTGATTAAACTTCATATACTATACTTTCCCTACTTTTCCCTCAATTTTTGTTTTACCTTGCTCCTACTTTTCCTACTTTTGAATTGAAATTCATATTTTGTATATATTTTTTTTGCCCCACAACTGTGAAAAATGCAACTTCATGAAATATTCTTTATAACATTACACACTGTCGTATGAAAATCACACAAGGAAGGGCTTGAGTGCAGGAGTACTGCAACTTTAGTTGAGGATAGAGCACAAGTCTTGTGAGTACAGAACATGCCAAATGAGGCTTGTGATGCTGTGGACATGGGTGACATCGACAAAAAATCAGCATTTGAAACTTGGGCCGTAACTTTTTTGTTAAAATAGCATCAGTCGTATCTGTATGTGCATATTTTTTTTCCCGAAAATTCGAACCAGCAAAAAGATTTGAATATTCGATTGACACTCAAATATTTGAATATTCAGTATATTCGAAACAGCCCATCTTTTTGCAATGAAAAAAAAAAACTATTGATGCTTTTGATATCAGATTGTTTCATATTTTGTTCAGTGTTTCCATCAAAATGATGATTTCTCTGCTTTCTTTCAGTGAGAACATTATTTGTTAGATCACTGCATGAGTAGTTTTATCTGTGTCATCAATCATTGTTCATTTTTAGCATTGCTCAAATATTCATTTCATTTACAGTCTCATGATGTCATAAATGCTATGTCCATTTGGTGCTCAGTTTTTGACCATTGGCTGTTGCAATGTGCATATGTCCCAACTGAAACGATTTCTGTTCAAGTATGTTCAATTAATGTTGCCACCAAACAATTGTCTTTATAAAGATTTGGTGTTGAGGATAGGCCTGTGCCGGGTATCAGGGTACCCGGATGCCAGCGTCAATATCGGGTTCCATTTTTCCGGTTCGGGTACCCGAAACTTACGGTGAAAAATTAAATGTAAGGTTTCATACCAAAAATAAATAAATAAATAAAGACAATTCGATCCATTTCAAACTCTGTTCCAACTCGAAAGACCCGAACCGTCTGGCGGTGTTTTGAAAACAATACGTCAACAAAAATGCAGTGAATGGAAAGTATCAATAATGTGGTCGGCCAACACTGTTTGTATCTTATCTATAGCTATCTTGCTGCTTAGTATAGTCTGCCAATGGAATGTGAACTGCGGTTTACGCTGCGGCCAAACTAGCTCCGCGGTATGATCAAAGAGCGGGCGAAGTAAATATTGATCTTGAGTGAGTGAACGTTGCTCACTGGGGCAGCGGGAGTGGGAAGCGCTCTCCGTATTAGGCCTACATTGTATGTAAAAAACAAAAACAATAAAAGGCTTTGCTTGGAGTAATTTGTTTTATGGTGTGTGATTATTTTGGTGTCTGACTACATGTGCCCTGTCGACATGTACCCAAGTCAACTCGTACCCAGGTTAACTCGTACTCTATGTGGATGATTTAATATTTAACCCCTTGCGTACGGAAGACGCCAAAATGGCGCCAAAAAAACCCAACAGTACCACCAGGCCGGATGACGCCATTTGCTGCTATTTGTGCAGTTTCAATCCACTGTTGGATTATTGTGCATGTTACGCTTGACTGCACAAGCACATTGTGGCCGTTTCGCTTAGCTGCAAAGGCCGGCGCGACACCCCGGCGCCTCCTGTAAATTACCGTACTTAAGGCTTTTTTTTTAATATCTGAACCTTCTAAACGATATTCTTATAGAGACTGGACGACAGGTAATGACTGCAGCTGTGAAAACGTCTTTAATGGAGAATGTCTTATAACAGATCAAATTTAACATAATTAATGTTCAACTTCAAAGGTCCTGGTGTCCCTGAAATAATTGAAATCAGTAATAAACACAAAGCCAAGATCGTAACCTTGTCTTAATAAGGCAATTACACTACATGACCCCCCCCCCCCCATTTTTTTTTCTTGTGCTGGATATTTTTGACAGTGCCGTCCCTTCGCTTTGGACAAGGCTTTACCTTTTTTACCAACAAGATAGTTGCACGTTACGTGCAGTCGCCCAATCACAGGCTATTACGAATATCAGGCCCGCCCCGAACAACCAATAAGTCCATATGAAGATAGACCATTCACGCAGTTCAGTGAGTCCACCTCGCACACGTGCCGTCCAATCAGCACACGGCACTCGCTCCCTGTGTGCAGTGCACGTGCGGCTCTGTCGTGGCTCCTTCGAAATACCAATGCTGTTGCACGACATTGCGACATCGATGTCAAATTTCAGGCATTTGTTGAAACATTTACTTTTATACCGCATTTAATTTCAATTTTCTCGTAAGTCAATTGACGTGGAATCAAGTCAGATCTACGGCCGGCTTGCTGTACGCATGTGCAGAAAGTAAATCTAGCTTCTTTTTAGGCAAACAAAAATTAGTTCTGCTTCCGATTACATGCCTTTGAAAATAGGGTAAGTGGGTCGGATTTTTTTTTTTCCATTTCTTTTGTGTCCCGATTGATTGGGTGAATGTGCGAATTTCAGTCTGAACTATTTCCATTTACGCTACGAAAGCTATAACAAATATTGCCACAAAAAGTGATAACTTGCCTTAATTAATGTCAAAAATATTTACGGTCGATAATTCTTAAAAATAATGGAGAATTTAGGTTGTGCATATATACACACCACACTATGCACATACAACGCCAGCAAAGACGGGAAACTGGCCAACACTGTCCGTTTGTCGTGCGGTAAGCGTGCGTGCACTGTGTGGCGGGCGACGAACCTCGTGTTGCGGCAGGAAATGTCGGGGAAACACGCTGCGCTATCACTTCAAGTACCGTAAGCGGTACAACCTCGAAATAAATTCATGAACACGGAAAATACATACAGACAAGAGAGATCAAGTTCTGTGAATTAATTTTTAATTTGCAGAAATCCTGTTTTTCCATCAATGTTTATTTGGCATTTTTACGATGTCAGATCTGACCTGGAACTGCAGTGCACTCTGCAGTGTTATGCTAAATGTTGGTCGGCCATAATGCATGGTTGCCGCATTTCCATCATGCTGGAACCAGTACAGCATTGCTGCATTGAGCATACACACGTGTTTTCATCACGGTGATAGGAAATCACGCACCGAAGGGAACTTGTAATCGCGAAAGGAACTTGTAAAAACAACGGAGGTTTCTTCTAAAAAAATAGCGAATGTAAGTAGGCAAACAAATTACAAGCGTTTTTGACGTAAATATGTTGTTGAGAGGCATTTTGTGAAGACGGAAAATACAACAATTTTTTTTTTTTTTTTTATTGATTTTTTTATTGATTTTTTTACTTGCCGATAAAATGTTTAGGGTCGCAGCCGTAAAATTAGGGAAGATCGGGTAACCGGAAGCAGAACTATTTTTGTGGGGCCTTAGCTGCCCCATGGTGCACACAAGGACATTGCATTAGACAGTGTTTTTTCCTGAACGGTCCACTTTCGGGTACCCGAGCACCGAACCAGTGTGGCGTTCGGGTACCTGGATCCAAAATTACCCGTGAACGCACAGCCCTAGTTGAGGAGGGAAATAAGATTAGAAAGTGCTATAATCCCCCACCCCAACACCATGTGTGCCTCCCTCCCACCCCCCCCCCCCCCCCCCCCAAAAAAAGCAAATCATATCTAAAAAAATAAAAGTTGTTCAAACCCCTAACCCCTCATGTCACGGTCCATGCAAAATCATATTAAAATTGTTGGATTTAGTAGGGTTAGGGTTAAAGATATCAACCGAAAGTTAACAGGGAATGTGTTTTTGCTCGGCAAACTGAACAGTGTATAAAAATATGAATAACATTGCACAGACCAAGACATGCTCTCACAAACTGCCTGGTCTTGGGGACTTTGATATGGGTAAAGTTGACTCAACAACAGTGGCTGCAGGTTCCTCTGTCTGAATTTCATATGGTACTTGATACCTGTATACTAGACCCTGTCTACTCCTCTAGTTATTCCTGTTAGACACTAAATCAGGAAAAGTTTAGGTGAGGTCACAACTGAACAGGATTTACGGGTGAAGAATAATTGAAACTTAATGATACTGACAATCTCGGATGGCTTGACATTTCTACTTGAAGAAGACATGACATAACTGAAAATGATGTTAATTGTAGACAGTACAAAATAACATGTACTGCATTGGTTTAATAGTCAGTCAGTTCTTCGGTCGGTGCCTTGGGCCATTTTGCAGTTTCATCAATGAAACAGCATTCTATTTTGTCTAAGGGCTGATCACCTCAGGTTACTTCAAATGAACCTGTTTAGGGGGGATATTGTATGACTATGATGAATTTATAGTCTTGGCATTTAATGAGTTGTACAAAGATTGCCACTTCCTGCATAAAACTGGTATTGGTGTAGAGCAGTGTTGTAGTCGAGACCCCGAAGTCCGAGACCGAGACCAAGACCGAGACCTGATGGTCTGAGACCTGATGGTCTGAGACCGAGACCGAGAAGACCGAGACCGAGACCTAATGGCCCGAGACCGAGACCTCGAGACCTTGTATGTCATTTACATAATAAAAGAATGCAAAAAGATCACAAATTTCCATATGCATTAGCCTATGTGCAAAGGAGTATACATGTACATGTACAAGTAAACCGTATTTATTGACATCAAGAATAAGGCTGCGGTTACACGGTTAACTGACCATTTATCCGGTTACATGTTTACATTACATGTATATCGACATCTTGACTCGAAAAAACAATGTCCAGCTGTACTAGAAACGACCGCGATGGCTTTAAGCGGTATAGAGTACATGCCGCTGATCGTAATACCACAGGTACACGTAGTTCGTGTATTTGAGCATGTCGTTCCCAACTTCCCATACATGAAGCTAATGCGCTACATGTACGTTTGGGCACGCGTACACGGCAAAGAAACGAGGTTGTCATCATGTCATGTACTGCACGTTTATAAATCTTTAGTCGAGTAGAGCGTACTGTAATCGATTCTGTAAACAAGAAGTTGTCATATACTGCACAATTATACATCTCGAGTCGAGTCGAGTCGAGCGTGCTGTAATCGATTCTGCACATGTGCTGTTTGTATACAATATTGGTGGTCTCGATACCGAGACCAGCAAAATACCGAGACCACGGGGTACCGAGACCGAGACCACAGGGTACCGAGACCGAGACCGAGACCAGGAAAAACTGGTCTCGAGACCGGTCTCGAGACCGAGACCGCTCTCGAGACCTACAACACTGGTGTAGAGTATCAGCATATGTGATGCGATCAAGCAAAATCAGTCGGAACTCAGCAATCCTTGTTTTGAGATATGGGCCAATGTTCGTAGCCCTGGGTGGAAAAATTAAAGTTGACTTTCACAAAAACAAAAGGGAAAAAACATTCTTCTTTCACAACTTTTTTGTGACATGTATTATGCGCTAAAATGACTCAATTGAAGTACATGTACTGTAACTTTAAACTTGGTTTTCTCAACTTTTCATTCTTTTTAATGTGCCAATGTTTGTAACTTTTTAACCAATGGTCATATTCACATGGGGTTTTCACTAATATGGAGCTTGAAGTATGCTGCAAATGAATATGTAAAAATGCCAAAATTGACCATGGCTTACAAACTAATTTTGCTTTATCGCATGACCTCTGTTGTAATAACATAGATACATGTACATGTATTTCTATTATTTGTTGTGCTTTATTTCTATTTGCAGAAGAAAATTCGCTCCCAGCAAAATCAGTTAAGGAACTTGAATGTAGACAAGAATGACTTGCAGCAAAGAATTGATGAGCTTAAGAACAGGTATGGATAGGCCTTAGGTTTTTTGCAGAGATTTGTATGATCTGTGTATTTTATTGGCATGCTCATTAGTGGACATTAACCCTAACTCCCTGAGCTCTCGCACTAGGCAGAGATCTAAACCTAACAAAGTCCAACAGGTAGAGTCACATGCAGTAGCCTACTGAACTAAACCTGCCAAACTCCAACATACATGTACCTTGTACTAGGAACAGTATTAAACCAGCCAAACTCCAACATACCTTGTACAAGGAACAGCACTAAACCAGCCAAATTCCAACAGGCTAAAACTAAATTTTGAAAGATTTAGTACCAATGACTCAACCGATGTTGGATTTGCCTGCTGATCCGATGGCTGATGTTTTATTTGGAACATCGGCCGATGTCCGATCCGATCCGATGTTTTTAATCGACATAAACAATGCCCTAAAAAACGCAAGTGTTGATGTTGGGCGCGAATGGTCGGTGCGCGATCGGTCGATCGTGCTGCGCTATCGGTCGATCGTGCTGCGCTATCGGTAGATCCTGACGCTATGGGCCGATCGCGCTGCCACCAGTCGAACACATTTTCTTTCTAATTCACGGCTTTGGAGGATTTTTTTTTTTAACGTAAGTAAAGTCCAAGATATCTGTCAGAATCGACTGATAGCGCAGCACGATCGACCGATCGCGCATATTGACCGATTGCGCCCAACAGTGACATACCCAAGACAAACCACGACTCCCTTAACACAGTAACAAATTCGGCCAAAAAAGAAATGCCTTTGGTTTGGGTCACCCTATTTTCGAAAGCCATAAAATTTTATTAGGTAGAGGAAGACAAATTAATTGTACGATACCGATTTTCGATCATAGGAATTGCCGACCGGGCGTCCGGAATTCCCAGTAGCGGTAGCCCACGTAAAACTATGCGTATACTCAAAGATCGTGTACATCTTGTCGATGTTCGGCCGGGAATACGTGCGCATGCGGCAAAATAAGTACCTGTCTCGATCATGGGGGGGGGGGGAACCGTATGCGCGTGCGTATTGCGCAGAGTTGGTCCGTTGTTGGGTGATGTTTATTCATGCAACACCATAATTCATAGTCAGGTTTTGCCACCTTTATTTTGCGTGAAGTGAAGAATTCGTGTGTGTAGAGTCTGTAGCCAGACACGCATGCTTGGATGCAACAAATTACAAAAATATTCTGGAACTTCGTAGGCCCACTCGACAAGATTTGTTCATAAAATCCCGGCGATAACTAACGAAGAAGCGGACCAACAAGGATAGTCAAAATCACGATGTGTTTCAATCAAAACTTTCCATAAATTGCGACAAGAAGTGGACTAGTGGTTGAGTGCTGTGCGTGATAAACGGCTGTGGATAATTCCACAACGTGTTACGGTGTTCGCATCGTACGGCATGGACTGCTTTCGTATCGCTGCACTCTGTGATTTTGCTGATTAATAGGCTATCAATCATGTATCTATCTTTGTTCTGAATAAAAAGGTCAATTACTCACAACACAAGAATTTTGGCTTACGGTGTACCTTACAAGTTTTTAGTTTTAAAGAAATAGGAAGGAAGCTGATTATTTTTACAATACGTACATTTTATTTTCCACTTTGCATGCTCGTATCACATAAAATTCATCAGGCATATGTCTCAAAAAGCATCCCAAAATTTGTAAATGTACTTCGTTTTGGGACCACTCTAACACAGGTATTGCGTTACATTATTCTCACCTTTAGCATGGAGGTAGAAAATTAACATGTTATGCCTACCAGCCGACCCTATTAAATTTTATTTTAACACTGCTGGTTGTTGGATAGATAAGTTGAAATTAGGACAATGGGCAAAACTAATCCAGGCATTTACATGTACATGTACGTAGAAAAATCTGCAGGCGTAAAAATATGAGGCTGAACTCGCAGTGATTTCTATTCAAGCTTCAGTCAAGCAAACTTGGCACACGTGAAGGGAATTCCCCATTAGGGCGTCTATGCTGGTCTTTTTTCCAGGGTATTTTGTATTCACGCTGTATATAACATTACACGGTGCACACATATCGCCCATGCTGTGCATGCAAGAGAAACATGATCGGCTGAACTAAAGTCCACAATGCGTCGTGCCTTCACACAGTGTAGTTCCCCGACTTCATGACGGTCAGTAGACCAGTACAGTCATGCACTGACTGCTCCGTTATCTTCGGGCGCTGAGTTGTTGCACGTATGTGGTGTAGATAGCGCAGATCGCATGTAGACGCGGAGCTCGGAGATATTTACACCGGTATGATAAGACATCACTGGATAAAACTGTTCATTTTTTACACAAAAATAAAACATAATTTTTACTCACGCTCTAATAAAAAAAAACATGACATTTGTGTATGATAGAGTTTGCTAATTGACATTGCCGAACATCGGCCCGTCATCGGTTAAACCTTACAAATGTTGCCGATCCGATGTTTTGCCGATATTGCCAAACATCGGCCCGATCCGATCCGATCATCGGTTAAACCTTAGTGCATAGTTTACTTAATGGTCAGTAAGAAGTTCCAAACATAAATTATAATGCACCAAAAGTCATCTCAGTGGACATGTGTATGTACAATGAGATGGCAAAGTATTCCCTTACTGCCCCCACCACGTTTAGGGTTAAATATACCAACAGCTGCTATACATTGGGTTGTCAACGTGGTCAAGGATTTAATCTTGTATCCAGAACAGTTCAAAACTGACCACCACTGCTTGTGCTTGGCCATGAATTCACCCACCAAACACCCTGCCCATGTACCCCAGCAAAGTCCAACATTTCCACAAGTCTCATACCCTCATCAGACATGCCAAGTAGTACGATTTTGCCGTATTTCGTACGGGAAATCCTTAAAAATACGGGAATACGATTTTGACCCTAAAAAATACGAATCTTGTCCGTCTTGAAAAATAAATTTAAAAATGCCGTAAAACGACTGCAAGCGGAGAATATGAAAGTACCTCGAACTTTTTCTAGCCTGAATACGATGTCTGGACTGTATGTATACATCTTGCGTATACCGTAATTTCTGGAATATTGGCCGCGGCGTATACATTGATTTTCACCGCGAAAAATGTTGCTGAGGCTTATATTCTGGGCGGCTTATTCTCCAACACTTAAAGAATAAACCCGCGAACTATCCATTATATTCGAACACAATTTCCGGGTCGAGTCGGCACCACAATCATGAGTCATCGTTTTCGTTGATAAAATGCACTCCAGTACCCCAGCGGCACGCAAATTTCCCCCCCCTCCAAACTTTGCGGGTACATTGCCGTTTGTGATCCACTTTGTGATGACTTGCCGACTCCATGAAAGATATCGTGCGACTCTGCAAAGAAGCCTACATGTATCTATATACATGTACATTGCGCCGCCGCGCCGCCACGGTCGGCTGTTTCGTTGTTCAGTTGAATTGGCCTACAAGCTTATACGATAGCTCGTGGACGTCAACGAGTTTCATGCCCGCTTTCTGAGTAAAGTGGCTGGTACTAGGCGAATGCGCAGACAGATGGTCAAACAGTTTGTTTACCAGCGATTCACTGCAACGGTTAACATGAATATTTAAATTTATGCAAATGTTACTCCGCCCCAATGCTTGCCTGTATGTTATGTGTACATGTACACATTACATACAGCTACAGTTGATCGGAGTCGGAAGGATTAACCCTTAACATGAGCCGCCATATCTTTCAAAGTGCAAAAATGCAACTGCATTGTATAACAGTACCACCACCAGCACTACTAGAAAACCATAGACAATTAATGTAAGTGATACTTGGAGCTAAAAGTGCAAGCAATAGTTCATGATGGAATAGGGTATATTATTGTAAACATCATGCACTTGATAACTGAGTATGCTTAAGTCCTACACTGGTATTGCAGCCAGTAAAATTGCTTTTTGTATGTATACGTACCTGCATTGTTATGCACCATTATGTGAGTGTACAATGACCGTTTTTGAAAATACAGTTTTTTTTAAAAAAATACAGTTTTTAGGTTGTCAGAATACAGTTTTGGGATTTTCAAAGTTGGCATGTCTGCCTCATGTACTAAATCAAACAAAATTCAACAGGGTCACCCTTGGCCTTTGGTACAAAATTCAACACCACATTGAACCCCTACGGTAATAAATCAAACAAAATTCAACACAACCTGCTGTTGGAGTTTGTAAGGTTTGGGGTAGTTTTAATGATATTTTGGACTGATCGCAAATACTGAAGCATTATTCATTATGATCTGATCACAATTAGCAAAACAATCACATTATCGTTTTGGGGAACCATACTTTTATTACTGATTGCTGCACCTATTCAGGGTTGAGATTTGTTAGGATTTTTCCTGATTTTAGGATTAATTGTCGGGATTTCAGAATTTTTAAACAATCTTTTGCAACCTAGAATTTCTGAGGTGTTGTTCTAAAAGTGTTTTACCTGTAAAAGTGGATATAGACTAATAAAAACGGATATTTTAAGGGGGTGCCTTTAGGCGAATATGAACTATATGTTCATCTGGGGTCCTCGCGGATTTTTCGTAATTTTTTTATGGATTTTGTGTGGATTTCGTGGAATTTTCATTTTTGGCCAATATTACCCCTGACCCATTTGATAATAATAATAATAATAACAGAATTTATAAGGTGCACAGTATCTGTGGGGTTATGATGGATTAACAAGGGAACAGGTGTATACACAGTGTGACATGCATACAATGTACCCCATGACAGCTATATTCACGTGATTTGGGTATGTGTAGAATTTAATCATTGACAACTATCTAAAATATCACTTGATATTGTGTAAAATGTGTGAATAAGTTTTGACAGTGTTTTTACTGTTGACATAAGAGCCTGAAAGGAGAAATTTTCCTTGAGTTAGGACAGGCCCTATGATTTTTTTTTCAGCCCGAAGTTTCAATAACTGAAACAACAAAATGCATCAAAACATTTATTTCTTGTGTATCATTGTTTCAGAACCAATTATAGCATCTTTTTAGATTTTGCAGATTTTTGTTAACCTTTGATGGTAAAAAAAACCAAGTTTCTTTCATGAACTTGCTTCTTTACACATATGTACATTGTATTCTGAAGGAGACAGTATTCACCTGTGCTTATAAAAATGTTCAATTTTCATTTGATTACAGGCATTTTGTTGCAGGCCTGTTTACAGGCTTTCAGGCACAGTACATGTGCTGTTTTTATATGAACGGAAGACAAATTAGTGATGTAGAACTCTGCCTTTGCACCCATTTTAGAGTTTTTTGCTTCATTGTTTTTGCATTGCATAATGTGGCTCACTCCTTAGGAAGTGAACACAACCCTCCCTTGTAATTAATGATATGATAACAATTGGGTTTATCACACTGTCCACATTTAATCATCTAAGTTCTGCTCCATCAATTTCTTCCTACCAGCGCTCGCAGGGATTATGAAGATGAGAGAAAGAAGCGTGATGCTGAGATACAAAAGCTTGAAGAGCACATTAAGGCCCAGGAGGCACAACGTGTCATCTTAGAGCAGGACATAGAGCAGTTTGCATCTGCTATCAATAGAGCCAAAGAACAAACCTATGGACTCAAGTAAGTCGATTCATTTTGTCCTGCGTGAAATTGTGGTTGGAAGGGGAAAATATTTTGTACATCAACCCCGTGCAGTCCGCTGTTATTGATGGAAAGCCAGGGAGCCAGCCTCTCACTGAAAGACCTATGCAGCCGAGCTTAAATGCAAATAGGAGCTACACTTAATAGAGTGGCCCTATTCATCTCATGCTGAGCCGCCCACCCCCACCCCCCCTCCCCCTTTGTGTGAATGAAAGCTTTGTTTGAAAAACCCCTATCTATTCATTACACCCATTCAAGAACAATATAGTTGATTAATGGATTGTGCCTGAGCAGAAATGCGGCTATTCACGTCAACCGGCTCAGGTGTCTTGCCCCACACTGTGGCTATTCACGTAATCCGGCTACAAGGGGTTAAAGAATGAAATTTTGAATAAACGCCTTCCACTGTGAATGCCTATTGGTTGAGGGTAAAAGCTGTTGCAATCTGTGCTTGTACATTTCTCTTTGTCTTTGGCCAAGAGCAAGATGAGTAGGTGACCCTTGGATTCCCTCAAACAGCGGGCTTGCCGTAACCTGCATAATCTGCCAATTATCACATGTAAAAGCCCTCAGTATGAATGACATGACACTGTGTTTACCACACTTGCCAAGTGAGGACATGCACAATGGCTTCTCAGAAGAAATACACATTTTGTTGATTATTTTTACATTGTATTAGGGGTCTAAAGGAAACACTTTTGCAAAATTTTCCAGCGTCAAACTTTGTAACCAATTTGGTGAGAGTCTCGTTAGGCCAAACAAAAAATTGTTTGGTTGTCCTTCACGCCTCTTCGCCAGTGGGGGGCGGGCGGGCGGGATTTTAAATTTCTTTTTTAACATTCCCCGGAAGTCACTTTAAACCATACACAAAGTAAAACAAACCTACAAATGTTGTTAGGCCGATAAACAGTTTAATATAAGTAATACGGCTGCCTCTTCAGCGATGGTCGCCGTGTCCTTCAATCCATCCGAACACGGAGGACAACACATATCATAGGCTGCCAGGTGCTGGGGCTTAGTGTCACTCTATGGACCACTTTTTGGTGGACGCGACCTTTGTGTGTTTCAGCTGTATTTGAGCTGGCTCAACATTCGACCAAAAAACCTCACGAAGTTCGATGTGGTAGCCACACTGCACATACAATCAAACAGGACTTTTACACCCAGTTTGCGTTTGAATGCTGAGCTTGTGTTAAAGACGCCATCTTGGCTTCCCCTGTGCATCACGTTCAGTTGATGCATTTTTTTGTTTGAATATTTATTATTTAATCGTTTGTGTAAATATACAACAACAATTTTCCAAACTAAATATTAAAATATATATAGTGATTAAAGAATATACCGGTAATCAGAAAATTTGAGTTTCTATTTTTTCATAAATTTATTTCTCAAAATGCGATTTTCATAATATTTTAGCCTCGTGTGTTATACATGTGTGCACTGTGGCCACTCCTTGGGATTTTTAACAAGATCTTAGGAATTTTTTGGGGAAAAATATGGATTGCACATGCGCAAAGTGCTTATTCCGATGCTCTTTGCACAGTGTTTTCCCATCGCCTTGGGAATTCTTGGGAATTTTACTGGATGAATCTTAGGAATTTGAAATTTGATGAGTCCGGGCCACGCTGCATTTGTGTATTTCTGTACCGCGTGTATTTCCATCGAGCATATTTATTGTGCGAAGTCACACACTGATACTAGAATATGAACTTTCAAACTCTGGAATAAAAGGTAGGGTCGTGTTTGTGCATTACAAATAACAAAATAAAGATGGAAATGAGATTGGAACGAATCAACCAGCAAAATCAATTCAAGTTTTTGGATAAAATTAAAAAACAAACTTTTTTGGAAAAAAATACTTTTTTGGCGCGGGCCCAAAAATAGGGGCGGGCGGTCGAGGACAACCAAACAATTTTGTGTTTGGCTTTAAAAAGCCATAGTTATATCCAAAGTTACTACATGTACATTTTTGTACATGAGCCTCATCCCTGAGATCCAAAGCCCTGCTGAAATAAACAGTGATAAGGACAACAGATTGCTAGTTGGGTGGGAATGTGAAAGCCATACTGGCAGTTGGTAAGAAGATTATTGTTCTAAACTAAGAAGTAGGGCTATCCTGAATATACCGGATATTCAAATATTTGATCATCAAATGAATATTCAAATACCTTTTTGGGAGTTCCAATATTCAAAACAAATATGTGGGTAATTCCACGGGGTTGGGTCATGATGTTTGACATTTATCCCTATTTTTAAAAGTACTATTACATTTAATTCATTTATTTCATGTAAAATCCGTCTTTGGGTGGGCAATATTTTAGAAAGTTTTAAATTATGTTCTAAACTAAAAAGGTGTCCATGAGAGAGTACCTGGAATCTGATGGGGTCCTGGCCCCAAAAGGCTTTATCACGCCGTACGCGCTCACAAACTTCAAACTTATTTTCTTAAAATCTCATCCCTGGCCCTAGCCGGCCCTGGACTGTGCATCCCCACAAAACGAGAAATGTATATTCATGTTGTGTCACCGTGTGAACAACCAATCATTGCATACCGGGCGGGGCTCGCTTTCGAGCACACTACATTTTTTAGGCGGGGGTGGAGGATTGGAAACTCGCATGGCCGGCCGGATGCAAGCGGTCGCGACTTGGTCTTTTATGATTTTGTTTTACCTTCCTGGAATAGAAAAGGCTTTATCTTTTTTAGTACCTGGGCTAATGTAACCGTTTACACGGTACATGTACATGTTCTCGAGTCCAAACCTGCTACAATGTAAGGCCAAAAAAAAAGGGCCTTATCAACAGGTAAATTCAATCATATCTGTGCTGCACGTGTGCGCTAATTTTGTCCTATCATCGCATGCATTCCTAGCGCTATCAATATTTGTGCGTAAAGTTTGCCAAACTTCCGAACCAACAATTTTGGTTCGGTTCGGTTCGGTTCGGTTCGGAAGGCCATGTTCGACCATTTTTAGTTCGGTTCGGCGGTTCGGCTGCAGCACTACAAGAACACTTTTGTTATGGTAGTCCGTGTCCAAATAATAACAGAGACAGCAAGAATAGACGTGAGTGTGGACGTAACATGGACACTGTGTCCACTGTTACGTCCAAACATGCATGTTTTTGTTTTTTTTCTTGCTGTTTGGACACTGGCAACCATAACAAAAAGTCTTTTCCTGTAGCATTCAGTGTCTTGTAGATAGTACATAATTATAGTAAGTTGCATAATTATTTATTTAATGACGAAAATCTAATGTAGTCTAGACGTAACATTTAGTACTGACATGGTGTGACATGAAAATGCACATTTCCTTTTGTAACATTTTCAACACTTATATGCAAACTCACTATGTATACTAATTACAAAACACAAACTGCAACACAAAAACATTTATGGTATTCAGTATCCAAATGCAACAAAACAGCAGAAATATGTATGGTCATGGTGTGTCATGGTGTCCATATTATACGTCTGCACACAGATTCTTCACCTCTTGCTATCTCTGCTATATTTGGACATTGACTATCGTAAAAAAGGTGTTTCATTGTTGCATAGTGTGTCTTTTAATTATTGTACGTAATGAATTTCCCATATTTATTTATTAAAGTGTTGAAAAAACACAAAAATGGAAATGTTTGACGTGGTGTCCATGTTACGTCTGTATTACATGTACGTCAAAATAACACACTTTTTTATCATATTTTTGTTAATATAACTTATATGATTGAAAACTTTCTCAAATAATCTCACACCCAAAGGCGGATGTTACATGAAATAACTGAATTAAATGTAATGATGGTTTTAATGATATGGTCATATCACACACTGTCCCAACCCTGTGGATTGACCCATATACATGTATACGCATACAGATACGACTCAGATGCTGTTTTAACCCTAACCCCCTATGATGTGTGGAAATTCGTATTGATATTGATGGATTCAGCAGTGTTAGGGTAGCAGTGTCAAATGCCGCATTTTTGTTGACGTACCTTTTTGTGGACAGAGGTCCGTAAAACCCTTTAAAAAAAACAGCAAGTACATGTAGGTGGTCCATAATATCGATCATCGCACGTAAAACACCGGCGTGCTTTGCGTGCAACTTTTTACCGGCACAGCATGCAATAGCAGCTGACGCGTGAAAAACTTGATTGGCGAGTATCGAATATTCGGTCAAACCAGTTTCAAATAATCAAATACTAAATTATTTGAAAATGAACAGCCCAACTAAGAAGCTTCTGGTTGATAAAGCATCCAAAGATCTTACTTCAGGAAGCAGACAGATAGGATGGTAATTAGTGGACTCTGAATGCTTTCCAGCTCCTTGGGACAATAGATGCCACTTTCCAACTGAATCAACAAGCACATATTGTACAATTACAGGAATTCCATCCGGGCCAGTACATGTAGCTTTGGAGAAATTCAGAGACTGAATTATTC
Source organism: Hippasteria phrygiana (assembly GCA_037893225.1). NCBI lineage: Eukaryota > Metazoa > Echinodermata > Asteroidea > Valvatida > Goniasteridae > Hippasteria > Hippasteria phrygiana. The sequence continues at coordinate 286,825 of JAZGUH010000028.1, read as the reverse complement.
TGGCACTTTTTGGGAGTACTAGTAACAGGGACGGACCGGAGCCCCTTTACCTATACAAGAGGGAAAAGTGAGGAGGGGATATCCCTCATCATTGAGTGTAGCGCTTGAAACCAAGTTATCAACAATGCCTTATCAAATGAAGAAGTAAGAACTTCAGATCCATGAAAGAGAGGAGGAATGAAAGATGTTGTGATTAAGTACATTATTCACTACATGTACAAAAGCCATCAACTGTCCCTAAAACTAAGCCTCTATAGGCAACAAAGTTTGCAGATTGCAGGCCTCAAATTTAAGATTTTCTAGGGCACGGCCATTTTGCCTTCGATAATGAAAAATTTGGCAGGGCACCAAGGCCAAAGCAAAGGGCACCAAGGCCAATGGCTTTTTTTATAAAGGGCACGGAGGCCAGTCATTATTACTTCTATAGAAATATTCTGTGAAGCCCTGTGAAACTCCACAGATACAGATACATGTACATGTACATTTACATGAATGTTTGTCGCTTTAATCGATCTTTTCGTGGCATTTTTACAAACTTGATAGTTCAGGTTATTACAAACAACACAATACATCGGTCATACAATGAATGATGAAATGCACCGCACGTACACAACTCCATGATGAAAGCGCGAGCGAACTTGACAACCAACTTGGTTGATTTTGCTTGGTAACCTATGCACAAAATATAACCTGGGTACCAGGCACAATCGACCAGTGGTTGGCAAATAGTCGCTGATTGAACTTGGCCACACCGTACGTGCACGTGCTTTAGATTAAATCTGGCTTCTGCCCCCTACATTCGAAATTAAAATGCTGATGGAGGGATCGAAACCAGTCTATATCAAGCTTCGTGTCGTATGCATGCTGCAGCAGCCGTACGTGAATGTAGTACATACCGTACCGGTCTGGCCCGCGTGTACCATTGCCGCGTTGCGCCGACTACGGCGCCGGCCAGCCCGGCCCGTCGGCAGGACACAGGTGGGTACGCGTGGGCCGGCAACGAGGGCACTACGGCCAGTTGGGAAAAGGGCACGGCAAGACTGGCCGTGAAGAGTGCGATTTTGTGAAGGGCACCACGGCAAATTTAAGGGCATCGACGGCACTGGCCGTCGTGGCCGCCATTAAATTTGAGGCCTGAGATTGTTTCTTAGCATCCTCCAAAATTTGTCTGCAGATGGTACTTTTTATAAAATGGTTGTGATGAGCAATTGCTGCTGCACAAGTTAGTGTATCATGGTTTAGAATGAACCTTCATCTGGTAGGTAAGTGAGGCGATGTAAATCGCCCGATATAATCATGGTAAGCAGCTGTGTGAAGAAAATGGCATGCACACGATGCAGTTATGTCAATGTTATTGTGCCTGTGACAGAAATTTCATTTTTCACAAATGTATCAATTACAGGACTAGAGATGCAGATATAAAGCACAATATAGATGCTAAAAGCAGGAGAATCAGCCACCTTGAAGAGAGTCGCAAAGATCGTTTGAAGCTGTATGGTGATTTCATGCCAACGTTGCTTAATGAGATCAACAAGGCCAGTCAGAGATACATGTTCCATCACAAGCCAAAAGGCCCCATTGGTAAGACATGGCTGTACTGTGTACTCATGCTTGTTCATAATTTTGTATACGATTTCATTGAAAAAATATTGTCCCTTAGATCAGCATTCAATCGTTGAGCATTCATTTGACAAATTATAAGATCATTCAAATTCAAATGGCCGTTTAGTTTATTCACTAGCAAGAGGTTGATCAAGAATTCAATTTCATCAGTTGGCAAAAAGTTGTCCCAATGTTTGCGTTCATATTCCTTCCTGTAGTGTACGTGCTGTCTGATTTGTATTTGCCTATTGAATTAATTTTTTTTACACTGGTTCTTAACATACTCGGCTCTCTGTCAACCCAAATTTGAACATAAATGGTGGCCTGTAATCACTACACAAAAGAGACCAATGTACATGGTAGTGCTGGGCGATACGACGATAAAATCGCAATGATGCGATATTCGCCGCCCAAAAATCGAAATCGGCTACATATTTTTTAAAATCGAAAAATCGCGATATCGCCGATATCATTTTTTATATCGGCAATTTTGTTCGGAACCCCTATTTTTCCTTAAAAGATCGGTGATGATGTCGAAGTGACATCATCCTTTCAAACTTTTTATTTATAGTGTAAATAAGATAATTGACCACTTGGTGGCTCGGTGATTCGTACTGCGGGGGCCGGGGACGTTTTAAGAAAATCACCAAATAACATTGTATAAGCGATCCGATAGTCTACAAAAATGGTGTAATTTCTATTCATGGTAGGCAGCTAGAAAATGAACATTTTCACTGCAATTAGACCAAATTATGCCAATTGTATTGCAAAGAAGTTGTTTTAAAAACTTAAACCACTGGTGTTACCCTTTGTGTTACCCCCAGTGTAATTTTCATAAAGTTAACTCTGAAAACTTCTTAAAATGTGGTTTTGTGTAGACTGAGCCATATTTAAATCTATGCAAATTAGTGGGCGTACCATTTCAACTATTCACTGAGAAATGCTTCTCTGCACTTGGGGCCTGCTCCCACGCGGTTCGTGCCTCCTGCTGATAAGCTCTAAATAGATCAGCTGGTTTACGCGGATTGACTGTTAGTATCTACACAATTCGCTGGTACCCGTTGATAGTCGAGTAGGCGGGCTGAACGCAACCTTGCCGTGAAAATCACCAGAAAAATTAGAGCAAGCAGAACAAATATAACACAAAGGGGACACATAGCTGATTAAATATATCCATTATTATTATTATTATTATTATTATTATTAATTCTTTCTGGTAATGAAACCAAGGATTCCTCAAAAGCGCCCTGGGCACTGTAGCTCGAAAGCCTGAAGAAACCTGTAGAGAGAAGACAATGAGAAGAAGTTACAGTTTTAGAGGTGGGAGGAAAACCCCAGAAGAATATTCTGGGGAAAACCCACGGAATCAGGTAGGGACTGAAAACCCAATCCACATGTGGACCAGGGCAGGAATTGAACCCGGGCCACAGCGGTGAAAGGCGGGGACAGTAACCACTGCGCCAACCTGATTCCCATTGATTGCCGTATTTAACGTCGAACAAGGAGAATAATTTTTAACCTCCCGTGGCTGAATTAAACGGAAGGATGGATTATTGTATCCTTTGCTTGGAATATTAATGCTTACCTGTTCCGACAAGCTGCATGTATGCTTAAAAATTAGTATACTCATTACAATGTCAGTATTCATTCGCCCTGAAAGAAAAGTACCTCTAAAATAAAATATCCTGCACCCCTAGCCCTGAAACCTTATGAAGTGATTGACAGCTCAACTTTTGCGAGGTATACAATTATTTATATATTGTAATGCCATGTAACAAAATGTATACAATGGGCTCAGCTCCAGAGTTTCTTTGCGAAAATAAAACATAAAAAATATTCCATGCCAACCACACGTGGCATCTGAAGAGTACATTTATCCAGCGGGCATTAAGTGATGGAGAGATCAAAATATTGCACAAATCCAACCATGTGGTGCTCGACTACCAGCATTTCAAAGTCATCCTGAATGTTTCATTAAAAATATTAAAAATCGTCTGTCTTAAAAGGGGAACAAGGGAAATTCTCTGGTCACATCGAACATACCGATTAATAACGTACAGTGGCCTACTATTATGTTCTCATCTGACGAAATCTTGTGGATAAAAGTTTTAGCGAACATTTTTTTAGGTTCGGGATCATTCTTTTAAAATGCTAATTCAATTTAACAAATTAAATGTGATTCAACAACTCGCAGAAAAAATATCAATAGGGGAGAAAACAATTTTTTTCGGTTTAAAGTCTAAGTTTATAATAATGGACAAGCTGTCAGTAAATCTGCGATAAGATGCAAAATCTATTAAAACGTTTTAAATATCTAAAGTATACAATCAGCGTACTCTGCACTTCATTGTAATAAGTAATTTCATTCACATGCAAATTAGCCAGCCCAGCTCTGGCCATTTGAAGCGCGATATGTGGGCAAGGGAAACCCCCCTCCCCCTTGTGTCGGTCATTGTGTTCCCGGAATCTCAGGAATTCTTTTAAGAAATCTAGGGGGATATGTTACGTAACAATAGTCTGGAGTGTATAGGGTAATGGCTCTGGCTGGTGGCGGTAACAAAGAAAAGGCTTTGATCTAGATATCCGCAGACTAAGCTTAGATTATGCTGTTTCTTAATATTGATGGCTGGCCTAAGAACGGCCTCAAACAATGACTGGCGACAAACACGTCCGGCTATTATGTAGAATGAACGAACATGTTAATCATGCTTAAATTTGTTGACGATTTTATCGCCATATCGGCGATATCGCGATAGAAAAAAATCGACTACGAAAAAAATCAATATCGTCAGGCCTAGTACATGGGTTAAGAATGTACATGGGTTAAGAAACAAACTTCAAAATATATAGAGGAAAGAAATATATGAGAAAGGAAAGGACCAGTGAAAACAAATGCTCAGTAAAACAAGGCATTAGTTGTATTTATGTTATAATGATGATTCCTTTGTTTCCATAAACAAATGGACGTTTGTTATTTTTAATTTGACATGGTCCAAACATCAGAAAACAAAAAGCATGAAAAGGACCTGTATAAACAATCACAAGGCAGAAATGGAAAAAAAAAAGCTATTAGATATGTTTTGTTTTCAAACATCACTACTACCTTGCAAAGGAAGAATTCTTATCAACACAAACAACCGGAAATAAGTGACTTGGTAATTGCATAATACACAGAACAACTTACCTGAAAAGAAAATTGTAAATTGATTCAGTAAAGCCATGCTCACAAGTTGAGCATTCAGAATTTGCAATTTATTGCCCATAGACAAAGCAAAAAAAAACAACAGGTACAAAATCCTGTGTACTTCGATGACTCTTAATTTGATTAGACCAATTGGAAATAGAGAGTAGAAATTCAATTTAGAGTTGCTATGTTCTTTTACTTACTGAACATTTCAATTCAATGGATTTCACCTCACTAACAAACTGCGGAAGAAAACTATTTTTTGTTTGGGATGGGGGGGGAAGAAAAAAAAAACCAAAGAGAAAAAATAAAACAATAACTACAATCTGCACTCTGTTTAGTGTTTTAAGCATACATTGTTCTAGTAAGTCCTACTCGTAAAGATTGCCCTAGAAATACGAGGTGCGATCAAAAAGTTCAGAGACTCTTCCTGTTGCGAACGAACGGAGTGCAGCACAGTAATGTGCAGGAGTAAGCAATAACTTTTGTAAGTATTCCAAGTTACATCTCTTGATCAACATGTGTTACACGCATGTTTGTGACCACTGGTACGTGCGCATTTGTAATTTCATCATGGACCTGAAACTTGAGCAGAAGCAGCACCGTGTCGATGTCTGCGAGGATCTCCATCAACAGGCCCGGGATGACCCAAACTTCATGTCGAGGATCATCAGCGGTGACGAGAGTTGGGTCTACGGCTACGACCCAGAGACCAAACAGCACTCTTCGCAGTGGAAGAGCCCGCAGTCTCCAAGACCAAAGAAGGCGCATCAGGTCAGGAGCACAACCAAGAGCATGCTCATGTTTTCTTTGACATTCGCAGGATTGTGCACTGTGAATTTCCTCCCCAGGGTCAGACTGTCAACGCTGAGTTCTACTGCACCGTTCTGAGGCGTCTGAGGGAGAACATTCGGCGCAAGCTGCCTGAACTGTGGCGTGCTCGCAATTGGGTGCTTTAACATGACAACACGCCCACTCACAGCTCGTTGAAAACGCGCGAGTTTCTCGCCTGCCACAACACAGTCGTCACTCCCCACCCCCTACTCGCCAGGTTTGGCTCCCTGCGACTTCTTTCTGTTCCCCAAAATGAAGTTCAAGCTGAAGGGTCGCCGTTTTGACACTGTGGAGGAGATCCAGAGAGAATCGCAGATGGTGTTTGACGTGCTTACGGAGCGGGATTTCCAGGAAGCATTCCAAGCATGGCAGGAGCGCCGGGAGCGGGGAAATCAAGTACGGTTTTTGCTTGTTATACGCGCATTCTCGGAACTTTTTGATCGCACTTCGTAAACACTCTAATAATTACAAGCATTCCACTCCTGCTCTTAATTCTAAATTTGAACATTATTACCTGTTTTACTTATCGGGGTCGATTTGTGTGGAATGTCTCATTGGAAAGCTCGTAGCTTTGCTGATGCTAACAAATTTACAGTTTGGGGTGCCACTCCCAAGGATAAAGAAAATGTAGTATTGAATGCCTGAGTACAAATTTTAATGACTTGGCCACCGGAAGGACTTAGTTCACCTCAGCAGGGAGAAAGTGTGGATGAAACGTCTTCGGACTATGCAACCACATGGTCTCAACATACAGGAAGGGAATGATTAACTCTTAATTTTCCCCCATTTTATTTGTTTACAGATAATCCTCCTGGCAAACCCTCTTGGGGTTTCTTGCCCACTTGGATGTCTTTCCCTTTCAAGTTAAGCCTTGCAACAGCCCTCTGTTCCTTCTATTGCCCAAGTACCACCTCCTATTTACCCCACCCCCAGTTTACCACACTCCTTTGTTCCCCTTCCCCAACTTCATCCCTCTCATCTCAATCCCTCCCCTCTTTCATCCTTACCCTAACCACACTCCTTTGTTTCTTGCTGTCCCTTCCCCTCCCTTTGATGTTTACCCACTGCCACTCTCCTTTGAACCCCCCATTTGTGTTTCTCCACCAACCCCCTCTTGCATGTGTGTTCTCTACATGTTTGTTTCTTGTACTCTGTCATTTGTCTTTGAGAAAGAACTTGCTTAAGTTCGAAACGTTAGGCCAGCAAATGTTTTTGATTTACACATTTTAATGACGAAAACAAAATCATGCGTGCATCAAAACAAAATTGAATGGAATGATATATAAATTACCTAGTTTGATTGAATTAGAATTACTGTGCAAATTGGAAAGTGTTTTAATGACAGTGAAACATTGTTTGTTGAAAATGGCAGGGGAAGCCTATACTATTTTATAACCCCATGTGAAACAAAAAAGTATGATTCTTAATGAATTTATGAACACAATTTTTGCACTTGGCAACAAAGCATTGCATGGTCGGTGCTTTCCAAGATAAAGGAAGAAAAACTTCCAGGACTAAGTTGGATGGAACTCAAAACCCATGACCTCTTGCATACTTCTTCTTTGACAGCCAAGCTTGTCAGGCTTGACTGGCTTATTTAAATCTGGCATAGCAACAGGTACAGTGCAATCACTTTTGTTAGACTTCTGTCAGGCCATATAGTCTTGGCTGTGGTCGGTCAATATGTCAAGGGACAGTGCTTAATGAATAATTTCCATTCACAATGAGTAGTACAGGAGTATAAAAGTTGCATACATTTTTGTCCAACCCACTATGCAATTCACTGAAACTGATGCATCAGACTCAAGACCACTTGCACAACAGAGCCAGAAAAAAATATGAGGTTCTCTACAGTGATGTACATGTACATACTGCAGGTATTTATGGCAACCTGCCAAATGTGCTATGATAATCCCAAGCAAATACATGTTTGTTGTATTTTTGCTAAATACAAAAAAATAGGTGGTCATGATCTTAAGACTTGCAAAATTATCGAGATCTCAAATGTTCAAGTCCAAAGACCATATGGTACCAAAACAAAGATGCATAAAAACAGTCTCAAAACCTACAATACTGTGCTCGGTGTTTACCCAGAACTTGTGTGGTAAACTTTGCAGGCTTACTCGGGTGTAGACTCAATCCCATGACCTCCTGCTTAGTACTTACATGTAGTAACCTCTCCTGATGGGCAATTCCACCGTCACTAACATTACATTTTAGCCTGTTGTCACTTTCATCCCTCACTGCTTCAAAGCCTATTGACCAATCAAAGGCAAAACTGCCACAACACAAAATGGTGGTGAGGCCTACCAAGAGACACAAAGAACTCAGAACTTCGGTTCCTGTTTTCTGAACATTTAGTTTATTGGTCATCACTAACATTATTAAGAAAGGAAGGGTACTGTTAACCCCTTGCGTACAGATGACGCCATATGGCGTCAAAAACAAAAGTGCCACCAGGCCGGATTACGCCATTGGCCGCCATTTGTGCAGTTTCAATCCATTGTTGGATTATTGTTTATGTCATGCTTGACTGCACAAACACATTGTAGCGGTTCGATTTGGCTGCCAGAACCGCTGCAACGCCCCGACATCTCCCGTAAAATACCATGCCCAAGGGGTTAACACCGATTGTCTTCTAAACTGGTTGAAATCACTTCAAAAGTACGTCTTTTTAAACACATTGGGGTCGGAGCTGAACAATTAAATTCACATTAATTCAAATACATTTGCAATCTAGGCAGGACTTCCCTCAAATCGGTACAAGGTGATGTCATTTAGGTTACGTCGCTACATTGGAGAAATCACACAAAAAGCCCTCCTATGTTCAAAAGTATTATTTTACAAAACATTGAGAGCTAATTTAGTAAAACAGATTTGTTGTCCACAATATATGCAGAATGCAATCCACAAATTAAAAAAGCATATCAAAGTATTTGATTTTTGTTTAGTTCTATCCCAATTGCTGTGGAATTGCTCTAATGCTAAATAATAAATATCATTCTTTTCCTCTTTTTTGCTCCCACAGGCAACCATCTTAAACTGAGAGATCCAGGCTGGGCAATTGGTATTGAGGCTTGCTTAAAAGGGCTAGTTTTCAAGTTCTGTTGCCATGACTACCATGACATGGATATATTAAACCAGTTGATCGCTCGTTATGTTCCAAACAAGAAATTCCGGCCAGGAATCATTGTATCAGCATTCCAGGTATGGTCATTGGAAGCCCCAAAACAGTTAATTTCTAAACAGATTTTGATAAAATACAATTATACATGTACAATGTAGTCTACTTTGTGTGGGAAAATTGTACATAAACATTTAAAACATGATGCTGATCAGGAACGTCCTGAGCACAATCCATGTCATTTCGATATGACCATGTTGAATTTTGACCAGTAAGAATCTTTGAGCTATTTGTGGTCATGATTTTGAATTAGTTTAATGTTGATTATTTGTGTAAAGGACCAGAGGTATGACATATCAAGAGGAGCCGTTCAGTGTCGGGAGTATCCATCACTACTAGACATGCTGCACATTGAAGATCCTATGATCTACAACTGCTTGATTGATCAGGTAAAGATCCATCAAGATATTTTCATGTACCAAAGTAAGTATAATAATGAAGGAATAAAATTGGGATTAGTTTGTGAACAATTTCAGTCTAATTTTGTGGCTTTGATGAAAATAGTCGACCCAAACCAAGGTCCCAGTAAATTTGTCCTTTCCATGTAAACCATTTATAAACCACTACGTTTGAAATAATGCAAGTTTTCAGAGCATAACTATTTGTTTTGCATTCAAGTGCCATTTAGATCTCCGGTAACAATAAGTTTTCATTGCTTGGTAAAGAAGAATGTATGTCTTCCTTTACCTCACTGTTAAATGTCGGTATTCCTAATCAGTTAAGAACAGTTTCAGTCTGGTAGTGTCTACCAGCATTGCAAATTTATTAAATAGGTATTTTTATGTAGTCCATTCTAAGAATTTTTTGTATGTGGTGTCTTCCATCCCCCAGATCTTGGTCACACAGTAACAGATTCCTAGGAAATAAAATATACAAATGATGTTACCTATGATAATTACTTGTAATTTCATGTAATTTAGGCAATACCTAAAAGTCAATGTTCAGTTTAAAAAATAACATTGAACAAACTGGAAGGGCGGATTCCGCCCCCTCCACTTTCAGCTCTTTGAGAGTTAAAATGAAAATTGAGTAATTAAGGTTGTCAGAAAAATTGTTTTTATTTGTAGCGCGGTGTTGAAAGCATCCTGCTGGTGGAAACCAGTCAAAATGCTCGGAACCTCCTACGATTGAACACACCGGTTAACTGTCGGGAAGCCTTCACCCTCAGTGGGGATCAGGTCTATGCTGGTCGCGACCAGAGGTATTATTCCAACCGCAATACCAAGGCTAAAGTACTACAGGGAGATGTGGAGGAAGATATCAGGTACTGGATAATGCTTGTAATTAAAATTCTTTAGGACTGATTGGTAATGGTGTGTGTAGTGGGAAACAGTACTTGCGAAACCCGAAGAAAGCTCGGACTAGGTTCAACAAAACTTGCTCTTTAATGGGAACAGAATGCAAGGTCTTAAGGAACCCATTGTTAAAAAAGCTTAACCTGGGCGGGCCTGTACACAGGATTTTCTTTTTGGGGGGGGGGGAGGTGCATATTCAAATTTTCCGGACCAAATTATAAAATGTTTGTAAAAACTCAACCAGATTTTTTGGCACCCGTGAAATATTTTGAAAAGGAAGGGAAGGGAAGTAAGTTCCAGTTTTTCACTTTCCTTTACCTTTAAACATGCTTCCAAATCGTATGCATTTCGACATTCAAGATTATGCACCATCCACCTTGACTGGTTGAAACCACTATAAGGGTTCATCAAGCTTGTACTGTTCTGTTTTATTCTTGAATGGGCCACCCACTGAACTTGAATTTTCCTCATATTCCAGAGATATGAAATATCTGACTAATGAGTGACTTAAAAAAGTGAAGCTGGGGGTTCATTCCTCTCCAAGGGCTACAAACCCACAAAGCAACATCACAGCAGTTTAACAGACATATTCTAGTTAAATCAGGTTGAATACAATTTGGGCCCTGCAAGGTGTATGGGGCATCTGAGGCACCTTAATTACAAAAGTATTTAGATTACACATCTGAATAAAAAACTAGTAGGTCAGTAATACCAATGTCCACACCAAGCTTATGGGGAAACAAAATTGCAACATTCTTCTAACCACTGGCGGCGGAACAGTGGGTGCCATCCCCCCCCCCCCCCCCCCCCCCACTTTTGGCAGTTCCGCATTCAGAAAAACACTTTCAAAAGTGTTTTGCCGCCCCTGCTTCTAACATATTTGTATAATATGTCAATTGGTAGAGCGCCGGTACGGTAACCCGGAGGTCGCAGGTTCGAATTCCGCTCTTAGCAGTTTCTTTGTTCACTTTGAAAATGTATTCAAATTTACCTAGTCAGTTTTCCTTGTGGATTGTTCGACGAGTTATAAGTTTAAAAGTCGTATCCTCATTGAGTGATCTCCACAATGTCGCTTCCCAGGTTGTATCGTAAAATTGGGTGTGATCCCTGGCTATACGGCATTCTGGGTTTATGACTTCTAACTAGTGCCCACCTGAACAAAGATACTGACAATTTGGGAGACCGCCAACATAGGGCAAGATAGCTCAGTTGGTAGAGCGCCGGTACGGTAACCCGGGAGTCGCAGGTTTGAATCCCGCTCCTGCCAGTTTCTTTGTTCACTTTGAAAATATATTTTTTTGAGGAAACCTACAGAATATACCTTAAGACAACATCAATAATGCAGCATACATGTAAATGTGGCTTGATTCCAAACTTTTGTTTTTATTTATCTTAATACTTGTAAAAAGAGAAATGCAGCATGAGGTGCAGGTAATGCAGCAGCAGCAGAAAGATGTACATCAGCAGCTGAAGGAGTTAGACACCACCATCCGACAGAATGAGCAGCAGAAACGGCGAGGGCAGACACAACGATTGAAATTGCAGGATTCCATCAACCAGCTACTCTACGTAAGTACAAATACTCATCCTTCTTTGCCAACCAGTTAATTATTTGGTCATTTCATATTATTTTATTCAGTGAGCATCATGCTCTAGAAGGATGAGTATTAAAACAAGGGCCTTTTCACACGAGAAAAATCTTGGGGATGAAGCAGTTGATGCAGGGTTAAAAATAACCGACATTTCATACTTGACAATTTTCAACCCTGCATCAACCCTGAGATTCCAATACGAAAAACCTGTGGGAACAAGAAAGTATGGACTGGCTCCGCATTTTTGATACAGTGAATAAGCTGAAAATTTGAGTCGACTCCCTAGCCAGATCTAGACCATTTAATCAAATGGTAATGTTAGCGATGTGAAAACGATGAAGTTACTGATATTAAACTAATAATTTTTTCTCAACTCCCACATATTGTGGGAAATTCCGGTAAAAAGGATGCCATTAGCACCCAGCACTGTGTCCGTGACATGGGATGGCACCGTATCACGGACCCATGGGCAGATGATCTTGTTGCTGCCATGGCACTAGCCAACTTTGTAGTGAATTGCAGCAGATCATTGGAATCACCTACCTTCTTGCAATCGGGACATTGGTTTTTATGATGGATGAAACTGTCAACTGGCCTCGGCTTCAGTATTTTGCCGAGGGAAGTTATCTTTCCAGCATTAGTCTTTGGTACTAGTCTGAAATATTTTTGGTTCTGACAGAATCACCTCAGAAACACTGGGCTTGGCAGGCATGAGTTTTACAAAGAGCAGTACTAATATTTTTAACATTAAAATTCATTTAAAAGATAGAGATAAAATAAATTGCATTAAAATTACATAAAATATTTATCACAAATTTGAAGTGAAAAAACCTCTCAAGCATAGCAAATACACGTAACAAAATGGACTAAAAGAAAAGAAAGTTGGACAGAAATAAATTGTACAGCATGTAGGTCTGAAGCATTGCCTAAACAGCTACATGTATATGTTACCCTGATGGCTGTGATAGAGTGTTACATATCAAAATAAAGCTGAATGTGTGGAAAACCTAATTATCTAGAACTGGTTTTTGTATTACCTTTCAAAAAATTATGGTGGCAGTTAAAAAAAAAAAAGGAAAACATGTTTTTCGAAATAAGTAAGATTGTTATGGTAATTGGGCAACAAAAAAACATTTCAAATTTCATCCATATAGTTTATTATATGCAGTGATTGGTGCAAGTTTCAGGAATAAAATGGTAACAAATTTATTCAAATTGGACACGTTTTGCGAGAGTTATGTTCGTTTCATTGAGTCAGTAAATTTATGAAACTTCCTCATGCATTGCTTGTTGTATCCCGTATGCGGTAAATGCTGCACGCCACGCTACTTATTCATGAACAAATGTCAGATTCCCCCTAAATTCACTTACGGTACTTGTATTATCAATGTCAAATTAGTCGATATGCGATTCTTGAATATTACCTCCATTTGTTTTGCTATCATAAACCTACAAACAATGAAGCCTCATGGCTATTTTTGAGGAACGACTAATCATATTTGTCGCAGTTCTTCCAACGTACACAATGCAGACGTAGCCGCCATTGCAAAGTCTTTACGCAGTCGGATACGTATGCGTACGAGTCGTACTGAGAATCCTTCTACCCAGCGCATTTGAGAACATCATCTGTGGATCACCATCATCATAATAGACCTTGGAGACGAGATTGGACTGGAATGCGCCGCTTGCGCTATTTGTTTATTTATCGCGGATTCCCGCGGAAATGTATTTCATAAACTGGTTTGAGGCCAAAACCAAAGATGGGGCGGGAATTATTAGGATCATCGCCAAAATTAGCATATAGAAAGTAAATACGTAGACTCGTAGAGTATACCCATAAACCTGGGAAATAGGGAAACCAGTGAATGTTTATTTAGAAAGGGATATTTTCCCACATTGCTTTGTAATCATGGGACCTCATGGGAATTGCTAGTTTTTGTTTGTTTGTTTGTTTATTTGTAAACAGTCTTGGCAATTGTTCATGCAACAAATAAGCATAAAAAACATCACACAGACCATTTAGCAATTATCTTGGTATACACAAAGCATATTCATGTATTTATGCATGAATAAACGTGTACGGTACTTGAGCTGTCAGTTCTATATTTTAGTCCTAGCCCTGTTTACATGTACATGTATGTACATGACACATTACACAAACTATATGAACATACATATGTATTTACAGATTGCATAGCTTGCAGGTTTTTGAAAATTATAAACATAAATGGTTATCTTGGCGTACTAGCGAATATCGGCAATTACTTGCGCATAAATAAAGTACATGAATTTGTTGTCCTTTTATACAAACATGTACAATGTACATGAGTTGGCATATATATCATATTTTAGTGTAGCCCTGTTTACAAAATCAACACACTTTAGTTTCAAAATACATGAACGTGTCAAATATTGCATATAACTTGAGGAATTTTGAAAATAAGAAACATGCACAGTTCCAAAATGGTTCTCTTGGCATACTAGTGAATATTGGCAATTATTACTTTGGCATAAACAAAGCATGTGTTGTCATACTTTAGTGTAGCCCTGTTTACATGACAATAAAGAGTAGCATGAACATGTGAAATTATTCAAATATTGCGTACAGTAGCTTGAAATACTAATTAAAATATGCAGCATGCACAGTTCCAAAATTATTCTCCGGCAGAATAGAAATCATCGGCAATTTACCTTGGCATAAATAAAGCATATTTGTATGTACATGTGTACTTTAGCTGGCATATTTTATATTTAGAAGAACCCTGTTTATTTTTTTTTTAAATGAGTACACGTTATGATAGTACAAATGTACATTAAGCCTGTTCGATATGACGATATTTTTTTCATATCGAGAATCGTATCGGCCCCTCTAACCCTAACCCTGCCAGACGCAGCAAAGTGCATCAGATAATAAAGTCTGGTGCAATTTGGTGCAGAATGCAGCCAGTAACTGTTGTGAGGTTCATAGCAATACTGGTGGAAATTGAGGTCAAACCACAAGGTCAAACCAGCTATTAAGTACTGTGGATTGGGCAAACCACTTTGCTGGTCTGAATTAAGCTGGTAGGGTACTTGTATGTCTCCGGTTTCACTGTACTTTCATTGCATTTTGAACTTATGCATTGTATGTGTATGGGTCAGTAGATTATTTCAAAGGTAAGTATTTTGCATTTACATGTAGGTTAGCATGTTTTTTCTACCCGAGTAATTAAAAAACATATTTTGGAATAACAATTTATGAATATTTATTATGAAATAATAAATTACATAATATTATGTAATATCATGCACCAAAAGTGATGAAAGGGGTTGAAAATTTCTCTAGTTCACCCATTCTGATCAATGCAATCATCAAGATACTGCAAAGAGAGGCAAAATGTCTAACAGAGTTAAAAGTGCTACAGATTGGCTTGAAGGAGGAGGAGAGAGAAATCTTCATAAAAACTGTAATTGAGCCAAGCAAGAAACAGAAGAGAATTAGGACTAAAAGTCCTGCCAAGAAGAAAGCAAATCAAGTAGGGAAGGGGAAAGGACGTCTCCCACAGAAGGACGACCCAGCGAAAAAAAAGCAGAGGATGGAGGCTGAGAGGGAGGAACTAAAGGCGGCACTAAGGAGGAGCTGTAGCGATTTGGGAATCCCTATGACCATCGCCAGCTACCGGGCTGTGGTGGACATCTCTGAAAGTGAGGAGGCGGCATACATGTACCTTGATGCTGCAGTTATCCAGATTTTGAATGAGCATCAAGGCTCTTCTTCTATGACTTCCTCAAGCTCTGATGTCTGGACAGAGGCAGAGCCCCCAGAGAAGGATTTTCAGAAGGAAAGTTCAAGCAGTGAAGAAAGTAGTGTGGAGGAGGAGTTTGGAGATATAGGTTTAGCCGAAGAAGGAACATCCTCAACACCAGCGAGGAGAACAAAAAAGAAGACGGCACCTCGGCCCGACTCTGACAATGATCCAGATCCCCCACAGACCGATGACGAGGAGTACCCTCCTGACCAGTTGGGCTGGACAAGATCCCTGTGCAGGGTCAAAGTGTAGAAGTTTGTTGGCCCTCAGCCGGGACCGACCATAAAGAAGAAGAATGACCCAGTGAAATACTTTCTCAAGTTTTTCCCAGTGAGTATTTTCCTCCACATCACATCATGGACTGACATCAACCTGCGCAAGGCTGGCCAACAACTCTTGACTACAGTTGAAGAGGTGAAGGCATGGTTTGGAATGCACATGGTAATGAGCCTCACCAAGATTCCATACTACCAAAACTACTGGAGTGCCGATCCTGGATACTACAACCGTTTGGTTGCCAGTACGATGACACGCCACAGGTTTGATATCCTTGGAAAACATCTTGCCTTTGCAGACCCCTACACCAACCCGGAGACTAATCCTGAGATGTTTTAGGACAGGAAACATCAGTTCCGGCATATGATAAGTCATCCCTTATATCCTCTCCAACCTGTGTGGGATGAAGTCCCTAAGAACATCAGGGCTAACTACAACATGGACAAGCATTTGGCAATAGATGAAGCGATGATAAAGTATTCCGGGTTCAAGGACATGGTTTGCAAGTTTTTTATGCCGCTCAAACCCATCCGGGCTGGATTTAAAATCTATGCACTTGCGGAATCATCAACAGGATACCTGGCCAACTTTATGGTCCACCCCTACAAGAAGGGCAAGCCAGCAAAGATGTCAGACATTGCTATGGAGGTGGTTAGTCCTTTCTTTGGTCGGTACCACTGCATTTATACTGACAAGCTGTACACTTCAGTACATGTAGAGTTTATTTATTTATTTATTTATTACATTTCTTTACCCAGGGTGTGCCCAAACAGTTTAAAACTGGTTTCCATTGGGGCCCTGCATATTATTAGTTAAAACTGAATATTTACACATTCATACAACATATTTAAACAAATACAGTAATGTTTACACAAATATATATATTTTCGGTTAACTTTTCAACTCTTCAGAAGCCTATTGCTGATTTACAAGATGGGCGAAAAACCCGCGAAAAAAAACCTTTTGGGGTGAAAAACAAGGGAAAATTCCCATCCGGCTCCAAAGTATTTTGGCAACCAAGTTTATAACTCCGCAGATCAGCATAAATGACAGAAATATCACTGATAGATGGCTTTACGTAGCTCCGATTTAAATGTACTTAAGGAGTTTATGGTTCTCATTTGTTCAGGCAGATTATTCTATATACTGGCACCACTCACAGCGAAACTTGTCACGTAGCATTCCTTTTTGGCGAAAGGAACTTTCAGTGCCATTTGGGTCGATTGTCGTGTTTCACGAATCACTGTAAGTGGTGTGAACAGATTTGTCATGTACGAAGGAGTCATTTTGTTAAGGCTTTTGAAAACAAAGATAGCCTTTTTGGACTGAACTCTTTCTTTAACAGGAATCCAATTTAGTCTGGCAAACATATCAGCTGAGGGGGTGAGGGAGGTACATTTAAGGATTATCCGTGCGGCTCTTTTGAGACATTTGTTGAGGGTATTGTCGTGAGATATGTACCTTCCTCCCCACACCGTACAGCAATACTCTAAAGATGGCATAACTAAACTTACAAAGAGTGTGTGCAGGCTGCTTTGGGGAACGTAATCACGAATTCTGTTTAACACACCCAATTTAGACGAAACAGTCTTCCTTACGTATTCAACATGTGTACCCCAACTTAATGTTTCATCAACAACTACACCCAAGCATTTACAAGATTTCACTTTTTCGATAACCTTATCAGCAATGCACACGTTCAGGTCGACGTTGGATATTTTCTGCCTTGAACCAATAAGCATACATTTGGTTTTGTTGGCATTTAATGCTAGTTTGTTTCTTTGGCACCAGTTGTGAATACTAGCAAGAGCTACATTTAAGTTCCTTTCTATTTCGTTAGTTGGCCCGTCGTCTCCTCTCAGAGAAAACATATCTCACAGGAGCAGTGAAGCTGGTTAGCAAGGGGCTGCCTACTGATTTTAGCAGTAAACAAGACAAAAATCCCCTGCACTACAGAAAGGTCAAGCAGCTTGGGAAGATGCCTAGAGGAACCTTCTATACACGGCAACTGGGGCAGCTCAACACCACGGTGTGGAAGGACTCGCGGGTCTTGCCTCTGCTGAGTTTCTGTCATCAGGGATTCCGTGATAAGACCAGGGACACCCTGCAGAGGAAAGTTAGTCAAGGAGGGCGCAGGGTGCCAATGACTGTGGCAGCACCACGGCAAGCCATCGACTACACCAAGCGTATGGGAGGTGTAGATCGGGCAGATCAATTCCGGAGTTACTACACCTGCTCACGCAAGAGTCAGTTCTGGTGGAGGAAGATTCTTCATTTTCTAATTGATGTGTGCAGGGTCAATGCGTGGATAATATATTGCCAACACCATCTCAAGAAGAGAGGAATCGGACCATCATCAAAGGAATCCCACTCCCGCTTCACAATGGACGTGGCCAAAGGTCTCATCGGAGGACATTCCAGGGGCACGGCTCAACCACAGTCAGACACTAGAGAACCCCAGAACCTACCCGCCCACCGCCGTCAAAAGATGCCATCAAAGTGGTCCAAGAGATGCAAGCGCTGCCTGAGAAGCGCAAAAACATATCAGGCAACACACCAGTCACAAGGCATGGCTGCATCGTCTGCAACGTCCACCTTTGTGAGGGACGCTGCTTCCAAGAATTTCATGGCCATTTTGCATAAAAAGCTCCAAGAAAGAGCTTCCAACCCAAGAAAGAAAAATGGTGAAAAAACCATACCATGGTGAAAAAAGCATGGATGAAATAAGAGTTGATTGTATATAGAAACCAAAAAACAGGAACAAGAAAAGATACGAAGAAATAAAAGAAAACAAGTTTTCAAAAGAACTAGAAAAGAAGAAAAAGATAAATCAAGAAGGAAAAGTCTGAAAAAGAAAAAAAATTATGTAAATAAGAGTGGAACAAAAAAAAAGAACATGCAGAAATCCATAAAAAAATATGAGTTCAACAGCAGAAAACAAAGAAAACTAGAGGTTTTTCGTCAATATGACGAAAAAAGCTGCTCCTCAAGAGTGTTTATGATGTGCATCGTATAAATCTATATATACTAGCACACATACAAGTAAATATGGCTCAGGTGAAAGTGTGGCCACATCCCGATATTTAACCCAATCGGAGCTGTATGTCTTTAGATTTAGGCCTTAGAAAAATCCGAGTTTAATGTGACCTCATATGACACGTGATGACGTCATCATTTCGTCAGTTCAATTTCCATCTATCATACATGGTCTGAGCACATACCGAGATTCAGCTTAATCGGACATGTAGTTCTAAAGATGTAGGCCTTAGAAAAATGCACCTTAAATGTGACTTCGTATGGCACGGGATGACGTCATCATTACGTCAGTTCAATTTTCATCTATCACACATGATGGTCTAGGCGCATCCCGAAATTCAATCCAATCGGTATAGTTCGCTAGATGTGGGCTTTAGAAAATTGCACCTTTAATGTGACGTTATATGGCATGTACTGATGTCATTACGTCAGTTAAATTTTTCTGTGTAACACATGATGGTCTGGGCACATCCCGAGATTTAACCCAATCAGACCTGTAGTTCTAAAGATTTAGGCCTTAGAAAATTGCACCTTTAATGTGACGTCATATAGCACGCGCTGATGTCATTACGTAAGTTTAATTTTCCTGTGTAACACATGATGGTCTGGGCAGATCCCGAGATTTAACCCAATCGGACCTGTAGTTCTAAAGATTTAGGCCTTAGAAAAATGCACCTTTAATGTGACGTCATATATCACGTGATGACGTCATAATTTCGTCAGTTTAGTTTGCATCTATCACACATCATGGTCTTAGCACATACCGAAATTCAGCCCAATCGGACCTGTAATTCTGTAGATGTAGGCCTTAAAAAATGCACCATTAATCACGTTGGAATTGTCTGAAATCATAGTCACGAGATGGCGCTATACACATTTCCAGCTCAGACACTTTAGCAGAATATCTAAATTCCACCTCATTCTTGGAAATTCTGCAACCGCTAAGGTTGTCTGCTGCCCTTAACACATTGGTAGATATGCCTTAACGTGCGGGATGAATTAGACTACTTCCCGCACCATACGTTATATCCTAATCCTGTATTAGAAGTCCGAAGGACAACGGAAGGACCGATAACGAGTCTAAACCAGTCCACACATAAATTCACAACGCGCTACAAAATACCCACGGTTATTGCCTTCCCAGAATTCTTATGTTATCTTATTGCTTTTCGCTAAATTTTGAAATGGGCCTTATTTCACACTGGAATGAGCCACGATCATTTCCGCTTGCAGTAAGGTCGACCAAAATACAATGTATGACTTGTCTTATGCTTGCTGTCATAGGAGGTTGCTAAACACGCAAAATTGTGCTTTAAGTTAATGGCCTCCAGATGACGTCATGATGACGTCACAAACATTTTACTCAAGCAGAAACATTTTTGCCGCCCAACTAATACTTTGCAATAGATATAAACTTCACATCTCGATTGGTTTTTCAGATATTGAGCTTGCAAGCGTGGAAAATTAAATATTCATGAGGCCACAATTTAAAAACTACTGACATCATCATGACGTCATTGCTTTAGGACCATCTACGCTATATGGCCTTTGTTGTGACAACTCGAGGGGACAATACGAGCTTTAATAGTATGAAATTAGGTGGGAAAGGGAGTTGTGTACAAAACCTATGGCAAAAAGGGCAGAAGAAAAATAGGAAAAAAAACAAAAAAAAGAAGAAAAACAATAATAATAATATCAATGAAAAAGAACAGGTAGTGATGCTAATTTGGTTCAGTTAAAACATTCCAAGCCAAAACAAATGCTTGGTCATCAAGTGCAAACAACAACACTGAATGCCACCGTCTTATTCCCACAGTGTAATGTGTTGCGAACTTGTCTTGAGATTGAGGGGTATGGCAATTGTTTGCAATAAGGTCAACCCCTGTACCGCATCTGCTCGTGCGCGTTGCTTTGTTGCTAGCCTTGGTCAAGTGCAAGCAACCGCACTGAATGCCACCGTCTTTCCCCCAGTGTACAAGGCACACGTACGTGCAGTACGTGTAGCGAACTGCGTCTTGAGAAAAGATTAAAACACGTGCAGCACATCCATTGTACATTGTGCAATGTCGTCTTCAAACAACATACGATACGATCGTTTTTTGACAGCTCGCATGTGATCGTCCATGGTATTACCATCTGTTACTAATCAACAATGTCGAAATAGAAACAAACGCTAGTCTTTCTGGAGTGCCATAAAGAAGCCAACTGAAGGTAAATGTCGTAATTTGCCAGCCACGGCCCGATTCGCGATCTTAGTGGCCGGCCCCGTTATTAAATTTTAGCGGATCTGAGCTCAATCCCGGCGAGTCCGATCCCAGTGGCCCTGATCTCACGATGCCGTGGTGACTTCCATCATGTATTTTTTTTATTCCTCCATTCTTCCGGTAAGGGAAAAGTGACATCATCACGATAATATCGAATATCGCGATATTTTTTTGCCGATATTTCGGTATCAAAATAAATGAATATCGAACAGCCTTAATGTACATACTGCAAAAGCTTAGCTGACTGAAGGAATGTGATGTAAACAACATACTTATTGGGCACCTATACAATAAAACAAATGCTAAGACACAAGTCAAATAATGATGGCAAACAGGATTAGAAAAAAATCAGACCGATGTGTGGTATTTGAAAAAGCAATCCTTGGGGTGAAGATCGGGCATGTCCTTGCAGCCGGTACAGACATAGTTTGTCCGTTTGTGCTTGTTTCTGTCTTCGTCTACGATATCGTCCAAGTGGGTGTTCCCTTCCAGTCGCGCGATGGGGTGGCCCAATCTTGGCCGTCCAACTCGAGGTTGAGGCTGGTCTTGTGGCGTAAGCCAAGCAGCTTTTTTCAGTTAGTAGCAGTATGAGCTGGTGCTTGAACTTCCGAAGGCTGACTTTGGAGTTATTTGTTCTGGTCAGGGAGTACAGAATGTACGCATTAGACTGGCAGATCTCTAAGATCCAAAAGAAGACCCGTTTCCACCACTTGACGGTCTTTCTCGTGAACTGCCCGTAGTATGAAACGCATCAATTCAAGCGATTACAGCCATTCATGGACTGGTTGTAGTCATGGACTATTACGGGCAGCTCGACTTTCTCGCCTCGCTTTCGTGTCACGTAGATGCTCCCCGGGGAGGCTTCAGTGGAGACGAGGATGCACGGTTTACGGGCTTTCTTATCCCGCCATGCAACGCAGAGGATATCATCAGCTTCACTGCGGAAGAACCTTGACTCGCGATGGTCAAGTTTCAGTGTTTTGACTTCAGGGGGGAAGTTCTTCCTGTTGAGGGTCAATGTACCAACTGCCTGTTGGTGAGGAATTGGATCAGCTTGTGCGTTGGGTAGAAGCAATTGGCGAAGATGTGGTGGCCCTTTCCAAGTGGCTGTATCAAGTACTGAAATACCTTTTCAGCATGGCCGCTTGCTTCATCTTGGTTCGGGTCATATGACGTTTCCTTGCCGAAGTAAATCAGGATGTTACACACGTACCCTGTAGTGCTGTCGCATAGGCCAAACGTCTTGATATGGTGCTTCTTGGGCTTGGAGGCGTTGTATTGTTTGTCCAATTATATCTACCTTTCCAAACAATCACTATCTCGTTGATGGCAACCTTAGGGTAAGGGTAGAATGCCTCCTGGAACTTGCGGAGAAGCCGGTTGAGGAAGGGTTCTATCTTCTATCGACTCAGATCCAATGCTGGAAGCATGCAGCATGGTGTGGTGGATGGCCTCAAATCTGTCTCTGGCGAACATCTGGCCGAACCAAGGGCTGTAGTTTGCAGGGTACTGGGACCAGTAATCCTTGATGCTTGGTCGTTTGTTGAGACCCATTGCAATCAGTACGGCAAGGAATTTCAGAAGCTCATGGTCAGTTACTGGCCGCCAGTTACTATATACGGACCAAAGCTTTGCAGGGTTGTTGATTTGCAGTTTATACTCTGCAAATTCGTTGATCATATTCTTGATTTCTATCAGAACATCTTCTGATAGAAGTTCGTTCAGGCAGTCAAGGGGGCTCGACTCCTCATCCAAATCTGCATTCACACCAGGTGGAGAATTAGGCACAAACCTGAATGCGTGGCCTGCAACATCTTGTGTTGGATCGGTAACATGCTTCCAGTCACCTGCTGTGCTTGCTGCGGTCCCGTTACCCGAGAACCTCCTCCTCCGCCCCGGCCACGTCCACGGCTCGGTCCCCGTCCACCAAGGCTGCAACGTCCGCCCTGGCGCGGTGCTTGAACCCCGGGTACGGCATCATCGTCGGAGTCACTATCTTTGCCGGAATCTCCTCCAAAATTACATGATGTATCGCCAGTACTAGTGTCAGACTCACTACTTTCCTCATCGTCGCTAGTGTCTGAATTCCACTGGTAAAGTAAATTCATGGCTTGATGACTAGAAATTCTTAACCGTGCAGAGGCAGAGCTTCGATCCGCCATGTTTGTCTGCTGCTGCCAACCAAACGTGTGTACGTGTACATGTGGCGTGCATACACGTACAGTACGTATAGAGCTGATACACACCACCTACGGCACCAATCCGCACTCGCATGAAGCCAAGGCGTGACCTATTCTATGGGCAACACAAAAGGGTCAACTTGGTTTGGCGTTATCCGATATATTTACGTCATCTTAGGATTTTCTCGTAGTTTATGATAATGAATCAGTGGGCAAGGACTCCATTGACGTATACCATTGGCTAACACTGCTCATTGATGCATTATCAGCCAATGGTAGCCCTTATTCCACGATGTTTACTACGAGCCACTCTGAGCGGCTTCCCGGCACGGCAGGAACACTTTCAAGCCGCTGTGATGTGAGCAGCTCGCCATAGCGAAAGAGTTAAAGAGACCTGGGGCAGATTGCAATACTGCGGTCTTAGCTGGCTGGCTTTATAGCCTGTCCGTTATTAGCCGGCTACTGCTCTTTGGCGGTCTTGGATAAGACACTAAACCTAGCCCACTGCAATAAGCCGGTTTTTACTAAGCCTGCAAGGAGTAGATTTACGAACAAACATTCCATGGTTACCACAATACGGCACACGTGGCGCGCTTTGCAAAACATAAAACTGTCAATTGCAAGATTGATTGTTTGAGGAAATCTGTATTTATGGTGCAACTCTGTGTCGTCATATTTGTCTAAAGGGTCCAATCTATCCCGAAAAATCCTCTCGATGAAGTGCTCTTCTATGTAAATTATTAATAACTATTAACTGAAAAGCTATTTATTTCAATATCAATTAGGCTACATCTAATAACAGAATATTATGCCCAGCTAAACTTATAGTAGGGCTCGCGCACACGGTAGTTGCACCTGGTTGCACTTTGTGTACAAAATGAACGCCCGACGTTAACAGCGTCGCCCAATGATTTTTTGTTTTAAAAAGTCGGATTTTTCATTCCTCATTTAAAAGTAAAGATTTGAAAATATTCTTCGTAATTTGGAAACTGATAGTTGAATCATGTAATAAACTTACATATTTTCCCATTTTGATTGGGATTGACGTTGAAATTGCACTGGTTTTTGCTGTTTGAAAAGTCTCATTTTATCTCCGAGTAGTCCGACAAACGTGGCGCGCACATGTTACATTCACGGCCGGGCCGTACTCGGCCCCGGCCCCATGCGCATGCGGAGGCATGACACGGCAGTCCTGCGTTCAAGATCGATGGCAAGATTGCTTATTAGGCACCTGTCTCAGACAACATATGTACATGATTGGTTCACTGGTTCATGGTCAAGGCTACATGTACATGTACGTATGTTTTACATTTGGCCAACATTGCACATTGTTATACCATGGAGGTATTAATACCTCTATGGTTATACCATGTATTAAATTGGGAGATCCTATTTGGTCGATAACCGGTCACATGGTTTATTACAAAAGTTCATGTGTTACTCCAAAACTGACGTACCCGGGGTACATCACTCTTAAAAAGTGATGTACCCAGTGGAGTACATTACCTTGATCATCCCCAGGGCTGCTCTGAACAACATGTTTAATAAAAGCAGATCCTGGGGAAGAGGTTTCATTTTCGCTGGTACATGTACGAACCACTGTATATCTCCATGTACCGGTAATGTGCGCATAGGCAACAGTTAAAACTAAAGTAAAGTTTGGAAGAGTGACCTTACGTTGCCACCACTACTGTTTGTTTCGTCTGCTTTTTCACGTTCAAACTACTCGATGATTTGTACAGGCATGTATTTAACCCCTTGAGTACGGTTATCGTAGTGAGGCGCCAGGATGCTGGGGCGGACTGTGCAGCCAAGCGAAGTGGCCACAATGTGCTTGTGCAATCAAGCGTAACATACACAATAATCCAACAATGGATTGAAACTGCAAAAATAGCGGCAAATGGCGTCATCCGTCCTGGTGCCACTGTTTTTTTTTAGCCATTTGGCGTCATCCGTACGCAAGGGGTTAATACCATGGTATAACAAAACAATTGTCTGCTGTGATGTACATGTAGTCCATGGGTTTTGTAAACCCTCAGGGGTGGGAATGGCACCCGAGGCGAAAATTTTCCCCCTCGGGTGTACAAAACACCATGGACCACATTGTAGCGGATAACAATTGTATAATGTTCACTGGATCCCAGCACTGGATCCCAGCAGCACTAAGCCCCTGCACTAGCTACAGTCCGGCAGTCTCCTGACAAACAGAGCATACTGTTCGAAACGTCAATTTAAAACAAACCGGTTTTTCTCGGAACAACACAACTCAAAAGAGATCAATTTCACATGGTGATACCGCAAGCCTTCTATACTTTGAAATTACACCAGATAATTACGGCATTCCCATCCAAATATCTCAATTAATGATGAATTTGAATTTGAAAATGATGAAAAATGAATTTGAGATGATTCTTATGTTTTCCAGGACAAGCAACAGTTGCAGGCAATAGAAGACGTGCCTCCAGTTGATGTAAGCACTCTGGAGGAAGAGGTAGCCACTCTAGACAGAGAGATGGGTGCACATCAAGATAACCTGGATGATCTAGAGACACAATTTAAGGACATCCATAGGGATTATGAAACATCCAAACAACAATTTAGTGCAATGGATGAACAAATGAAGAGCTTTGCAGATAGTGTGGAGCCCATAAAGGTAATACGTGTACATCTTGCCCTCGTTATTCATCTTGTGGCAGTGACGTAGCTGGTTGTTGTTATTTTTTTTGGGGGGGGACAGTCATTTCCAAGTGAAAACTTTTCTTCCCAGGTTTTAGGGCAAAATGTTTACATTTTCGTATTATTGAAAAGAGTAGGATGTGATTTTGGACACCCACTGTCAAAATCACATCATCCTAATCTCCCTGTCCATTTTGAATACAAAATCCAAGGAGTTCAAAGGTGGAAACATGTACATGTTGTAAACATGTACATGTGTAGTATTGTATGCCTTACCAGAGATTCCAACAAGAGGCTTATGTACATGTATGTGAGTCTTGATGCTAACAATAGACATAAGAAATGCACGATGCTCACTTGATTTTGTTTACAAGACTGACTCATGGACATAAAGCTGGGCAGTCTTGGAGATGCCCAGTCACGTCACATCACGCATCAGTGACTTTATTCACTACACATGTAGCTTCGTCCATTTATACTGCACAAGTATTCAGATTTTCCCATCAGAAGCAAGGATTTAGTTTTTATGGGAGAAGTAATAATGAGTTTTTACTATTCTATTGTTGTTTTTGTAACCTATTGGCTTATGTTATTTTAGATGTACTTTGAATTCCATGAAGTAGTTGAATGTTTTACACCTTTAGGTAGGTCACCTGTAGCATTTAACCACATTCTATGGAAACGATGTTTCAATACTTGGGCCACAAGAATTGAATTCTTATCAACTTTGTGATACATATACATTGTAGGATGATGTATTGACAGCCAATACTGAAATTGAATCTGCCAAGAATCATCTGAAGCACTACACCAATAAGAAGAAAGAACACTTAGACAAAATCAGTGTGTTGCAGAAGAGACATGAGGATAAAGCAGAAGTTGTTCAGGTCAGTATTCAGACCACAGAATTTTCTTGCAGTTGTATGCCTACCTCATTTTATTTTTACCTTTTGTTCTGTTCTTTTCTTCCTTCCGTTCTTTCGTTCACACTCTACATTTGTAAGTGATTTATTTCTGGGATCCATGCATGCATCGTCGAACAAACAACGTGGCAGATAACAACTGGTTTGTTTTATCAGCAAATAAGTGCAAAGTATAAAAGTTGTGACTTGCTCTTTAATTGAGAAATTAATTAAACTGTTGCAGTGTGATCTTTGATAACTCTGAGCTTTCTACCACACAAGATTTAGAGGTTGCTGCATAAAATAAGTTTGTGTGTGGGGGTTGCTCAGTCATGGCACGCACCCACACAAATGTGTATCGACCTCCAAACGCGGACGTCCTATTGTTCCCTATTTTGTTTGTACTTTAACTTTTTCGGAAGACTCCTATGGGTTTTGTACATGATCTCAATCGCGGACGTATTCTGGGAACCGCGGACGATATTGTTCCCTTTGTTATACATCCACGTTTGTTTGGGAGAACAAACGCTATATATTTTGATGCACCTTACAGTTAAGTTACATGCAGACAGTACTTTGCAATTGAAAATGGGAATTTCTCTTCACACTTTTTCTCTTCCCAAAGAATTAATTTTCATTTCACAAAAATGTAAAAATGTTTTCCCAAAGTGGAACAACATTTTCACACATTTTCACACAAGTGAGAAAACATTTCCATGCCTTTGCACAAAAGTGGGAAAATATTTTCACACCTTTTCTCAAAAGTGGGAAAACTTTTGCTTGCCTTTTCACACAAGTGGGAAAACATTTTCAAGCGTTTTCACACAAGTGGGAAAATATTTTCACACTTTAAATTCACAGGTCGGAAAAGTTGTGTAAGAAATGTGCAAATGTGAATGGGAATTCTTGTCACAAAATTTCCTATTCCCATTCACAGTGTTAACTTTCAATTACAATGTGCTGTACATGCAGCTTGCATCCAATGTGATAGGCCTTTATGACATGCTTGACATGACAAGGAAATATGGCACAGATGATGTACAAAATGGTGTTTACTTGACACCATTGCACACGATATATGTATCACCCTACCTTTACCAGCATTATTCCACTCATGAAATTTGTACTCAGACTTCAAGGAACATTTGTAGATTGTCCTGTGAAAGCACCCAAATGTGTGTGACTACAGGATGGTAAGATTAACAATGAGCTCACATAAAATTCATCTCAGATCTTCTGAATTGTTTGTCTAACTTGCACAGGAAATGATATCGAAAGCAGAACAGGTCCATGCACAGAGAATTTGCACAGCAAGGAAACCACAAAACATCGATAGCGAAATAGACCAAATCACCAAAAGGATTGAGAAAGAACAGCAAAGGTATAGTGTTCCATCGTTTTGAACTGGAATGTGTCTTCTTAACTTTAAATTGTAGTAAAATGTCACTTGATTCTTAAAGCATTTAAGATTCCTTTGGATTTTTTGGAAAACATTGCTCGTTACAAGCATTGTTGGGCATGTCTTGTATTAAAAAAAAAACTTTGTCACTCTGCACTTCCTTATTGGAACTTTTTGTTTAACTAAACTGCAGTTACGGTTTTTAAAGTAAAATTATATGCTTAAAGTTACAGTGTCCTTGCTCTTCACAAGTTTCACCCCCCCCCCCCCCTAAACAGTTTTGAATGAGACAAGCTACCCACGTTTCTTTATTGAATAATTTCTATACAAATGTTGAATCATTTGCAGCCTAACAATTCGGGTGCATCTGTTTGTGCATTAGTATGCACCCAAAAAATGATAAACAGTTATTTTGATATCTTAAATTATGATTTTGGGGGGGCCTATATCTTGAAAAGGAAATGTGGTATAGAACTTTTGACATACATAGTAATATCCTTGTGCATTTTGGAGATATGGGACTCCAACAATGAAATAAAAAATTCAACAATGTAGCTATGATGAATGGGGGAAATGGGTGAGGATTTTCAGGGGGCATATCTCAGAAAGTTCATTTATAGAGTTATTTTTTAAAAAGCTTCACAAAAATCGGAGTTGGACCACTGACAACCTCTAAGTGAGTTGGCATAGAATGGCCGTTTCAAATAATTTGCTTTTAATAGTTTCGTATGACATCATCTGATGTCAAGATTTTTGTATGAAGTCATCTGATTTTTTTAATTGACATGAACACATGTTTATACATATCATACTTTTTACAACCAAGAACTTTAAAGTTTAATACATTAGAAATGAGAAGGAGTGTTTTATTTACTTTTGTCGATAAATGGAGTAAGTTATTGATTAAATTGTCAAAATGGAAAGTTCATGCTGTTTTTAAAGATGTACTGTCTGTACCCTTCAACAAATGTGTTGGGGGTTTTTCCAGAAAGTCTTTTATTCTTGGATGTTTTCACACATCTAAATAAGGAGTAAGTGAGTAATTTTTGTGTTGCTAGAAAAAATAGCAATTTTTTAAAAGAACAAAAAGTATATTTCTGGATGAAACTTGAAAAGAGCATGGAGAGTATCTTTAAATTGTACACTGAAATTGATACATATGTACATGTACATATGAGCACCCTTGCACATCTTCCCTGCAATAGCAAATACCTATATCTCATCTATTGCAGTAAGGGAGATCCGGAACAGATCATCAGAAACTACAATGATACTAAAGAAAAGTACTTGAAAATCAAGAAAGAGCTGACCATGTTTAGAAAATTCATTGAGGTAAGTACACACTTATTCTATTTAGTACTAGCAAAGCGCAGTCCACAAATAGTGTAGAAAATTACACATGTACATGTGCCTAACTGATCTGACTTCATAAACAAATATATGTAACACCTTTAATCATATGTCTATAAAACTTGCATTTCTGGAAAAACTAGGTAAATAAATGTATTTTCATAGCATTTTGATATCATCAAACAAACCACGAGGGGGACACTTGTCAGAATGTATAAACCAATAATGCAGTATAGCCAGGGATCACACCCCAACTTCACAGTAAAACCTGGAAAGCGACATTTTACCTTAAAATATCGTCAAACCACAAGGGAAACTGACTAGGTAATGAATTTTTATAGTGAACAAAGAAAACTGGCAGGACCTGGATTTGAACCTGCGACCTTAGGAATACCGTATCAGCGCTCTACCAACTGAGCTATCATGCCCTATGTTGACAGTCTCCCTAATTGTCAGTATCTTTGTTCAGAAGTCGTAAATCCATAATGCCGTACAGCCATAGCATATTTGTGTATTTTCATTTCTTGCGAGAACATCGGGACAAGTGATTTTTGGGCAGAGAGGTTTAATGTCAGTAAGTTGGGCTTTTAGAGTGCCTTTCCAAGATCATATTGAAAAACATTGCATAAATCACTGGTATTTGTTTTATTCTGAGCAACTACAATCGTATATTTTACTCGGTTTTCTGCAGCTATTTCAGCAACAACAAAATTGTATATACTAATAAGTAGTTATTTACATAGGGTCATTTGATTGACAGATTTTTACATGAGAATGTTTTCCTCACATGATGCCAAGTTAGTTCTTTTTGAAGACAATTCACTTTTGTTTACTCACCTTTCGCCCACAGCTCCGGTCTGTTAACCAAAACATGCAAATAAAAGCAAACAAATTTGGTGTATTAATTTTCAGAAACTTGATAAACTTCTTGAGTTACGTAAAAGCACTTTCCTGGTTGTACGGCAACACATCGCACTACGTACCAAGCTCTTCTTCATCATGACCCTTTCAAAGCGAGGCTACAATGGGAAGATTACATTCAGTCATCGGAATGGGGAACTGCACATAACTGTAAGACATGTCACTTTTTAAATATTCGCAGAAAGCGTTATTTTCCAAAAAGTTTTTGTTACCTGAATACTAATTTTCTGTGATTTTTAATCACATTGTAAATAAGTTTAGCCAATGTAATATGCGTCTTTATCGCAACAAAGTTTACCAGAATTTGCTTCACTTTATTCGCTTGTTGCTGTTAACACAATTAGTAGTGTAACTCAGTGGTGATTTTCTTCTTTTGATTTACACTTTCCATTGGCTCTTGATGGGTAACATGTAATAAGTTTTAAATTTTGAATTGGCAGTAGGATGATCCTAATTCTTATTACAGTGTGTGTTAACTATATAGGGCAATTGTTGCGCAAAGCACTCGATAGATTCTGCAATATTCTAGGAAGACCAAATGGAGTGTAGTAAGTAGTTATTATTTTTATAAAATAGTTTCCTTCCTTAACCCCTTGAGCACGGTATTTTATGGGAGACGTCAGGGTGTTGCAGCAGTTCTGGCAGCCAAGCGAACTGCTACAATGTGTTTGTACAGTCAAGCATGACATACACAATAATCCAACAATGGATTGAAACTGCACAAACAGCGGCCAATGGCGTCATCCAGCCTGGTGGCACTGTTTTGTGTGTGTCCTATGGCGTCATCCGTACGCAAGGGGTTAATTGTCCCTAAAATTCTTCCAGATTCCTTTTGAGGGGGGAAATCCATTGAATTACAGTTTTCATTCAGAGAACAGATATAGCAACTTTAATGGCCATAATTTAAATTTTTTAAATTAAGGTTGGAAAAGACACTAATTTTGAAAGCGATTGATTCAAATGTGAAAAATAAATTAAATAGGTGATGATTGGAATCAAAAGGCCACAAATAGTCATTCTCTTTGATGAAAATAAGCTTAACATCTCCGGCAAAGCCTGCTGCATTGTGTGCAACTAACTGTAAGCCCCAATTCCCCTCCATCAGATTTTTTTCTGGCTGTGGAGTAATGGCCCACTGGCATTCCCAAAGTTATTGGTTTAAATTTTAAACCTAAATATTTCCTGGAAACCCTCGGCTCTGAAAACCCAAAGAAGTCTTTCCGAATGGGTTTTTTTATGTTGAAGATTTAAGTTTTTGCATGTGTGGCATATAAGATTATCAGGATGGAAACCTGAGAAATTGTTCAATTCAGCATGCTGGTAAGAAGTATAAATGTGACCCGCTCTGGAAAAAGGTATATTATGTCGCAAAATATGAAAAATGAGTTTTATGTATGTTTGGAAAGCCTGCAATATAAGCTTTCATTTGGTACATGATAGAGCTCCAAAGCCCGTTCCGTTCTGGAGATATCGCATTTTTGCATATGAATTAGTTCTATGGAGTTCAAATTGCACAACAGAGAAAACAGGCTTTGAAATAGGTAGTTCTAATACAATGCAATGGAACAATGCACTCTAAAAAGGTGATTTTTCACTTTATTCACTGAAATCAACATTGTTGTGCACCAAACCTGAAACTTTAGATATTTAAGATATCATAAAAGACACACAAAAAAAAAAAATGAATTTTGATTAATATTTTTACCCTCTTGGGTTGAAAGGGCCATTACACGTAAATGCATAGCGCGACTTATATCACCTTTTTCTGGAGCGGGTCACAAATGTTCATTGATTTATCTCAAAAATAGAGGGATGGTGCTAGAAGAATAGGTACATGTTACACGTGTAATTTTAAGTTGACCACCTGTGTTGTCCTTATAATTGCTGCCATAAGGTCCAGCCTACCCAAGGAGATGGCATGGGCTCACAAGACATGAAGTCACTGTCTGGAGGAGAACGCTCCTTCTCCACTGTGTGTTTTATAATGGCACTGTGGGAGAGTATGGAGACACCCTTCAGGGCTTTGGATGAATTTGATGTCTTCATGGTGAGTCTTCTTATGTTTAAAAGTACTGATGGTACTTCAGTTATGATTGGTTAACCCATTCTGTCTGGCTGTTATTAATGGTGTGCTTGTATGCCAATACGGGCTTGTGCAGCCAAGCGTGACACACAATAGGCAAAAAAAAGGGATTAAATATGTGCAAGAGTATGTATCAGGGATGTGATTTTTACTAACGTACGTATATATACAAACCATTGATGAGTAGTCTAGTCTTGGTCAAGTGCAAACAACCGCACTGAATGCCACCGTCTTATTCACAATGTACAATGTAAGTACACGCAGCGAGAGCGAAGCAAACTTTTGTCTTGTGAGAAGACTAATACACGTGTGGCGCATGCGCATTGCATGCATTGTACATGTACAATGACTCAGTGAAACCAGCGCGTCCGTTGCATTGTGGGTGTAGCCTTGGTGCAGTGCAAGCAACCGCACTGAATGCCACCGTATTATTCACAGTGTACAATGTACGTACACGCAGCGAGAGCGAAGCGAACTTTTGTCTTGTGAAAAGACTAGAACACGTGCGGCGCATGCACATTGCATGCATTGTACATGTCCATTGTCAATGTAAGACTATTGCATGACAGTACTGCAATACATGTACGATCGTTTTTTGACAGCTCACGTGTGAATCGTCCATGGTATTAATTAGGATAATCATGGGATAATCAGCTGTTACTGATAAACAATGCCGGAACAGAAACAAACGCTCGTATTTCTGGAATGCCGTAAAGAAGCCAACTTAAGGTCAATGTCGTAACATTAGTACTTGAACTACTCAACGAGTGTAGCCTTGTGAACCCGGCCCCGATCTTTCCGGCCCCGATCGGCAATTCGCGATCTCGTTGTTGGGCCGATCTGAGCTTAATCCCGGGGCCGGGCGCGGACCAGAGCTCAATCTCGGCGGGCCCGATCCCGGTGGTCCCGATCGGTGGCCTCGATCCCGGTGGCCCGATCTCATAATGTATTTTGTTTCCATCTAGAATAAAGGTAATTTTTCGCATTTGATGCGTATTATGGATTAACGTGCATACACTTCTACTCTACTTGACATTGGAACGTGCTCGAATGCTTGTTCCAACATGGCCGTACGTAGCAGGTTGGAGGATTGAAAAAAAAAGTTGGAACAAAATATTAGCGAAATATCAAGACCAATCATGCTTTCCATAGATGGAATGTGCTTTTCACGCAAGGGTGACACCAGATTGTTTATTACAAATTGTAGCAAATCAATAATGATGTTGAAATGAAACATAATATTCTGAAAAATTAATTTAACAAATTTGGCAAATATTGTTGCTAAAAAGATGTCCCAGAAAGGCTTAGATTGCATCACAGAGCATCTACATTAAAAACATTTCCCGGGGCCCTTAAGCGGGCCCAGGACCCCACGCCGTTAATGGCTTCGCGCAAGGCGCTCGCCGATGTCTGTGCTTGCCCAAGACTTTTCAGTTGTTTTTACTAAAGTCCAATCACATCCCTGATGTATATAGATGACAATCGGCCGGATGGTCTTTTTCAAACCACGGCTATGGCCGTCGTCCGTATTCAATGGATTAACTTTATTACATGTAGTTGATTTCTTTTCTTGCTTTCTCAAAATAGCAGACTGAAATTGAGTTAAATTTACATAAACAAATTTAACAAAGCTGGATGATCAATCTCATAGTAGCGGTAGTTTAAGGAAAACAACATTATATTTTCATCAAGGTAAATGTATAGTACACTGGTTGAATCATATTATTTCTCCTTCATAATATGTTTTTGCTCTGAATTATGAACAAAATGACATGTAAGACTTAGTAAAGTCTAGTACTAAGGAGCACATGTTTTGCATTGTTACTCCCACTGAAAATGTGCTGCATGTGTAGATTGGGTGATAGTTAGGGCACTGCTTTTCAAAGTTTTGACAATGTATGTTAGATGAGGTTGGTGCTGTACCATGTATTTGTACCATGTATGTTTCCCCTTCTGGTGACATTTTGCCTTTTTTGTTTAACCCCAACTACCCCAGTCCTTACAAACTCCAGGTTTTGTCAAGTTTTGATGGGTTGAGTACTGCAGGGCTTTGGCACCATTACTTTACATGGAGCTATGATGCCCCAATTTGTCCAAGTCTAAAGAATGTGCCATAGGTATACTGCACAGTGTTGGATTTTGACAGTTTTAGTAAAAATTTCTAGGGGGTTAGAGTTAAAGAAATTCAAAGCACCACCACTTCACTATTTTGGTACTTTAACCTCCCTTCTTCCCCCTTTGAGGTCACCTATTCAACAAAATTTGCAGTATTGCTTTTGGTGACTGCTCAATATGGAGGTATCCTGAATCTATCAAAATCCTGCTGTACCGCTAGGCTTACAATCCTCAATCCATCAAAATCCCCCAGTTTTCAATATTGAGGTATCCTGAATCTGCCGAAATCCTCCAAAACAGGGGTATGGATTTTGATTGATTCAGGTAGGTTAGGGTAAAGACCACTCGACAAACTTTAACTAATGGCCCCTTTCATTTTGCTGGCATTTGATTTCCGACTTTTATGAAGGTTTCAAAAACAATTGATTTAGCACGAGTTATTCAGATGCCTTTTTGCCACATTTTCAAAAACATCTTGATCATCCCACCCACATTCTGATATGAACTTACACCATTGTGTAAAGTTGTATGTTACAATGTTTTGGAAGGAGTTACTCAACATTTTCAAAAACATAGGCAAAAAAGAAAGGGTTTGATTAAGAATGTGACGTTTACACGTATAAATGTTTAAAAACAAATAATAATAAAATCCGTTTAAAAATGTTCCCAAACTTTTAAACGGGACTCAAATTTCAAAAATTGGACCTTGTATTTACACAATCTGCCCTATAGTTTTATGTACGAATAATCTACGATGTTTGTAAAAAAATCTATTTAATTTACAAAGCATTAGAAATGCCTTTAGTACTTGATCACTTTCCAAGAAGTTTAACTGATACATCTTTCAATGATACACATTGTATACAATTAAATGTATTTTCAATATGCCGCTAGGCCAAGATCAGTGCTCGGTGTGGAAATGTTGACTAAACGTTACGGAAAAGTTTTGCTAAACGTTTATCAAATTAGATGTAGGTTACTATCCTTAGGTTTGATTAGAATTGTCTATTTTGTGTCAGTTTGTTGTCTCAAATTGGTAAGATTCAGTTGGGTCAATTATACCACATATTTTTCTTTGCTTCTTTCAAGATTTTCAATTTATGTTGTAAACTGACAGATTTTAATATTTGTCAAACAATTCACAAGGGAAACTGACTAGGTAAATTTGAATACATTTTCAAAGTGAACAAAGAAAACCGGCAGGAGTGGGATTCGAACCTCCGGAGGTATTACTGGTACGGTATTCCAGAGGTCGCATGTTCGAATCCCGCTCCTGCCAGTTTTCTTTGTTCACTTTTAAAAAGATTTTAATATTGGTTGATTGAAATTTCTGTTCATGAGTGGTAGATTTCTGACTTTGTAGTCAACAGTGGCCAAAAACTTTGCAAAGCTCCACTTTTGAAGTCCAAACTGAATGTAGTGGATTATCAACTCTCACGAAGTAACTGCTTGAGTTTTTTTTTTTTTATCGGATATTTAGGATATGGTTAACCGAAGAATCAGCATGGATCTCATGCTAAAAGTCGCCAAAGAGCAGCAAATGAGGCAGTTTATCTTCCTTACACCCCTGGACATGAGGTAAGTCAAATTCAGAGACCATTATTCAATCACATGAAGTCAGTAAAAGAGTAAGTAATGCTGTTTTCGTATACAAGTAATGTCAACTGTTTATATGGCAATAATTCCTGGTTTGTGTTCATCTTATTTTCCTAATTAGCAAGACATGACATAAGCAATATTTTAAACTTATAAATTTGATGTTAAACATGATTTTGCATTTAATTTTATTGCCACATGCAGACTTTTCTCACATATCTAACTCTTTTGAGATGTGCTTCTTTGCCTTAGGTTCTTCAAGTATTTATGCACAATTTCAGAATTCATTACATAATTCAGAATACATAATTCTTTTTATTTGTCATTGTTTTCAGAAGCATTTATATATATATCCCTTCTCCTATTCTGATTTCTGTGAACCTTAAAGTCTAACTTAATTGTCAGTAAATTTAATTCAATTTTTTTGGTTCTTTAATGCTTTATAATTTACAGCAAAATCACAGCCAACCCCTTGGTGCGGATCTCACGCATGCCAGACCCCATCCGTGATGATCAGAGTGTCCTTCCCTATGAGCCAGTGAATCGCAGCAATGACGACGAAACTGCAGACTGAGTATACATCTACATAACAGCTCATTCATAGCTTTTGAAAATAAATTATGGCATTACCTGTATACACAAATTCCCGTAAGATATCCTCTACCCCCCAACAAAATTGTTTCAAACAAAAAATTACACTTGTCATGCCACTCGGAATCTGTCCACTGAATGCAGTGCGTACACTTTACACAGGATCTCCGGTTGCTACAGGTGTAGTGCTTTTTGGCCGTGGGCTTGTCTTTTTGAAAGTGAGCAGTGATATGGTAAAAAATAAAAAAATACCATGTGACACATTCTAAGCCAATCAAGAAACAAGAATCTATGCATGGGGTGTTATAGCAACTATTGAACTACTCAAACTATAATATATATGTGACCCGCTCCAGAAAATGGTGACATAAGTCGCGCTATGCATTTACGTGTAATGGCCCTTTCAAAATTGAAATGGGAAAATAATTTTCGTGAAAATTCATTTTTTTTTTTTTTTCTTTAATGACATCTTAAATATCTAAAGTTTCAGGTTTGTCGCACAACAATGTTGATTTCAGTGAATATAGTGAAAAAATTACCTTTTTAGAGTGCATTTTCTATTGCATTGTATTAGAACTAGCAAATTTCAAAGCCTGTTTTCTCTGCTGTGCAATTTGAACTCCATAGAATTAATTAATAAGCAAAAACGCTATATTTCCAGAACAGAAAGGGCTTTGGAGCTTACATTACGGGCTTTTCAAACATACATAAAACTAATTTTTCATATTTTGCGACATAATATACCTTTTTCCAGAGTGGGTCACATATTTGTTTGGCCCATGCATTCCGTTACATGGAAATCTGATCAGAATTTGCATGAAGTGATTTCTTGGTCTAAACTGAGTAGTTTAAAACATTAATTTCAATGTTTGCATTGCAATCAAGAACTCATTTGCTTTTTTAATCTTCAATTTGCTAATTGTAAGCTTTGGCTGTTTTATATGAAAACGCCATCAAAAATCTTAATTGGAATTTGTTGAACTGCTTAACCGAAAATGGACACTAGCTTCCATGATATAGGCAATAGTCTTACTGTAATACATCATGCATGTCGACTAAAACCAACATTGGCCAATGTGACCAGCTACCACATGCAGTACAACAAAACCCTTGAGTCCTGTTATCGGTGTCGTGCCGGCCTTTGCAGCCAAGCGAAATGGCCACAATGTGCTTGTGCAGTCAAGCATAACATACACAATAATCCAACAATGGATTAAAACTGCACAAATGGCATCATCCGGCCTGGTGCCACTTTTTTTGGCGCCATTTGGCGTCTTCCGTATGCAACGGGTTAATGAAAACCATTGCTGGTGCCCAAATAAACATTTGCACACAGTCAAGAATTTCCAGGGATGAAAAATAGTCGTGCTTTTGTTGTTTGTTCAAGGTTGCATTTTATTTACAGTAGACATGGTGTCTTGTGATGGAGGGAGGAGAATGTAAGCATTCTGGCATTAGACTGTTACACATGTATGTATATGAAGGTGAACTAAGTAGACCATGTATGAGCAAGTGCTTTCACTTGCCATTAAAAGTAGTTTTACAATTTTTGAAAAAGCAAAACCGGAAATGATTGCTTTAATAATACACTGGGTGGGGAGAATGGTTGACCATTAAACTTCTTCAAATTCCTACCATAATAAAATGGACGGGAATTTTCACAAAACATTGCTCTGTTATACAGAGTTCATGTTTTCTCCTCCAGTGTTTGGACAGAAGTACTGTCTTCACTTTTTTTCATTATTTGATTATTGTTTAGATAAAGCAAAGCATACTTTTTTTGTTATTTAATTCCTGAACAGTTGGTTTTACAGCGCACAGTGTATCGAGTACCTTATATTAGGACTTAATTTTGATGTGTAAAGTTATCATACTTTAATTTGTGTCTTGGCTTAATTTTGATGTCATACAAGTCAAGTATGCATGCACATCTGAATGTTATGTTTTTAGTTTAATGCCCAATTTATCTGTGCTTGTTTGTGATAAAATCTTTATTTATGTAAAGGTCATGTTTGTAAGTTTATATGTTTGTGCAGGTTTCATTTTTTTAAAGTCTATATACTGCATAATATACTGTCTATATACTGTCTGTTTCTTGTCATGTCATGGCTCACATTATTTTTTTTAAACCAGCATAACTTCTGTTGATCCCCTTTCACAGATCAACCACATTCTTTCTGTCATTTATTTCAACCCTGAAAAAGTGGTTGTTAGTGGGTTATGATTTGTGACTATACCAAGCACGATATGGGGCAGAGGGGTACCCCCCCCCCCCCTTTTTTTTTGTTTCCTATACCCTATACACTCTCCAGACTATTGTTACCTAACACATCCCCCCTAGACCTCTGAAAATATTTCCTGAGATTCCGGGAACACAATGACCAACACAAAAGAGGGGGGGGGGGGTCCCTCTGCCCCATATCGTGCATCATATGTATACGTATGTTATATTGTCCGAGTTCGAATCCCAATTCAGTCTTTAATTTCCTTTGCTCATTCTGTCTTTTATTTGTATAGACGAATTTCACATTAGCCCTGTCTGTGCACTTCCAAGTTGAAAGCGAGGATCTCAGTGCTAACAAAAGCAGTGTTATATTATACACGTAATAAATTCATCCATCCATGCATGCATAAATAACGGCAAATTATAGCTATTGCATGGTGATCAGCATGGTCAAGCGGTTCCGATTCATCATGACAAAAATCGTCCAAATTCATTCTAAATTAACATGATGTTCAACTGTTCAACAGAACATTGATTCTTAATAAACTTACCTGCATTAGATTGTTTTGGAAGACTCAAAGAGTGACTTTTCAAAAAAGGATTTTTACCGTGTATAAATTGCACATGGATGAATACGACACGTTGTTTACTTGCTCTATGTTTATACTTGGTATTGAGCCACGCTTTCAAACTCGGAAGTGTGCAGATCGGTGCTATTTTCGCCATGTAAAATTCATCAAAATACTACATATATATGCAGTATGTATGAATGGGAATAATGACGACGTGTTTGGTGGGCAAGAGATACTATTGAGAGATGTGGCTACAGGGAGTTCTGTTATTTGTGAGGTCCATTAACCAAAGCCACCACCCTCATTATTAGGCCTTTTATACCCAGCACGATATGAGTAGTGGGTAAAGGCCGAAGTCAGACCAGCTCTCAAAAATCGGGCCCAAAAAATTATATTTTAAATAAAAAAGGGGAATTCCCAGATTTAAAAATCTCTCTCAAATCATGTAAAAAAATATTTATGGCATTTTTTAACAAGATCAAAATCATAGACAAATTGAAAGACGTACAAAATGAAATTCAAGAATTTAAATTTCAGCTTGCGTTAAAAGTTACGATAAGATAAGATAATAATATCAATGATACTTTTGTCGAAGACACAAGTGTGTTTTTTGACTTTCAATCAGACGTATTAACCGAAGACGTTATAGAAAACAAAGTACAACTAAAACATTTCAACAAAATGGAAGCGGCTGGTTCATTCACGCTTTAAACGCACTTTACATCAACATTTCTAAATATCAAGCCATAAGAGGTGATTCTTGCATTACAATACCCAAATACGTAGACAAAGATCTCTATTCGAAAGATTACTTTTTACACGACGACGTAAACAAAAAAATAATAGGAAAATTTAAAGACGAATGTGCCGGAGGTCTCATCAAAGAAGCTGTTTGTATCAGATCAAAAATGTACTCTATTCTCATGGACGATGGAAACAAATTAAGAAATCAAAAGGAGCTAGAAAGCCTGTCGTTTCAAAGAAAACCATCCATCAGAATTACAAAGATTGCTTGTTCAACTCTATAATTTATCGACACGACATGAACATGTTGAGAAGTTCTAAGCATTATCATATACTCTTTGACTCGAAATAAGGTATCGCTCAATCCCAGAGATGACAAACGCTACATCTTGGATGATGGAATTCAAACCTTAGCGCACAATTATTGTAAAAATGAAATTTAAAAATAATTTTAAAAAATTTAAATAATAATGTGCAAGTGGTTGAAAATCGGAAAACTAACTACGTGTGAAAAAAGATGGAGATCCGTGGTGTATAGAACATTTTGGAAAACGCGATCAGGCACCTATAGCTTGTTTAATTTGCGGTCGTGGAACCAAGTCACGGGCTCAACTTTGTTAAAAATGTAACTCATGTTACAAAAGGTAAACAGCGGTTACAACATATCGAGAATATAGCTAGAAGAAGGGATAAAAGAGTTATAAAAGAACTCGATATAAAATTTAATCCACAAAAACATCAATGCTCTTGGTTACTTTGCGGAAGCTTAAATCGCAATAAACCAATACCTAAGTATAATCTAGTGTATTGCGCTTTGCACGTGCATCGTTTTAAAACAAAAGGTAGAGCCAGAGCCTTGTAATGTCTGTGGTCGCGGTACTTTTTCTAAGAACGGTAATTGTACCGAGTGTAATACAAAAATTAGGACCTCCCGACAAGATTTTTAAAATCATCCTTTTCATAACCTCTACGTGAAAGACAACCTTGTTTCCATGATTCTCAATCAACTCACCGCAATAATCCCGGACGCTAAAGCTGAGTTGGTTTGTCTTAGCGCTGACAAGTCTGTGAGGGATTAATTTTCTTTTTCGATATACATAACGTGATTTAATTCAATATCGTTTGCATTCCCGTTTGTGACTAACGGTATGATATCCAACACGTTTGTACGCTGTCCATTGTAGAAATTATCTCGAGTGGATAGCTGATCGCAATGTATAAAAACTGTGTCGTTAAGATTCATATTGTATTTTCCTTCGTAATCTACGTTGTAGATTAAATTATTGGCCGGTAGCCCCAACAAATTGACAATGTCTGGCAGTGTTGGAGGTCTCGAGACCGGCCTCGGCCTCGAGGCCGGCCTCGAGGCCGATTTTTATGGCCTCGGCCTCGGCCTTGGCCTCGGAGTGCAAGGCCTCGGCCTCGGCCTCGGCCTCGGAGCGTTCCGGACTCGAAGATCTGGTCGAGGCCGGCTCGAGGCCGCCCACTTTGACCAATTTTCCCACCAATTCAGATGTGTTTTCTGTTTTAAATAATTTAAATTGTTTACCTCATCAAACTTTCGAGAAGCTGCCACAGTGAGTTCCGTGAAACAAAATAAAGTTCAAGCAGATACGCACGAATTAATGAACTGGTATTTGCATTATTGCACCATGGAGCTATAGCTCTCCGATTGCACGTACTCATGTACGTACATGTATATGTATCATCTTCTTGTAGAACCAGTCTACTCCCGCTAATAGACTACATGTAGTTCCTGGTCCAGCACTTCACGCGCCCCATGAACTGCCACTGTTGTGTTACACGTACTCAGGAAGCATCTAATCTTCTTTTGTTAGATAATCAGTCTACTCCCGCTATAGACTGGTTCCTGGTCCACCACTCGGCTCTGAACGAGTGAACGTTAAAGCGATAATCATAATGGCCGGCAGTGAAGTTGACCGTTACGCGTGCTCGCGCAACGCGAAGCCTGTCACATGTCTACTAATCTATGTACCCATAACTGCATGCCCTTGCAAAGACTGTCCTCTCTGTTCCAGCTAGTATTGGTTCCAAGACGTTACTATTGTACTTTTGTACTTTCGCAGTTGCAATGCACAGGCAGCGCGATAAGATTTTGGATCTGTAGTAAAGTCTTGGATAAGTTGGCATTTCGGGGGCGCGACCAGACTGTGGTCTGTGATAATGATGGACGGTAATTATGCAATCAGCGACCAAGTTTGAGCACAATAGACGGATCCAGTGAGCGTCGCCCGATGGTGTTCTGACCAATCACATTCGTGGTTTATGTCCGACATGCGTGCACGCGCATGTGACGCGCGCGGCTGCAGATCAATGGTCATGATGCCTCGTCATGTCCTATGCGCGTAATGAATAATTTATGATAAGGCTCAAACTCGGTCACTGATTGGAGTCCTCGGAAAAGCGAGGGAGAATCGTCGAAAAGTAAAGAAAAAGTTAAGAATTGCCTGCCAACTTATCCAAGACCCTTGTGGCGATCCAAAATCGTGCACGTTTGACAAACACCGGCTGCGGATTCGGCTGCATTTTGTAAACTACGCATGCGTGAGGCCAGAACGCACTTACAAAGCCGGGATTTCGAGGACACAACGTTAGTGAATCTGGCGCGCGGGCGCCTCCGAAATAACAACACAAGGGTCTTGGGCCCAAGACTATGTTCCAGCCAGCAGTGCTCCAGTGGAGCGCATTTTTAGCAGAGGAGGGATTATTATGAGGCCCCACCGTGCAAAGCTATCCCAACAGATGCTGGAGACCCTTATGTTCTTGAAATGCAAAGAACATATCCTTTGAGTAACCTGCCATTGACTTGAAAATAAAAAAAAAATCTAACAAAATCTTAAAGGTTGTGTACACGACTGGTAATCCTCTAATTTGTTTTTACTAAATTATTACGAAATACCTTACTAGCCTGTAAGTTAATAGTAGTCTCAATCATCGTGTGAAATGATAGCACCAGGTGTGCTGTCGTTGTCAAGAAAAGAGGAAATTTATATTGTTTTCAATCGTTGTAAAACTGCCCTGTAGCCTTTAGTCAAGGCGCGCGTGGCTACCCGGACGAGTGGCGCGCCCCGGACATGCTGACATTTGGGGCGCGTCACGTGTCCAGGTAGCCACGCGCGTCTTGACTAAAGGCTATCATCCGCCCGACGGTTGAAAACGAGCGCCGTTTTTCTCTCGTTTTTCTCGCCATCCAAGAACGCAAAACTTTGAACAGGTCAGTGGAACAATATTTCCTATAAAAATACTAACCCCCAAATCCGCCCATTTCTGAAAATTGCAACAATGACCAATCATGCACACTGCCTTTAACCTTGATTTTATAGTGGATTATTTGTTTATTACGTGTTTAGTAGCCGGCCTCGGCCTCGGCCTTGGCCTCGGACGTTGTGGCCTTGGCCTCGGACGTTGTGGCCTCGGTCTCGGCCTCGGAGGTTGTGGCCTCGGTCTTGGCCTCGGCCTCGGAGGTGGTGGCCTTGACTACAACACTGATGTCTGGATCAAAATTTAAAAAAATAATGTTCTATGTTTAATCTTAGCTAAGATTTGTTTCACAAACCTGTCTACAGAAACTTCCATAAATTGTAATTTACCCAATTTATATAGAAACAATCAATATCATACCTTCCTGCTGGAACCAAAATTTCACCCGTTACAGGAATTTCTGAACGGCCATTATGTGAATTAGGATTGATTTTTTTATACGTTATTTGCCTATGGCCCACGACATTATACAAACCCACGGTAAACATTACGTTGTTTAAACTCGTACAG
The DNA here is from genome assembly GCA_037893225.1 of Hippasteria phrygiana. Classification (NCBI taxonomy): domain Eukaryota; kingdom Metazoa; phylum Echinodermata; class Asteroidea; order Valvatida; family Goniasteridae; genus Hippasteria; species Hippasteria phrygiana. The sequence continues at coordinate 242,625 of JAZGUH010000028.1, read as the reverse complement.
TAATCTCCGCTCGTGTTATCTATGGGTTCTGATAAAGTAAATGCTTTTTCACTTCAAAAGTCATTTCAAAAACGTGCGACTCCATTTTATAAATTAATATTTAAATTAATTAATCGTTTTATAAATAAAATGAATCCACAAGTTGCTCAAATTGTATACGCCAATAATAGTGTACTAAAAACTGCGAAAGATCTCGTTGATAAAGCTAAAGGTCGCGATAAACACGTAGTAGGCCTACAAGATAAGATTTCTAAATTATCCAACAAAAATGACGTAGTTCGTTCGCTTATAAATAACACCGATGAACTTCTTACCATCATCGTAAACGCGAACAACAACGGATCTTTTATTACGAATTTCGTAGACTTGGTAAGCCATTATAAAATGTCGGACGTAAAACACGACGAAAAGGTCTTCCGTTATGAATCGGATCCCATGACGTTTTATCAAAATCAACTCAACTTTCCAGTTTGGTGCGCAACTTCTGGTTGTGGCGTAGGGTTCGATCTGTTGAATCATAAAAACCCTGTATTGTCGGCTTTATTCAAATTTGACGCATATTTTACAATCAGAAAGATATTGCAATATCTAGGGAGCCTAAAGTGTCCAGTTCCAGGCAATAATATATTCAACGATCTCGACAATAACATCGATCACAATGCTTACGTCAATACTTGTTGACACTTCCAATTAAATAACTAGACTTCTATGTCTGTTACAAGAACAGAACATAGGGCTTTTCCGGTTTTTTTTATTACATCACTTGGAATTTTGCATACGTTGTTCACATTTATATTTAAGTATATGTGACCAAACAAACGTTTAAAAAAAAGAATTTTGACATTTGCATGTTCCGTGGAAAAGATATGGCTTCAAAGTTGGAAAAATTAAACAAACCTATAAAATTGTATGATCATGTCATCGTGACGTCACATCAATTTTCATCTGTTATGCGAGTTGGCCTACCAGCATACCAAGATTGGATGCAATATTAAGTACAGTTCTCTAGATATAGGACCTTAACATATGCACCTTTAAGATGACGTCACGTGACCCCGATGACGTCATCATGACGTCATTGTTCTACAGACATCTATGCTATGAGGTCTTCATATATGTTAACTAGATACCACATTTCAACTTAATCAGACTTGTACTTCTGTAGATATATGGCTTCGAACACTGCCCCTTTAAGATGACGTCACGTGACATATAATGACGTCATTATAATGCCATGTTACTTTTCATCTATAAACCTGCAGACTTATTTAGATATTACATTTCAATGTAATCGAACTTGTACTTTTGTAGATATACGACTTCCAAAACTGCACCTTTAAGATGACGTCACGTGACATGTGATGATGTCATCATCATGTTAATCTTCATTTATAAACCTACTGGGCTACCTAACCTAGATATTACTTTCAACTTAATCAAACTTGTACTTTTGTAGATATATGACTTCCAAAACTGCACCTTTAAGATGACGTCACGTGACATGTGATGACGTCCATCATGACGTAAAAATTTGGCACACATTCTGAGCAGTTGGTCTAAGTGTTTGCCAATTTTTTAAGTAGCCAAACTGGCCGGTAAGAAAGAAAACGTTTACAAATGCTATCGGCAATAGTCTAGCGACTTGAAAAAAGACTAGAAATCAACCCTTTTTATAAACAGCATGCACATTTAAGCCATGGTTATCCGCCCTTCCCAGAATTCCTTTGTGTTATATTGAATTTGGTCAACATTTTGAAATGGCTGTTATTTCTTACTTGAGTGAGCCACGATCATGAAATTTTGGAATTAGGTAGAGAAAAATTCAATGTATACATTTTTATAATGGGACCGACCCTGACATGCGTTAAAAAAAAAAACATTTTTGATCACGTCATCTTGACGTCACACAATTGTTCCCTTTCAGGACATATCTTTGAGACATACCATAGCTATAAAAAAAAGAATTTAGAAAATATCTTGTTTTGTTCGCTAGATATATTGAAAAGAATGTTACGATTTCAAAAATTCAAATTATCTAGCGACTTGAAAAAAGACTAGAAATCAACCCTTTTTATAAACAGCATGCACATTTAAGCCATGGTTATGCGCCCTTCCCAGAATTCCTTTGTGTTATATTGAATTTGGTCTAAATTTTGAAATGGCTGTTATTTCTTACTTGAGTGAGCCACGATCATGAAATTTTGGAATTAGGTAGAGAAAAATTGAATCTATACATTTTTATAATCGGACCGACCCTGACATGCGTTAAAAAAAACACCAAATTTTTGATGACGTCATCTTGACGTCACATAATTTAATCTTGTTTCGTTCGCTAGATATATGAAAAAGAATGTAACGATTCTAAAAAATTAAAAATTCATTAAAAATCACGTGATGACGTCATCATGACGTCACTCTTCGGCATACAATTTCAGCTTAGGGTCTATGTTTGTGTTAAGTCTGATTAAGATCTGATGTTGTTTAGTGACCAAAGTGCTGCGCACAAAATTCGTGTACAAAGTCTATGGGATTTTGGTCAGAACTAAAAGAAGAAGAAGAAGAAGAAGAAGAAAAAAAAAATAGACTTCTATGTCTGTTACAAGAACAGAACATAGGGCTTTTCCGTTTTTTTTTATAACATCACTTAGAATTTTGCATAGGCTACGTTGTTCACATTTATATTTAAGTATATGTGACCAAACAAACGTTTTCAAAAAGGAATTTCGACATTTGCATGTTCCGTGGAAGAGATATGGCTTCAAAGTTGGAAAATTTAAACAAAGCTATAAAATCATCGTGACGTCACATCAATTTTCATCTGTAATGCTAGTTGGCCTACTAGCATACCAGGAATGGATGCAATCTTAAGTACAGTTCTCTAGATATAGGACCTTAAAATATGCACCTTTAAGATGATGTCATGTGACCCATGATGACGTCATCACGACTGCACTTGTCAAAGCAAATATTTGCAACGTGGTCTTGGCCTGTCAAGATTGAAGTCAATCTGATCAACGACAGTATACAATTTAAATAGCACAATTAAATTTGAAACATTAACACATTCTGAGGTTGTTTAGTGACCAAAGTGTCACTTACAAAATTCGTGTACAAATTCTATGGGATTTGGGATAAAACTAAAAATTCATAGAAAATCAGCCGATGACGTCATCATGACGTCACTTTGGATTTTACATGCTAGTGGCATTATCTACCTACCCAGTAATTTTTATGACGATCGGACATACCCTTATATGTGTTTCAAAAAAGCCAATTTTTGATGACGTCATGAAGACGTCACACATTTTTCCCATTTATGTGAAAGAATATAGGAGCTAACAAAGCTATTCCAAAAAGAATTTTTGATTTAGCATGTTCTGTTGATGAGATATGGCTTTAAGAAACTTTAAGGTTCAAAAACTTAAAAATTACTATAAAATCGTATGATGACGTCATCATGACGTCACGTCAATTTTCATCTATAACACGTGGTGGTCCACCAACAAACCAGGTTTAAAGGCAATCGGACCTACGCCTCTCTAGATATGGGCCCTTGAAAAATCATCTTTAAGATGACGTCACGTGACATGTGATGATGTCATCATGACGTAAAAGTTCGCCACACATTGTGAGCAGTTCGGGTAAGTGTCTGCCAAGTTTAAAAGTACCCAAAGTGGCCGGTAACAAAGAAAACGTTTACAATGCTATGGGCAATGTTCTAGCGACTTGAAAAACATTTTTTTTTATTACGTCATCATGACGTCACACAATTTTCGCTTTTTAGGGCATATCTTTGAGACATACCAAAGCTATAACAAAAAGAATTTTGAAAATATCTTGTTTTGTTCGCTAGATATATTGAAAAGAATGTTGCGATTTAAAAAATTAAGAAATTCACCGACTTGAAAAAAGACTAGAAATCAACCCCTTTTATAAACAGCAAGCACATTTAAGCCATGGTTATCTGCCCTTCCCAGAATTCCTTTGTGTTATATTGAATTTGGTCAAAATTTTGAAATGACTGTTATTTCTGACTTGAGTGAGCCACGATCATGAAATTTTGGAATTAGGTAGAGAAAAATTCAATGTATACATTTTTATAATCGGACCGACCCTGACATGCGTTAAAACAAAAACAAAGTTTTGATGATGTCATCTTGACGTCACACAATTTTTCCCTTTTAGGATATATCTCTGAGACATACCAAAGCTATAACAAAAATAATTTTGAAAAAATCTTGTTTCGTTCGCTAGATATATTGAAAAGAATGTAACGATTTTAAAAATTCAAAAATTCATAAAAAATCACGTGATGACGTCATCATGACGTCACTCTTCGGCATACAATTTCAGCTTAGGGTCATTGTTTGTGTTAAGTCTAATTAAGATCTGATGTTGTTTAGTGACCAAAGTGCCGCGCACAAAATTCGTGTACAAAGTCTATGGGATTTTGGTCAGAACTAAAAGAAGAAGAAGAAAAAAAAAAAAAATCAGAACAAAAACAAAGCCTTTTCCGAAGGATTTCGGAAAAGCCAAAAAAATCAGAACAAAAACAAAGCCTTTTCCGAAGGATTTCGGAAAAGCCAAAAAAGGTGAGTTTTATACAGAATGTAGACTTAACTTTTAAATGATTAGGTACCGCGTTTTATTACGATAATTTAGGTTCGCATCAATATTTACCAGTACCTGGCAGAAATTACGACTCTCACAAGATCGACTTTGACCCCGTGAGATATCCCGATGCCACCTACATGGGATTTGGAGAGTCGGGTGTTACGGTCTGAAAATCTCCAGACTATCCGTAAATAAAAATTACTTGAAAAAAGCCCGAATTTTCTCAGATGCAACAAAGAAATCAAACAAGATCACACTGATGTAAAGAACAAAGAAACAATGTGATTTAATAGTGAGAATATTCGAGAATCAATAGGGTTTAACAAGTTTAGAACTAAGAAAAGATCTTATACGATATAAACTTTAAATATCTTACGGGCGAGGACTAATAGGCGAGGGCTCAGACGACTTGGGCAGCTCTGCAATGGGCGAGGGCTTGGGCGAGGACTTGGACGGCTTGGGCACTCAGCAACGGACGAGGACGACTCCAATAATGCGAGCGAATACAGTTCTTTGGCGAGCTGGAACACGGGGCGAATTCACCTGCAAAACAGCCGAAGAGAAACGAAAACAGCGGGGGACGACACAAACTGGCTCCCCTCGCGAAAATATGAGGATATGAGACCCCAAATAATGAACCGACGACAGTTCACAGATAAATGTATTTTTTTCTGGAAATAAAACTCAGCTCTAACTGTCTCCAGAGCTCCTACGCAGACAAGTCATATACAGGTCACAGGTCCGGATATTGCTCAATAAACTCAACGAAATTCTCCGTCCGTCGAAATCTCAAGTCCACCGTCGAAAATCAAGTCCTGATTTAATTCCCAAGCTTGCCCTTATATAAAGGATTTCATTCATTAATTCCAGAGATTACTAGAAATTCTAGAGAATCGTACAAATTACGTCATATCTAAAAATAGAACTTTGACCTAGAACTTTCTGGCACGGCTTGGCGTAAACAACTTCGACCCATTCATTCACAGGGTCAGCTGAGGTCGCACGCGTATGCAAATAAGTGACGCGTGGTGGGTGACAAAACATTTGTTTGTGCCGGTTGTACATAATACTGATCTATGAGTAGTCTAGGTTCCAAGACGTTCTTAGCGGTGCGACGTATAGCGCGCACGGCCGGCCGACAGCGCCCTCTCGCTACACACACACACGCCAAGGCCAAATCGCTGAGACCGTCTAGGGAATTTCGCAAGTTCTGCTCGCGAAATCGCGAGCAGAACTGTGTGGCATTTGCATGCGCGTGTGACGTAGCTGCATTATCGCATGTAAATAGCCAACACTTACTAGTCTAGTTTCTGTACTCACGTCGGGTTTACGTGTACGTACGTATACGTGCAGCGCAGTACCAAGCCATTCGTTGTTTGTTGGGGAAAATGTCTGACCGCGTGGACCATACCAAGCGATCGATTTTACAGCAAACAAACTGGGCTTTGGAAAGCTGAAAAGTCATACGATCAGTGCCATTCATCAATTTGTACGTGGCCATGATTTGTTTGTTATTTTACCAACGGGATTTGGCAAGAGTGAAATTTTTCAAGCTGCTCCATTGGTCTTAGATTTCTTAAACGAAGCATGGAGGTGTTTCCTACCTCCATGAACGAAGTAAACGAATGCAAACAGGAGAAAGCGCTGATTATTGTCGTCGTACCATTGAAAGCTCTGGCCGTTGATCAGTTACATCGTGCTGAACATCTGGGACTGAAATTGGCAGATATAACGTCTGATATTCCAGATCACATTTTTGGAACAATCCGAAGATTTCTCAATCATGTTTGCCAGTCCAGAATCACTCTGCTCAGAACGTTAACTGACTAGTAAGTTATTACTTAAACATGAGTTTCCTCCAGTGCGCAAGCGCGATTATTCGTTTGACCCGCCTGTTAAAGTATGCATAAGCAGGTCGCGCGCGCTCTCTTGCGAAATGCCCAAGACGTTCTTAGCGATTTGGCCTTGGTGTGTGTTTGTGTGTAGCTAGAGGGCGCTGCCGTGCGCGATGTACGTCGCACCGCGCTAAGGACGTCTTGGAACCAAGACTAATCTATGAGGGGCGTATATACACATTCCGTGAGGGGAATTTCATAACACTTTTTACATTTACTGTGCTTACATAACATCTCCCCGCATAAAGAAAGACAATTTAGACAGGAAATTTTCGCTTAGAAAAGAAAATATGTCTGGCTAAGACTTCTTACAATAATAAACAAGAAGTATTGTGTTTAAAACTTACTGGTCTTACAATACAGAAATCAATGTTATTAAGTACAATCTTCTAAACTCTGGACAGAGCATCAGCCAAAACATTGCTCTTTCCAGCAGTATGAATGATTTTGAGTGGGTATGGTTGCAAAATCAAACTCCATCGAAATAATCTTTGGTTTTTGGTCTTGAATTTCTCCAAAAACACAAGTGGGTTATGATCAGTATAAATGATCGTCTCCCCAGCACCATTTGTTACATACACTTCAAAGTGATGTAGGGTAAGGACCAGACCTAATGCCTCTTTTTCGATTGTGGGGTATTTGGCCTGGTATTTATTCAGTTTCTTCGAGAAGTAACTGATCGGTCGCTCGATGCCTAGCTGACTCATCCTCTTGGAGCAAAACCGCTCCGACACCAACATCACTGGCGTCAATGGCTATTTTGAACGCCTTGTCAAACTTTGGCGCAGCTAGAACTGGATCGTTTGTCAGAATGGCTTTCAATTTCTCAAAAGCACTTAGGCATGATTCCGACCAAACAAACTTTACATTTTTCTGTAACAGTTTTGTCAATGGAGTGGCAATGGTGCTGAAGTTTGGAACAAACTTTCTGTAAAATCCACTCATATCCAGGAATCTCATCAGTTCTCTTTTCCCTGTGGGTATGGGAAACTCTTGAATGGCTCGAATCTTTGCTACTCGAGGTAGCACGTGACCTTGACCGACCACATGACCTAAGTAGGTCACTGTTGCTTTGTCAAATTCACTTTTCTTGAGGTTTACCACCAGGTTCGCTTTAGAAAGCTTGTCAAACAGGGCACTCGAGTGTTTCAGATGGTCTTCCCAGCAATCGCTGTACACCAAAATGTCATCAATATAGACAACACAATATTCTAGCCCGGCAATGACTTGACTCATCATTCTCTGAAACGTAGCCGGAGCGTTTTTCATCCCAAAGGGCATCGTTTTACATTGGTACAGACCATCGGGTGTCACAAACGCCGAAATTTCTTTGGCTCGGTCAGTCAAGGGCACTTGCCAATATCCTTTCAACAAGTCTATTTTACTGACAAATGCAGAATTTCCCACTCGATCAATGCAGTCTTCCAGCCTAGGGATAGGATATGAATCAGTCTTAGTTTCTGCATTGACTTTTCGACAATCAATACAAAATCTAAGTGTCCCGTCAGGCTTTGGTACCATGACAATGGGAGAACTCCAGGAACTCTGACTACGTTCTATAATGTCATGCTCTTTCATGAACTTGACCTCTTCTCGAACCTTCGATAATTTGTCAGGGTTAAGTCGGTAGGGTGCCTGTTTTATATGTCTTGTATTTCCTACATCAACATCATGAACGGCAACCGACGTACGGCCTGGCTTGTCAGAACAAACTCGCTCGTACTTTTGGAGTAGACTTGATAAGTCTCTCCGTTGGTCATTGTGTAAGTAACCAAGGATTTCGTCCAAATTGGCAAGAATTTCAGAATTTGAAAGCTGAACTCAAGTTCAGCTGTTTTTGACTCAAGGTCTTTATCATCTGAATTGTCACTGTCGGGTTTTGACTCAATGACAGCTACCCCCACTGGTTGGCCAGAATTATCACGCTTGTAGTATCTCTTGAGCATGTTCACATGACAAACTCTTTGGCTCTTTCTTCGATCTGGGGTACTGACTATGTAATTTACATCATTGAGTTTCTTTTTGATACAGTAGGGCCCACTGAACTTCGCTTTAAGGGGCTCGCCAGGCAAAGGCAACAGCACTAGCACTTTTTCGCCGGGTTTAAAGATAAGGACTTCAGATTTCTTAAATGCTCTAGTCTTCATGACCCGTTGAGACACCTTGGGATGTTCTGGTGCCACAGAACATGCTTTGGTCAGCCTCTCCTTGAAGTTCGACACATAGTCGAGCAGATTGGTCTCATCCTCCTCTGCCAGATACCTCTCCTTGATGAGTTTCAAAGGCCCCCTCACCTCATGACCGTATAGGCCAACTCAAACGGAGTAAAAAGGGAATTCCTTTGTCCCAATCTTCTGGGAAATCCTTGCAGTATGCTCTGTTCATATTCTTGAGGGTTTGGTGGTACCTCTCCAGAACTCATTGAGACTGCGGGTGATATGCAGATGATTTCAACTGCTTGATCCCCAGCTCACGCAGAACTTCCTGAAACACACCCGACATGAAGTTAGACCCTTGATCGGACTGCACTTCATTCGGTAAACCATATCTTGTGAAAAACTGCATAAGAGCCTCAACAACAACTTTGGCTGTTATCTTCCTCAGTAGAATGGCCTCTGGAAATCTAGTTGACAAATCCATTATGGTCAACAAAACTGATGCCCGGACTTCGTCCGCGGTAGAGGACCAACACAATCAACGAGGACTCTCGTAAATGGCTCATCAAATGCAGGAATCGGTATCATCGGGGCAGGCTTGATCGATGGCTGTGGCTTCCCCACCATCTGACATGTATGGCCCGTCTTGCAGAACGCAACCACATCTTAGTGTAGCTTAGGCCAGTAAAAATGTGCCATGACTCTGTCGCAAACGAAGTTAAAATTATTCTTTTTGAAGGAAGTGTTTAAGTATAAATAAATGTCTTTTGTATCGTAACTGTTTCCGTGGAGTAAAAGCTATTCTTTAAATATGTTCTCACATTATGTAATCACCGAAATCGCACTTGTTGTGCTGGTGGCGTTTTGGGTGAAGCTTGTAATCACAATAACTGAGGGGCAGGTGTAATTTGTGAGAGTTCGCGCCTGGAGATCCGTTTTTACACCTGCAGTATAATCGAATTAGCACAGTTGAATGGAACTGGCATTCTCGGAGAGGGGTATAAAACGCTTAGTGTTAATTTTGGGGAGTTGAGTTGAGTTTGTATATGCCGGCAATCGTGGACCTAGGACAAAAGAATTCGAGCGTAGACAAAGGGTCCACGTTTGACCTAACGTCCACGATTAAAAATCGTGTACAAAACCAATGGGAGGCCTTCCGAAAAAGTTAGAGTATAAACAAAAGAGGAACAATGGGAGGTCCACGATTGCACCCGTTTACATGACTGGGCGCGTTGTTGGTGCATGTCGGGTTGTCTCCCTTGTTTCCCCTGTTTTTAAGTTCTCCTGCGAGGGTTGTATTTCTGCTTTTTGGCGATTGAGGCCCGCCCTTGCTCGCAACGCAACTCCCGGGAACGCCAGACCCAAGGATAGGCTCGGACAAAGCCGAAGGCCTTGGTTCCCGTAAAACTGATGGTGACTTCTGGACAACCACTGTCCCTTCTACTTCATCCTATACACCCACTTGTGGAAAGAGCACAACACTTTCTACCTACCTTTCCTGACCTACCTGGAACATCTCCACCCCAAGTTTCCCACCTTCTTGCCTATGCGGCACATCGTGGTGGACAACTCAAGCGGGGAAGACGACTTATATTGTATTAAACAGAGCGGTGTCAACTTTAATTCATATTGTATTAACCTAATATCAATTGTAAATAATTAAATTCATTTCGGTTTTAGGATTAAATTGTTTTGTTGACTATATATCTTTACGTTTTCTTGTTCCTTTCATTGTGTGTTTGGTGATCCTTGGGATTGTTGGTCTGAGTGGGGAGGCGCTAGGGTCCTCCTTGCGACAGACTCTATAGTTTGAGTCTTTCTAATGCCAAGATGACCTGCGACCGGAATCTCGTGTGCAATTCTCAAGATCTCATCACGGTAACAAGGAGGAACAACAATTTGATGAACAATACTCCATTCTTCATCAGCTGGTCTCTGAGTAGGTCTCCATTTCCTCATTAACACGCCAGACTTGACGTAGTAGCTTTCTGGAACCCCCTAAACCTCTTCCTCAGAACACGCTGTCTGGGCGAGCATCCTCAAATCTGGGTCCGCTTTCTGCTGCTCTATCAGCGAAGATCGGCTAAACTTAGCATCTTGAGACACTCCCTCATTTTCTTCTACCTTATTGAAGAAAGTTTCCGCCAGCCAAACACCAGAGTCCTCCTCTATCGGCACTGACTCTGCAACCTCCTTTTCCATCTGTTTCGACTGAGATCTCGTCACTGCACACTCGGGGAAGATTTCTGGAAACTCCACCTCCAAAGAATGAATTTCTGGCTCATCCACAGGTTCACCAGAGACAATAGGGGATGCCAACACTTTACCTCCCGCAACGTCATTACCTAGCAAAAACCCGACAACTTTCATCGGCAGACTAGGAACAACTCCAACATCCACATGGCCAGTGAACAAGTCACATTTCAAATTTACCCTATGCAACGGGACAGACATAAAATTACCCCCAATACCTTGAATCAACATTTTCGCATTCAGCGAACTTTCTGGAGACAATGACAACACATACTCCAGCATCAGTGACTGTGGCGCGCCTGTATCCCTTAGGATAACAACTGGACTGCTGGCTTCCTCAGACGCACACGACACATCACCACGATGAACAAAATCTTTGTAGATTTCGTCAACTGGGTTGATTTCATCAACCTCCTTCGAAGAAGAAACATGCCAATGGCGGTGTCAACTTTAATTCATATTGTATTAACCTAATATCAATTGTAAATAATTAAATTCATTTCGGTTTTAGGATTAAATTGTTTTGTTGACTATATATCTTTACGTTTTCTTGTTCCTTTCATTGTGTGTTTGGTGATCCTTGGGATTGTTGGTCTGAGTGGGGAGGCGCTAGGGTCCTCCTTGCGACAGACTCTAGTTTGAGTCTTTCTAATGCCAAGATGACCTGCGACCGGAATCTCGTGTGCAATTCTCAAGATCTCATCACGGTAACAAGGAGGAACAACAATTTGATGAACAATACTCCATTCTTCATCAGCTGGTCTCTGAGTAGGTCTCCATTTCCTCATTAACACGCCAGACTTGACGTAGTAGCTTTCTGGAACCCCCTAAACCTCTTCCTCAGAACACGCTGTCTGGGCGAGCATCCTTAAATCTGGGTCCGCTTTCTGCTGCTCTATCAGCGAAGATCGGCTAAACTTAGCATCTTGAGACACTCCCTCATTTTCTTCTACCTTATTGAAGAAAGTTTCCGCCAGCCAAACACCAGAGTCCTCCTCTATCGGCACTGACTCTGCAACCTCCTTTTCCATCTGTTTCGACTGAGATCTCGTCACTGCACACTCGGGGAAGATTTCTGGAAACTCCACCTCCAAAGAATGAATTTCTGGCTCATCCACAGGTTCACCAGAGACAATAGGGGATGCCAACACTTTACCTCCCGCAACGTCATTACCTAGCAAAAACCCGACAACTTTCATCGGCAGACTAGGAACAACTCCAACATCCACATGGCCAGTGAACAAGTCACATTTCAAATTTACCCTATGCAACGGGACAGACATAAAATTACCCCCAATACCTTGAATCAACATTTTCGCATTCAGCGAACTTTCTGGAGACAATGACAACACATACTCCAGCATCAGTGACTGTGGCGCGCCTGTATCCCTTAGGATAACAACTGGACTGCTGGCTTCCTCAGACGCACACGACACATCACCACGATGAACAAAATCTTTGTAGATTTCGTCAACTGGGTTGATTTCATCAACCTCCTTCGAAGAAGAAACATGCCAATGGCGGTGTCAACTTTAATTCATATTGTATTAACCTAATATCAATTGTAAATAATTAAATTCATTTCGGTTTTAGGATTAAATTGTTTTGTTGACTATATATCTTTACGTTTTCTTGTTCCTTTCATTGTGTGTTTGGTGATCCTTGGGATTGTTGGTCTGAGTGGGGAGGCGCTAGGGTCCTCCTTGCGACAGACTCTAGTTTGAGTCTTTCTAATGCCAAGATGACCTGCGACCGGAATCTCGTGTGCAATTCTCAAGATCTCATCACGGTAACAAGGAGGAACAACAATTTGATGAACAATACTCCATTCTTCATCAGCTGGTCTCTGAGTAGGTCTCCATTTCCTCATTAACACGCCAGACTTGACGTAGTAGCTTTCTGGAACCCCCTAAACCTCTTCCTCAGAACACGCTGTCTGGGCGAGCATCCTCAAATCTGGGTCCGCTTTCTGCTGCTCTATCAGCGAAGATCGGCTAAACTTAGCATCTTGAGACACTCCCTCATTTTCTTCTACCTTATTGAAGAAAGTTTCCGCCAGCCAAACACCAGAGTCCTCCTCTATCGGCACTGACTTTGCAACCTCCTTTTCCATCTGTTTCGACTGAGATCTCGTCACTGCACACTCGGGGAAGATTTCTGGAAACTCCACCTCCAAAGAATGAATTTCTGGCTCATCCACAGGTTCACCAGAGACAATAGGGGATGCCAACACTTTACCTCCCGCAACGTCATTACCTAGCAAAAACCCGACAACTTTCATCGGCAGACTAGGAACAACTCCAACATCCACATGGCCAGTGAACAAGTCACATTTCAAATTTACCCTATGCAACGGGACAGACATAAAATTACCCCCAATACCTTGAATCAACATTTTCGCATTCAGCGAACTTTCTGGAGACAATGACAACACATACTCCAGCATCAGTGACTGTGGCGCGCCTGTATCCCTTAGGATAACAACTGGACTGCTGGCTTCCTCAGACGCACACGACACATCACCACGATGAACAAAATCTTTGTAGATTTCGTCAACTGGGTTGATTTCATCAACCTCCTTCGAAGAAGAAACATGCCAATGGCCTCACCGGACTTCCTACGAAGTAGAGTGTCCTTACGGACAAAAGCGACCGGCTTTTCGGAACGCTCTCGCTCGTCAGCGATGAACTTGAAGCATCTCGCCTTCGTGTGGCCCTTTTTGTGACAGTAATCACATGTGATGGAAGGAAAGAACTTCTTTCGGTCCTCCTTGGCTCCACTTGGTGATGACGGCTTCTTATACGATGGATCAGGATTACCAGTGCTAGACTGTGCCTCGGAACCTGACTTGCCCCTATCAGCGTGTCTGTTGAAACCCCTTGACTGGAAATTAGTTTTGCCCATACTCATTTTGTGAGTTAACAGGAATCAGGTTGGCGCAGTGGTTACTGTCCCCGCCTTTCACCGCTGTGGCCCGGGTTCGATTCCTGCCCTGGTCCACATGTGGATTGGGTTTTCAGTCCCTACCTGATTACGTGGGTTTTCCCCAGAATATTCTTCTGGGGTTTTCCTCCCACCTCTAAAACTGTAACTTCTTCTCATTACCTTCTCTCTACAGGTTTCTTCAGGCTTCCGAGCTACAGTGCCTAGGGCGCTTTTGAGGAATCCCTGGTTTCATTACCAAAAAGAAATAATAATAATAATAATAATAATAATAACTCATAATCATCAGCTACCACTGCAGCTTTCTTTAGCTGAGTGATCTGGTGTTCTTCCAAATGGGTTTTGATGCTCAGTGAGACACTGTTTTTGAACTCCTCCACGAGGACAACTTCTTTCAGCTCCTCAAATTTCTTCTCAACTTTGAGAGATCGATACCATCGATCAAACACAATTTCCTTTTGTCAAGCGAATTCGACAAAGGTCTGGCCATTTGTTCTAGTCCATTTTCGAAATGTCTGCCTATATGCCTCAGGAACCAACTCATAAGCATTCAAAATGGCTGCTTTAACTGTAGCATATTCACTACACTGGTCCTCTGAAAGTGTGGCATAGACTTATTGAGCCTTACCTACAAACGTGCTCTGCAGGAGCAAAGGCCAATACTTCTCAGTCCCACTTAAGACTTTTGGCAGTTTTCTCGAAAGACTGAAAATATGTTTCAACGTCATTTTCGGCACCAACCTCACGTTTTTGCTAGATCAAAGTCAATTGGAGTTTTCTCTTTGCCTGTGTCTTTCTTTGCACCTAATTCCAATTTCGAGTTCAAGCTTTCGTAGTTCAAGTTCTCTTTCTTTGTCTTTTTCTCTTTCTTGTCTTTCCTTCTCTCTTTCTTTAAACTCAAGCCTTTCTTTTTCCTTTTCTCGCTCAAGCCTGAGCCTTTCTTTTTCCAGCTCAATTTTGGCCAGCTCAATTTCTCGATCAGAAGTTTGCGGAGAATCAGCCATCTCTAGACTGAACTTTTCCGCAAGAACACTCACAAGTTTTGCCTTCTTGGCACTTCGAGAAATTTCTAGATGAGCATATCTAGCAAATTCCTGTAACTCATCTTTTGTCAAATGTTGCAATTTTTCGACAGACAAATCTTCAGCCTCTACGAAAGCTTGTGCATCGAACTTGCTAGTCATGATTATTCTACACTAGCAACAATACAAAATGTGCGATCTTATTTGACAATATCGTAAACAAAACTTGGCTTATGTTTGTTCGATTTCCCGGACGGGCCCCCAATTTGTTACGGTCTCAAAAATCTCCAGACTATCCGCAAATAGAAATTACTAGAAAAAAAACCTGAATTTTCTCAGATGCAACAAAGAAATCAAACAAGATCACACTGATATAAAGAACAAAAAAACAATGTGATTTAGTAATGAGCATATTCGAGAATCAACAGGGTTTAACAAGTGTACAATTAAGAAAAGATCTTATACAATATACACTTAAAAGATCTTACGGGCAAGACTTATATAGGCGAGGGCTCAGACGACTTGGGCAGCTCTGCAATGGGCGAGGACTTGGGCGAGGACTTGGGCGAGGACTTGGGCGAGGACTTGGACGGCTTGGGCACTCAGCAACGGACGAGGACGCGACTCCAATAATGCGAGCGAATACGGTTCTTTGGCGAGCTGGAACACAGGGCGAATTCACCTCAAAAACAGCCGAAGAGAGACGAAAACAGCCGGGGACGACTCAAACTGGCTCCCGTCGCGAAAATATGGGGATATGAGACCCCAAATATTAAAAATAATGAACCGACGACAGTTCACAAATAAAATGTCTCCTGACGCTCCTACGCAGACGAGTCATATACAGGTCCGAATAGAAACAGCCCGATTAATTCGATGACCAAACTCCCAACGAAATTCTCCGTCCGTCACAAAATAATCTCCAGTCCTGATTTTTATCCAAAGTCAGCCCGTATATATATAAATTTATATCTTCCAGAAATTACAAAATTATCCAGAATCACCTTACAAATGACGTCAGCCTCTAAATACAATCTTACACAATTACGTCACATCCAAAAATAATCTTTTACACAGGTTCTCGGAACGCCTAGCGTACACGAGATTGACCTGGCGTATGCGAGATAGACCTATAGGCCTACAGAAACTTCCGGAACATTTGCTTTGCGTAAACAACGTTGACCCATTCATTCCAGAGTCAGCCGAAGTGGCACGCGTATGCAAATAAGTGGCGCGTGGCCTGTGACAAAACATTGCCGGTTGTAAAGCCACGTTTACACATAGTCGATGCCCGGACGATCTGCAGACGATTTTTATAAATTAGAAATTCGTTTCTCTTCGCGTTTGATCGCCCCAGAACTTTTGGAAGTTTTGCCTTTTGCCATTTCCAAGTGAATTTGACAGCAGGTCTGGACATCTCAAGAAAAAAATACAGAATGATTGCACTTGGGTAAATCGGCGATATTTATATTCAAAGCGTTGGGGTCGTGTGCGCCTCGTAATGAACCGCCAGGAATCGCAGTCAACCGCATGCAAATCTTCCTAATTCGCGTGAACACCGCGGGGGTCCGTCTGGAGTCGCGCGGGAAACGCCCTAATTCGTCCTGATTCGTCAGGAACCGCCCAACAAACCGTGTCGAACCGCGCGGGAATCATGTGGATGTCGCCTTCATTCGTCTTCATCCGCGAGGGACCCGTGTTGAGTCGTCCTCATCCGCGTGCAATTCGCCCTCAGTCGCCACAGATCGCCTGCATTCCGCGTGAAAAATTAATGACCTCTCCCTGGCATCGTGTGCAAAAAAAGAAAAACACATGCGAATCGAGACGAACAGCAGCGAATGAAGACGATTTAAGGCGAATGGCAACACGAGCCCCTCGCGACCCAATACAACTCCAACACAGATGATGGCGATACCAACACGGTTGAAATGTTAAAGGAACCATGCTTCTCAAACTGGCCGGATCACATTTTATTTCATAAATAAATTCATTTATATGTATTAAATGTGAATTAAAAGCCAAATTAACTGGTTTAAGTGAAGTTTTAGTGTGATTATTTGCCGCCCAAAAATTGACCCCCCCTTTTTGGAATTTGTTGAAACTCAAATTGAGGGCGCTGTTCGTGACGTAGACCAAGGCACCGAAATTCATGGATCGACTCGATAGTCTGGACCCGTAAATGACGCATGTACATTGTATACACACTAGGTCTACACGTGCAATTTCGTAAGTTGCAACAACTAACATCGAACTTACCCTGATTTTTTCTCTTTTAGCAAAGGCTCCTCGGGGAATAAGCCGTTTAACTGCTTTTGCCTGTACCTTACTCACATCTGGGAACTTTGTTAAGATGGCAGTGGACTTGAGCATATTTTTAATGGTCATTCCATGATTTGAAAATACCAGTATCGAAACACGACGGCTCAAAGTGGTCGCTACATAACGCTGAAAAGCTGCTGGGGCCGGACCACTTCGCTCTTGTCACCTTCACTTTCGCCGTCCAAATTCTCCGATATTTCGCATCAGTTGGAAATAAATGAAGGCTTACTCCATCCTTCGTTGTTTTGCTGCACCCAGCAGCCACACACCTTGTTGGCATGGCCGAAAAAAACACTATATTTTGCTTAGATTTTGGACGAAGAATTTTCGCCGTTCTGCACACACACGTATACATATACACTCAATGCATCCCGCATACGCATGATGCAGCAGAATCTGTAATGTGCCTCGATCTACGTCACACACTTATGTTAATGAGGGTCCCACTCAGGGGGCGGAGTAGCTTGGACAAACATTTTCAAAAAAGAAATTCTCATATTTAATCTGGGAAATAATTGTCTCTGGACACAAAATATCATTGTCAAGATAATACTTTATTGTTTTAAGCAGGAATAATGCAATATAAATTCTAAATCATGTTTCCTTTAAGACGAATCCCATGCGAGTCCAAATTTAATTTTTAAACATGTTTGAAATGTTTCGCCCGTCTGGCGAATCAAGAAGAATGGACACGGTTCAGGAATAATTAAGACGACCCCTCACGGTACCCAAACGATGCCCACAAGGTTCAACACGGTGTTAGTCCTTCCTCCATGGTTGGACATGGTTTTTTTAATTTTCCAAATTCGTGTTCAATCGCGTGGGCGCGCGTGGCAAAATCGGCTATGTGTAAACGTGGCTTAACACTGAATGAGGGCGTATGGGCTCCGTGCACAACTACCCCCTCAGCGGAAAGAAAAGGCGAGTTGGGGGGTCAATATCGACGCCATCTTACCTGACTTCAATTTAAGTGTCTGGTTCCCGCTGTGATATTCTTAATTGAAAACTCAATTATCGAGAGTCGGCAAACAGACAAAGCAATCCCACTGGTATACGAGTATCAAATGAACAAGGAGCGCGGTGCGGATACCAGCGACGTACTGCCCACGTAAGTGCGGTTGCTATGTGGACAGCGCCCTCATTCGACGGCGCACGGAGCCCATAGTGAGGGGAATTTCATAACACTGACAGCATTTACTTGTGTACATAACACAGGTCAGTGGAACGATATTTCCTATAAAATACTAACCCCCAAATGCGCCCATTCCTGAAAATTGCAACAATGACCAATCATGTACACTGCCTTTAAGCCCCGATCCCTCTTTCGCGAATTTGACGACGAATCAGCGCGACATGAAATTTGTTGTGATTCGTTGCGGGGGCCTCTAGAGCGCATTTTATACGAAACGGATACGAAACGGTTACGAAACGGTTACAAAACGGTTACAACTCTCACGATTTGATTGCGAACCAATACGAAACGGTTACAATACAAATACGAAATGTGACGACTTGTTTACGAAACAGACCGAAAGTGTTACAAATTATGACATGTTACGAGGTACATGTGTATTAACGACTTCACGACGCGTGTAAACGACGCATTTACGACATTTTGTGATATATATACGAACTTGTTGCGAACTTAACGTCACGTGGTGACGCGCGCGTTGAGAACCTGTACTTATATTTCCTCATTTTGCATCATGTTCACCAACTCGGATGTATACTGCGGCAGCTGTTGAAGAGGAAAACCTCCTCCTGGCGGCTGCGGTTCTCGTTCTTCAAGCAATCCGGCGACGACAATACGAAAGCCGACAAAACGCCGCGAACCGCTGATTCGTCACGTGTTTCCCACGTGTTCTTGTTGGCGTCGTAACGTTTCGAACCACGTCAGCAAGTTCTTAACCGCGTCGTAAGTGCTTCGTCAAAGTCGCAAACGCTTCATAACTGAGTCGCAATGTCGTAATGGTTTCGTGAATGAATTCGTCGTCATTCTCATCAATTCGTAACCAAATTCGTAAACTGTTCGCGCCAAAACACAGGTGTTTCGTGTTGACGCTACTTTTTCGGCTTGGTTCGTAACCATTTCGTAATTACTTCGTTACCATGTCGTAAACTTCGTAAGGTGTCGTAACTGCTTCGCGACTACTTCGTGAACTGTCGTGACACTTCGTTGAGGGAAAAATTTGCCAAACCAGCCCGATATGGTTACGAAAGATTACAATGCATTCGCGAAGCAATTACGACAAGTTACTACACCGTTGCGACATATTGCGAAGGCTTACAAAATCGTAACGCTTCGTAAAAGTTTTGAAAATTTCAAAATTGGCACCACGACTTACGCGACAATACGAGGTGTTTACGAAGTCTTGCGAATAATTACGACACTCAACGGATTCAATTACGAAGTAGGAAATTCGACCATTTTAAGATATTGATGTCTGCAAATCCATTTGATATCATCGGTTTAAACGAAACATTTTGTGACTCCTCAATCTCCGACGAAGAGCTTAACCTCCCTGAATACTCTTTTGTCAGAAGAGACAGAAACCTGAAATTTGCCCAGAAAGGTGACTCCCAAAATGTTCCGTCTGCGAATTTGTTTTACAAGCGCGGGGGGGGGGGGGGGTGGGCATTTAACCTGTTTGTTTTGTTCTTACCCATAGGCAAAATAGGACCTGTAGGGTTTCTGCTTTTCTGGTTTGCAACTTTAGGCGTAGACCCCTACAAGCAACACCAACAACAACAACAACAACAACAACAACAACAAAATTGGCAACGAGCAGGGGGGGTTTCGAATTCCCCCCCCCCCCCTCCCCGGATCCGCGCCTGGAATTATTCGCCATTTACTGGGTGGTGTGGAAATCTCCGCATTGACAGACGTCTTCGGCGGGCCGCAAATTTTTTTCGCATGCGGGTGAAGCAATAACATGAGTTTTGATGAGAAAGTTATGTTTATTCATTTTAGTAGAGCAAACGTCACATCATTGTTATTATTTAGTAAACTAGTTACATTCAATAATTTTAGGCAACATAAACAAGATTAATTGTTTCTCATCAGAACCCATGTGGCGAAAAGGTCCGTCCGGGCAATATATATTTTATATTTTATAGAATAAAAATGTCCATATACCCAAGAAAATATGTATGTCAGGACCTTTTGTATTTTATTTGTTCACGGCATGGAAGTATTTTATGCAAAGATAATATCTCCATGGTCTCGATATACTAGTAGGCATACTACACATCAGCTAGAACACAAATATTTTACATATTTTTTAAGAAACTGAATTTATTTAACAAAAGGATTTTGAAAATAAAAAAATTACAAGACGATATGAATGCACATGACATACAGCTGACCTCAAAAGAGGAACGCTTTGAAGTGCACCTACAGATCAGACTGCCCTGGTCTACATGTAGTTCCGATGTTCAAACAACAATATCGCTGATTCTTTGAAACCGGTATCCGACTATGCAACTTCACAGCGCTGGTTTCGCTCGTGCCAAGCCTCGACTCCATGGGCGCGTGTGATCGCGCAAACCATAGTGGGAAAAAACATGGCGCAGCAAGATCGTACCCATGGTAACGAGGTTGGCTTGTGCCCACCACGCCGCCCATACTAGGCGCTGGTAAGCGCTGATGCGCTTTCAGCTCTGATTGGATAGATTTGTTTGACTTATGGACGTGGGTTACCACTTCCGTCGCTTAGCTGCGCGTCATGCAATTCGAAATGTCATTGCACGCTACCCAGAATGCGGTGCGTTTTCCTTCACAGACATTTTGTGAAGCTCATCAGCGTTTCCCCAGCGCCCAGTACTAGTACGGGCGGTGGGCACGAACGAAAGCGCTGGTTGACAGAAATTTCGTTGCGACATGGCATTCTTTTTCCAAATTACAGATTGTTTTCGTTGATTACAGTTAAGACTTTAAAACGGATATTTATTTTCCCACTATTTCGAGCACCCCTATTTTCGAATGGAAGAGGCACACAGACGATCGTTCACACTCTCGTACTCGACTTAGCTCCTGTCCGATCCGTCGCGCGCCTTTTGCCTGATACCAGCATAGATTTATTGATTTTCCTGGCTTCTACCACATGGCCACTAACTTTACTATCATTACATATACAGTAGAGTTCACACGGCCCGGGCTTTTGGGTCAGGTTGTCGGTGTTTATAAAAACCTCTCCAACGTGAGTTTACCTGGCATTGTTTACAACAGCGTGTTTTATAGCGTATTATTAAAAACAAAAAGATTCTGCTCGGAATTTCTGGGCGTCCGGTACATTTATATTTTAACTTTTATAATTATAAAATATAGAAAGATATCCACCCGGCACGAAAAATCCGCCCGGCCGCTGATGAGAAACAAGTTATATATTTTAGGTTGCCTTAAAGAACGGCTGTTGTCGAGCCGCTACAGACTTGTCGAGTGGATAGTGGGATGGGCTATGGATCAAAAGGTCCCTCGTTCCGAATCCACCTGTATACCCATTTTTCTTTGCTGTGGTATCTTTGGGATATTTTTAATTCAAGGGGAAAAAGAGCAACCACTGAGATATTCATAAAATTGCTTCACCCGCCTACGAAAAAAATTCGCCGGCGGGCCGAACTAAAGTCGACCATCGAACAGCAGAACGTCGGCATGCAGGTTCCACTTGGGAGAGGCACATGATGCGCGATATGGGGAAAAGGGAACCCCCCCCCCCCCCCCCCCCCCCCCTCTTTTGTGTTGGTCATTGTGTTCCCGGAATCGGCGAGATCTCAGGTTCTTTTTAGAGGTCTAGGGGTATGGTAATAATAGTCTGGAGAGTGTATAGGGTATAGGGACAAAAGGGGGGGGGGGGGGGGTACCCCTCTGCCCCATATCGTGCTGGGTATAAAATAGGGAGAGGACACACATATGCCAGTTTTGGCGCAAAGGGCAAATTCTAATGCCATAAGCGCCAACCTCAGTACGACAACAACAACAACATAATGCCAGTCTATCAAGGTATAGGCTGTTATACCCTGCACGATATGTGGCAGAGAGGGGTACCCCCCCCCCCCCCCCCTTTTGTCCAAATACCCTATACACTCTCCCTGCAGATTATTGTTAGCTAACACATCCCTCCTAGACCTCTGATGAAAAGAAGTCCTGAGATTATCATATGCAGGCTGTGGTGCACCATCACAACCGCACACATGGAGTCGTGTTTTCCTGGCCTACCGGTACACTCATAGGCCTTATGATGCGCGATATGGGGCAGAGGGAACCCCCCTCTTTTGTGTTGGTCATTGTGTTCCCGGAATCTCAGGAATTCTTTTCAGAGGTCTAGAGGAGATGTGTTAGGTAACAATAGTCTGGAGAGTGTATAGGGTATAGGGACAAAAAGGGGGGTACCCCTCTGCCCCATATCGTGCTGGGTATAGGTACACTACTGAGGACTCAAGCTGTTCTCTTCCATTGTTCCCTTTGTTTGGACTTTTTCTTGACATGCCCCATAAGGTTTTTACATAAAATCCACCGAGGACTAGACTATGGGCTCATATATTGTAATCACGATAATCCCCCATTGTCCCAAGTGCTCAGTCGTAATGATAACCTGTACACTGTTAAAACGCTTTTTAAAAAGTTGTTTAGAGGGACACATTGCCTTCAAATGTCATGAAATTTTGCTGTTTGGAAAAGTTCCTTATCTTTCATAAAAGTTGTTCATAAAAAACACGTATAATGTGTTGTCATTAGTGAGTAGTGATTGCCTCTGACCCCTGACATCTGACCCGCGAAACATAGACTTATTTCCAGTAGTAAAACAGCATTGGGAACCAGACCTTCTTGTACCACACAATGCGTTGGCGCCAGGCTGGCCCCGCGGCCATCCATTTACGAGTACCGTCCGTGTCCCGCGACGAGACAGTCCCGATATCCCTACCATTATATCTCCCAAGACGCGGGGCAGGCTTCGCTTCACCCGGCCAGGCTACACAAGCTTCTTACAAGGCTTGCGGCTTGACCATAGGCCTAATGGAATAACAAAAGTATTCCAACATGTATTATTATTTATTAACTATAAAAAAAAGTAATTAGATATCACAAAACAGACGGCTATTGTAACAATAATTGCTCAGACGTACTTCAACCAGCTGCGACTGGAAATACGACTGGTGAACACGGTCCGCCATTTTGTGGAGTCAAAAATTTGGTTCTACAAAATGGCGGACCGTTATTTGTCACAAAATTAAACAAAAACTACGCAATTTGAAGGGAAAGTTATGTGAATCTTTATATTCTACTTTTTTAAAAAGCTTCCCAACCATATCCATTTTATTTGTATAGCCCAAATCGCCAAATCCAAAGCAATGTGTCCCTTTAAACAAGTTAACCCGGGTTGTTCATGTGCCCTGTTTGTACAGGGCACACCGGTTGTGTAAGCAGGGCACTTAAAAGTTTGAACATAAAACAGCGTTTTAACAGGTTGTCCATGTGGGTCCATAAATTTCTAAAGGGAAGATGTGGGGTAGGTTTTTTTCCTTTGTACCCATTGTTGTCCTGTCTAAAATGGACCCCACAACCCCTACATTACGCGTACACACCCACACACACACACAGTCATGTAAACGGGTGCAATCGTGGACCTCCCATTGTTCCTCTTTTGTTTATACTCTAACTTTTTCGGAAGGCCTCTCATTGGTTTTGTACACGATTTTCAATCGTGGACGTTAGGTCAAACGTGGACCCTTTGTCTACGCTCGAATTCTTTTGTCCTAGGTCCACGATTGCCGGCATATACAAACTCACACTTTCAAAAGTGTCCCGCCGCGCCTGCGCTCGACGACAGCTGATGACGCGCAGACGAAGACTCCTATGTATTAATTAACATAGGCCTATACTCCTAGTACAGGCGTTATAACTGAACTTGATAACGTTGGCTCACTACATTTATGGTGCATTCGGTGCTCCATACATTTCGCCATAAACCGCATAAATGCATACGCGCGCACACGCCATGCATGCATGCATGCATGCGCCAATTGTACACGTTGTGACGGCCGGATGGCCGCGAATTATATTTTCCCAAACTACATCCGAATGGATTAATTGTTGAGCGCCCTCTATAATACTTTTAATACACATACGCATGCGTTATAGGGCTGGGTATGTCATGCAATGAATTCTCAAGGTCTGCCGAGCTATATCCTTCCTCCATGGCCGAGCATTCCGATGGCCTGGTGGATATACGGTCACCAATTTTGTTTTTCTTTTCTAATTTCCAGCTTTGGAGGATTTTTTAAAAAGGGAAATAAAGCCCGGAATTTCATTGCGTTCGAATTCATTTTGTTCTTCTAATTCGTGGCTCTGGAGGATTTTTTTAAAAAGGGAAGTCAAGTCCGAAATCTCATAGCGTTAACCCCATTTGGATGTCGTTTGGGAAGAAAATTCGCCGGCCGGCCGGCCGAATCGGACGGCCGAATCGGACAGCTGTACATAGGCATATATTGTGGGCAAAGATCGTAGATATAGAAGGGGAAGATTGGACACTGGGTATCTTTTTGTACAGCGCCCGATGAAACGCTATGACGTCATTATTTCCGACCATGGGGAAGGGCGCCCCTAGCGTTTGATAGGTAAACGCGTGATATACAGTAAATCCATACGAGAAGTACAGCATCGGGTGTAAAATGCGAGCGGGATTTTCATTGATGAAGAAAAAACTTCACAAAGATTAAGAAATGAAGAGACAATAAAGGAATAAGTGGATGGATAAATAATATCACGGAGGTAGGCCTACCTCCATTATAATACATGTAGTTAGGCCTACGTGTTTTAGTGACATGATTTATTGATATTTATAAATCAGGGAATACATTTAGACAATTGTTATTCAATTACTGAGGCGATGAGACGGGCCAATATGCAGTCAATTTTTTTCACATGTGAAAACCAGACTGAAATGTTGAGATATTGGTTTTAAGTTTATTAATGATAAAGTAACAGTCATGTTGTACTTGAACGATTTAATGAAGCTAAATGAAACATCTGAAAAATACATGAAATCAAACTTTGGTCTACTCGAGAAGTGTTAATTTCTGCCAATGGTTTCACTAGTAATACTCGTGACTGCTACTTCAGACAGTCAGTAACAAAGTAAGACACATCCAGTAATATTATTTTGAAAACAAAATCTGTTTTTTATTATATAATTGAAGATGAATAAAACTGCAATAAATAAATATTATAGTAAATAACCATTAATTTTTGTATTTTATTTTGAAATACTTTTTAATGATCAATTTCTCTGAGAAATAAATTAGTTTTGTGTCCACTCTGGCCACTCCTTGTGAATTTTGAGGGAAAAAAATAATATGGATTGCACCGTATATATGCGCAAAGTGCTTATTCCGGTGCTCTGCTAAATGCATTGTACTGTGTTTTCCACTGCCTTGGGAATTCTTGGGAATATTACTGGATGAATCTTGGGAATTTCAAATTTGATGAGTGGCCACGCTGTTTGTGCCATACGTACAATTTTGTTTGTTTTTAACGGTATTTGCAAACGGTGGCTCTCCACAAATTAATAAATAAATGAATAAATAACGAAAGAAAGACTAAAAAGGGAGGGAGAAACATTAAGTAAGTACGAAAGCCCATTAGCGCCAACCAAAAAATAATAATCGAATCCGTTATTACGGATTCACAATCCGTTATAACGGATTCACAATCCGTTATTACGGATTCACATCCGTTATTAAACGGATTAACAATCTGATTGAATGATGAAACAGCTCCATTTTTAGAAGTATGGCGGACACAATAGGAGGGCGCTGTTTGATTTGGGTAAACCCTTTGTATGGCACAAAAGGTTTACCCAAATCAAATAGCGCCCTCCTATTGTGTCCGCCATACCTCTAAAAGGCTAATGTGGTGCTTGGCGTCTGTCATCATGTGTTGGCATTTGCATATTGCAAATCCGTTATAACGGATTGTAAATCTGTAATAACGGATTGTGAATCCGTAATAACGGATTGTTAATCCGTAATAACGGTTTAAATCCGTAATAACGGATTCGATTATATTTTTTTTGGTTGGCGCTAATTGGCTTTCGTAATAATGTAATGTTCAGACCAATCCTTGCCAATTTTGTTTGAGGTGTCATTTCGTGCAATTAATTCATCAGTGCGTGCGGAGCATACACCAAGTCTTCGTTGGGTTGGTCGCAAGTTTTACCTACCAAATGTATGAGGGCGCCCTTCCCCATCAGCAACTACTTCCTGTTTCACTTTTTCAGCGGAGTGTCCGATCTTTTTTGGGGCAAAGATTTATAGACGTCAGCGAAGTTGACAGCATTTAATACGCTCCTCTGTCAGTGTCATGTCACAATGTAATAATATAATAAACACGAAAAAACGTCCTCTGTGCTTTAACTAGAACCGTTTTGAAAACGAAGGTGATGTTTAACCATAGCATAGAGCAACGTTAGTGTTATCTTCACTGTGTAAATGTGCATTTCAGTGGCTGATGTTTCCTACCTGGCTCCATGGTCAGGCCAGCATGACGAGTACTACGAGTACATACAGCTTGACCAACATGACAACATTGTAACGCCCTAATTGTCTTGTTGTTTTGGACTGGGGCTACAAAGTCAGTGTCCTCGTGAGATGCATGATGCAGTATGTTGGTGCTGTTTGTACGTGTATTGTACATAGTCCGAGTAACTTGGACCCTTCATATCGCCTTTTTTAACATTTGGACATGATCTGGCGATAGTAGGGTCCAAGTCGATTGCACAATAGAGAATGGTCAAACACAAAATCCCCCCAAAAAACATCAGAATTCAACCTTACAACGGCCACCAAAATACTAGATACGCCACCACCTGACCAAGTGGAGTTCCGTGATCAGATAAATGTACCAAGGTTTACTTAACATCCAAATAAAAAGTGAAATTTTACCGTTTATTTCCCAGAGACCCCCGCAGAACATGTCTTTTCGCCGTTTTGAAGTTCAAAAAGTGACTCCTCCATCTTGCATGACGTACGTCACCCTGATGCGCAGCGCCCGCATGCACCGCCCGACAACCTGCCGGCGACTGCTTCGCGAGTGGTAAAACGGTCGCTGTACGTGTTCGTGTGTAGATCATAGAGTTATACATGTAGCATGTGTAGTATATTGATTCGAGGTTTCACGCGCGTCATGAGGTAGGAAATTCTTCACGAAACAGTCGCCGG
Source organism: Hippasteria phrygiana (assembly GCA_037893225.1). Taxonomy (NCBI): domain Eukaryota; kingdom Metazoa; phylum Echinodermata; class Asteroidea; order Valvatida; family Goniasteridae; genus Hippasteria; species Hippasteria phrygiana. Next base: position 215,208 of record JAZGUH010000028.1, on the reverse strand, counting down.
CATAAACAGGTTGTCGCGCGGTGCATGCTAGTCTTGGTTCCAAGACGTCCTTAGCGCGGTGCGACGTACAGCGCGCACGGCATGGCAGCAACCTCTAGCTACACAAACACAAACTGGCGAGAGGGCGCTGTCGGCCGGCCGTGCGCGCTATACGTCGCACCGCTAAGAACGTCTTGGAACCTAGACTAGGTGCATGCGGGCGCTGCGCATCAGGGTGACGTACGTCATGCAAGATGGAGGAGTCACTTTTTGAACTTCAAAACGGCGAAAAGACATGTTCTGCGGGGGTCTCTGGGAAATAAACGGTAAAATTTCACTTTTTATTTGGATGTTAAGTAAACCTTGGTACATTTATCTGATCACGGAACTCCACTTGGTCAGGTGGTGGCGTATCTAGTATTTTGGTGGCCGTTGTAAGGTTGAATTCTGATGTTTTTTGGGGGGATTTTGTGTTTGACCATTCTCTATTGTGCAATCGACTTGGACCCTACTATCGCCAGATCATGTCCAAATGTTAAAAAAGGCGATATGAAGGGTCCAAGTTACTCGGACTATATTGTACAGCACCCATCCTCCAATGAGAGCCTTATCAATGAAAACGTGAAGAAGGTAGCCTATTATTTTCACCATCACATACCCGCACATATTATCTGCATACTCCATGCCCAGAAAAACAACTTTTTAATTGAAATTTGAAATGGGTGTAGGGTGTAATTTGGTATCGAAGGCAAATTGGCAATATTCATGATGAGTTCGCCATGTTAAGTCTTTCTTGAATCCATCCTGCAGAACATTAATAGATAATGCACGTGTCCAAACAAGGGTTTACACGTGTACAAAAACATGGTACAGACTTGTATGACTCGTGACTCTGACTTGGACTCGAGTCCGACTCAAGTCCCATTTTTTGTGACTTAGACTCGGACTCGAGTCACGATGACAAATGACTCGGACTCGACCCTGTGGACTCGGACTCGACCTGCGTGACTTGTGACTCGACCCCAAAAAGTAAAATAAAGAACTCTTTTTAACAAGAAACTTGCAACTTGTTTGAGCAAGGGATACAGGCAGTGTACGCAGATCCGACGCATCTCGAGATCTCATGTACAAATAATACATGCGTGTGTGCGGTTGGCTTGTTTCTGATATATATCAAGGAAATCAATGTATCAAAACATGTACGTACCCTGGCGTCCACATGTGATAATGCGTGAATACAACTTGATATTGTCCGGTGTAGCGTGAAATTTTGTCACCATGAAATATTGTACAAAATGTAGTATCCGTTCCAGACACAGACTGGCGCCTTTCCAGGCAATAGCTTTAAATCATGTGTGTTGCTGTATGAAGCATCCGAGTCGCAGCTGGTTACCCTCATTTATAGCTCTGACGTACTTTGTAAAATTCCTATTGTATCATTTGGTCATGGAAAGTGTAAATGAACCCCTTGTTTGTAAAAGTTCCCTTTCTTATGTTAATTAAATAAAGGACAAGGCATACAGGTCACGGATAGAGTTCCTTACCAGGACATCACTTATACCTCGTGCACAAAGTCTATGGGCCATGACAGAAAAAGTCAAAGTATTTTCAAAGAAGAATAAGTTGAAATTTTTTCCCTCCTAAATTCGTGTTTCTTCATCAGATTTACACTTTCTGGTAGTTTTTAAGTCATATTAAGGGAAAATAAGTGATGTCCGGATATGGAACTCTTTCCGACTCGGTACATGGACTCGGGAGAGGTGACTTGGACTCCGACTCGGACTCGATGTTTGGCGACTCGAATACAAGTCTGACATGGTACTATAATCTGAATCGAATGCGCACATATTAATTAGTTCCATGTGTACGCATGCACATGATACATGTATACGCATTTCAAATGGGCGTACCATACCAAACGGGGTTCATTTAAGTCTAAGATTTGGGACTACCACAATACATCTTCACTGTTAAACTGTGTCGAGTTGGAAGACTTGGCCAATTCAAAATACACATGCTGGCATGTCGTGCATTCAACGATGTTACTTTTCTCCACTTTGCTACAAATTTAATCAATTTTATCCTTTTCTCTACCGTAAAAGCCAGAAACCAGATCTGAAATTTTCTAGCATAAGAAAACCTATTTACATTTGTAAGCTTGTTCTGCGTGTCTTTCTGTGTCTGATGCTTGCACATAATACTAATAGCTGTCAACATTTTTGTACAGAGGTTAATTGTTCAGTTGTTTTCCTACGTTATTTACAAATGTATTCATAAACAATTCTTATGTTAATTTCTTATCTGTTTTCAGGGTGTTGTCTTCACTGCAAGAGACTGTCCGCATGGCCATGGGCAGGGAGCCCTTGTGTGAGTAGTAAATAGTTTGTGTACAGTAAAGCTTAACTTGGAAGTGATATATACAAATGTACATTAAAATCTTATCGCCGAAGCCATTTTAATGCAGAATATAGCACTCATCGACCTAATGTTAGACCAAGTTTTCCAACCATGTCGTTTACCAGAAATGCTGTTTATCCCCCTTGCGTACGGATGACCCCTGTGTGCGCAAAAAACCCAGGCCGGATGACGCCACTGGCCGCTGTTTGTGCAGTTTCAATCCATTGTTGGATTATTGTTTATGATACGATAGACTGCACAAACACATTTGTAGCGGTTCGATTTGGCTGCCAGAACCGCCGCGACACCCCGACGTCTCCCGTAAAATACCGTGCCCAAAGGGTTAAAATAGCAGACTTTTTTGTACCACCCCAAACAGTTTGCACACAGGATTACACACCCCTCCCCCCCTCTTCTTCAATGTTGATCGCTCTACATTTGGGCGCTGACAACACAGGGCGGCTCTAGTGCACACGTGTCTGGTCAGTGTTCTCGTCAGGCATTTAATAGTGCTAGCATCCACTATGCTTTCGGGAATTAGCACTACGCTTGAATCCTGGCCCTACACTACCACTACGCAATAAATTTAAGAGCAAGAGTATTCTAAACAATTTCAAATGAACTAAATTTTGCCTAAATAATCGTAAACATTTTTGCTCAAAACATCATCCATAACCACATACCAGAAGAGGTTGACACTGCAAAATACCTTGGTGTTAACATCCACAAAAATCTGAACTGGAACCATCACATCAATAGCATTACCAACAAGGCAAATTCTACCAGGGCTTTCTTACAACGTACACAATGTAACATCCATCAGTGTCCTGGAAAAACAAAGGAGCTGTGCTACAAGACCTTAGTACGCCCTATAGTTGAATACTCTAGCATCATATGGGACCCCCTATGACAGCAAGCAACATTCAAAAGCTGAAGATGGTGCAACGGCGCTACGCACGCTTCGTGTTTAGGGACTACAGGACCACTAGCCCTAGAAGGACGCTATGATATAGCGTCCTAGCGCCCAAGTATGCAAAACAGTCCTATGCTAGAAACCGAAGATCAAAAATCACACTTTACCTGCATAAATATTCTTGGCATCATTTTATTCAAACAGTTCAACAGCCCATCTCCCCGTACGGATAGAAATATTCCTCCAAGAATGTCAAGAACAGGAGATATTTGCGGCGCAAAATCGTCTCCACGCGACGCTGACTTCACAAACACGAGGAGTAATACCTTGTCCACACGTCTTGAATGTTCATCAACAACAGAGGGCACAATTTCGGCCGTGCACGCGGCGACTGTAAATTGCGCCCTCTATTGATGAACGTTCTAAATGTGGGTATTACTCCTCGTGTTTGTGAAGTCAGCGTCGTGTGGAGACGATTTTGCGCCGCAAATATCTCCTGTTCTTGACATTCTTGGAGGAATATTTCTATCCGTACAGGGAGATGGGCTGTTGAACTGTTTGAATAAAATGATGCCAAGAATATTTATGCAGGTAAAGTGTGATTTTTGATCTTCGGTTTCTAGCATAGGACTGTTTTGCATACTTGGGCGCTAGGACGCTATATCATAGCGTCCTTCTTTAATAGCGGCCATAATTAATCAGCTCCAATGGCCCACCCTTCAAGAACGGCGTGCACAGGCCAAGGCAGTGAAGATGTATCGAAAAGTCAACAAACTGGTTGACGTCCCACATACCTACCTAATACCAACAGTTGCCTTGAGATGTCACTCCCTTAGATGCTTAGTACCATTCACCTGGACAGAGGTTAGCCCTACAAATAGGGCTGTAAATGGTTCCTTTTTTAACTTTTGCCATTTTACTGTCGCCATTACAGCCCTACTCCAACAAATCATGCTTAATTCCTGTCAAGACCAGTCTCTACAGCCGCCGGGTGCCTTGACTTCCCGAGATCAGTAGTGATGAATGAAAACAAGATGGCGGCCACCATGTAAAGACGTTCTGGAAATTTGTTTTTAAGATTTGTCATTTTTGAAGACCTCACACCCGGACGAATTCAGCATTTAGTAAGCCTTTTTATATATTATAGAAATTGCTAACATCTCAGGAATACAATGGTGTTCAGCGATAACAATTTGGGGAGATATTTGAAATCAAAGTTGACCGGTTGTAAATCTCGGCATGTAGGGGTGCCAATGGAGTAGGGCTGTAATGGAGACAGTAAAATGACAAAAGTTGAAAAAGGAACCATTTACAGCCCTATTTGTAGGGCTAGACAGGGGTACACATGTCGGCAGTCATTCTTTCCAGATAGCTTAAGAATCTAGAACTCCCTTCCACAAGACCTTGTCAACTACAAAAGACAAATTGATGCATATCTAACTCTGTTTCGATCCGAAAGACCCGAACTGTCTGGCGGTGTTTTGAAAACAATGCGTCAACCAAATTACAGTGAATGGAAAGTGTCAATAATGTGGCTGGCCAAAATGCTGTTTATATCTTATCTTGGCTATCTTTTTACTCTGTCATTGGAATGTGAGCTGCGGTTTTTACGCTGCGTTGAATATTTCCTAAAACCCATGGGCCAGCAATCGCCATAAGCATCAAACATAAGCCATTTGACGTCCACAATGCGACTTCGGTCAAGCCCGGTTCATACTTCATGCGATGCGTATGCGAAGCGAATTTATGATGTCAACCCTAAATATTTGCGCTGCGAATTCGCAAAAGTTTAACACATTTCAACTTGTGCGAAGCTTCGCTGCGAATGTTTCATGACATCAAAATCGCATCGCATTCGCATTCGCATTCGCATGAAGTATGAACCGGGCTTCATTCGACCGATTAGTGCAAACTACTGCTAGCTTGGATTTTGGTGCAAATGTTCACCATGTATATGTGCAGTACCATGCGGCCGCGATTACGATCGGCAGCAGCAATGGCGCTGGCCGAGTGAATGCACCGTGAATCTAGCGTGGACTACACTACGACACTAAATACTGAAGGGCAATTACATTTTTAACAATTTCGCGAGCCCTGGGAGCTTGATATTTTTGACAGCGCCATCCCTTCATAGAAGAACTGCCCCAGTAAATCGCTTTGGACAAGGCTTTACCCTTTACCGGTATACCAAGAAGATAGTGGCACATTCCGTGGAGTTGCCCAATCACAGGCTATTACGAGCGTTGCGACATCTGGTCTGCTTCGAAAAACCAATAATTCCACATGAAGATGGGCCAAGAATTAAATGCAGTGTACATGATTGGTCATTGTTGCAATTTTCAGGAATGGGCGGATTTGGGGGTTAGTATTTTATAGGAAATATCGTTCCACTGACCTGTTCAAAGTTTTGCGTTGTTGGATGGCGGGAAAAAACGAGAGAAAAACGGCGCTCGTTTTCAACCGTCGAGCGGATAATAGCCTTTAGTTAAGGCCCGCGTGGCTATATCTAGGCGCGTGATGTGCCCCGAATGCCAACATGTCCAGCTGGAAATCGTTGGAAAACGATATATATTTCCACTTTTCTTGACAACGACAGCACACCTGGTGCCATAATTTCACAGGATGATTAAGACTACTATTAACTTACAGTCTAGTAAGGTATTTCGTAATACTTCATAAAAAAAAATTGAGGATTACAAATCGTGTATACTACGTTTAAGCACTCTCTCCCTGTGTACAGTGCACGTGCGGCTCTGGGCTCCTTTAAAATAACAATGCTGTTGCGACATCGTAACTCGTAAGTACATAGGCCTAGTCGTATAAACATCGCAGGAATAATACCTCCACGGATTAATATCAAGCCTGGAATGATTGCGACATCGTTGTAAAGTTTTAGGTATTTTTAAAAAACAACATCTACATGCATTTAATTTCAATTTTCTCGGAGTCAATTGACGTGGAATCAAGTTAGATCGACGGCCGGCGTGCTATACGCACGTGTAGAAATGAGGGCTGAGGGCTCCGCGCTTGCATTGTCCATCATTTAGCAAAACGCCCCTATGCTTTAATGGACCGATCCGGCCTGTCAATCAATAGGATTAGGACTTTTGGTCAGGTAAATTAGCAACAGTTGCTACAGGCGTGGTCCGCCATTAGCTCGGTCAAGCTCGGTCAAACTTTGTCACATGCGCTGTGAAAAATGTACACAAACAAATGTGTTTGGTGCGGCTGGGCACCGTATTTTTTCAAGGAGGAATGAAACATTTCAAATACAAAAGTAGTCATTCTTTTGGTCAGTAGAAAGCACAGAAGTACAATATATATGAGGTAACCAGAAAACGTAAAGAGTCTTCTTTAATATTAGACTATGGTATAATTGCGTCGTAACATCCGCGGTTTATTTTATTCCCATACTAACTTACCCAGCAACACAGCTACATCTACTTTCTGCAACGAGCCCGTCCTTTCCGAAACACAAATTTAAGCAATGTAGCGTGTCACTCTTTCTCGTGCTTCGATAACATTTCCCTGCAACAGCAACTTGACCATCCTTCATGACTTCACAAATGACTTTATGTACATACCCCTCCTTAAAATAATTGTAACCCTTAACTTTCGCCCGCTTGCCAATTTTGTCCCCGCCTAAAGAATTTAAATCCACCGCCTTTGGCAGAACACCGAGTCGCGTCGTCGACATTGTGCATGTATTTGTCCGGGTCGCTGTGCGTTACACGTAACGTTTGTGTACTTGAACGTAAAGCTTGACCGAGGTAATGGCGTCGCCATGCCGTTGCTAAGGTGGGCGGGGCTTATCAAAAAATGAAGTATCAGTTCAGCTTTTAAAAAAGTTATAATTGGGTCATTCCACCAGGTTGGGACACAGTGTGTGACATTTATCCATATCTTTAAAAGTACTATTACATTTGATTCAGTTATTTCATGTAACATCAGTCTTTGGGTGGGAAATATTTTAGAAAGTTTTAAATCATGTAAATTATATTTTACCAAAAATATGATTAATAAATGTGTCAGTTTGACGTAACCAGTTTGACGTAACATGGACACGTCCATATTTCCATTTTTGTGTTTTTTCAACACTTTAAATATAAATATGGGAAATTCACAATGTGGACTAATTATAAGATGTACTATGCAACACAAGAACACCTTTTTTATGGTAGTCCGTGTCCAAATATAGCAGAGACAGCAAGAACAGACGTGAGTGTAGACGTAACATGGACAGTGTCCACTGTTACGTCCACACATGCATGTTTTGTTTGTTTTTGCTGTTTCTGAGCTATTTGGACACTGGCAACCATAACAAAAAGTGTTTTCTTGTAGCATTGAGTGTTTTTTAGTTAGTATATATAGTAAGTTGCATAATTATTTATTTAATGGCGAAAAATTAAGGCAGTCTGGACGTAACATTTAGTACTGACATGGTGTGACATGAAAATGCACATTTCCTTTTTGTAACATTTTCAACATTTATATAAATAATTATGCAAACTCACTCTGTACATGTATAGTAAAACACAAACTGCAACACAAAAAACATTTGTTATGATATTCAATATCCAAATGCAGCACAACAGCAGAAATATATGTACATGTATAGTCATGGTCTATCATGGTGTCCATGTTACGTCTGCACCGATTCTTCAAATTCTTGCTATTTCTGCTATATTTGGACACTGACTGCTGTAAAAAGGTGCTTTATTGTTGCATAGTGTGTCTTAATTATTGTACGTAATGAATTTCCCATATTTATTTATTACAGTGTTGAAAAAACACCAATTTAAATGTTGGACACGGTGTCCATGTTACGTCTATTTTACATACAAAATAACACACTTTTTATCATATTTTTGTTAAAATATAACTTACGTGATTGAAAACTTTCTTAAATAATCTCACACCCGAAAACGGATGTCACATGAAATAACTGAATTAAATGTAATGATGGTTTTAATGATATGGTCATACATGTATAACACTGTGTCCCAACTTGGTGGAATGACCCAATTACCAAAAAATGTCATTTTAGTGAGAAATTGTTGACTATTCTTGCACCATTTTGTTTTCATTTTTTAGCCGAATGATGTCATAAATCAACTCCCTACAGTCCCTACATTTGTACAGTCAGCGACTTGACGTCTTGTGTCCTGTCAGCATTCATTTCGATTATATGAAAACCAGGCTTAACCCTCCACAGATGGAGGTGGCAGTTTTTGACTGTACATTTTTCCTCATTACATAATTACTGCTTCGTTGAGTGGTCAATTAATGTTTATTTTTGTTTTCCATGTAATCTCAAGTCAGACCAAGCTTAAGCCTGGGTCACACTGTCATGATTTTAACGACGATAGCCCATGATTCACAAAATCCGGATGATTCGTGGACATACTGGTAGCAGCATCTTGGTGAACCCTGATGAATCTTAATGAGTCATGATGAATCTTGGCTGGTGGGCAAACTCCCCCGACAGTTTTGAACTAATAAAAACTGTTGTGGTGGTGCTACGATTTTTTCAAACCTTAGGGCAGTTGCAGTGGGATCGTAACTCAATCGTGCACAGCCGTAGCGCCATCTTGCAGGCATTCCGTGGCCTTCCATCTCTAATAATCGTGGTTTATTTTTATCACGAATCACTACGAATATCCACGACTGTTCTACGATGTTCTACGCATATGCTACGGTTTCCCTATGGTTTAGCTGCGATTCCACTACGATATGATAACACCACGACTAGTCCCGATTGACCACGACTACTCGACGATTGATGCCTACGTCTCTACGATTTATCAAGAATGTGCTATGATTTGCCATGATTGGCCTATGGTAGCGTTACAATGGCGCTACGACTGTTCCCGAATCTTCCCGATGTCACATGATGATCGGCATAAAAGGGGGAAGCGCCGCTGCTGGCCAAGTCATTGTACACGTTGCCATCGATGACTGACCAGATCCAGATTTTGGGCCCATACATGTACATTTTTGTATATCAGAAATTCGCCTGGAATCGTAGTGAAGTGTGGCAAATCTTGGTACATATATGTCGTAGGTCCACCGTCATTAATCTTAGCGCAATCGGCTGTAATTGGCTGTAATCAGCTGTAATAGTAGAGTAGTCCTGAGTACACCGTAGTAGACCATAGCAGGTCGTGATGAATCGGCTTCAAAATCGTACAGACATCGTCGATATACGGACAGAGGTCGTCGATATTCATAGTGTCATGGTAGAAGGGCCGTGAGTATTCGTAGGAGGGTGCAATCGGGGCACTTTTCTCCCGATTCGCCCTGATTAAAACTGCTACGACTAATCGGGGGCTGTGGTCGCAAAAATCTTTAACAACGCTGTGTGAGCCCCTTTTTCCTCCCAGTGACCCGCAATAATTTATAAATAAAAATCTTTCATATGTTTGTGTACAAAGTATCAATTGTGCACATTGAATAGGGAAAATCCCCAGAGAGTAAGAGCATATATTTCCAGGGTGTGCAGTCTGGATCTGTTTTTGTTGTTGTGAGGTTGGGGGTTACTGGTCTTTTTGCATTTAGTCCTACATGTAGACTGTCTACAAGATTTTAGGGGAGCTGGTCACTGCACACATTTGCAGTTGAAAACTGACGCCTTGGTTAAGAGTGCATGTAGCTTTATTTAGCAATTGCTACAGAGGAGGGGAGGTGAGTTGGTCTCACGGACGGTGGAAGTTACATGTACTCCACCTGGGTCTATACATTGTACTAAAAAACACTCCAAAGGGGTGACTTTCACAATAGGGCGACAGTTATGTGTCGCCCTATTCGACCAGGTCGCCCCAACCCGCTCTTTTGTAGCATTATGTGTCGCCCCATTAGGCAATTGAGAATTTGTTTAATATGTAGCTAATGTACCTTCTCTGATAAGCCCTCAAGCCCTCAAGTTAAACGAAAAAATAAAATCATACAGCCCCAAAATAAATTTCCTGAGACCAACTAGTCTTCAATAGCCCATAAATTTTAGAGAAAAAAATCCAATCCTATTGTAGAATCGCCCTGGTAAAATTCCAATCCAGTTCAAAGTAGTGCTGCAGCCGAACCGAACTAAAAATGGCCGAACATGGCCTTCCGAACCGAACCGAACCGAACCGAACCGAACCGAACCGAACCGAAATTGTTGGTTCGGAAGTTCGGCAAACTTTACGCACACATATTGATAGCGCTAGGAATGCATGCGATGATAGGACAAAATTAGTGCACACGGGCGGCACGGATATGATTTAATTTACCTGTTGATAAGGTCCTTTTTCGGCCTTACATTGTAGCAGGTTTGGAGTCGAGAACATGTACATGTACCGTGTAAACAGTTACATTAGCCCAGGTACTGCATGCAATGTAGACAATCGATAGAATTAAGAATAAAAAGATAAAGCCTTTTCCATTCCAGGAAGGTAAAAAAACATCATAAAAGACCAAGTCGCGACCGCTTGCATCCGGCCGGCCATGCGATTTCCATCCCTTCACCCCCGCCTAAAAAATGTAGTGTACTCGAAAGCGAGCCCCGCCCAGTATGCAATGATTGGTTGTTCACACGGCGACACAACATGAATATACATTTCTCGTTTTGTGGGGATGCACAGTCCAGGGATGAGATTCTAAGAAAATAAAGTTTGAAGTTTGTGAGCGTGTACGGCGTGATGAAGCCTTTTGGGGCCAGGGCCCCCATCAGATTCCAGGTATTCTCTCATGGACACCTTTTATTTTAGAACAAAAATACTTGCATTTATTGCAAAATTGTACCCCCGAAAATGGTGGTAGGATTCTACATGTACATATATGTTCATTCCTTTCTAAGCAAAAACTCCTGCCTTGTGAATTATATGTTGCAGCACTTTATCCGCCATGCGCCAGTCCTTCTCTGCTAGCCAAAAAAATGTTGAAGAACAAAAACGTTCCAGAATAAAATTACGTTTTGTCAAAAGTTTTGAAATTTGTACTTTTTACCATAATTTTTTTTAAATGGCTGTCTATTTTGCTTACGCGCACACATGCGCTAACGATCATGTTCATGTACTCACATGGATCTCTGAATCACTTGATGAAATTGTGACCAAACACTGAATATGCATATCTGAAAATCAGATAGTCAAGCATTGGCGCGGCGGTGGCCCCCGGGGTGTGACCATTGTTCCATTATTATCTATCTTGCGTGCTGCGGGTTTGGCAACGTGCCAATCAACTTGTTATGACTGCAGTGGGGAGGGCCGGGGAATTCCCGGATTAGTAATATCGATCGGCGCGATCGCGATTTGAGAGATATTTTAAAATGCAATATGTACTTCCGAACCCGAACCGAACCGATGTTCGAAAAAAAAATCCGAACCGAACCGAACCTGGAGGATCAGTTGCAGCACTAGTTCAAAGCTCAAAAAGATCGCACAATCACTGAATTATGCATTTATGACACTTTAACTCAATCTTGGACGACGACTGGACCAGTATGTGAAAACGTGCAACATATACCAAGGTCTCTCCGCCATTTTTGTGAAGGATTAATTACCAGCACTGAACATTGAAAGACGAAAGGACAAGAAAATAGGAATGTTTCTCCATGACACAATTTGTGCAGGAGAGACTACATGTACGATGTACTTACATTGCTCGAAGGGATCCAGATTCACTCTTCAAATTCCTGCTGTCTGTTCCGTTGACTTTGTCGTCATCAATTATCGACCGTCAAGATCCTTCGTAATTTTATTCTATTTTTGCATTATTTTATAACTACATTTTACATTTGTTTCTCACAATAATAAAGTTTATTATTTTAAACATAACATTAAAGAGTATATATTCTATTTGTTTCTTCAAAATGCAAGGATACATGTACATTTGGACATCATGCACGTTCACATGCGTGTACAATTGGTTGGAAACCATTGTCGGATAATACACAATTTTGATACAACAAACATTTTGACGTGGTCCCATGGATTCATACGAAATCCGGAATTCGACTGTGCATGCATTTTTGCTTTTTGACATTAAAATTACTTTCCTTTGATCCAGGGTGTGAGGACTGTGGACAAAGCCATCGTGGGGACTGCCCTGTACATGGACCCTTATTAAAGGTTCGAGATAAGATAATTCCTACAAGAGCTCGACTCACTTTACCACACTACCTCATGCTAAAGGAGCTAGAACTATGCACTGCAGACCAACAAGGTAAATACCAATGTGGGCTGTGATGCCTGTTTCTGCAAGCCATCACGTCGTTTAGTAGTGCTCACAAATGTTCAAAAGATTTCTGAAACAGATTTGTCTTTAAAAGTGCTTTAACCCTAACGTCCCAGGTATTCATTTAGGGTAAAGTACACTATACTACAAAATACTATGCAATTTCTCATGCCAGTGTAGTACAGTGTTTCCCCTGCCCATTCAATCGTAAGGCGGCCTGCCTCACGATTTTTTGAGACCGCCTCAGGCTTTTTTTGCCAATATCGCCGCCTCACACGTAAGAAAAATTGAATAAAAAATGAATTAGGGGCCATTCAAAATGTTCAATGTTTAAAAATTTCGAAAGAAAAATGTAAGAAATGCTCTTTTGACTTGCCAATTCCACTCCCGCATTTCGATTAGTTTTTTTTAATCCTATACCCGTACAGCCTATGCGTAGTCTTAGACGTTGTATCATCCGTTGTTCAACAGGGTGGTTATTCTATACATGTACTTCATAGACTGTTCTTATTGCATTTTGACCCAGCACTGCCGTACCGGGCTGCACATTATTGATCAGATATCAAAGCATTTAGGAAGAAACATCATCTTACGACTGCCATCGTCTTTGCTTTAACCACTTGCGTACAGATGACGCCATAGGGCGCAAAAAATACAGTGCCACCAGGCCGGATGACGCCATTGGCCGCTGTTTGTGCAGTTTCAATCCATTGTTGGATTATTGTGTATGTCATGCTTGACTGCACAAACACATTGTAGCGGTTCGATTTGGCTGCCAGAACTGCTGCAACACCCCGACGTCTCCCGTAAAATACCATGCTCAAGGGGTTAAATGTACAATTGAAGCGTAGCAAGAATTCCTCTTTTTCGCCAAAAACGCTTGGCAAATACTTTATGTACATGTATGTAATGTCCTTCAAACATTCAAAAAGATGAATTCACGTTTGTATATATATATATATATATTCCCAATACATTTTGTATTTGAAATGTAAATAACGGTGTCTGAGATCGAGAGAGTAAAATTCTATACTAGACCTATATAATTTTTCCGTTTGTCATGCATTAAAATATACCCAATTGAGTACGCACTGTAGACTGGTTCCCGTCTCTACTGCTATCAATTAAATACCGCAGCAGAGACGGGAATCGTGCTAATAACCATACATGTTGCTTGTGCATTGCGAAGCCCTGGGGAAAACGATACGTGTACTTGCGTGATTTTTACACGAATGTCAACTTCAAAAGAGGTATTGTGTGGCTTCAACTTCAAGAATTTTGGTAGTTGTTGAAAAAATGTTGTAAAAATATTACTTGATAAAAAAGTCTGCTACAACACTGGCTGCCATGTGGGTATGACATTCCTCCATATGGGTGGACGATCTGAGTGGCGATATTGTGACAGAGAGCTTTGGCGGTGTAAAGTTTTTGAAAGTTGTATATAAATATATGCGTTTGTACATTAGGATTTCAAGATTACTAACCTTTCACAACATTTTTATCATGCCGTAATTTGTAGACTATTTTATCGCCATATCGGCGATATAGCGGGGAAAAAATATCGACTACAAAAAAATCAGTATCGTCGGCACGAGGTCAGAAGCTGATTATGAAACACAAGAAGTCATCCGGGCACATGTTCAAGTGGGAGAGACCCACAGCTGCATCACGCTGTCATGAAACTGGGCATTTTATTATTTGTTTAATTGAATGGCAAAAATATATGGACTGATCTGCGAAATCGACGCGCTACATGTACGTACACATTTTCTTCCTCCATGATTTGACGTTGATTTATATACACGACTCCAACACTGCGTGCGCAACAACATCACCCGCCGCTGGCAAGCACGCCCACTAGCTCAATGGCTGTTGCGCACTGTAGGAACAAATGTCGCCAGCACCCGCCACATTACCTCTCATGGAATCCACGCGTAGACTACTGCGGTGGCGCCTGCGAATTACATCATGCTTGTGTAACAAACAAAGGAAATGCCATTCCAAAACCGTAACAAGAGCCTTAAGACATTCCTACATGTATTTCAAGTTAAAGAGGTGTATAAGATGTAAATGCAAAAACCGTAACATCTCTCCCCTAAAAAGAAAAAAAAAAATGGTCATCAAAATAAGCATTTTTTTTTTTTTTTTAATACACTCAATTAAATATTGAATATATTTAAATTCTCGGGTACGACATGGTTAGAGTTAACATCTTGCACACAAACAATTATATATCTCTTGACAACGCATCGGCAATTCCATTTTCCTTTCCCCTAATGTGCTTGACATCTAGGTTATATTCCTGCAACATCAAACTCCAATTTAATAACCTTCTGTTCTTATTTCTCAACTTATTTAAGAAAGTTAATGGGTTATGGTCTGTATACACAGTCACAGGTCCTACACAGGAATGAACATAAACATCAAAATGTTGTAAGGCAGATACCATAGCCAATAATTCCTTCTCAATAATAGAATAGTTTTTCTGATGGCTATTAAGTTTCTTTGACCAATAACACACAGGATGTTCAATATCATCCTCGTCATCTTGTAGTAATACTGCACCCATTCCAAGGTTACTGGCATCAACAGCTAATTTAAATGGCTTATGAAAATCAGGTGCCCTCAATACCGGGGCATTCCACAACAATGCCTTCAATCTGTTGAATGCTTGCTCACATTCAGAATTCCACAGAAATTTCTGATTCTTTTTTAGTCAGATTGGTCAATGGAACTGCTATTTCAGAAAAATTCTTGCAAAACTTCCGGTAATAACCGGTCATACCCAGAAATCGTTTAAGCGATCTAACAGACCTGGGTGTGGGAAAATTCAATATGGTTTCAATTTTTGCTTTTACTGGTCCCACATCACCTTGACCAACTACATAACCCAGATACACTACTGTGGCTTTTCCAAACTCACTTTTTGCAAGTCGTCTAAACATTTGATCCAATCTTTTGACATGTTCATTCCAAGTATCTCCATACACAATCAAATCATCAATATAAGCTTCAACACCTTGTAAACCTTGAATACATTGATTCATCAAGCGAGTAAAAGTGGCTGGGGCATTTTTCATGCCGAAAGGCATTACTTTATACTCATAAAAACCATCGGGAGTTACAAATACAGATATTTCTCGTGCTCTTTCGGTTAATGGAACACACCAATACCCTTTCAATAAATCACATTTTGTGACAAACTTTGATTGACCAATCTTGTCAATACAATCATCAATCCTAGGGATTGGAAACGAGTCACCTTTAGTCACAGCATTTACTTTACGATAATCTGTACAAAACCGTACACTACCATCTGGTTTCGGAACAAGAACACATGGCGAACTCCAGTTACTCTTGCTTGGTTGTATAATATCATTTGCCAACATGTATTCAATTTCGTTTTTCACGAGTTTTGCTTTTTCAGGAGCTACTCTATATGGATGTTGTCTTATAGGCGCAGAGTCGCCAACATCCACATCATGGTACAACACATCTGTTCTATTTGGTACATCAGGAAATAATGTGTCATATTTCATAATCAACTCTGATAGCTGCTGTTTTTCACTGGAACTCAAATGGATAAGCTTGAAATCCAAGTTTTCCAAAATCTGCGAATTAGCAAGCTTAATTTCCACATCACTTTTACCCTCTAAAACCTCATCAGTGATAGTAACACTTGAATCGGGTGTTTCAGAATTCACCATACCGACACTTTCCAAAGCACATGCTTCACTGCGATCATAATATGGTTTCAGCATATTAACATGACAGAACTGGGTAGACTTTCTACGATCAGGTGTTTGTATCACATAATCAACTTCACCAACTTTTTTCACAACTTGATATGGACCACAAAACTGAGCTTGCAAAGCATTACCCTGAACCGGCAACAAAGCAAGTACTCTATCCCCCGATTTAAATGAACGATATCGTGCCTTTTTACCATACCATGTCTTCATTTTATGTTGGGCTACTTTAAGATGTTCAGAAGCAATCTCACATGCCCTTCTAAGTCGTTCTTTGAATTGGGAAACATAATCGAGTAGATTCAACTTCTTCGACTCTTCACTCAACCATGTTTCTTTGATCAATTTCAACGGACCTCTAACTGTATGTCCAAAAACCAACTCAAAAGGAGTGAAACCAAGTGATTCCTGTACAGAGTCACGTATTGCAAACATCAAAAAGAAAATACCTTCATCCCAATCCTTTTCATTCTCATGACAAAAGATCTTGATCATAGTTTTCAATGTCAAATGAAATCTTTCCAGAGCTCCCTGAGATTCTGGATGATATGCACTAGATTTTATCTGTTTAGCTCCTAATTCATGAACAACTTGTTGGAAAAGACCCGACATAAAATTCGAACCTTGATCAGATTGTATCTCCTTTGGCAAACCAAATGTGGTAAAAAACTTAAGCAAAGCTTTGCTAATAGTACGGGAACGAATATTCCTCAATGGAATTGCCTCTGGAAATCTGGTAGATACACACATTATGGTCAACAAATACTGATTACCAGTTCTTGATTTTGGCAATGGACCAACGCAATCAATAATTATCTTACTGAATGGTTCATCAAATGCTGGAATTGGCAACAATGGAGCCTTAGGTATCTTTATACTGGGTTTCCCTGCTAACTGACAATGATAACAAGACTTACAATACAGAGCAATGTCTTTTCTAAGACCGGGCCAAAAGAAATGCTTCAATATCTTGTCACAAGTCTTATTAATACCCAAATGTCCACCAAGTGAACCTTCATGTGCTAAATGCATAATTTCATTTCTGTAAGGCTTAGGCACAATAATCTGGTACACAATAGCCCACTCGTCATTGGTGGGAATATCGGCTGGATGCCATTTTCTCATAAGTATACCAGCTTTAACAAAATATCCAACATGGACATTCATAATTTCTTCTTCAGAGAAAGCATTACCAAAAAGTGAAACAATCTCGGGATCTCTTTTCTGTTGTGTACAAAGCTCGCTTCTTGATAAAGAAAACTCACACACTCTTCCCCTTTCTTGCTTTTCCGATTTCTCACTCCTTTCGTCTCTAGAAGAACTATCAAAAGAATGACTATTAGAATTCCCTTCCTGGGACATAAATGTATCAAACAATACAAAATCATTCTGTTTTTCAGATTCAGACTCTGCTGAATTTTCAAGTGCCTTTTTCGCCAAAGCTCGAGTCACTACACAAGACGGATATAACTCCGCCAAATCTGCCTCGGCAGCATTATCCTCACAAGTGCTCGGCTTGCAGATAACGTGTGGATCCACAATCACCTGATTACCTGCTAAGTCATTACCCAGCAGAAAAGAGACACCCTTTACTGGTAAAGTAGGTCTTATGCCCACTGTAACAAATCCTGTGACGAAGTCCGATTCTAAATTTATTTTGTGCAAAGGAACATTCACAAAAGTACCCTCAATACCTTGCGCCAGAACAGATTCACCTGTAGCAGATTCATTAGAAAATGGTAAAGTCTCCTGCAATAATAGAGACTGAGTAGCCCCAGTATCACGAAGAATCTTAATCGGCACAGGGTCAGATTCTTTATCAAGGGATACAAATCCCTCCGACACAAATGGCAAAAATTCTGTTCGAACAGACCGAGACTCGTCAATACAATCAGGATCTTTTATATGTCAAAAAGGCGACTCAAAATGGCTCCTGTGTGAGAGGAAACAAGAGCATTAGGTGCTGCTTCATTTTCTTTCTTAGCTTTCAAAATCCGACAGTCACAAATTAAATGACCCCTCCGCTTGCAATAATTGCAAAATGGACCATTACACTGAGAGAAAAGTGATCGAATAGGCTTTTTGCCAATATTCGACCCAGGTGGGGCTAAGCTTGAAAGGTTCACTGACTTGGTTCCCGACTTGGGAACAGCTGATGCTTCAAATTGGCTTTTAGCCGGACCACAAAATTTTGATTTGTGAAATTTGACTTTATGCGTCAAATCATAATCATCAGCTAGGGTGGCTGCTTGGAGCAAGGTTCCCGCACCCTTTTCATCAAGGTAAGTTTTAATTTCGACTCCAACACATCTTTCAAATTCTTCAACCAAAACCAACTGTTTCAAATTTCCAAAATCATGGTTCACCTTCTTTGATGTACACCACCTTTCAAAATAACCTTCCTTTTCACAAGCAAACTCTACATGTGTTTGATTATCATATTTTTTATGATTGCGAAATTTCTGTCTATATGCCTCTGGCACCAACTGATATGCTTTCAAGATGGCAGTCTTAACAATGTCATAATTAGTACAATCATCAATTGGAAGTGCGCTATAAGCTTCTTGAGCCTTCCCTCTAATTACACACTGTAGCAAAATCGACCAAAATTCCTTAGGCCAACTTAAACTTTTCGCAACCTTTTTAAAGTGTTGAAAATACTTATCAACTTCAGATTCATTAAATGGAGGCACCCATCCTAATACAACGCGTCGGATCAAATTTTGGTTGTGTATCAGCATTCTCCACCTTTTTCATTTCAATCCCCTTTAGCCTCAATTTCTCTTCCATTTCTAATTTCCTTAATTCAATTTCATATTCCTTCTGTTCTCTTTGTTTCTGAATATCCAGTTCTTTTAATCTCAATACATATTCCAAACGTTTCACTTCTGAATCACCACTTTCAATGCGATACAATTCCAAAACATTTTCATCCATCCTATCATCATCTACTAACCTTGTTATAATCATCAGTTTCAATTCTGCCTTTCTCATTGATTGTTTAGCTTCTATTTTCAAATTTGTACATGCATACAACAACTCCACCTTTTTCATAGAACCTAGAGTTTCATGAGGAGGATTTTCTAACTCCAACCAGTCTATTACCTTGTCCATTTTACCCGTTTTCAATATACTCAACACGAAATATCTAAACAACAAAAAGGGAAATGTTTTTTTTTATATATATATATTTTTTTTTTATTCAAGGCGAATATATGGTTAAATAATTCGAAAAAAGTGATCAACAGTTCCAAACACTAATTAAAGTGCATCTCGAATTTCAATTCCACTATCTTTTCCATTTCCATATCTTTTTCATTTCCCGGACCAGCCCCCATTTTGTTGCATATTGAAAACTAAGCAAAATAAATCAAACAAGAAAACCAAATTTCGATTTGCCAAATCTAATCTATTTCAGTGATCTTATTACAAATACATCAAACATCAATCAAAATTCACATTGCACATTACACTTCACACCAAAATACAACATTATACGAAATTATACAATCATAATTTAATAGGCTTGCCTGACAGCAGTTTCCGCATGACGACCGTGCACGACGAAGACGTCTTGGCGATGGTGACATCTTAATAACGGCATTCTCAAAATGAAATGGTGGTTGGCCTGCCGACGCAAAACAAGTCAAAACAAAAGTCTATCGTAGACGAATATTCGGCCCCGCCGAAAGTTTCAATCGTCAACCGAATCAGTTAAACTAAAAGCCATGAGGCCTGTACGGCCACAGGGCAAAACCTGTGGCACCAGCTCCCCAACATGGGCTCCACGGAGATTCGATAAAACCACTATTAGCGCGGACCACCAGTCCAGCCGGTAGAAACTGCACGGTCAGAAGCAAATAGACCAGCTCTTCATCGTCACGCAAACGAAATGCTGCTGTCAGGGGCACTTTTCACTGTTAAGTTAACCCTTATATATAGTAAACAACAATAACCGGAAGAATCTCTGGATCGTTGCACTTGGGCACGCCTGTAACACCTAAAGCGTTACAGTGTGTAACAAACAAAGGAAATGCCATTCCAAAACCGTAACAAGAGCCTTAAGACATTCCTACATGTATTTCAAGTTAAAGAGGTGTATAAGATGTAAATGCAAAAACCGTAACAAGAGTAATGGCTTGGCTGGTAGGGACAATAACGAAGTGTCAACCGACAATCATACAAGATGCCAGCAAGAATCGAGGTGGCTCCAAAACATGAATGAGATGTGTTCCGACCGTCTTTTAGATGGCCAATCAGACGGTTTTAAAATGACGTACAGCTCGCTGCATATGCATCGCTGGCCCACATCACGCAACAAACCATGGGAATAAAACATGATTAGTTTCAGTCGAGTACATGTAGACTATCGTAAAATAAAAGAGAATACAGTAGCCCTACACGTATTATGCACGCACAACAAGGGAATTCCCCACGATGAGAAATGACGGATGTCTTTTGTTTTACGCTTTTGGGGAATGTTTTTGTTAAATTTCCCTAGACGGCATTGCAAGATTTAGCACAGTCCCTTCGTACTTGCACCTTTCAAATTGATGTACTCACGCATGTCGGCCTACATAATAATTATGTACATTTACATGGTATCGGTCCATGACTGAACAAGCATGGGTGTGTTTCGGTGGTCATTTTACAAAGACCCGATTCGTTTTTTTTTTGTAATTATATTCGTGCAAGAATTAGGCATGATGAATCAAATCCCCAAAACAATTAACCAAAGACAATTGGTTATTCAGCTAAAACACGGCCCTGTGTAAAACATTGTTAGAATTTTCCGTCCCATACACGATACAGCCAACAAAACAATAGTCGCAAATGTGGCCGTTTAGGCAAAACTTTAAAGGCCTTTCTGGTAGAACGGCAGCCGCTGGAATATTGCATTACCAAGTCGAGCTCCACAGTTAGGTCTTATCTTTCCACTGCAAGGCAGACATGACACTGGATGATTGGAGAATGGAATCGACTGTGAATGCAGTTTTGTTCTTCTTCTTTTTCTTTGAAAGGGATTTTGCAATCATTCTGAACACAATAGGGGGAATATACTGAAATTTCCATATTTCGGTATTTATGAATTCAGTCGGTATTGTTCGGTATTGAAAAAGAAAGTCACTATACAGTAATACTGAAATACGGTAAGGGCCAAATTGTTACTGATGCTAATTTGTGTAGTGGTTTTTCATAAATAAATCTCCAGGTTTTTTGTCTTCATTTTTTTCATCAATAATTTAGGGCCTACATGTACATGTACATGTACATGTTAGCTATTAAAACTAATCCACAAATTAAAGTGAAATGATATTATTTTGTGTAGCAAGAACAAGTAGACATCACAAAGCTGCAATTTACAAATTAATAACGTCTTAGGCTCAGGCTGTACACGCAACTACATGTACATGTACCTTTTCAAAAGGTAAATGGAAAAAATGGAAATACATGTATGTAGGTGGTTTTCAAGTTTGAGTGTGAAAGAAAACGGAGTACATATTTTGAACAAATGAATATAACTTTACTTATAATATTGACAGCCACTGTTCAAAAAAGTAAGATTAAAGTGAGATTGACCACTACAATGTGTTTGTGCAGTCAAGCATGACATAAACAAGAATCCAACAATGGATTGAAACTGCACAAACAGCGGCCAATGGCGTCATCCGGCCTGGTGGCACCTTTTTTTTGGACGCCATATGGCGTCATCCCTACGCAAGGGGTTAAGTGGGCACCGGACCCCATGCCGCAAGGGCTTCGCACTCGCAGGGTCCATTCTCAGCCAAATTTCTTTTACCACCTCACACCCATACAAGTGTGTAAATGCCTGCAATCGGGGACCTCCTATTGTCCTCCTATTGTTCATACTTTAACTTTTTGGCAAGGTCCCTCATTGGTTTTGTACACGATTTTCAAACAGGGACCTTTCTCAACCGGGAACCCTATTGTCCTCTGTTGTTAAAGGTCCCATATTCAATGAAAAACAAACTCACCAGCACCCCAGGGGAAACACTGGTGCAGTAAGAGTACTGCATACTACAGATTGTAGCATTTTGTAGTAATAGGTGAAGTTAGGGTTAGGGCTGTTCATTTTTGAATAATTTGGTATTCGATTATTCGAGACTGGGCTTGACCAAATATTCAAATATTTGATACTCGCCGATCAAGTCTTTCAGGCGTCTGCTGCAACTGCATGCCGCGCCGGTCAAAAGTTGCATGCAAAGCACGCCGGTGTTTTACATGCGGCGATCGATATTAGAGACCACCTGATGGACATTTTTTGCATTGTTCAAGACCATTACGAGTACGTATAACGTTAGATAACAAGAAAACGAACTCCAGCCTGAGTTTTTGCAAGAATTAATCTCTTAAAAGTGTCGGGGGATTTTGGTCGGGAACCATAACCTCTGTCCACAAAAAATGCGGCATTTGACACTGCTACTAAGTGCTGTAACTTTTTTATTAAAATAGCATCATAGTAGTACATGTATCTGTACGTGCATATTTTTTTGAATATTCGAACTGGCAAAAAGCTTTTAGAATATTTAGTTGATATCGAATATTCGCTATATTCGGGACAGCCCTAGTTAGAGTTAAAAGTTAATGATGAACATGTAAGATCTACAGCACTAGCTTCTACCCATCTTGAATCCCAATCTGGAATAATCTGCCCCCTCAGTCATCAATGCCCCTAATTTGGATCAATTTAAAGGTACACACCGGCCTCTTGAGCGATTTGTGGGCGATTTTAGGTGCTAAATTAGATTTCACCATGACTGCAAGAGTTTTCTTATTAGAATATAAAGGTCCAAGTGCGACAACTTGAAATTTTCCTGTTTTTTTGTAATTTAAAAAAACCCAAAAACGTTAGTCACGTGACTTTCTTGCACCAAATTTTGATTCACGAAACTCACATGATCATTAGGGCTAGTTTTACTTCCAGCCGTAAAACCTTTCAATAACTGAACCAAATTCCAGTTTAATTTGAAAATAATAATCATGACTATTTTTCCAAACGGTACCTATTGGTTAGTTGTTAATTATACTTCAATTTGGCGAAATGTTGGCGAAAGTCGTAACACTTTTCCCAAAGACCGGGCGACAGAACCATGTTTCACGAGACACAGCGTGGGGCCAGCGCGGCATAGCCCCCACGGCCGGTGGGGCGAAGACCCAGCACAGCTGCCACATAAATCTATCAACGCTGCACTCTACTGCACTGTACATATCGGTACGGCGAGTACTGGCGCCGGCTGTGTGTAGCCTACTACTTGCGTCGACGCGTCGCAGAGCTGGTCAGCACTGCAGGCATAGCACCCCGTTGAAGGCATGATCCCCGTCGTTGACACATGCAAATTGCAGTTTTACTCCTAAATATGTGAAACAGCAAAATGTCTACTAAGGCAAAGAAGAAAACATCGTTTAGTGGTGGGGGCCGTCCTGCCAAATCATCCGCAGAGAAACGGAGGATATTGAGTGTACAGGCAGCCCGGAGAAGGGCCGACCGCTTTCGTCAAGCTGGTGAGGACCGCCTAGTGGTTGGACCAGCTAACCTAGCCAGATGGAAAACGCTGAGGGACCAAGCCCTCGGACTTGAGACTGATCATGAAGACAGCATGAAAGATGCAGTATTTGCCAGAATTTTGTTGGATAGGTATGTAAAAATGACGTTTGACAGTGATGCTGTAGGGGCCTGACCATGTCTACAGTAGTCACAAAAAGTGGACGGTTGTTGCGGCTGGACAATTGTATACGTTATTAACCTTTGATCTCTCTTAAGTTTTTTTTTACCATTTCTTGTTAATGAAAAGACATTTTGGTAACTTTTTTTCACAACGACCTTTTAAATAGTATAATCCATGATTCTAAATTGATTATTTGAGGCCGGTGTGTACCTTTTAAAAGTACTGTATCTGGCTTTCTCTTTAACACCAATATCACCCCATACATGTAGCTCCTCTAGCCCTGCGCCATGCCAATTCTAGCGGGATGCGGCTGAAGCCGTTTTGCTGGAGGACGAGATACATGTACATTTCTCATGGTTCATGTACATGGATGTAGCAAATTACCTGTTACTCATACTTTTTTTTTACTTTTTGCCCTTTTCACAGTTTATGGAGTGTTTGCTCGTAAGCTCATCCAACAACGAACTCAATTCGGTCCATTCATTGCCCCTAGAGTACCCAAACTGGAGAACATTCCTCCTGATAATAGACCAATTTACAAGGTAATGTCTTGGTTTCTGTCCAGTTGTATATTATATTGTATTTTACGATTAGGGAATGTCTCAGAAGTCAATGGTCTAAACATTCAGATGGGTTCACTGGCCGTTCTGCTGTGGGAACAACTGCCTTTTCCATGGGAATGTTCTGTCAGACAGTTCCATGCTTTTCGAGCACATGTTCCCAGTGAAACGCTGGAAAGGATTAGCTGGGAGGGTCCGCTGCCGGGGAGGGGATCGTTCCGTGTCAGATCACCCAATGGGTTAAATCTGACCATCTTCAAATTAGCTCAAATATGGTGTATGGAGTAATTGAGGCTGAAAAAGCTGAATTTCAAGTTTTAGCCCCATGCCCGCCAATTTTCAAATATCTGTGTAATACCCCATTCTCACCAACGATTTTCTACGCGAATGCCGTGCGACTACCAAATCGACAGGGCGTACGGGAGTCGCACGGCAGTCTGTTAATGATTCGCACAGGGGTGTCATGTGTAATTCGGACGGGTCGCATGCCCTTGCAAGTTTTCTTAAATGTTGAAAATTTCCATACGGCTGTCGCACGGTTCGCATAGTTCGCATTTGTCGCATAGGGGTCGCACGGCAGTCGCACAGGGGTCGCACGGCAGTCGCACGGCAGTCGCACAGCAGTCTGATTGGTTGCATGACAGTCTGATAGGTCGCACGGGAGTCTGAAGAGAGTCGCACGGCTCGGCCGTGTGACTCCCAGCAGACCCTGTGCAACTCTCGTGCGACATCCATCTAGTGCTGCAGCCAAACCACCGAACCGAACTAAAAATGGCCGAACATGGCCTTCCGAACTGAACCGAACCGAACCGAACCGAACCGAACCGAACCGAACCGAACCGAACCGAACCGAACCAAAATTTTTGGTTCGGAAGTTTAGCAAACTTTACGCACACATATTGATAGCGCTAGGAATGCATGCGATGATAGGACAAAATTAGCGCACACAGGCGGCACGGATATGATTGAATTTACCTGTTGATAAGGCCCTTCTTTTCGGCCTTGCATTGTAGCAGGTTTGGACTTACATTAGCCCAGGTACTGCATGCAATGTACATGTACATGTAGACAGTCGATAGAATTAAGAAAAAAAAGATAAAGCCTTTTCCATTCCAGGAAGGTAAAAAGAAAATCATAAAAGACCAAGTCACGACCGCTTGCATTCGGCCGGCCATGCGAGTTTCCATACCTCCACCCCCGCCTACAAAATGTAGTGTGCTCGAAAGCGAGCCCCGCCCAGTATACAAGGATTGGTTTTTCACACGGCGACACAACTTGAATATACATTTCTCGTTTTGTTGGGATGCACAGTCGAGTCTAGGGGGGCCGGGGATGAGATTCTAAGAAAATAAAGTTTGAAGTTTGTGAGCGTGTACTGCATGATGAAGCCTTTTGGGGCCAGGGCCCCCATCAGATTCCAGGTACTCTCTCATGGACACCTTTTAGTTTAGAACAAAATACTTGCAAAATTGTACCCTCGAAAATGGTGGTACATGTACATTCCTTCCTAAGCAAAAACTCCTGCCTTGTGAATTATATGTTGCAGCACTTTATCCGCCATGCGCCAGTCCTTCTCTGCTCGCAAAAAAAATGTTGAAGAACAAAAACGTTCCAGAATAAAATTACGTTTTGTCAAAAGTTTTGACTTAATTAAATTTGTACTTTTTACCATAATTTCAAAAAATGGTTGTTAATTTTGCTTATCACGCACACATGCGCTAACGATCATGTTCATGTACTCACACGATTAACATGTCCGTCGACTCAGCGCGCAGTGGCCACATCGCCCCCGTGCATTGACCCACGAACTTCTCGCACCGAGCCGGTCAATTCACACGATTTTCCCGGAGTTGTGTACCTTTACACCATGAATGCTTGTTACATCCGCATTTCGTCGTATATAGTGATTTTGTCAGAAGTCTTTATAATAATGTGACATTTTCATTGTGACTGCAAGCTTGAATTGTCATTATCCATTGGTAGATTCATTTTAGTGTTCAAAATTTAGTTTTCAAATTAGATGTTCAATCACCAGTTTTGGCATCGTTTTCGTCCGAGGCGATATATTGCTATGGTCTAGTTACGGTACGTAATGCTTGCACAATGCATAATTATAAAAAATGTATCGCGTGTGCGTCGTGCGACGGACACATTGGATTCAGCTCATGGGGTGATGCGATGTTTTTATTTCGTGGTCGATTGACATGTGCGTGGCATCATCATGCACGGCATATTACTGCATGTGATTTTTGGTTAAATAGAAAGAAAGACATGAGACAGTAAAAAATATTAGGAAGAAATGCGTTTATATTTTATTTCAGAACACATTTAACTTCATTGGTGTTGAAATATCTGATACCATAATCAAGCCAGCTTTCTAAAAATATGTCGGAAAGTCTAAAATGTCGGAACTTAATTTGAAAGTCGGAAGAATCTCATCCCTGTGAGAGTTGTGCATGTGGAGGAAAAGAGTTACATATTTACTTAAGGAGTCCGAGTAAATGTATCAGTGGGATGTTTTTTCTGGAGCACTGGGCAGTCTTTCCTCTTGACAGCAAGAAATGATGAAGTTTATTTATTCAGACAAGATTAAATAAAATGTACATTCACATGTATGCGTTTTCTAAATGGAAATCCGAACATGTCTTTCTGTTTGTTTACCCGCCATTTAATCTTTCCTCGCTATAGTCCATTTTCCCAAGCAGATTCAACTTCGGAAAATGAAACTCCAAGCCTAGCTCGCTATGCCTTCCCGGATCTCTGAATCACTCGATGAAATCGTGACCAAACACTGAATATGCATTTCAGATGCAGTCAAGCATGTGCGGCGGTGGCCCACGGGGTGTGACCATTGTTCCATTATTATCTATCTTGCGCCCTGCGGGTTTGGCAACGTGCCAATCAACTTGTTATGACTGCAGTGGGGAGGGCCGGGGAATTCCCGGAAGGACATTGTACATGTACTATCGATCGGCGCTATCGTGATTTGAGAGATTTTTTTTTTAATGCATATGTACAAATGTACATGTACTTCCGAATCCGAACCGAAACCGAACCGAACCGAACCGAACCGCACCGCACCGTACCGAACCGAACCTGGAGGATCAGTTGCAGCAGTACATCCATCAGACTCAAGTGCCGTGCAACTGCCGTGCAACATGTGCGAATCTCATGAGAGCCCGGTGCGACTGCCATCAGACTGCTGTACAAGCTGTAGGAATCTCATGCAAGTGCGGTGTGACCCCATGCGAGCGCGGTGCTACTGCCGTCCAACCTGGCCTTGCCGTTCTTGCTGCCTGCCTGCTTGCCACCACTCTTCTTCGGTGGTATCATTGTGTTGTGTTGAATACTTGTTGACTGTCGAACATCAAGTGCGGTTTTTAATATCGACGCCAAAAGGCCCGGCTTTTATGCGATTCGCGCGGATCAACGGTGCTTGTACAGCAGTTGTATGCGCACAGGTCGCACGCGAGTTGAACAAAAATACAGGTTGTACGGCAGTCGAACGGAACTTGAACCGTTATCGGATGTTTCGCGAGGAAAAGTCGCACGAGAGTTGAACGGCAGTCGCACGGCAGTTGTACAAGTGTGACTGCGCGGGAAAGAAACGGGGAAAGTCGTACGGAAATCACACGGCGGTACAATTTTTTTGTCGCATCGCAGTTGTACAAAGAATAGTTCATGTGAGAACGGGGTATAACCAGTGGGCCAAATCTTTTGATATTGGTGTCTTTGGAAAGGTACATGTAATTGCATAAGCAATCCAAATGTGCAGTTATTTTTTTATGTACATGTAGGAGCAATTTGAAGTTTTATAACTTTTCGACCTTAACTTTGACCTTGAATTCGACCTGGTGGATCATGTGACCCCATTCTCCACCGTCTTCACAGTTTATCTTAGTACGAAGAAGTTCACCGCACTCTGTGGAACGAACATGAAGAGTTTGCCAGCATTAACATTCAGCAGTATTGCAGTAGCGTTTATAGTAATCGAACAGATCTGGACGCAATGTACGCAACATATTATGCATTCACATCATAAAACTATGCACGTAATATTATTCTGGACTGGTTGCAATCTCCCTGGTAATATCATTTTCACTTTGTCGCGTCGAGAACCAGTTTACCTAAATTACAATGTTCCGTAACACTTGAGGGCATCTTTTTCTCTCGAAAAATACCTTATCCACGTGCGCTGTGCCCACTTGCATGTTTAGCTCACAGGCTTGCTTAACTCTGAACCCCTAGTCTTGGTTCCAAGACGTCCTTAACGCGATGCGACGTACAACGCGCACGGCAGCACCCTCTAGCTACACACACACACGGCAAGGTCAAATCGGTCTTAGCGATTTGGCCGTGGCGTATGTGTGTAGCGAGAGGGCGCTGTCAGCCGGCTGTGCGCGCTATACGTCGCACCGCTAAGGACATCTTGGAACCAAGACTACTGAACCCCCCCGCTTGGTGACGAGTTCCACTCAGTAAAAAAATGTCCCCCGAAAAAATCAACTTTTGATGAACAAACCCCCTCCCCCTAAAAATCTTGCCTTCATTTCAAGTTGTAAACACGAGCAAATTTGATTCAAAGAGTCAGAAGAAAGTGGCCAGGAAATGCCTCAGATTGCACCACAGAGCATCTAGAATCCAAAATTTCCAGGGCCCTTAAGCAGGCCCCGGACCCCACGCTGTAAGCTTGGCTTCGCGCTCCGCGCTCGCATTGTGTCTGCCGTTCTGCTAACATTTAAGGCTGTGGAGAACACTGCATGTAGCTGTCCCACCCCCAATGTGGGGACTGTCATTTTGTATGTGACCAAATCCCTACCCTCATGTACAAAAGTATAGGGCTTATTTTTATTTACTCTCAAAGAAGGATCAAAGCGCCCACCCTTGGGTATGTAAATCCTGATGTCTGGGGTGGGGGCGGCCTTGGAGAGGGATGAGATAAAAAAAAATTGATAGATGCATAATTTGTTAGCATCAGTTTTAAAGCTTTTGATTGAGACATTCCACGTAAAAATCACGTGCTGGTAATACATTTAGTAAAATTTTAAGTTTAGGAGTGGGAAGATAAATACATGTACCGTATTGATATCGACTAATTAAAACTGTATTGATATACCGGTAGGGGAGATGGGGGTTAGTTGGAACACGGGGTAAGTTGAAACATAAAGATTTTTTTCCACAGCTAGCTGTGGAAAGAATCTCAATATTGTAACTTACCCCGTGTTCCAACTAACGCCCATATCCCCTATATCAATATTTGTGCAGCAGGTGTACATGTATACATAATACAAAGTGCACTTTTTCCATTCCGAGTACAGTTTAGATTTTTTCATCACAATGACGGGAGGAGCCAGGCACCGTTCCCTTTTAATGTACACCGATGACGATTCCATTCACAAATCTTTCAAGATACAATGTACATGTAGCATGTCATTCAAGTTGCTTCATAATGTCATATAAATGTAAAGCGCCTTTGCATCATCTATAATCTACCCTAACCCGCAGAAGACATGTGCGAAGTGAACATGAATATGATTTTAATGTATGCATCTGCAGCAGCAGAAACAAAAAGGACTGGTAATGTTTAGCAGTCCAGTTTATGAGCAAAACTGGTGAATGAAACATGTATGAATGAAGCAATGCCCTGGGGCTTTGGTCATGTGAATTATTTTTGGCATCATTGAACTCATGTTTCCTTGCTACTTGAACAGAAACTTCTTTCTCTTGTGCAAAGTGCAAACTATTGCCAGCTTCAGAATAGGGCTGAGTCAAATCCAGGCCCATCGCTGAGGGGCCCCGGAGGGGCCAGGCACCCCTGGAAACCAATTAGACCCCCTATTGGCAAAAACCAAATGCATCAAAATGATTAGCTCTTCCGCAAGTTGCATGTAGGTAGGCCAGCATGTGTTATAGATGAAAATTGATATGACTCATGATGACATCAGCATACGATTTTATACGTTTTCTAAGTTTTTGAACCTTCAAGCCATTTTAAGCCATATCTCATCAACGGAACATGCTAATTTTGAAATTCTTTTTGTAATAGGTTTGTTAGGTCACACAGCCTTACACACATGTACTTATGGGGAAGACCTTGTTCCTCTTCTTTTGTTTTCCTCTGTTCCTATTGAAATCTGAAACTCCATAGCATTTTCCCTCTGGGGAAGATAGATTTCTAAAGATTTTGCTCTGAGGCTTATTGTTCTCTTGTGTTTTCTGCCCCACAGGACTACCTGTACATGTGTACTTATATATAAATGTGAAAATTGTGTGACGTCATGATGACGTCATCAAAAATATGTAAGTCCCGCACGTCCCTGCAAGTCCATCACAAGCCTCCAGTCCTGATCCCAATCACAAGCTATTCAAATGACCTTTGACAACTTAGGCATTCCTTTGTCATTGTTCATCCAGTTACTTGTGACCGGCTTTATGAAAAAACTTGCGAAAGGACTTGTGAAAGGACTTGAAGGGACTCTGTTTTTTAACCTTTAAGCCATATCTCATCAAAAGAACATGCTAATTTCAAAATTCTTGTAACAGGTTTGTTAGGTCATAGATGTGTGATGTCATGATGACGTCATCAAAAGCGGGATTTTGTAAAACACGTAAAAGGGTACACTTGTTGGGTAGGTAAATATTGTCACTTGTATGCAAAAGTGACGTCATACAAAAATAATGCGGAAAAGCCATGTTCTGTTCTTCAACAGACATACCTGTAGTATATAGTTGTTTTTTCTTGTGATGTGGTCCCCTAGCTGGCACGCAACACCCTCAAATTTAAGTAACTTACTAATGATAGTTTTTTGGGACTGGGTAGCTTCTCATACAATCTGTGTATGAAACTTTTCCGTATAAAACAAAAACTGTAGAAATTATAATACAATTTCTGTTTACTTTTTTCAGCCGCACTGCTGCAGTAGATCTATACACAAATTATGTAAAAGCTGTAACTTTGCAATTAAAGGAGTTTTAGTTACATTTATTTGACAGTAATAAAATGTATTTGCTGCAGTGTTGCAAGTCAACTTTCAAGTTAGGGTTTGGGTTCGGTTTGGCAAGGCTCAGCAATTTTTGTCCGAACATTGGTTAAAAGGGATTTGTGATGTGTTTACCCAGGATCGCATGGAGATTCTTTTTTACCTGTCAGTTGGCAACAAGGATGAGAACAGCGGTTCCGCTTTTTTTTTAGGGGGGGGGGGGAATTAATGGGTCACTTGACATTTGTTTCAGTAAAATAATATGTAAGATCACTTAAAATAACATTAGGAATACGTCACTTGAAGTGGATTGTTGGTAACATTTTAATCATCATTGGGTCATTATTTTAGAGATATTTATAATCATAATGTACCAAATTGAAGGAATTCTGATGAACTTTGCAGCATACCAGGTGTGATCATAAAATTCCGAGACTGTTTCTGTTTCGAACGAATGGAGCGCAGCACAGTAATGTGCATATAGCAGGTGTAAGCAATAGCATTTCGTGAGTAAGTATTCCAAGTTACATCACTTGATCAACATCAGCACCTGTGTTACACGCATTTTTGTGACCACTGGAACGTGCGTATTTCCGAATTCACCATGGACCTGAAACTTGAGCAGAAGTAGCACCGTGTCGAAGTCTGTGAGTATCTCCATCAACAGGCCCGGGATGACCCAAATGTCATGTCGAGGATCATTAGCAGTGACGAGAGTTGGGTCTACGGCTACAAACCCAGAGACCAAACAGCATTCTTCGCAGTGAAAGAGCCCGCAGTCTCCAAAACCGAAGAAGGCACGTCAGGTCAGGAGCGCAACCAAGAGCATGCTCATCGTTTTCTTTTATATTCGCAGGATTGTGCACCATGAATTCCTCCCCCAGGGTCAGACTGTCAACGCCGAGTTCTACTGCACCAGGTGTCTGGGGAAGAACCGTGACATTCGGCACAAACGGCCTGAACTGTGGTGTGCTAGCAATTGGGTGCTCCAACATGACAATGCGCCCGCTCACAGCGCGTTGAAAACACGCGAGTTTGTTGCCCGCAACAACACAGTCGTCCCTCCCCACCCCCCCCCCCCCCCCCACTACTTGCCGGATTTGGCTCCCTGCGACTTGTTTCTGTTCCCCAAAATGAAGTTCAAGCTGAAGGGTTCCCGTTTTGACCCTGTGGAGGAGATAGTGCTTACGGAACAGGATTTCCAGGGAGCGTTCCAAGCGTGGCAGGAGTGCTCAGAGCGGTGTATCGCTGCACAAGGGGACTACTTTGAAGGGGATGGCGGCCAGATTTAAATTATAGGCGCAGT
The DNA here is from genome assembly GCA_037893225.1 of Hippasteria phrygiana. Lineage (NCBI taxonomy): Eukaryota > Metazoa > Echinodermata > Asteroidea > Valvatida > Goniasteridae > Hippasteria > Hippasteria phrygiana. The sequence continues at coordinate 182,423 of JAZGUH010000028.1, read as the reverse complement.
CTCGGAGCTTTTTGATAGCACCTCGTATATGTACTGGAAGTATATTTGCCACTTTTCTGCTTGCCGCTTTAGGGCGAACGTATATTAAATATGCCCATTTTTTATGAAGTAAATGTACATGTACACCTCTATTGGGTACTAACATCTTGGATAAGGCGGTGGTAATGAGCAAAGATAGCCTTTATCTAGTGTGTAAGCGGTAAAGTTTATGAGGGTGGACCAACGAAACCCCTGGCCCATATCGCATGCACGCACAATGAGACCAATATTTGCCAATTAAACCACGACTGGCAACCATGTGAACGTATCAACGCAGCAGAATCTCCTGATCTATCATTCGCACAAATAAGGCCAGTCCATCGTGTAAGCATCAGTCAGTTGTGCAAACGATAGATAGATTGCGCAGGGAAGAATTTTTAACAACTATCAATCGCATTTAAACTTGAATGATCGGCAGATCATGAACCTATTCCTGCACAAATGCACATTGGTCAATCGCAAACCCACTCCTTTGCGAATGAGCAGTTAGGAAGTGCCATGTTCAGTAAATTTCAGTTCATTTTTTTTCTTCAATTTTTGACACTGTTCAAGTTTTGACACTGTTCAAGTTAGACCCAGTCAATCATTTGTGAAGAAAACAATTTTTGCATAGTTGGTCATACTACAAAATGAAGATCTAAACTTATGATTTTTATGTCTGCATACATGTACAATGTATGTACAGGTTTTCAGAAATGGTACTGAAGTGTCAAAATTAGACCTCAGCAATGAAAATGCCTGCAGTTGGATGATGTTTGTACGAACAGCAACTACATATGAAGAGCAGAATTTGGTTGCCTATCAATTCAAGGAAGAAATCTACTTTGCCACTTGTAAAGTAAGTTGATATATTGCAGCAACGTTTCTTTACATATCATTCCTAGGAGTTATATTTCACTTCATAAACCTAATGTAATATTTTTAATATTACAATTTCACTCAAGACAATGTTTTGCATCAGTTTGTTATAGCTGTTCATAAGCAGTTGGCAATCATAACTGCGTATGCAGGTTGAGTCCAAGAAAAACGACCTCATATGTTTTCCTATATTTAGAAAAGAAATCCTGATATCATTTTAAAGCTTATATGTATGGATGTAAAATCCCAATCAAAAAGCTTCTTTTGGTGCCCAAAAAAATCAGGATCACTATAGTGTTGGCATGTTATTGTATTATGAACATATAGATTGTGTTGGGAGTTTGTCAATGGCATTAACCCTAACATCACTGAATACTACAAAATACTATTTGAGTAAACAGTATGCAGTACTTTGACTACACTGGCCTATGAGAATTTAGTATTTTGTAGTACAGTGTACTGTACCCCAAGTGAATGCCTAGGATGTTAGGGTTAATACAATTCTGTACACCTTGTTGGTTTTAGCAAGACATAACAAAAGAACAAAATTAACCCCTTGTGTCCAGCTGTTATTGATGGGGGCTGGTACATAGAAAAACAGGCTGTGCAACCAAGCGTAAATGCAAAATCTATGTGTGATTGGTGGGTAGATCGTTTCAAGTGCCAGCTTTACACATTATACATAAGAACCAAGACTGGACACGCACAATATGTGACCTATCGGCACAAAATGAGTGTAATGTCGCACTGTAGGTTTCTGAATTACAGCCAGAAACAAACAATTTTTCACTGAAAAGTCAATTTTGGGATTTTAACAACTGTATATTTAAAAATCCTATTCTATCATATCCCAAAGTTTTTAAACTGAATCTCTTCTCGAATTTCTTTTTTTTTTTGAGGATTTCTTTTTTGAACTCGGGTTAAAGTGTGCAGTGTGCACAGATCACAAACTTTGAGCTTCATTTTCTCAAAATAATGGGTCAAGACTATGATAACTTTAAAAGGTTGTATCGGGGGAAAGCAGTGAGATACTACAACACACAATATATCACATTAAAGCATTTAACCGGAACTTTTAGGAAATACCATAATCTTGATGTTCAAATTTTGTTACTTTACGCCCATTTCATGGTAACAGGTCACATGTACTTTTTGTCATGAATCATAGTACAGAAATCATAGTGCACAAGTTGTATTGAAACAAAAACATGTATTTCATTTTCTACAGCCTGTGGCACCTCATGCGGAACTCAAAGTGTGGTATGCTTCAGACTATGCTCATATCATGAATGTTACATTATTGAGTGGAGATAAGCCAGGTAAGATCAAACTCATTTCCAGTGTCTAAAGCCCTGTCCGCACTGGACTTATTTTGGTAAAACTTACCGAGACGATGGGTACTTTTCCCATTTTAAGTCCAGTGCGGACAGCCTAGGACGTTTTCCTCTCAGTTACTTTTCCTGAGTCCAGCGGTTACTTCTACTGGCCAACTGCTGCCCAGGAAAACTGACCAGGTAACTTTTCCCGAGACGATAAGTCCAGTGCGGACAGTGCGTTACATCAGGAAAGCGTACATCCGGCCCGAGCGCAAGGTCATGCTTTACAGGGAAACCACGCATGCGCTTTGCATTGTTTTACCGCGGTGCGGTGCACGTGGCAAGTTTCCAAATTCCAGTGCGTTGTTTCTCTTTTGGTCGCAATCATGGTAGATTTTATTATTGATAAAGTCGGAAGTTTGATTGGTGCTAAAGACGTAGGCCTGCGTGTACACATCGGCCGGAAAAATGAAAAGGCAGGCGTGATTTGGGTCAATCGCGTCAATGTAGAAAGGTCACGCAAAGCGCCCTCATGAGTCGTTATATTGACAGCTCGGTTACTTCTCCCACGGTCTCGGTAAAATTTTCCCGTGTCGAAAGTCCAAGTGCGGACAGTGGTCACATTTGACCATTTTTCATTTGACCATCGTCTCGGTAAAACCTTCCAAAAAAGAAGTCCAGTGCAGACACTGCTATATTGTACAACTTTGACATCCAACTTCTCACCGGTAATAATGATGTACATGTACATTCCATCGCTGGTCCCACAAAGTGACCTACAGAGATGCATTTATAGTGAATTTCATTTTGAATTTATTACACAAAAATGTACTTCAAATGAAAGCAAAACTAGTATGGAGTTTATTGTACATGTATGTAGATTTTACAAAATACCTACAAGATATTGAGTTAGGCCGTTTTTTTTAATAACTTGGATTACGGATCCGCCGCCGTGAAAAATTAGAACATAGAACAAAACATAGGATCGTTCGCAGTCTTGCCAGTGATGGAAATAGCTGGATTCGCATCGCAAAATGCGATACATTTTTTCTCAAAAAGTGAGACAAACTTGAAAACGATTAGCAGTTTTTGCGAATGAAAATTTCTCATAAGATCATGCACAACGATGGCCGATCCCTACCATACCTGTGCGGTGACGACAGAAACTTTGGATGTAAAATAATAATCAATCGGACTTGACCACCATACCATACATGCAGATCGTTTTTATCTGATCCGTTTGATTGTTTTGCAAACACACTGGCGCAATCTCACCCCCAGTAGGTCTTTGGTTTCTTTCAATGGTTTTCCGCGCTAAGGACTACATGTGTAGTTTAGGAAACGAGGTTGCTGCGGTTTTGTGTGGTGATTAGCACTTGTATTTCGGTACAGTATCATATGGGCGCAAAGGTTTACAAACCCCATACACTTTACGGTGCACGTGTTCGTTATCCGACACGAACTATATGCTCCATGGTGACACCATCACGTTTAACGCACGGACGTACACATGTATATATGCTGCATACTGTACTGGCGATGATGTCGAAAGTACCGTCGAATTTCAGCGTTGAAAATGGCAGAAACATATGCCATGGTTAAAACAGGAGGATCGGTCGAAGGAGATCATCCTTTATTATGCTCTTTGCAGATCACAAGCTAAAATTTAAGTTGTGCGGAATTTGTGTACGCTTTCGTGAGGGGAATTCATCGATCCATTCTCGCTATTCGCCGATCATTATTGCATGCAGCGCTCAGTGTGCGTCAAGATCAAGGAATGTTCCTGGAACTCTCGACAATATTTTCAAAACTACCCTAGTCAGGCTTTTGCAATATTCAACTTCAGGGGCTGAAATGGAAATAGTAGGCAACTAGTGAAAAATCTACTTCAGAAATAAGGACTCTCTGATTACCTGATTTTGTTATCCTCGTCTTTTTTTTAGGCCAAGTAAAAAAAAACACCAGTTGATCGTCCTAACATTATTTTTTGAAGCTGCAGTTTAACATTTTGTTTTCCTCTCATATTTTTATTTCCTGATAATTTAGACTGACTATAAAGCCAGCGAGAATGGTATAAATACCGTTCTCGCTGGCTTTGTAGAAGTCTAAATTATAGTACAATGTAGCTAATAAAAAGCTGGTGGTAATTTTGAACTAACAATTCGGTGACCATTTTGAATTTAAAAGGCCATCATCCTCTTTTTGAAAGAAAAAAAAACCGGACGATCAGCTTTTTTTTTTTTTGGTAAAAAATCTGCAACTGGAAAATTATTTGTTTTTGAATCCAACACAGATTACATTCAAAATTACACTGTGCAAGAACCAGAACCATGGTGCAATTTGTTAATTTTAAAAATAACAACAATAATGCAATACATTGATTTAATATCTTCAGCACACCCATCAATCAATATTAACAGTTTTATAAAAATGGTTCATATAACTTTGAGTTTGTCGCGGTTTACGAACTGGCGTGCACAAATATTTATGCAACAGCAGTACGATTTTCAACATGACTTGAACACAAGGATGACTTGAACACAAGGATGTTAAATACATTTTCCAAACCTGTGTCTTGTGTCATTATTTTAGTCAGTAATATGCAAGTTTCTAACACAAAAACACCCTCTCCTTCATGGAAAAAACATGCCACTTCCTGACGTGATTTCACTTAGCTGACTGCACGACGGTAAACGTTAAACCGCCATCTTGAATGTATTCATGAATACATTAAGTTGGGATTTAAACCAATAGGGGGAAAAGGTGCACTGTGTTTCGGACCGTTTTATAAATATTTAACAGGTCAATCGCTGTGACCATTCATAAATAATTAGATTCCCCTGGCCTTATCAGGGAATTTGAATGCCCGTATCAGAAAGCGCTACAATGCCACTCAAAAGTGAGATCAACGATCACCAAAAAGGGATGATCCAAGCCGGGCATGGGGAAGGGGAATTTCCAACCGCGAGATTGCCCGGAGGCTTGGGATTTTGGAGGGTACCGTAAGGTACAATTTGTGGAAATTGCAATAAAATAATTCTATGGAAAACGTAGCAAGATCTGGTCGTAAAGCTGACCGCCACCTCGTGTGAAGTTCGCGCCGAAACTTTCCACGAAACCGCCCCCGAGCTAGCTGTCGTCGCAACCTTGCCGAGCTACATGTAGCTGTGGGTGTTGCAATGCATTGCTAGCTCGACCGTATTCAGGAGAAACTGGCAGCTGTTGGCTTAAATGTGAATAGTTTCGTGTCACAAGCCCCGCCTCACTGCCGACCACGAGGCCCGTTGATTGGCTTGGGATTGGGCTGAATCCGCGCTGTGCGCGCTGGAGAATTTTTTTCGTCAATTTCACGTTCCACAGGCGCCACCATTTTGGATTACAGGGCGCTGCCATGTTTTTTGTTGTTGTTTTTTTCGCTCGCCGCCCGACCCAGAGACATAAAAAATCCGTAATCCAAGTTAAACACACAAAAAAGGCCTTAGAGATACAATTAAGTTTCAGATTCATGTGTCACTTTGTGAAACGGCATATTGAGATAAGTCACTGTTGTTTTGCTATGTGCTGCGCACCTGTGTACACATGCAAAGCACATTAACGCTAAGCCTGTTCGATATGACGATATTTCCCGATATGTCGATATTTTTTTCATATCGAAAAGAATAACGGAATATCAGGGAATTCGATATTACCGAAGAATATCGCAATATATGTTCCTTTTGGCCGCATTAAGTGTGGATTTGTCCTGTTTACCTTGCTCGAAATTCCAGTTATTTCCAATTATTTGACGGTAGAATAGTATATAATGTATCATGATGTACCATGGAGGAATAAAAAAATACATACATGCACTAAATGTGTCGTTTTTTGGACCGTTTTCTAAACCCCGACATGACATCTCCGCTAGCTCCGCGCGATTTACCCTGCGCGCTGTGCGTTGTCAAGTGCAAACAACCACTCTGAATGCTACCGTCTTATTCCCAGTGTACAATGTACGTACCTACACGCTTGCGAACTCGTCTTGAGATTGAGGGGTATGGAAATTGTTTGCAATAAGGTCAACCCCTGTAGCGCATCTGCGCGTGCGCGTTGCTTTATTGCTAGCCTTGGTCAAGTGCAAGCAACCGCACTGAATGCCACCGCCTTTCCCCAGTGTACAAGGCACACGTACGTGTAGTTACGTGTAGCGAACTGCGTCTTGAGAAAAGATTAAAACATGTGCCGCGCATCCATTGTACACTGTGCAATGTCATACTCAACGAGCGGAGGGAAGCCTTGTCAACCCGGCCCCCCATTCCTGCCGCGTGCCGGCCCGGCCCGACCGCGAATTTGTTTTGGCCCCCGATCTTACTGATCCCGGCCTCAAACTTGCCAGCCCTGGCCCGATTCGCGATCTCGGTGGCCGATCTCGGTGGCCGGCCCCGGCCCGATATTAAATTTTAGCGGATCTGAGCTCAATCCTGGTGGGCCCGATCCCGGTGGCACCGATCTCATGATGCCGTTTTGACTTCCATCATGTATTTTTTTTTTATTCCTCTGTTCTTCCGGTAAGGAAAAAGTGACGTCATCACGATAATATAGAATATCACGATATTTTTTTGCCGATATTTCGGTATCAAAATAAATGGATATCGGACAGCCTTAATTAACGCTCAACCACATGGTTGTCAATCCTGTACAAAGTATGCAATATTTTCTTGATTAATTAGAACCACTCCTAAGGTCAAAATCAGTCAAAATTTCCTTCCTCCCCATCTATACTTTTACACAGACATGATCAGATTACATGTGGTTTGTACTATGGCAGGAGGGTCAAAAACAATCACCTTGACTGATTTTGACCAATACAACAACATGGCTCAGAATGTACATGTACATGTATGTTTGCATAGGAGGGTTTTTAACATCAAGCCAGTTTGTACACAAGTACAGGGTACATGTACTTTCGTGAACACAAACTGAACGTAACTGTAGTACAATGTTAAATTTTCACTATACAGCTGTTCAGTTCCCAAAGTATTGGATAAACTGAGCAAAGTCACTGCTGTTATGCAATTGCAAAACATATGACTGAATTAATTGATCAAAACCCAGAGTATAAATTATTTTATCTTGTCTAAAGCTTTTTAACCAGTCAAACATGCTTGCCAGTCTCATCAGCCGATATGCAATGGGAGGTTTAAGGTACATGGAAGGCCCAAGAGGAATCAGGAATCAAGTTGTAGCCGGTGTTTAATGTACATACATGTACATGTATATGTATAAAGATTGTATGTATTTTAATTGTAAAAATCGGCATTAAATTCTGTAAAAAAAACAAAATAGGCAGTTTTAAGTGTATATTCCAGATCTTAAAAATACTACTCAATTAACAGTCTTAACACATGTTACCAGTAAGATTATTACAGTGCAAACATCTGAATCTAATGCAGTCAGGCATGAGAATCTTCCGGTTTTAAACGGAATTCCGTTTTTTTTCCCTCCAAATTTGTGGTCTTCGAGTTCAATGTAAATTTGAAATAAATTTGGGGGTGAGTTGTAAAGGGGGTAATGTTGGATTACCACTCTGGAGCTGAAAATCTCCCTTTATTTCTGAGTTGAGACATCGTTTTTATAGACCCGAAATCTTGAACGGACCGCACGCGGTACGGTACAATACGCGACGCGGCGTGGTCACGCGGCACGATGACTCGTCCGCAGAACTACATGTAGCTACACATGCCATATGCATGCAATAATTATGCGCGTGAAGCTTAGTGCGGCATGCATCGTGCATGCTGTGTCAATGTCCAGCCGGGAATACTTGCACATGATGGAAAAACCCTCTTGAGCGTGCGTATTGCAATATGGGCAGAGCGAGTCCGTTGTTTGGGGGACTTGAAATCATGCAACACCGAAATTTATAGTCGGGTCCCACCATTGTTATTCAGTGTGTTGTCCATGCACCAAGTCTAGTAGCTTGACACGCATGCTTGTTGTAGTTGTACTCGACAAAATTCACAAACTGAAAAAGGCAACTTGAAGAGATTTGTCCACAAAATCCCGCCGATAACAAACAGTTGGATCAACAAGGATAGTCATTTATTTCAATCAAAACTGTTGACAAATTGCGACAAGAAGTGGACCAATTGTTGAGTGTGCCGTGTGCGATAAACGGAGGTGTGGATAATTCCACATGTGGCCAACGTGTTACTGTAATGCACCGTGCATGGGGCACTCCAGTGCGTTGTACGTCATGGTGTACTTTATCCCACCGCGGCACAATTATCTTTGTGCGTGCAGTTTAAGATAATTATGGTGATCGCAAAAAGTCAGTATCACTCTTTTTGGTTTAATTTATTGCTTTTGCTGATTAAGAGGCTATCAATCATGCATGCTGTTTTAATACTTTCATTCTCATATACCTAACGTTTTTGTAATGTAAAACATAATGAGATGAGTTGACCCATTTGATTATTTAAAGTAGGACGCCTTTTTAAATCATGATTTAAGTTCCGACAATTTATTTAAAAAGTGATTTATTTTCATATTTTATTAAGGGAATCGCTTATTTTATTGAGGGAATCAGACATATGGAATTATTAAAGGGAATAACATACTACAATTTTAATAAAGGTATTTGAGGTGGCCTTGCTGACACATTACACAAAGAAAAAAATCTGAGAAAGTAATTCTAGATTTTACAATTTGTGTTGTTCAGTATTGCCAATGGACCAGTCATTTTAATTCGCACTCGCAGTTTACACTATAATTTCAACCTGGCTAGAACACTCTGCATGTATGTGTACATAACGATTATAATATAACTAAGACGGCCCCCTTGACACCCGGCCGTTGGACGCTCTGTTCGCTTCGCTCACTAGACTATATTTGGTTACAAAATATTTTCATTTTTTTTTTTATCAACACCCATTCTCATGCCTGTGCAATTCAGAAAACTAATTTTAGAAACTTTTCATAAAGCACACATTTCAAACGTAAAAATCAAAATTACCGGTACTACTGTGACTGGATACAACTAGACCAGTTCAGTTAACATTCATTTCAACATCAGTGCAGTTCGGTTCAGTTATACAGTTCAGTTGGTGATCCTGAAATTTATGATGAATAACATTCTAAATACATATACATGTACATGCATACTAAAATCACTCAAAACTACAATAAACACATTTCAAACCAATATAATCTAAGAACCCAAAGTAATCAAGCAAAAACTGATAACCAGTCAATAACTCCAGAAGGACATGTTAATTAACTCATGAATATTAATTAATTCTGTCATTAAAGCTTAAATCGCAACTTAAAAACATAAAAATACCGATTTACTCAAAATCCAAGATTTGACCTCTGACCGTAGCACGCTACAAGTACAACCCTGAACAAAGAATTTCGAAATGTTAGCAGAAGTACGTTGGATTATCATTCACACTGCAAAAACTACCGTACATGTACATGTACATGTAATAAGTTTAACCTAACAACACAATTCTAGAACACTCACCCACAACGCCATTCAGTGACTGAAACCTTCGTGACGTTCAGTTTCTGATGGGTTGATCTACAAATTATAACAATGTGATAGCGCCCTCAAGAATGCGGCGTCAGTGATATAAAACTCGACGATGGCGATCTCGTTGTATTGTCCGTAAGCCAATTTCTGGCTAGGTCCTCGGCCAAGTGAAGGGCTGTGATGCCACCAGTAAGGCGAGAGAGTGGGCAGTCATTGATCATGTGACACATCGTCTGGGGTTCGCCACAGTCACAAAGTGGAGATGAGATGTAGCCCCACTTATATAGGCTGCTACGGCATGGCCCCGCGTCAGTTCGGAACCGCGGTTCAGAAGACACCATTGACCGCGGGGAAGATCCATTCCCCGCAGCTGGATGCCATGGTGGGGTCGGTGACCAAGAACTTGTTCGGGACGTCGGTGTGGTCTCGCCATCGGATGCGCCATAGGTCTTCTGTCCGGGACATTGGACCATATTGGCTTTCTAGACTTGAATCTAGGCCTTGGGTGAAAGTCCAGGTCACTGAGGAGAGGGAGCTCAGGGTTGGATCGGATCTTGCGGACCAGCCTTGATGTGGCAACCTCTCTTCGGATGTCTGGAGGAGCGATGTTGCTTAGTCCTTGTGCGACGAACAGCACCAGTGATGGTCCTCATGGTGTCATTCAGTTGGACGTCGACGAGGCTGGTGTGGGCAGAGTTCCTCCAGACTGGGGCGCAGTACTCAGCCACTGAGTAGCAGAGAGCTAGTGCTGATGAGCGGAGTGTCTTTGCATTTGCTCCCCAGGTTGTGCCGGCGAGCATGTGGATTAGGTTGTTTCTGGTCTGAATTTTAGCAGCCACTTTCTGGAGATAAGATTTGAAGGTGAGTGTTCGGTCCAAGGTGACGCCATGATAAGTGGGTCTGGAGACGTGGTTCAAACGATTCCCGTTAAGGAAAATGTCTAGCTCTTGGTCACTTCTGGCATTGTGCAGGTGGAAAACACTGGATACTGTTTGGCTATGCTGGGCTGAAGTCGCCAGTGTTTGCAGTATTCGCTGGTCTTGGCTATGTTATTGTTGATGGTGGAGCAGAAGTCTTCGGCATAGATGAACTTCTGGCACATGGTGGCTGGGAGGTCATCTGTATAGAGGTTGAACAGAATGGGTGCCAGTACTGATCCTTGTGGCAAGCCGTTCTTCTGCCTTCTCCAGCAGCTGCTAGTGTCTCCCATGTGAACACGGAACTGTTGTTGTTGCAACAGCAGCTCAACTGTGTCGACAGCCCAGCGTGGTAGGACTTTGGAGATTTTAACTAGCAGACCTTTGTGCTACACAGTATCATAGGCAGCAGTTAGGTGGTGAGTGCAAGAACTTGATCTTGAGTACTTCTGCCAGAGCGAAATCCCGCTTGCTCGATGTGCAGTACTTCCACAACAGTTGGCTTGATCTGGTGGAGGATGATCCGCTCTAACAGTTTGTAGCAAATTGAGAGAAGGAAGATCGGGCGATAGCTGGAAGCCAGTTTTGGGTCTTTCCATGTTTTGGGATGGCGATGGTTTTAGCAGTTCTCCAGGTTTTGGGAAGACCTTTCTCCTAAGTAACCCGTGAAAGGAAGAGTGCTAGCCAGTTTCTTGCTGCAGGTCCCAGGTGTTTCAGGAATTCAGGGTGGATGCTGTCGTATCCTGGGGCTTTCCCACACTTCAGATCTTTCAAGGCTGTGTTCACTTCTTCGATGGTGATTGGGGTTGTTGCAGTTTGGTCTTCTGGTCTTAACTTCCTGAATGAACGCCATTCTTGTGCGATCTCATGTTTGATCTGTTTGTCAGTCGGAGCTTTGCCCACGTTGATGAGATGGCTAGCTACTGCATTTGGTTTGACTGATGGTCTGGTTGAGTTGGGGGTTGTTGATTGGAGCCGAGATGGCAAATGAGGTTTCCGACTTGAGTGTGTAAAGTTCAGGTTACTTGTAGTTTCCTCCCATCTTAATTGACGGGCATTGTCAAGACACTCAATGCACGGTCCGCCGATGAGCGATTTCAAAGGGCGCACTCTGTCGGATCCCCAGGGACAGTAAATAGCATGGTGCCCCGTTTACAAATAAACATGTTTACTACAACGCTGGCGATTCGGGGACGCGTCTCGCCTTGTTGCATAGCTGCTCACACGTAGCGATATCGTACTATTGAGCTCGAAGGATGTGACAGTTTCTAGTGAAAAGTTACGTATATTGCTAGATTAAGAATGCCTCGTGAAGTTAGAAAACACTGTTGTATTTGCATAACAGGAGTAAGTTGTAGATTTTGTTTGCATCTAGTGTATATAAGAACGATATCAAACCTTGGCTTTTGCTTCAAGATGAACGTGACTGAGGGTGATCTGTACACAAATATTTAACACACAATGAACTTGTTTTAAAAGTTCTGCTTGTACGAAATAAAGTCGTTGTAAAAGGAGCCAGATGATTGAAGAGGTAGAAAAAAATCATATCTAGCAGTTTCCTACAACTTCCAGCGCAGCCAAGCTCGGGTAGGACTACTCCGTCAGCGGCAGGAACACGTCCCTCAACCCCAGCAGCTTTGTATGATGTTGCTGCGCAGCGCGCTTGGAATATGAAAAGAAAAAAAACAAGAGCATGCAACAGCATCCCAAGCAGCAGGCTTGAAAGTTTGCACTCAGTTCTCAAGGGAAACAATAAGTGGATTGCCTGGCCTCATGCTAGAGACTTTGTGGGTTTTTTCTTTAAAACCCTAGAAAAAGAAGCAAGGCAAAAGTTGTTGGGAAAACGACGAGCAATGAGATCTTCAACAAATGTTCAACAGATGTTCAGATGTTTTTTTTGGGGGGGGGGGGGGGGGGGCACTGCTCACTTCAGCCGAGTTATGGATGTTAGAAAATATGATAAAACACATCACAGAATCGGTTGCAACAAACATAATGGTGAAAAGCTTCAGTGATACATTATGACTGCATATTTCAAAGTGGTAAAAGTACAAAATTTCACCTTAATGATGAATGTCAAGGACAGTCACTCTGTAAATCACTCAACTTGTTGGGAATATTCGAAGGTGGGAAAGATGATGGGATCAACATTGATGCAGCATTCAACCCCGTTTTTGAGGAACTTCTGAAGATCACTGGGGCATCTTAAAGTTGCAGCTCCCAAAAATTGAAGGTTCATCAAAAAATCAGAGAACATTTGTGTAGGCTTTGTGAAAGTTAAATAATTTTTCCCTCTTAAGTTATTTACTTTTACATTTTTCATTCATATAAAAACCATTCTGTCCGAGGAAAAAAAATATTTAACACACAATGAACTTTTTTTAGAATTTGAGTCATGTTTTAATTTGGTTGCAAATCATACAATTTACTTGAAATTGTAAAGGTAACTTAAATTGTACCTTTCTGGAAAAATTAAGGGTTTTTCACAAAACCATGAAAGTCAATAATCAAGTCTGGTCAATTGTAGTCTGGTCAAGTGGATACATGATAATTCACGAGGATCTCTTCTCTTTGGCGAGTCAGATCTTTGAGTCATTTGCCATGTTTAAACAAGACATGGGTGTGATAAGAGGACCCATGATAGCAACTAACAAGAGATCGATATCCGATGCAAGTCCATGCAACATGAAAACAGTGGCATAACTTGGGTTGAACTGGGGGGGGGGGGGGGGGTTGACAACACCTGAGTGAATACATTTTTTTTTTGGGGGGGGGGGGACTGAAGGCAACAATGTAATCGTTTTTGTTGAAGATTTTAAATGGGGGAGAGGAGGCGGCACGTGTCCCCCATGCACGCCCATAGTTACATGTAGGCCACTGTATGAAGCATGTACATGTATTGTACTTCGAACATCCTCCGCAAATATTTTGTTCAGTGCTACTTTATGCAATTCTTTATGAAGTAATCAGACTATGTATGACTGAGCGTCTTTCTTAAGCATCCCCTGATGGCGGTCATCCATGTGGTACTTTGGAGAGAAAAAATCAAGTAACCAGACGACTTAGGACTGGAAGACTTTAATTACTTTAGCACTCTTTGATGGTGATCACCACTGTTTAATCAGAAGAGAGTACTACTTCCCTTTGATGGCAACCTGTAGAGTCTGCTTAATTTGTTTCCCGCAGCGAACACGAATAGGAAAGAATTCAGAATTGGGGTTCCTTGTTTAGTTATTTAAAGAAAAGAAAATAATAAAAAATAATCTTCTAACTTGGATTTCAGGTACAATGCATATACAATGTATTGTGGAAACTTGAGTAATCTGGATCTATAGCAGGGCGAAGGGATTAATCCAGGGGGGGGGGTCTAGTTTTAGCTGAAAAGGGGTGAAAACTCGGGGGGGGGGGGGGGGTGTTAACAATAACAGGTATGCACCGCTTTTGTCTGCATAACATTAAACCTGCTTCCTTTGAGTACATCAAATAGGTAGTTTATGCAGAAATAGCATGTGTGCCTCCTGCATGCCCTCTTCCATGAGCACAGAGAGCTTACCACCACCACCCCCCCCCCCCCCCCCCCCCCCCAATAATGCTGGACCTGCCCCAGTGATATTAAAATGGAAAGATTTTACTTAAATAACCCCACAGCAAAATCTTGGAAAACAAATTACTCTCCTTGATAAAAACTATCAAAATATGTGGCTCAGCAAAATCTGTAAAAATGAGGCAGAAATCAACATGTGCCAACTTGAAAAACGTATGCATGTAACACAAATAACACAAACTTTCTTCCCCTATATTGCACAAACATTTCCCAACTAAGTTCTCAAATTCCCCAAAGGTTGTGCCAAGTGTTTATACAATTCTGAAAACAGACGGATGATTCTTTTCCAGAATTTGCTTTTCCTGACCGATTTTAGTAGGATGTATATTCTGAAGTAAAATCTTTCCGTTTAGTGTTTATACAAAATACGTGTAGAATTCATCGTGCATTGAGTACATGTACATTCGCTATGCATGCTCACTACGTTATATTGTACATGCTCTAGTCTTATCTTGCAACCACCAAGCCTACTTACAATGTCGAAATTATGCCGATTGTAACACCCATCAGCATGTTGATGAACGCTGGAATAAATCTACTTCCCGTCCTTTTGACCACAAACACGACCAATCTGTGAATACATTCATTTTCCACGTCCAAAACACCCACAGAATCAACGCTGCATTTCCCGCACGCACAATGTTGCCACGTCAGCCATTTTTAAATACCCACTGAACGTCAGCACGTGCGAAGACGCACATAAATCTCAAGGATTCAGTGGAAAAATGCTCCTTTTAAAAATATTGGCCAGGGGCAAATGGACTAAGCCAATGTTTTTATGCAGATTTTAGATGTTCAGCTAAGTCTTACAGGTATAATTGAAGTGAGTATTGAAGCCATTCGTCGAGAAAACAATTTTTGTTGCACGACAGCTGTTCTCCGTCTCGGGAAATTCCACGGGTATGAGTCATGCATATTTGACCTTGGCATACACAATGGAGTCGTGTGACTAAGGGACGCGGAGTATTTTAGCCGAATCACTTCGGGGTTGTTGCCAAAGAGTTCCTCCACACACAAAAAATAGATTTTGGCCCCAAAAATCCTTGGATCTGGTCTATCTAAAACATTTTGGGGAGGGATAAATATCGATGACGTCATCACTTAGCAAAAAGAAAGTCAGCAGAGGCAATTTTTGTGCAGATTTTTCTCTTCTAGTGGCCGGGAGCGCCAGCTGTTTATGTCATGATCGTGCGACAGACGAAGGTTGAAAGGTCACGTACAAGAGAGGGAAAGCTGAGTATTGAGCTATTTCGGTAGTTTTGGTGAAAAAAGGGGATTTTTTGTAGGCCCAATAATTTATTTTTAATAAGTAATTTTCTTAACTTATAATTCGATAATCTGAAGGCCGATTTTCACCATTTTTAAAAGGTAGAGTTAGGAACTTATGCATATTCATTACATAAATTTCCCGGATGTAGGGTGTTCCCCGTGAGGAGAAATCCATTCATGAATTTCGTTATGTGTTTTTGGAAATCCGAGTCGGCACATGTAAACAACAAATAAAAGGGCGCCCTCTGTTGGTTTGCACAGTCGAGTTCAGTTTGTACGCGCGAAATACAAATTGGCGGACCGTGAATGAGGTGGTCAGCAATATCTGGGTCACCTGAGCTAGTATACTCTTCAAGAAGTTGTTGGCATTCAGAGTCAAGGCACGGGATATAACTAGGCCGGAAGCCTCGCGGAATGTTGGCCTTGGCTGCTTTGAAGATTGCTTTAGTGAATCTATTGTATGCTTCAGTCACTGAGGGCCCTTTGATGATGGGGATGCAAACGACACTCTTCTTAAGCTGTTCAGAGAATTTCGTCCAGTTTGCCTTACGGAAATTCCAGCTTGGTTTTTATAGTGATCTGGTTATTGGGATGCGTAGCCCAACATGGGTCACAATAGGCCTGTGTTGACTCCTTGGGAAGTCATCCAGTACTTTTACAGTTGTTTGTAAAGGTTGGTCATTATATGAGGTGACCCAGCACAGCACAGGTCAGGTGAATAGTCACGATTCCAGCGTGCAGAATGGAAGGAGCGTTTTTGTTTCAGGTAGATGACCAGGCTTAGGTTCAATTGCGATGACCACTCCAGCTGTGTAGTAGAATGGCGTTGTGAACGGTGCCATCCTCTCAATAGGCAGACTGGCCATGTACTGCGTTTCTGTTTTGTGTTTAAAAAAACCTGCACATAATGCATCTGAACTTCACAGTCTTCGCTAAGCTTGTTCGGCCAGTCACCCAGTACTTGCTTCTGACCTTGGTTGCTGTCGTCGCAACTCTGTAATGTCCACGCTCATGAAATATTTTCGTGATCAGGTACGATACATGATGACTTCTTGGGATTAGCACCGGGTGTTGTTTGTCATAAGAGAGCTTTCCGTGATGACCTCTTCCTCCAACAAAGATCATTCTGTCCTTCACAAATGGACTGAGTGACTTGAACTCTCCTTTCTTCAGTCGTTCATGAAGTGATTTCTGTGCTTTAAACAGCCAGTGGTCTTCAGCAGTGGCCAATTCTTCAACTGCTAATGGACTGTCATAGATTCTAGACTTAGCTTTCAGATTTGAGATGAAACGGAAGACGTATGCCGTCACACGAATCAACTTTCTCCAGCAGAATTTGTTGCAGTCTATTGCGTCATCCGCTTCTTTCACCAGTAGTACAGTCTTCTCCTTCCTCTTTTCTCTGTTTACCTCATTCTCTTCAGCTTTCGGCACGGACTTCGCCACCTTTCCTCACGCTCTTTTAAGAATTCTGGACCATCTCTCCAGATGCCCTTTAAGTCTTTGACTCTGACACCTCTTGAGATCTTGTCTGCAATGTTGTGTTCGCCCGGGACGTGCCTCCAGTCAGAAGGAACTGTTTGGCTCTGAATTTCCGCCACTCTGTTCCAGACGAGCGACTTGAATTGTCGTGATTGGCCATGTATCCATGAAAGGGCAATTACGCTGTCTGACAGGAATATGGCTCTTTCAAACTCAGCTGACGTCCCCTTGAGCACTGAAGCATAGAGTCTAGTCGCCAACACTGCTGCTTGTAGCTCCAATCTTGGAATCGTCAGGCACTTCAGTGGGGCTACCCTTGATTTTGTGGCGACAAATCTCACATCAAATGACCCGTACTCATTCTCCCATCTTGTGTAGGCCACTGTACCAAATGCCTCTTCGGAGGCATCGTAGAACACTATTAGCTCAACAGGATGGTCTTTGTACCTGCTAAAAGATGCCCACCCCGCTTGTGTCCTTTTGATTTCTTGAGCTTGGTTCCCATCTGGCCATATCTCCTGACCTAGGTATATGTATTTGGTTACATTTTCTATTACTTCATTGTTGACCTTGATTTGTTTCTGTTCTGCGAAGTTATTGTACATCACCTTTGTTTTTAACATATTCATTTTCAGCCCTACCTTTCTACTTTCACTATTCAATTCTGCCAACATTTCCTCCATTTCTGTTGCTTCTTTGGATATGATGACAATATTATCGGTGAATCTCAAGTGATTTAGCCTTTTCCCGTTGACATTTATCCCTTTTTTTTCCCAGTTCATCTTTTTGAAGATTTCTTCAAGGGCTGCGACAAATAATTTTGGAGATATAGTGCCCCCCTGTTGAACTCCTCTTTTTATATTGATAGGTTTACTGTCTTGGTGGAGCTGAATTTTGGCTGTAGCATCTGTGTAGATTCCTTTGATAATCTTGATGTAGGGTGTTTCTATGCCCTGGTTTTGTAAAGCGTTGATCACTGCATTTGTTTCTATTGAATCAAAAGCTTTCTCATAGTCAATAAATGCCAGACATAGAGAGAGTTGATATTCTGTACATTTTTCAATGACTTGATTCATGGCTTGTAAGTGGTCAATTGTGGAGAAATTACTCCGGAATCCAGCTTGTTCTGGTGGTTGGCTTTCATCCAGTTTATTTTTCAGCCTGTTTGTGATGACCTGATGTGTGAGAGCAAGCTAATCGGCCAATAATTCTTAAGATCTTTAGCGTCGCCTTTCTTGTGTATTATAATCACCCTGGCACTTTTCCAACTTGATGGTACTGTGGTAGTTTTCAAACATTTTGTGAAAAACTTGGCTATTAGTTGTCTGACTGTATTTCCCTTACATTTGAGTACTTCCACTGTGATATTATCTGGTCCGGGTGATTTTCCATTTTTCATTGAATTCAAGGCTACTTCGACTTCATCTTCTCCTACTTCTAGGATGTCATCCTTTGCAGTAATTTCAGCTTCAGGTATGGTCACCTTGCTGTTGTATAGCTCTTGATAAAATTCTTCTGTTCTTTTTATGATTTTGTTCCTGTCAGTGATGATGGTACCATCATCTTCTTTGATTTGGATGATCTCATTCTTTCCTAGGGTTAGATTCCTCTTGACTTTCTTCACACTTTTGTTGTTTTCCATTGCCTTCTGCACACATTGAGTATTGTAGTGTCGTATATCCTTTTTTATCCCTTTTCGAATTGTTTTGCATACATGTAGCTCCGTGTTTTCTGCTTCATTTGTGTTATCTCCATTTGCCATTAGTTTTCGCCTTTCTTTCATCAAACATTTCGTTTCTTGAGACAACTTGTCTGTGTTTTCTTTCTTTTTGATCCCTGCTTTTTGTATGCTGCTGTTTCTACTATTTTGCAGATATTCTCGTACTGGCTTTCCACGCAGTCTTTAACTTCAAGAGCTTCGAATCTGTTTTGCAACTCCAGCTCAAAGTTGTTTTTCTTTGTGTTCAGCCGATGCAAGTCTAATCTGCCTTTCTTTGACATCAGTTTCTTCCTCTCGTTGCTGATGTTGAATGTTGTTTTACATCTCACCAATCTATGGTCACTGCCTGTGTTGAACCTGTTGAGAACTGATACGTCCCCCAATGACTGTTGTATATCGCAGAGTATGTAGTCTATTTCATTTTTGTATAGCCCATTTGGGCTCTTCTATGTCCATTTTCGATTGTATTTCTTCTTGAAGAATGTACATGTATTTGCTATCCTGAGTTTGTTTCCTTCTGCAAATTCCACTAGTCGATCTCCTCTCTCATTTCTTTCTCCTATTGCAAACTTTCCCATTGATGTTTCTTTTGGGTTTTTCTTCCTCCCCACTTGCGCATTGAAGTCTCCCATTATGATTTTATAATGAGCATTTTCCTCCTTCAGTAGCTTTGAAACTTCTTCATACAACTCATCTACTTCTTCGTCATCATGGGTACATGTACTTGTTGGTGCGTAAACTTGAATTACTTGAAGCCTGTATCTCTCTGATATTTATACCATTAGTTGAGCTATCTGGTCTCCTGAATTTGTGCAGCTAGTGATCCTGCCTTTTATCAGGCCTCGATCTTAAGCTTTTTTTTTTAACTAGTCCACCGGGCAAGTTAACTGGGATTTTTACTAGCCCGCAGAAATTGTTACTAGCCCACATTGAATGGACATTGTAAATATCCCATTAACGATAAACTCCCTACGGTGTCCGAAATATCGTATTAATTCAGGAGGATTCAGTAGAGTTGTAACTAATAAGAGATTTTTCAAACTATAAAATAGAAAAGAAATGACTGAATGATAAGGTAATATGTTTCCTTCCACTCCCTCCGGTCAGTTTCATTTCGCGGCAAACACGGCAAAACATCGTATTTCCATCGTAGCTAAGCCAGCCAAAGTCCCGCTCCCAGTCTTGTCTGTAGACACGTTGTCTTTTATTTTTGCTCTAGTTTGCATCGTATTCTCTTTTGCTTCCTTTTTTGGACGGATTGGATACATTTAGATATCGCCACATGACGGAAAATGTTAAGACCCAAGTGAATAAAACTTCTCACCAACCACGTACACCGGCCCGGTACAGACCACACGCACAAATCTTCGCACGCGCGCCCCGTACCTTTCATGCCTTCTTTCATGCACTGCATGCATGGCTCATGGAATCGCTGAGGTCAAGTGCCGATGCGCATGCTCAGTATGCACGTGGAATTCCCTGGTTGGGGCCCATTAATCAAAGCTGGCTTCAGTTCGACGTACCAAAGATCGTATAGCGCCGCGTACGGCGTACGGTTCGCTGCGTCTTATAGACATTCATGACATTATTCTGCCAATATTAGTTGGCGTTTTCCTTCAAATTTACATGGGCCAAAAATGTGACGGTCCTTAATCATTTTTTTCAAACACTGATGATGTACAAAATAAAAATATTTCAGTGTCAGCCGTATCGAAGCCAAGCATTGAGAAAAGATCCATAGTCGTTTTTGTGTGCACTTTCACTGTACTTTTCTTCCCACACCCAACCAGTCCCATGCGTACAGCATTTGGCAAAAAGAAGTGCACAACACACTCTGGACTTGATATGAGACTACCAACCTTGTACAAGTCATGTGCGCTTGTGGCATCACGCGCGCAATGAATGGCATACATGTACGCACGTACACATGTTGCCATCGGGACACAAGCTAGCTGCTGTGAGACAGCGAGCGGCATGCATGCGCATAGCGCTCGCGCTAGCGCTGCGGCTCGGCATAGTATTGACTGTGCGGGACGCCGTAGCGCTGTACTCGGTCATTAAATGAAACAAGAAGATTCACTCAAACTTACCAAGAACGTTTGTTTGATTCATATCAAGCAACAGTGACAATTTTAAGCAGGTAGGTATGCTTTTTTAACTAGCCCGCCGGGCAAGTTAAAGAGTGCTTTTCACTAGCCCGGAGCAGTTTTTACTAGACATTGTACACCGGGCTAGTGCTAAGGTCGAGCCCTGCTTTTATATTTTTTTTTCACCAGAAACCCCACTCAACTGTTGCTGTCATTTTCCTGTCCCTTGTAGTAGAACATTGACCCACTGTGAAGTTCTGTAAGTTCTTCTCCTCTCCTTCTGACTTCACTAAGGCCTACGATGTCCCATTTTAAGTGTTCCAGTTCACTTTTCAGTTAAAGTCTTGCTTCTCCAACTAGTGATCGGGTGTTGTATGTGCAAACATTGATACTTTTTTGGCAACTCTTGTTAACCCAGGGATTCTTAGCACCCCCTGCTCCTTCACCTTTCAAACAGTTGCCATTGTTCGATGCTCCAGAGCTGCTGGGGACTGGGGGCCACGGCTTTCGGTGTATCTTCATATTTGATTTGGAAGGTTGTCGACCAATACTCGCCACGCTGGTCGGGTGCGGGTTGGTGAGTTTGTGGATGCCGTTGGCTAATTCTGTGGAATTAGCTCATCCGCCTTTCAATGGCATTTACTCCATTGGGGATCACACTACCCATGCAGCATAATCAGTTCCAATACCTTTCAGTAACTACTCTAGTAGCTTGCCAGTTAAACTGTTCCGCAGAAGGGAGACAGCATCTCTTGCATCATAGATTGGTCAATCATGTGCTGGAAGTTGTCTTTGAAGGTATGATAGTCTCTGACGTCCCCACTGAATATCGGCAACTTGGGTTTCTCTAACCTCGGTTTCAATTTGTACGGAGCAGGAGCACTGGTTTTTGGTGGCTGCACTACTTCAGAACTTGCTGGACTTGGTGAGAGAGGTGGCACTGGCAGGTCAGCCTCGCTTGCAGTTGAGCAACACTACTTTCTGGTTGAGCGTTGCAATCTGACGAGCCTTGGGAGGCATCATCATCAGCTGGTGCAGCAACACTTTTCGCAGCCGATCTGTCTGGTTGAGATTTTCTTAATTGTTTCAGCTTCAGCTTCATTTCCATGAAGTCATCCATGCAGGTCTGAATGTATTCTTCTTCCTGCTCATATCACAGTCTGCTATTGTCTCACAATACTCATTGTGTCGGTCTTGAAGTTCCGTAAAGGCAACTTCCAGTTTTCGGAACTCCACAGTCAGTTCTTCTATGGAATCTTTTTGCTTCATGTGTTGCTCCAACACCCTCCTCTGTCGAGTAAACCTCGTCTTGCTGGTTCGTCGTTTTTTTTTTTTGTATTTATCTTGGCCTTGACTGGATCAAGTAAATTGAATTGTGGAAGGCCCAAGAGGAATAAGGAATGAAGTTGTAGCTGGTGTTTAATGTATGAAGATTTTAATTGTAAAAATCAGCATTCAATTCTGTAAAGAAAAAAAAAAGCAGTTTTGAGTGTATATTCCAGATCTTAAAAATACTACTCAATTAACAGTCTTAACACATGTTACCAGTAAGATTATTACAGTGCAAACATCTGAATCAAATGCAATAATGCAGTTCAGAAAACTAATTTCAGAAACTTTTCGTAAAGCACACATTTCAAACGTAAAAATCAAACTTACTACTGTGACCGGATACGACTACAGCAGTTTAGTTAACATTCATTTCAACATCAGTGCAGTTCGGTTCAGTTATACAGTTCAGTTGGTGATCCTGAAATTAATGATGAATAACCATTCTAAATACATACTACATGCATACTAAATTCACTTAAAACTACAATAAACACATTTGAAACCAATATAATCTAAGAACCCAAAGTAATCAAGCAAAAACTGATAACCAGTCAATAACTCCAGAAGGACATGTTAATTAACTCATGAATATTAATTAATTCTGTCATTAAAGCTTAAATCGCAACTTGAAAACATCGAAACCCAAGATTTGACCTCTGACTGTAGCGCGCTACAAGTACAACACCACCTGAACAAAGAATTTCAAAATGTTAGCAGAAGTACGTTGGATTATCATTCCTACTGCAAAAAATATCGTACATAGTTTAACCTGACAACACAATTCTAGAACACTCACCCTCAACGTCATTCAGTGACTTAATACAGTATCAGTTAAAGAAACCAGTGATTTAGATAACTTTTAGCCTAGTGAAACCTTCTTGACGTTCAGTTTCTGATGCGTTGATCTACAAATTATAACAATGTGATAGCACCCTCAAGAATCCGGCGTCAGTGATACGAAACTCGACGAAACTACATGTACAATATGCAGTGAAGCTCAGATGACAGCCAGGACAAGAGAAAAAAAATACAAAGCAACCTTTCTTGTCCTCGGGAGTTGGTCTTTTGTTAAAATCGGTTCTTGGACGTAAAAATACGTGCTTAGTCTATGGGGTTGGGTTATATTAAAGGAACAATAGGAAACACAAAGCATTGTCCTCGGAAGAATAGGGAAAACACGACTGTGTGCACATGTACAAAATGCTACATGTGCATGGGTACATTTAGACACTGTACTACATTGTAAATACATTTTATGTTTGCTTAAACCTAGACCAGTCTATCTTTTAGTGTCTAATTGATCTAACTTAGTCACAAAATAGAATGGGACAATAGAATGGGACAACAACGGTCCAATGTTGAGCCAACTGCAATATTTGGCTAACGTTAGGCCAGCATTAACATTGGGCCAACAAGATGCCGATGAGCTAAATTACACTGGCCCAACTTTGACAGCCAATGTTGACCCAACATTGACAGCCAATGTTGGCCCACAAATATAGTTTTGATGGCCCAACATTGGAAAAACCTTTGAACTTTGATGGTACAATGGTGGCTCTAGGTTTCTCAATAGAAAAGGACAATGGTCCAATGTCAAGCCAACTGCAATGTTTGGCCAACGTTAGGCCAGCATTAATGTTGGGCCAACAAGATGCCGATGAGCAAAATTACACTGGCCCAACATTGACAGCCAATGTTGGCCCAACAAAACAGTTTTGATGGCCCAACATTTGTTCAATATCATGATGCTATCTGTGACGTGGACAGCCTTCAGAGCAAGTTTCATCTCTCTGATGTGAGATTCGGGTATACCAACATGATAACCGCATGAAGGAAGGAGAACATATTTCTCGGTCATCTCTGATGCTAATACTGCATGTAGACAAAGTAGATTCCCAGAATAGTTGAAGCCAATGTATATCAAAAGAAGTCCACAGTTCTCTGTACTGGACAGCGTTACCATATTTGGGCAGCAGTGGACCCTCATGGTGTCCTTTCCTCAATCCGTCTTTATTTGGAGAACTACTCGGGCAAAATACATTGGAATGACGTTGAAACCACCTGAGAAACCGACAGACACCGGCGTTGAACTGACGTTGAATAATCATTAGATTTGAAAATAGATCTTATGTTGAAATCACAATGTTAAATCAACGTAGACATGTCCACGTTGATTCAATGTTGAAAAGTTTAAGTTGATTCAACGTTTAATAATGATTGGATAAACATTTAATTTAGTTGATAATATCACGACATAATTTACACAGCTATTCAACGTTGGATAAATGTCGAAATCTGTACGTTGAAACAACGTCACCAACCCAAAGTTGGATAAACATTTAATTTACGTTGATAACATCGCGATGCAATTATCCAATGTTAAAACATTGTCTTAACTGCGATGTAAAACCAATGTCGCACAAATGACATTGAAACAACGTTGCTTTATAGTATTTTGACGTCATGACGTCATTTCAAACAACATCCAACGTTGCAATAACATCGTGTGCTCACTGGGTAGCCTGTATTATCTCTTGACCTTCAGAGATTCTATGATCAAATAACCTGTTGCAGAGAAAATGTAGGTTTTCGGACCATTTTCTTTGGAGTCTTCAGGAAATTCTCGAATGGAAAACATGATATGCTATCAAGAGGCCCATACAGCTTCACTTCTGCAGCTATTAATGGATCAGTCCATGTACATTGTATATTGTACACAACGTACCTTTGACCATATAAATCTGCAAAGTGATTGACAAATTTGACTAACGACTCATGTGCATAATCAGACAACACTGTTCTGATTGTGGTGAAGCTTGAAAATTCCAGCTCTAGGCTCATGACATGTGAGATTCGCCATTTAGAGCTGGAAGGAATTCTATAGGGTTCGTTAGGGTCGGTTTAGATCTTGCCGATATCTTCCGTTTCCCTGAATATATCAACCAAACACTCACCTTGCCGGCAGAGTAGTCATTCATGCAGCTTGTCATCCCCTCAAAATGAGAATATGCTCATCAAGTTAAACCGACCCTAACGAACCCTATAGAATTCCTTCCAGCTCTAAATGGCGAATCTCACATGTCATGAGCCTAGAGCTGGAATTTTCAAGCTAATTGTGGTGCACTTTACCGACAGGGTATAACCAGAATAAAATCGAACACGTCCGCTAGATGCATTTAATAATTCCGCTAGATTTCACAACATTCTGCGAAATCACCTAGAATTACATGAAATACATTATGAACTCTTATTGTCACGTCCAATTTCCTTATGAACAAAAAGTTAATGTAGGCACGTACATTTCTAACTTTGCTACTATGGTGTCCCCATTGTTCAAGGGTTTGTTTGAAATAATAGAAGTTCAAATAAATATTTAATAAATGTTGAATCACAACCTGCAACTAATGTTGGTATAGCAGATTGCCACCTTTTTACCAACGTTGTTCCAACTTTCCTAACTAGCATGACGCCAATGTTGAATCACAGCCCATAACCAACGTTGGCCGAGCATTTCTTTCCTACATTTGGCCGACGTCAGGATTGCCAACCTTTACCCAACGTTGTTTCAACCTTCCTAACCAGCATGATGCCAATGTTTAATCATGATTTGCAATCAACGTTGGTCGAACATTTGCTTCCCACATCTGACCGACATGACGATTGGCAACCTTTACCCAACATTGTTTCAACTTTCCTAACCAGCATGATGCCAATGTTTAAAGGGACACATTGCCTTCAAATGTCATGAAATTTTGCTGTTTGGAAATGTTCCTTATCTTTTATAAAAGTTGTTCATGCGAAGAAAAAACACGTATAATGTGTCGTAATTTAGTGAGTAGTGATTACAAAACAAAAAATTGGCCTCTGACCCCTGTTGACAACTGACCCGCTAAACATAGACTTATTTCCAGTAATAAAACAGCATTGGGAACCAGACCTTCTTGTACCACACAATGCGTTGACGCCAGGCTGGCCCCGCGGCCATCCATTTACGAGTATCGTCCGCGTCCAGCGACGAGACAGTCCCGATATTCCTACCATATACCATATATCACCCAAGACGCGGGGCAGGCTTCGCTTCACCTGGCCAGGCTACACAAGTTCCTTACAAGGCTTGCGGCTTGACCATAATGGAATAACAAAAGTATTCCAACATGTATTTCTATTTATTAACTATAACAAAAAGTAATTGAATATCACAAACAGACGGTTATTGTATTAATAATTGCCCAGACGTATTTCAACCAGCTGCGACTGGAAATACGACTGGTGAACACGGTCCGCCATTTTGTGGAATCAAAAATTTGGTTCTACAAAATGGCGGACCGTCGTTTGTCACGAAATTAAACAAAAACCACGAAATTTGAAGGGATAGTTATGTGAATCTTTATATTCTACTTTTTAAAAAGCTTCCCAACCATATCCATTTTATTTGTATAGCCCAAATCGCCAAATCCAAAGCAATGTACGTGTCCCTTTAATCATGACCTACAACCAACGTTGGTGGAACATTTGCTTCCTACATTTGACCGACATGACGATTGCCACCTTTTTACCAACGTTGTTCCAACTTTCCTAACCAG
Source organism: Hippasteria phrygiana (assembly GCA_037893225.1). Classification (NCBI taxonomy): domain Eukaryota; kingdom Metazoa; phylum Echinodermata; class Asteroidea; order Valvatida; family Goniasteridae; genus Hippasteria; species Hippasteria phrygiana. Next base: position 155,706 of record JAZGUH010000028.1, on the reverse strand, counting down.
CATGACGCCAATGTTGAATCACAGCCCATAACCAACGTTGGCCGAGCATTTGTTTCCTACATTTGGCCAATGTCAGGATTGCCAACCTTTACCCAACGTTGTTTTAACCTTCCTAACCAGCATGACGCCAATGTTTAATCATGACCTACAACCAACGTTAGTCTAACATTTGCTTCCTACATCTGACCGACACGGCAGTTGCCAACCTTTGCCCAATGTTGTTTCAATTACCTTCCCAACCAGCATGACGCCAATGTTTAATCATAACCTACATGTACAACCAACGTTGGTCGAACATTTGCTTCCTCCATCTGACCCACATAACGATTGCCAACTTTAGCCCAACATTGTTCCAACCTTCCTAACCAGCATGACGCCAATGTTGAATCACAACCCATAACCAACGTTGGCCGAGCATTTGTTTTCTACATTTGGCCGACGTAAAGATTGCTAACTTTTACTCAACAGTGACCCATTGTCAACCACCAACTTTAATCCAATGCCGACATTACCGATCAATTGATAACATTGGCCAACGTTGGCTGAACACAAAATGCCAACACCGACATTGCTGATCAAAAACCAACATTGACACAACATCAGCATGCTATCTGGGTGGGTGACCTATTGGTATTGTCATATAAAAAAGCTGACACACTCCACCATGATGCCCTTTTACCTTACCCAATCTGACGCCAAACATTTCAAATTTGTTATTTTGTTATATTAAAATGGATAGACTAGAATGAGATTCGGGTGAAGACGGGAATGGGATTGGATTAATATTGGTTGTAGTGAGGGTGGAGGGGTGGTGTGTGGCCTCCCCTCCTGCCTTTAGCAGCGAGCCATGGCGGCTTTGCTGTTCTAGTTTTACATGTATTGAAAACCTTGAACATTCCTAATTCTATTAGGGGTTTTGGCCAAAGCCTAAATACCAGTTACTTGTAAACTTCAGTTTTCTTTGGAACTTTATTTGTCTTTTGTATTGTGAGGAAGTTACTTGTGTATTTTCTAAGAAACGACATTATAAAGTTGAGTTTGGAGAAGCTAATATTGAACTCCGTTTCATGCTGTATGACACGACCAAAAGAATATAAAGATTTTATAATCCCTCAACAATGACAGTTTAGGAAATAGGATTATTTGTAAGCATAGATGTTAGAGAAATAGCTTCTTGTTTGTTGGCCTGTAACTGAGTTTATTTGTTTCTTTTTGGCAAGGTGGTTCTTCAAAGGAGCGGGCAAGTTCATCTGAAGTACACACCATCGATGAACAACATACAACTGCTGTTAAAGAGACACATCACGAACTACATGTTCAGGTAAAACAGATAAGATTGATTTGTCATAGTGACAAAATTTGTCAGCCCATGACATACGAGCAGTGGTAATACGCATCGGCAAAGAGAGATGCCCACATTTTGCAGGAACCCACACACTGGCCAATCTGCCCATGCCAAGTGACATGCATCATGGCAAAAAGACTTGTTTACATTGCACGGTTCCATTTACACAACAAATATTGGTGATTATTGCATAGATGTTTGGGACCCAGGTGATCTGGTAACCGGGATACCCTTTCAAACGACACAGTATCCATGCGTTTATAACATTGATGTGGTTTCATTGTACAGGCATAGTGTTTTCAAATGGGCTATCGACCAAAGTTGGCCACAATCTTAGAAGAATTTTTTTGTAAGAGAACCATTCCAAAATTGCCCAGATGTTCTTTGTCTTGACGTGAACTCCGTCGATGTGTACCCATACATATGTGAAACAACTGAAATGCCACATGTAGATAGCTTGACTTTCAATTTAACTTCCTTTAGCTGTATTCTTGAAGTTGCTCTTGTCCTTGCTTTTTGGGCATGAAAGGATAAATGAACAAACTTGTATCTATACCCAAGCCCTTGGAATTGGGTGGGATTACAAAAAGTCAGCGCCAGAAATCTAAATACCAAAACACTTCAAAATGGCAGCCATCTTGATAATGTCATGTAAACAAGTAGCCCAAGGGGGATACATTGTACCTAGATTCCAAGTATTTGTGTTTGTGATTTAGTCAGGGTCCTTTCTAGAATATATTTTTTACCAAGTCCACCCGGTTGAAAATGGCTGCGAAATAGTATACAAGTTAATATTCTTAACGCTATAAAGTGATAAAAATTTGAATTTGAAGTGGTCATAAACATTGATCACTGTGACGTTAGTCCTCCAAAATCCTCACAAACTGCCTGGTTAATTTTGAAGGATTGAGGTGGGTTATGGTTGACTTCATCTTTGTGACTGTCAGAAATCATACAACGTAATTTGGCCCAATAATTAAAGGCCTTCATTATTCCTCATTTTATACTCTTTCAAAATTTAATCTTTATAGTTTTTAACAGTAACTTTATCTGTTCGTGAACTGCTGATGAATGATAACGAAGGTTGACCAGTGTTTCTTGCTGTGTACGCCAGTACACTCACATTTTCCTGTTTGTATTTGGTTCCATGGTGATGTAAATCATCTGAAAGGGGCTGCCAAACATTCAACAAAAGTTGTAAAATAGAAATAAAAAATGTTGATGAAATTCTGCATGACACTTCAATATTCGCCCCCAAAAAATGCCTGTTTATTGCATGGTCCTCCAATAACTGTCACATTTTTTCAAGGAATGCCAAAGGAAACTGGAGGATAACTTGGTCACGTTGTGAGTAAACAGTGTATTACACTGATAAGCAAAGCCACATGCCATAATCGTCTGGAGTGAGATGGAGGGTATGTCTAATAGGCTGTGAAGTAAAACACTCTGTACTTTGGAACACCAGGTTGATGTTATGTTATGTTACATAATGTTATAATAATTCAAATTGATATTTAACCCCTTGAGTACGTTTTTTACGGGAGACGTTGGGGTGTCGCGGCAGCTCTGGCAGCCAAGCAAAATGGCCACAATGTGTTTGTGCAGTCAAGCGTAACATACACAATAATCCAACAATGGATTGAAACTGCACAAACAGCGGCAAATGGCATCATCCAGCCTGGTGGCACTGGTTTTTTTGCAGCATAGGACGTCTTCCGTACGCAAAGGGTTAACATTATAAAAAGTTACTAATAATAAATACAATGGCAATTTCCATCAAGACTTGCTGGTCAAGTGAGCAACAACAATGACCAGCAATCCCCCAAGTGCCCTCCAACTTGCACTCCAGTAGAAGCTTTGAAGTCAATTGTCTGGTAAAGCAAAGAATCCTCCAATGCACCGTGTACCACTTGACATGCATTGGCATGTACCACTGACTTGCAATAAACAACACTCATAGAGCAAGGGTTAAAGAGTATGATTGTAAAGTCCTGATAATTAACTTTCTTTTAGCTAGACCGCTTCATCTGAATCTTCGGTTTTTGTTTGTGTTTCTTTTTTCTAGATTATTGATTTGTCAGTATGCACAGTTATTAGTTAATGTATGTGTACTAAACAATCTCTTTCTTTTTTATCCAGGACAAGAACAATAATACAGTGACTGCAAGCTATTGTGAGCCATGGAAATGTTCCAATTGTAATCAGATGTTCGGAACCTTTTCTCTGCTTGAACAGCACTCATGTGAGTCTAAGAAAGCCAAAGCAGGCTGCAAGCAAAAGGGTAAGGGATCGCAGAAGAAACCAATTGCAGTATCATCTAAAGTACATGCAAATAAACAGTTACAGATGGAGCATGAAAAAAGGGACATTTATGCCACACATGTAAAACAGGAGCTACTTCCAGGACCTTCCAAGCCACGAGTCAGAAAACAACCAATGACATTTGCCTGCCATCTGTGCTCAAAGGTGTTCCTCAATCCTGATAAACTCAAAACACATGGCTATGTCCATACAGGAGAGCGTCCATTCGCATGCACCAACAGTGAATGTACCAAAGCGTTCATCTCCAAGTACAAACTACTGCGCCATATGACAACACATTCTCCATTGAAAATTCATATATGTTCATACTGCGACAAGAAGTTCCATAGAAAAGATCACCTAAAAAATCACCTACAAACCCATGACCCCAATAAGATATCTTTCAGATGTGGCGATTGTGGAAAAATGTATAACACAAAGCCAGGATTCAAAAAACATGTAGCGCTTCACGCTGCTGCATCAGGTGAACTTAATTGTAAAATCTGCGATAAAGACTTCAGTAGCACTCAAAATCTTCTTGAGCATATCAAATTTCATTCTGGTAAGTCCATTGGAGCAAAGGAGAAGAAACATCGGTGTGAACACTGTGATAGACAGTTTTATACTAAAAAGGATGTTAGACGGCATATGGTCGTACATACAGGTAGCAAGGATTTTCTCTGTCAGGCTTGTGGACAGCGGTTTGGCCGCAAAGATCATCTTGTGAGACACACGAGAAAGAGCCATGACACTAGTGATCAAATACGATTTAAATTGAGTGAGCATCTCCAGACTGTTGGCTCAGCAACAGTTCAACAGATGCTAGATATGCAGCAGTTGCAAAGACAATGCCATGTCCCATTTTCTACAGCGATTCCAACACAGTGCTCCATTGAACAGGCATCTTCCTCTCAACAGGAAACAGATTTGTCAAATAATCCTGCTCCACTTAAATTAACAAATAAGGTGCCACTCGAGATCTGTTCTCAAGGCAAGCCAGTTATGAAAGCAGTTATGATGGATCGAATGATAATGGAAACGGCAATGGGCTCGGGGAGTCTTGATATGAAGAATGTACAAGGAGATTCACTTCACACAGGATCAGTAGAATTAGGACAACTTTTAGGTATGTTGCCAATTCAGCAACAGCATCAACCTCCAGCTACAGCTATTACTTTCATGGCAACACCTTCAATAGCACTGTCCCAAAACCAAGGTACACACTGTCAACTAAATCAGCATCACTTACAAGATCCCGATCGACCACAGCAACTTAGTAGGCAGTCACAACAGCAGCAGTTGCAGGAAATGCATGGTACATGTAGACATCCCCTCCAACCATTGACAGAAGGTAGCAGCAGTCATACCTTTACCAACATATTACAAGTACCACTTGCAGGCTTGCATTCTGCACTACCCGAGTTCCATCAAGCTTTTCAGTAGGTATACCCTTTTGGGCTTGTAGACCATTGTGCACATAAACTTACACGTGAGCATGTTATAAAGTAAGTAATCATTATTAAAAGTAATTATTGATGATTAAACCTAACGTGTTGTGTCTCATAATATAATGTGGCACAGAGTTCATATCTTGTGGTTTCGGTGAATAAACTATTCAGTGAATTGTGGCTTTCCTTGCAATTTTGTAGAAATTCTCCCAAAATAGAAAAACAAGGCCACATCAATGAAATATATTATTGATATATTCTATAGATATTAGGCACATTTGATAAACAAGTGGACACATTGGATAGTTCATTAACTGATTTTTATGTGAGGTGCCACAAAATATTACATTTGGTGTTTAAATAAAAACAGAATAAAAGTGCGATCCAGTTCTTATGTAAAGATATATTGTCTGTGCTCATCAACAATTTGTTTCATCTAACAAATTTGCAAATTGTTTTATTTTAATGAAAAAACTTTTTTGTCTATTTTGGGTGTATGCAACCCTTTGAAAAAGGCTTTTATACTTTTATACCTCCGTTTTATTATGTAAATTTAGTTATGAATACATGAATATCCCATATGCACGTAAGGGTCAAGTCCGACATTGCGAGTTAGTTTGTAATAACCAATATGGGTAATGACGTTTAGCGTGGCTGATGCAGACAAAAAATAACCGCGATCTCGGACTTGAAATCAAGTCCATTTCCTACATGGAGTGCATGCAAAAGAGAGTCCTAGTGGAACTAAAAATGTTGTATCACAAATCATTTGAAGTGTGATTTATTTGTGAAGTAATGTTTTGATGTCACATACAAAAACAATTTGTTTGGCAATTTTTTTAAAATGGGGTGAAATCCAAAAAGAGCAGTCTACATTATAACTTGATCTTTCTATTTGCTAAAATATGCAAAACTAACTTTTAGAAAGAAAGTGATCAAAAACATTGTACTAGCTGGCATGAGCACGAACAATAACAAGCTTTGCAAACTCAATACCTTGTACATTGGGAACTGAAAGATCCCCCCCCCCCCCCCCCCCTGGCCCCCAAAAAAGGGAGAAGGAAAAAAAAATCAAATTTGTTGAAGATATGGTAGGGGTGTGCATTTACGGGTATTGAAGGAATCAGGTACCCGATTGACAAAAGCATTGGTACCCTGGTACCCATTAAAGAAAGCCAATACCAAAAATCTAATTTCGGAAACTGCTGTTCATATTTTTCGTAAAGGTACCATTACGAAAAGGTACCATCGGTGCATTAATGTAGCAAGATGCAAGTGTGTATAGTGAGCTCTATATCTTTACAGTGTAAATTGCATTTTTGCAATTATCGTACACATTAATCTCTTTTGTTTTTCCATGTAACCTGGTTTTTATTTTGAAAATTCCCCACAAATGACATTCAAAAACTTTTTTTTCACTGTCTGAGAAATTACTAAGTAATATGTTAATTCGGTTACGGGTACTCGATTCCACAATATGGAACCGGTTCCTGACATTAGTGGTTGGGTACTCAGGTACTTGGTTCAGATACACAGCCCAAGAGCATATCTTTAACGTTGGAAATGTTGATGTCATGAAGATTGTTGATCTTGGAGTTGGTTTTCAGTGTAGTTAACTGATTGAGGAAAAGACGATTTGATTAATTCTTAATTAGTCAACACTAATTTCAGCAATCTGAACAAAAGATTTAATTCCCATTTTGCTGGTTGCGGAATTCCCACATGTTTAATTATCAGGGGTGAGATTGGCCAAAAATTAATATTCCACGAAATCCACACAAAAATCCACGAGAACCCCCAGATCAACAAAAAGTTTGTATTTGCCTAAAGGCACCCCTCAAAATATCAATTTTTGTTGGTCTATACATATCCACTTTTACGGGTAAAAACACCTTTAGCACAACATCTCAGGAATTCCAGATTGCAAAAGAGATTCTTTAAAAATTCTGAAATCCAGACAAAAAATCCTGACAAATCTCACCCCTGTTGTAGATTTTTAAAATGATAGATAGGAAGGGGTACCACATTAACTGAAATGACACATTCAGATTATTTTAGACATGCACTTTTGAGACACATTACGACAGGAGCAGAAATTACTTTAATGGTGAGGACACTTCATTTCCAAAATAAACCTTACCCAGTGTAATTGTGTGTACAGATAATGACATTATAGTTAACCAAAACATGTAGTAATGTACAAGTGCTTCTATCTATGTGAAAAGTGCTATAGAACATCATAATATTGTTACTTTTTTTTACAAAACTGACATACCGTTAAATGAAAATTCCCAAAATGTCTGACTCCTTTAACATTTACAAAACCTTCCAGGTAAAATTTCCGAAATTTCCGAAATGTCTCTGACCTTTGCAACCCATTATGGCCCATAGGTTTCTACATAACTGTTTATCAACTCATTTTTTGTTAATCCCCTTTCAAGTTTTGTGCCATACCACAAAGTATCAAATATTTTGTAGATGAACATGTATTCACTATTCTAACATCTAGCATTTCGGGGGGATTCGAGTAGGGACATGTTTATGTTAGAAGGTGTACTACGTATGGTGTAACGACGAACTGTTATAATTTCATCAATTTTATTGTTAAAATGTTATTCATCATTCATTTTTATGTGATGTCTCAATTTAAAAGATGGGCATTCCCTGAGATTGTTTATTTACAACTTGTAATCGGGTTGTATTAAATAAGGGAAACATTTTGCATGCTGGATGAGCTGGTAACTTAGTGCAGACCATAAAAGCTAGCAAACATGGAGTCGCAGGTTTAAAAATGATTCAGTATTACCCGAGTTCCAGGTGGCAAAGTATTTAATTCAAGACAAAAAAAGAAGAAATATAATTGTTAAACGGTGAAACGGACGTAGTTAATCTCAGGCACAGCTCTTTTGGAATACGCATAAGAGAAGCGTAATCACTACGCGTCAGACTTATGTTTTTGTGCCAGAGATCTCAAAAATAAGTGTGTATAAGTGTAGCAGACACTGAATATATTTGGGCCCAATTGGTACCGGACAAGAAATATAACGAAACAAAAATGGAAAACAAAAGCTTGTTGAAATGTTTGGGGAAAATTAGTTTTAGTGCAAATTTACTTTTGGTGCAAGACATCAAGTGAAAACATCACACAACAGTGTTTTGTCACCCCCCTCCTGCCAAAACCGGCCTTTTACAACAGATCTCTGAATTTACTTGTGCATTCTTTTGTTACTTTGCAGATCTATGCATGCAATTAAATATGCTATGAAAGAGTTCCATATGCCTTTTATCTTCCACAATTTAAATTGTTTAAATTGTAATGAAAAATCATATACTGGTCATCGTATGTAAACAAAAATTATGAAATGTACATGCGTTAGAGAACAGCTGCGGAAATCGCAGAGCTTAGCTTTTGTAGTGTTCACACAAGTTACACATTCTGTGAATAAGCAGTGTTTCCCTGCACCCCACGTTGATATATTCTGGCAGTTTCATGATTTCATCCAAGTACTTCCGTGTAAAGTAACTATGCATTTTGAAAAGTATTTCAGTATCTTGGTGGTTGGTTTGTTTGTTTGTTTTGGGGGATTTTATTGGAGACGGTTATAAGTAGAAAGAACTAGAACTGAAATTAAGATTGTTTTTCTCAGACGGTGTGAAAACAGCCCTTTTGCGATTTTTGGGAGTTAAATTGTGTCGTGAAAATAACACTCTCGCACAAAGTATTGCATTGTTACGTGTACATCAATCATGGCGCATTATTGTTCATAAGGATCAATATTCAGTATGCATTTTAGTGTTTAATTCATGCCTTTTTTTGCACAGAAGTTAGTGGAGCATGTTGTTTTTCGGCCATTGTTGAAACTGTCAAACATAATCAATTTGTGAAATCATATCACGCAAAATGTTGTGTGATGTTGCTTTTTTTTTATTTACATGATGAAATATCTTTTTACATTTGTGTCATGCAAGGAACACTAAAAGGATATATTTATCTTTGAAGGAGGAATAAACTTCTAATATTGTATGTAGTATAATCATCGGTGGTTTCAAAGTAAACATAATCGTAACGATGCAAATATGCGTGTATTCTGTGAGTGAACCATGTTGAACTGTACTGTATTCGCTTTCATTTGTATTAACATTTTTACCTCACTCAAGATATTGGTGATATCTTAATATAACAGTATTCAAATGTAAATTATCAAAATCTATTTATGTTTAGAAAATTTATTCAAGCAGCTTTAATATAATATACGTTTTAAAATGTAAATACAAAATATTTATTGTGTATCTTGATCAACTAAATGCAGTACAGCCATAGATCGTTATGTATATTTTTTATTCGGTGGTTGAGTTTAGGAACAAAAGCCAGCAGTTAGTGAAATTGTGTAATCTCCAATTCTAAAGCTGAAATATGTTCATCAAAACTTGCCTTTGATTGTACATGAAGTTGTTTCAAACTTGGCAATTTTGGTTGTATAAACAAAATTGTCTTTATTTTTTGGTGTTTTTTATATAATTTCATATTTACAGTTTATATTTTAAGCATTTCTGTATGCAGGTTTATTATGACCTATTTTGTATGTATTTTTTATGGTTTCATCTGTAAAGGAAACTTAATATTTGATATAATTTGAAACCTGGTTTGTATTGGGTTGTTTTGATAAACAATGTATTTTCTTCAATCGTAATTAAGCTCTTAACTTCAATGAAACATATTTGGTTGTGATGTGGGACCGTTAATTTTCAATGTTAATGTCTGATTTTTCTGCATAAAATTAATGTAACTGATGACTTAATCGTAAAGCCATTGCTGTGTGCTGAAAAAAAATATATAGATTGCATTGTGTTTAGGTTTCTTTTTTGGGGCGGGGGGGGGGGGGGTATGAGTGCTCTGCTTAAAAGACGGAAGCTGCCACATCAGGTGAAGACGTTAAACTGCACTCTTGTGAATGAAGTTGTGTGAGAAATTATTAATTTGTCATTTATAGATAGCATAATAGGTTGTAGTCAGCTAACAGTTCTTCGCCGTTTCCCCTGAAGTGACGAGTGACATATGCTTATTCCGAATGCCTCCTTCATAGCAAAGACATTCCAGAATTAGCATATGCGATTTATGTACAAAGGGATTAATGTTGAAAAGAAATGAAGCTCGTTAGTGCAAATGCCAAGGTACATGTAGTTAATGAATAGTAAGACGTTGTTATTCAATATACCGTTATTAAATTGTACATATATGAATTTCATGACTCAGTTGTCATCCTTTTTAACAGCAAAATTAAACAAAAAATGTGTTGACGTTAGAAGTGGATGACGTAATTACACAATGCACTTATAGGCTTACTGTCAAACATAGAACACTGACAAAAGATGGAACACTGACAAAAAACGTCATGGCTGACTTTGGTCGCACGTTAACTTTTAATAAAAGCGCCAAGCATTTTTTTGTACGCATGCATCACTGTTGAAGGAAAAACTACAACATATTTCGGCAAACATTGATTGGCATTCACAAAATAAAACCTTTCTGAAGTTGGAAACGCTTTAACCTAATTAGCCTAGTTCTGATGAGAATTGAATTTATCTAAATTGCACTTTTTGGCCGGTTAACGTCAAAAACATATTTATGGGTATTCCATAATCAAAATAAATTATCTAAATTATTTAACTTAAAAAAAAAATTGAACAGCACAATACAGGCCCTGTGAACAGTTGGCAGAAAAATTCAATACAATTTGCAGAATGCTCATGAGTGCATCGTTAACATATGTTAGTTACTCTGCAAAGTTGGACACTTCTGCAATACAATACACAGTCCGCATCCCTACCTGCAAGGGTCAAGTATACATGTACGAGAAAGACTTTGCTTACAGTTGCTTGAAAAGGCATTTTCTACTAATTTTTGAAATAAATCTGGCTGATTTATTTCTCCTTTCAGACTTACCGTGGACACCTCCAAAAGGGTTCTTCAAAATAAACATTCGCCTATTTGTTGTCGAACACGTGCGCCATTATCGTTTTATTGAATTACATGTATGCTACAGTTACACGGCTTTATGCTGCTGTCGCACCAAAAAGAATGAGCCTCCGAACGTTTCTCGAATATCATATTTTTACTTGGTTCAGAATAGCCCGAATAACGAGGGGAGGTAAATGCTTTCTGCATGCTCCTAGCATCCTCCTCGAATGCTTTCCGAACGGCTCGTTTGGTTTAATATCACACCGAATTCAAATAGAACGCTTTCCGAACGCTCTCCGAATAGGTAGGACGCTTCTCGAATAGCCAGTTTCCTTTCCGTTTGCACAAGTTGAATGAAATCATCGTCGAAACCATGGCTTTATATTCGGAAACGGCGGACGTTTGGAATGGGTTCGTTCTGTTCTAGGTAGGTTCCATCTGGGTTCGAGCTGCGTTCGTTACGTTCGTGATGTTCGGATCACTCGTTAAGGAATCGGAAAGCGTGCGGCGCGACAAGCGTTCGGCCAATTCGAGCTACGTTCTACCTGTGTTCGGGCTGCGTGCGAGCTGGAGGTGGCACAGTTCGATATGGGACTTTGCATTCGTTATCAATTCTTGGTAGGTAAGCACTTATCCAGAACCACTGAAATGACATCGTCGCGCGCAGCGCGCCTTGTGCCTATTCAATAAGGCCTTGTGCCTATTCAATAATGCCTCGTGCATTTTCGGTAATACATGACGATGTCATTTTGGTGGTTCTGGATAAGTGCAGTGGCGGATCTACGGGGGGGGGTTTTGGGGGTTTAAACCCCCCCCCCCCTTGGGCTGAGAAAAAAATTAAAAATAACCAGTGTCGGGTGTCGAAAATTCGGCACGCTGGGGTGTGTAGGCCAATCACCTCAGGTAAACCCCCCCCCCCCCCCCCCCCCCCCCCCCTTAGTGAAAACCTAGATCCGCCCCTGAAGTGCTTACCTTCTCGGTAAATACTGAAACCATTCGCGATGGTTGAGCTATGTTCGGGTTATTCAGAAGCAATACTGAACCCACCTTCCTCCTCGAATGCTCCTATTATGTCTAGAATGCTTTCCGAACCCTTTCCGAACAGGCCGTTTCTTCTTAGAATACAGCTCGAACACTTCCCGAACGGGGCAATTTGTCTCATTCGGGAGGTCTAACAAAATTATTTTAAACCTGCGCAAAATAATTCTCAGCCTCGCCGAATGTCATTCCGAATGAGCACGAACTGGCCAAACCTTCCTAGAACATGACGAACGCTCCTCGAACCAAAAACGAATGTCAAGAATGTTATTCAAGAAACGTTCAGAGGCTCATTCTTTTTGGTGTGACAGCGGCATTACCAACATCACTTTCTCCATGCAGACCCGATTTCAAACACGACTTACTCCAACAAGCTGAAACATTTAGAATGAACAAATAACTCATGTCCTATAAGTTATTTCAGTTTTGTCTAATTTTTTTATTTTATTATTATTATTATTATTTACTTTAACTGAAACTTAATTGTTTAATCAAGGGGGCCTGGCCATGTACGAGCTTCGGCTTTCTGCCAGCCTCCTCCATTCATCATTTAAATGTTGTATACACTCTGTTGTTTGAATGATTGTAAGAACTGTCGGAATGATGCATGGGAATAAATCATATCATATCATATCATATATCAATGTGAAGCCTCAAAACGCCTCAAAATATTGGTCTGAAATTCAAAATGTTAAACTACTGACGTAATCGGTACCAAATCATGCAATGAAACCACTATTACACACATGTTTCATCTTTTTCTGCTGTGTATTTTGTGGACTTTGTGACATCTTGGTCGTCAGACAGATGTGAACTTTCAAGGATATTTTCTTCATCTTCCGTCATGACGGGGATGGCGGTAGCTTCCTTTTCTTCCAACTGCTCGGTTTCAGTATTCGGTTGTTGAATGTCCGTGACGTCCCAAGGATGCACATTCTGGCTTTTGTTGATCTCATTGATATCGTCTGGGAAAAAAAGATAACATTGTGTAATCCAACAGGAAATTCAAAATTTACCTGCCCGGTGCTCACCAGCAAACACATTCCAAGTCATCACCACACGGTCGTAGATATTTGTATCTACGAACAAAATGTGACTAATCTATAAATTTGTAAAGGATGAGTGGGCGATTTCTCGAAACTCTATAATGGTTGTACACCTACGAAGAACGGTTTCTTGTCTAAACTCCAACCAATCATGAGATAGACTTCCCAAAGATTTGTGCGCGGGTACAGTTTGATATGGCAAGACAATACATGCAATTTGGAATAGCAACAGTAACGTTCACCGTTCATGCTGATTGCAAACCTCGACGGACTGCGCATTTTATCCAAATGGAATGCATTTTTTAGCATGATTGGCGTCGACATTCTTATCAAAGAAAAAACCGGCATTGGCTGCTTCGTATAGTCCAACAGAGGAAAGTTGACTTTAATTGACGGTCTCCCAAATTGTCAATTTTGTTTGTTTGGGGGCGCTAGTCGGAAGTAATGAACCCATAATAGGTCTTTTCACACAAGACAATAGCCATTTTCGCCCCGGGGCCACCCCCGAAATTGGTCTCGCCCGAGATTTTTCAACCAGGGGCGAGACCGATCTCGGGGGTGGCCCCGGGGCGAAATGGCTAGTGTGAAACGTCGCACCGCGCAGCGCACCGCGGGTAATAACATTTTGTATAGTCGTACAGTTCAATAGGCCTTTTCACACTGGAGCGCCGAACCCCGGGGCCGCCCCGGCGTTTTCAACCCTGAGGATCAACCCCGCGTCGTTTCACACTCGTTTTGCGCAAACCTACCTTAGCCAACCCCGCGCGGGGCGAGCTTGCCCCGGGGTTAGGCATGAACGTTTCACACTAATCCACTCTATTTCTTCACTATTGTCTTCTCCAAGATTATTGAACTGTACGACTGTACAAATTATCCGCGGTGCACTGCGCTTTCGGCCAATTGGCCAAGCTGTACAATTAACAATAGCGCGCGCTTGACTTTAGAATTCTTTTGTAAATTACGTCGGGGCCACCTGTTTCAGCTCAACCTGGGTTGTACGAAACCCCGCACGCGGGGGTGAGAATGTGCGACGTCTAGTGTGAAAGCCTCACATGGAGAAGACAACAGTGAAAATAGAGCGGATTAGTGTGGAACGTTCATGCCCAACCCCGGGGCGAGCTCGCGCCGGGGTTGGCTGAGGTAGGTTTGCGCAAAACGAGTGTGAAACGACGCAGGGTTGAACTTGGGGTTGAAAATGCCTGGGCGGCCCCGGGGGGCCAGCCGCCCGGGGTTCGGCGCTCTAGTGTGAAAAGGCCTAATGTCGCCCAATCACGCCTAATCACGCCCAATTTTACGATACAACCTAGGAAGCCACATTGTGGGGATCACTCAAAATGGATACGACTTTTTTGGGAGGGGGATTCCCACACACCCCCCCCCCCCCCCCAAAAAAAACAAAGAGAACAAAAAAAAAAAAAAAACATAAATCAATAAAAAAGAAGACGGGGTGTCATTACTGTTAATTTAATGCACATTTAACAACATGGGCGTCCGGGGTGTCAATGGTGGTGGGGTGGGCAAAAGTCCCAACCCATCCTCGAAAAAACGCTAAAAGGGCAACTTTTGCTATTAAGCAGGAATCGATTTAACAAGATGAAAAAGAACAGTTGCCAAAAGAAGTCGTATTCAGCATCAAACAAGCTGATTGGGTAATTTGAGTGAACAAAGAAAATAGACGAGAAATAAAATTTTGTTAATAGCGTAGGTCTCGAGACCTGGTCTCGGTCCTGAGACAGTCTCGAGACCTGGTCTCGGTCTCGAGACCGTCTCGAGACCTTTTTTGAGGTCTTGGTCTCGATCGGTCTCGGTCTCATCCTAACAAAGTCTCGGTCTCGGGAGGGCTGGTCTCGGTCTCGAATGCTCCGGTCTCAGTCTCGGTCTCAGATGCCACGGTCTCGGGTTTTACCCAACCCCCGAGACCCGTCGAGACCACACCAAAAATATGTGTGATGCGCCACACAAATCTAATCATGGAGAAGAATTAGATTGAAGCTGAAAAGGAGACCAGTATATGCCAGTATATTTCCCCCACATTACAGCTCTGGAGTGAGTTTTTGTAAAAACCCAGTGGTCAATGAATCCTGCAAACTATACCCAGTCATTGGGAGGGCATTTCATGCGGCACCTCACTCATCACTATTTTTGGCGTGACTGGATGGATGGGAACTTCCGATGAAATCAAATAATTGTTATTCGGTAAAAAATATATAGGAAAACTAGATTTTAAAATCAAGTTATTTTTAAATAGATTTTTCAATAACATTCTTAAAGCAGTATTCCATGTTTTAATTTGATTTTTCTTCAGTGTTTTGAATACATATCGTGTACACAACTTCTTCGAAAAGCCAGAGTCATTTTCCATTTAGGACAATCAGCAATTCTAGTCAGTTTTATTTTTATGCAAATAATATTTGGAGAAATTAGTCTGTCACAGTGCCATAGGTCTGAAAGCCCCAACTACATGTATTTACCAGAGATAAAATAAATAACTTAAATTTGTGGAATCCTCGAATTTATGTGTGTACGCTGATGTGAGTCTTTATAGTTGAACACTTAATTTTATATAACTTGCATAATTAAAGATACCGCAGTGGCCCTTGATAAAGCCGACCTTATATGCATGTATATATAAATTTATCAGATGATCCCCGAAGTTCACCTTTCGTACGAGTTAGCACAAATAATTATCCACGCGTTTTTTAACCTTTTGATTAAAAGCAGGGCACAGCACCCGATCAGGGAAATCGGCTTTATTAAACACCATAATATTTTTTTTTTGTCTCGGTCTCGGAAGTTGTGGTCTCGGTCACGGCCTGCAAAAGGCTCGGTCTCGGAAGTGTCTGTAAATAGTACACATGAAGCACAATGGGGCAAAGGGAACCCCCCCCCCCCCCCCCCCCCACTCTTTTGTGTTGGTCATTGTGTTCCCGGAATCTCTGGAATTGTTTTCAGAAATCTAGGGGGGATGTGTTAGGTAACAAAATAGTCTGGATTATGTATAAGGTACTATAGGGGACAGGGGGAGGGGTAAACCCCTATGCCCCATATGGTGCTGGGTATCAAATAGTATGTCCAAGTAATTCTTCCGCCCAGCTGATTACCATCAAACGTATAGTTTTCCAATTTTGTCGACAAATCTGGATAGATCAGTGGCTGCCAATATAAACATCATAGGAACCAGTAGAGTGGGCGAGACCGTCGGTGAACCCCGGCACTGCACTGCACTGGGCGCCCACACGACGAGGAGGGCGTGCGTGAATTACCCGATGAATCGACTTGTCGAAATATAGACACGAGAGGGCGGTATTGACAGTCTACAACAATGGCGGACGCTGTCGTTCTTTCACCAGACCCCGAGAAAATTGATCAAAAGCAAGCAGTTCGTAATATATTTCTGTCACTTATGCCACAGGTACTTGACTTTGAACTCAAGCCAAGTCACGACGGTGTAAGCTTGCACGAGGAAAGTGTAAGAAAACGGCAAACAGATGGACGAATTCGCAGGAAGAGACTATCGATGGCGAGCAAACTGCGAACGATGTACATTCCATTCACACTAACAAATGGTAAGAAAAATGTCAACTGCATGCGCGCGGTGCGGCAACAAAATTTGGGCGACATCGATTTTTTCACCTTTAAAATAACTGCTGCCTGGTTGAGACGTCACAATGGTCCAAATGCATTATGGGAAGGAGAAAGGCACAAACATTGCTAATTTTCGGCGATTGTGTAGGGATAACTGTGGTACTTACCACTTAGGGAGAATAATACATTTTTCAAATAAATTGTGTAACGTTACATTTGGTTTTGATGTGGTTTTGAAGAGAAAGTCATGAATAAGAAACGATTTGATTCAAGTTCTGATTCTATCGGATTTTGCAAAGCAAAGAAAAATTGATTTAAAGTGGGGATTTTTTGGTCCCTGAAATGTGTACGTTTTAATGCAGAGTGAAGTGTGATTATTTTGATTTTTGTACACAAATTGGAGTGCACAGAAATGCTTAAAACTTACATGTTAAAAAAATCTTTGTCTTTATTCATGCCTTATTTCAATGAATAAAAGGCGGATGGCAATCATGATTTCAAAAAATCTGATGTTTGAATTAAAATAAAGCTGTAAGAATGTGCAAAATATACACATTTTTAATCACAATTTCCTATTCAGAAAATGAGTCACCAAATGAACAGCGCCCTCACAAATTTATGAATGTCCCTAACTGTGGATTGTTTGACGAAATTTGCGTAGCAGTTTTTACGCAATATTAATATTGCGTAGCAGTTTTGTCCGGAGTTGCACCTGTGCCAAGAAACAGAATTTTGTCTCACAGCCGTTTACTGGTATAAAGCTTTCAAGAGAGGGCGCTGTCCACCATATGACTAGCCTTTAATCAAGGCGCTCGTGGCAATTCTGGTCGATCACATGCATTATTATAAAAAGGATTTTTAGTGATTTTGATATTTTGGGGCTTTAATATAATGTTTGTGGAATTTTTTTCTTCTAACTGGTGTGGAGTTCTTGACTTTTTTTCAGCGTAAATAAGTTCAAATTATTATCGTAATTCACAGCGCCCTTTGTTGGTAAGGTCCATTTTGCAGTACCCGGTTGAAGCATGCTCATGCTCACTCTCGCTCAAGCGCAAACTACATCGCGCATGCATGGAAACAACACAGCGACGCAATCCAGGAAAATGGGGCCGAGGTTGCTGCTTGTATAGCGGGCATCTTTGATTAAGAGGTTTGGATTCTCGTTGTTGGCTGTGTACTAGCTTGAAAATTCCAGCTCTAGGCTCATGACATGTGAGATTCGCCATTAGAGCTGGAAGTAATTCTATAGGGTACGTTAGGGTCGTTTAAGATGCTGAAATAGAAACAAACGCTAGTCTTTATAAAGTGTTATAAAGAAGCCAACTGAAGGTAAATGTCGAAAAAACTCCAAATACTCAACGAGCGGAGGGAAGCCTTGTCAACCCAGCCCCCGTTCCTGCCGCGTGCCGGCCCCGACACCCGGCGCGACCACGAATTATTTTTTGGCCGCCGATCCCGGCCCCGAACTTGCCAGCCCCGATATTAATTTTTAGCGGATCTGAGCTTAATCCCGGCAGGCCTGAGCCCGGTGGCTCCGATCTCATGATGCCGTGGTGACTTCCATCATTTTTTTTTTTTTTATTCCTCCGTTCTTCCGGTAAGAAAAAAGTGACGTCATCACGATAATATCGAATATCGCGATATTTTTTTGCAGATATTTCGGTATCAAAATAAATGGATATCGAACAGCCTTAATGTCAAGTATAGATTTCATTGGATTGATTGAATTAAACAGGAATCACAATGATGACTGGTGATGAACTGTCAGCTGAACGACGTCTTTGGATGAGAGAAAGAAGTAGTATGTGGTGGGATGTTGTTGTCAAAGACCACTGGACCGACAGAGACTGGATTGAGAACTTCAGGTTGTATACATGTAGTTGTTTGAACTTTTGACAATGACCTTTGACCCCAAATTAATAGAAACACAGCACTTCACTCGCATTTTATAGATTTGTGTTACTCTGAACATGAGTCAAGTTATTGATCAGAAACCATTTTTCCTTTCCTCCTTGCCGGGACTTCAACCTTTTGATCCTCAAAACACGGTCTTGCATTTGGAACCAGTACATACATACATGTACATGTACCAAAGGATGGGCATTGCAGGGTATAACAATATCCTTCCACCTCCACCAAGAATAGATTTGGCATACATGTACTCTGTTTTTTTTTTTGGGGGGGGGTAATGTTTAAACTGGTAGAAACTAGTACAAAAGATATATATTCTTTGGAATGAGCCATCAAATAAAAGAAAACACAAAAAACACCCATGTTTTTATCAAATAATTACTTTACAGATGTTGAAACTTGAATTATTTGCAACCCAACAATAATTAGGGCTGTTTGCGTTAGATTTGCGAAAGCAACCAAGAAATAAAGCCTTTTGGAGGGTTGCAGATAGGCCCGTGCATTCACGGGTAATGTTCGTGCGTCTTGCCGCTTTCGCAAGCCCTGGACTCCGTGCAAGAAAAAAAGTGGGGTAGTATAATCGCCTTAAACAAGGTTACGATCAGTCATTACCAGTTGTCCGTCTTGAGAAAAAATATACCACACTCCTTTGTCCCTTGCTGTCCCCTCCCCTTATGCACTCCCTTTGATGTTCACCCTCTGCCACTCTCCTTTAGTCCTTTATCTCTCTTTTGTGTTTCTCTACCCTTACTTGTTTGGGTATCCCATACAGGTTTGTTTCTTGTGCGCTATCATTTGCCTTCGAAAAAAGAACTTGCCAATTTTGTTGATTTAAAAAAAAAAAAAATTATTTTAAATCATCCACAGAGATCGAGGTGAGTACAAGTTGACTTGGGTACGAGTTGACAGGGCACATGGTAAATCACATACCATAAAATATATTACTCCAAGCAAAGCCTTTTTATTTACGTTTTAATGTATACCTGTAATACTGAGAGCACTGATCCGCTGCCCCAGTATCTGAACAACATTCACTTTCTCAAGATCAATAACTCCCGCCCGCTCTTCGATCATACCGCGGAGTTTCGTCGCAGCGTAAAAACCGCAGCTCACATTCCATTGACAGAGTAACAAGATAGCCAAGATAAGATAAAAAACAGTATATTGGCCGGCCACATTATTGACACTTTCAATTCATTGCATTTTGGTTGATGCATTGTTTTCAAAACACCGCCAGACGGTTCGGGTCTTTCGGGTCGAAACAGAGTTGGAAATGGATCAATTTGTCTTTATTTATTTACTTATGTAAAATCTTATTTGAGATCTGAAATCTTACTTTGAACTTTTCACCTGAAGTTTCGAGTACCCGAATACCCACATTAGAAAAAATGGGGTATTTTGTTAACATAAAAAATGTTAGAAGAAAAATGAAATCTATTTTGTTTAATAAAGGCATGGACAGTTTCCAATGCATCTTTAAAGTATGCCCCCATTTTTAGACATCAATTAGCATCGATTTGTTGAGGATAAAACCACGTTTATTAATTTAACAGGCTACGATTGGTGTTGTAATGATATGAATTGACTTGAGCAACTTTTGTATCCACAAGAGTAGTTATAAAAAACCACTGGACTTGACTGAAGTCACATTAGGACATAATTTTACTTTGTGATTTTACGTGCCCACTGCCCAAATGCATTCATCCAAACATTACATGTATGATCGGAAAGATCAGTAAAAACGAGAATACAGTGTATTAATAATGTACACCACCACCACCCATTGATAATGCTCCATTTGTCTGAAAGTAATAGACAAAAATACTCTTGGTCCCAGAATGTCGGACAGTTGGAAACTGTAATGTATTTCCAGTCACACATTTCTGTGATGAGATGGGCACAATGCAAGCATACCATTGTGATACCATGTTCGTGAGTATTCAGTCCATGCTGTGTTCAGCGCGCCTGGCTATTCTCTGAACAGTATACATGTAGGCCTGGAAGACCACCAAAGACATTGATAAGCAGAAAAGTGCAAGTCACTCACTGAAAAGTTATGCAAGAAGAAATGTACACATACATTTATATATGTGCAGAGAAGCTGCACTCATTTGTTGGCAAGGCTGCACGAACAGTGTTGTGACAGTTCAAATTTTGTCAAGCATTTTGTTGGCTGTATTTTGTGCTGGAAATGCGTACATATGACAGCGAACGAATGGCAGGTGGGTCAGATGTAAAAGTTAACACATCTCTGTAAATATTAACACATGGTTGTTTCTTTTCACCCAGACCTTGGGAAAAGGGTTAAGTTAAACCATAAATTGAGGGGATTTCAGGGTACAAGCTCGAATATGGTTTTTACTTGATTCAATCAAAGTGACTCAACCTGCGACCTTGGTGTTCAGTGACTCGACTCTTGACTTGTGACTCAAGCTACGAGTGACTTATTACCACACTGGCTACCATACTGATGATCTTTAAGATAGATATTTCCAGCATCCAGCTGTTGATAACATTTTTTTATTTTGCCACAGAATGTCCAAAGCCACCTTTATGTACATCTGTGAAAAGGTACGAGATAAGATAACATACCACAACACTAACATGCGTCGAGCACTACCTGTGGAGCAACGGATGGCTATTACCATTTGGAGACTTGCCACCAACTGTGGATACCGTGTCATAGGGGATCTTTTTGGTGTTGGGGTATCAACAGTTTGTATAATCATACAACAAACATGCAAAGCTTTCGCCTCGTCAATGCAACAAGAATTCTTGGCATTCCCTGCCAAAGAGAAACTTCAGGTAATAATCTTTTACAAAATTTACATTCTGCTAGTTTTTTTAATTGAACAAATAAGTTCACTTGAAGCTATAATTTCTTTTTGTCTGTAGACTGTTTCAAAAATATTCTAGTAGTTAATATAAATGTCTGTTGAGATGGTAAGTTTTACATTATACAGTACGTTGCAATTGAAACTTAACTCTGCGAATTGGAATGGGAAAATTTGCGAAAAGAATTCGCATTTTGCACGCAACTTTTCGCACGCAACTTTTCGCATCGTGATTTCGCAGCGAATCGGGTGCGAAAACTCTGCAAAAATTCGAACGCGATGCGAAAATTGTTCGCATTCAGTACGAAAATCAATTTGCGAAAATGGTGCAAAAAACTTGCGAAAACGGTGCGAAGAAATGTGCGAGCATGTCAGCATGCCTTGCTGTTTTAGCCGGCCGTCCACATGCAGATAGAACATCAAGTCAGCGAAATTCCGCTCCAAAAAGCTCTAAAATGGGTCTAAAAAAAAATTACGAGAGCGCTAATTTTTTTTTAACATTGATGAAAGAAATCACTACCGTGCAGCTTCCGTGATTTTGGGGAGAAAATTTCAACTACAAAGATCTATTTCTTACCGATGAAATCTCCATCCAGTTTGACAGGAATACATGTACTTAATAGCACATGTTCATTCTTGCCGAATTCGTAAACAACTGTTTGCCAATAGACTTCACATTTAGTCTTTAATTTACCATATTTCGTTCTACATATTCGATTCAAGCACCAGTCCACAAAAAAAAAATCATCACGGACTAGAATAGTTCATCACGGACTAGAATATGTCTATGGAACGTACGTACATGTAGTAAGAATTTAGTTGGCCCATGGCCCGCTGCATGCATGTATGTCATGTACATGTATGTAGACTTCAACAAAATACGCTGCTTCCACAGTGCCCGGCGCAATGTGTAAATCGAATCGTTGTACATACTTCTTGACAAATTCTCTTTAATACGTCATGCTGGGCATGCCGCGCTGCCGGCCAGGCCCAATCGTGAGGTGCATATCCTCGGCGTTAAACTGGTTTTCGCACTCATGTTAGTTTTGGACAAAATCAGAAACAATACATGAATTTATTATGCATTTCATACCTCCTTCCTAAATGTTCATATGAGCCCGATTTTGAAAAAATTGAACTTGGCCACGGAAAAGAAACGGTAGCCCTTGGTTGTCCCACATCAGGCGATAGGATTTGTCGGTAATGGGTCAACTCGTACCCGAGTCAACTCGGGGATTATTACAATTATTATATTATTAACTCCATTTTAACAGTCTCAAATCCTCAAATTTTAATATGAGTTTGCAATATACTCTAGGTTAGGTTGTCATGTTACCAACATACATCTCCACGTACGACACCATCAAATTTGGGAATTTCCCTTGGGCTATAACAAGAAATACATCCTCGTCCAATGATTACAAAGCAAGTACTCCATAGAAAGCTCCTTTTTTTGTTTAATATCGATGTATTTCGAACACAGAGAAATCATATTTTGTAAATAAAAATATACCTTTTTAAAAATATTTCGAATATATTTTGCAATATAATTTTTTTCATTAACCCTAACCATCCCTAACCTGCTAAAATCGAACACCCCATTGTGTTGAATTTTGTGTGATTGAGTACTGTAGAGCCTTGGCACCATCACTTTGCATGGGACTTGATGCCCTGATTTTGTCAAAGTACAAAGAATGTGCCATTGGTTTACTACACAGTGTTGAATTTTGGCTGATTGGGGAAGGTTCCTAGAAAAAACAGCCAGGGGGTTAGGGTTAATAAACAAAAATCGACGTGTTGAATGTTGAATCGACGTGCGGTGACTGTATTGCCCGCGCGTGCCCCCGTATGCCACCGCGATCAGGTCACACAGCGCTACAGGTTCAAAGTTTTGCCGAAGAAAATCTTGATGCGATCTTGATCGTTTGTGAATGACGATGAGGTAGTAAACAAAACGAGTTCGAGTTCAAATGGACTGCCTTTAAAATGTTATGCCGTCTTTCTCTAACGTTAGCACTCTCCTTCAAATCAGCAAATAATGAAAGATTATACTTCTGTTTGAGATTATAAATGCGGGTTATACATGTACATGTAACATGGGAACCTTCATCTGAGGTCAAGTTGTAAAATGGGCTGGCAATGCATACAACAAAAATGTCGAAAGTACCGTCGAATTTCACCGTTAGAAAATGGCAGAAACATATGCCATGGTTGAAACAGGAGGATCAGTCGAAAGAGATCATCCTTTATTGTGCTCTTTGCAGATCACAAGAAGCCAAAATTAAAGCTGTGTTGAATTTATCGATCCATTCGCCGATCATTATTGCACGTAGCGCTCAGTATGTGTCAAGATCAAGGAATATTGCTGGAACTCTTGACAATATTTTCAAAACAACCCCGGTCAGGCTTTTGCAATATTCAACTTCAAATAGAAATAGAAATGGTACACAACTAGTGAAAAATGCACTTTAGAAATAAGGACTCTGATTACCTTTTTTATCCTCGTCTTTAGGCCAAGTAAAAAATAACACGTTGATCGTCACAGCATCTTTTTTTAAGCCACATTTTATAATTTGATTTCCTCTCAAAAAAAGCTAGTATTTTCAAGAATTTTGTTTTATCTTGGCACCATTCTTTCGATGATTTTGAACTTAAATGCTTGGTGGCCATCTAAAAAAATAAAATAAAAAGGCCCTCATCCTCCTCTTTTTCGAAAAACCCGGACGATCAGCTGGTGTTTTTTTTACTTGGCCATATTGTGTAAAAATTGCAACTGGAAAATTATTTGTTTTTTAATCTAACACAGATTACATTCACAATTACACTGTACAAGAACCAGAACCATGGTGTACATGTAATTTGTTTATTTGTTAATAACAATAATGCAATACGTTGCTTATCTTTGGCACACCCATCAATCAATATTAAAAGTTTGATAAAATGATTCATATACTAACATCGAGTTTGTCGCGGTTTTTCTTTTGCAAATTAATTTTATCACATTGCTAATCAAATGACAATATAATTAGCATAACTTTTTTTTCTTATTTCCATGTAAAATAATCCTTTGACAAAACAATTTGCTTGCTTGCATGTGCAGGAGAAAAAGACTGGCTTTGCTCTGTGGGAAGTGAATTATTGGCACACTAACGTAGGTCACTTGTGGACTTTCTTTGGTTTGATGTCTGATGGTTATTAATGAATTTTCTATTTACAGGCCATTGTTGATGGGTTCATGAATGAATATGCCTTCCCACAAGTAGGTGGTTGCCTTGGAACTTGCCATCTTCCGATCAAGCGACCAGATTCAAACAATTCTCTGGAGTTCATCAATGCTGATGGTAACCCCACTGTTATCCTCCAGGTACATTTAACATTAACCCTATTTAAACCTACCTGAATCCATCCATACCCCTGTTTTGGAGGATTTTGGCGGATTCAGGATACCTCCATATTGAAAACTGGGGATTTTGATGGATTGAGGATTGTAAGCCTAGCGGTACTGCAGGGTTTTGATGGATTTAGGATACCTCCATATTGAGCAGTCACCAAAACCAACTTTTTGTGCATGACAAAATAGGTGGATTTTGGCGGATACTTTCTAGTAAAGTTACCCAAGGGGTTAGGGTTAAACTCCTATTAATCATGTTCAGGAGTATACTAAGGAGTCCAGGTTTTTTGGTTAGTCAGTGTTTTCATAAGCCTTAATTTTGGACTAGTCATTTATCAGCAATACATGGTAAACATCAGTGTTAGTTCAAAATTTACTAGAAGGCATGGGTAATTTGTAAAGAAATGTTTTATCCAGTTTATTGCCATTCCAGATTGGTCAGATAGATGCTAAGGTGTATAGCCCTTATAAAATGGAATTTTACAACAAAACCTGCGGGCAAGAATATTTGCAATAACAGATTATAATATACATGTACTTGGTCGTGTAAACAACAAAATGAATTTGGCACCCTTTTCCCTGTTCACCGTGGATGTAGTGTGACAATGTAAACCAATGGGCTTTTCAAGTACCTATATCTAGCCTGGTATTAATAATTTGCGGTTAATTCCAAAAATTGTTTTGACATGTATATTGCTCATTTGCATAAAATCCACTGCCGTTGCCCGTCATGCTTTTGACAAATGCCACTGGTGTGTATCCTATGGGAGTTTTAATATACTCCTGTCATATGGACTAATCCGGCGAACAAAATCAGAAGCCTTCTTTGGGTGGCACTACATGTACCAGTCGTTTTGGTGACCCTATTGGTGCAAGGAGCTCGGAGCACGTGCATACTACATGTACGTGAGCGTGTCTCGCGCAAGCCTGGTGCCACCCAAGAAAATGGCTGTCGTCTGATTGGTCTAAAGCTATTGACAGCAATGACTTTCCATTCCACAGGCAAGCTGCTGCTGAAACGCTAATAATTCTGTACCTAAATACTGTCAGATACACAAAAAGCAACTGGATTTTCAAAATAATACCTGTAATTTAAAATTTGTTGAGTTTGCATTTTTCTTCCCATCAATGCAACATCTTTCCCCACTGCAAGCTCCATCTTGTTTCCTTGCATATATCCAAGACATCAAAACATGTATCTCACCAGATTAAGATTTTATTAAATTTTAAGATGTTTCAAATTTTGTTCTATTAAAGACATTGACTTTTTAGACACTTATTTGGCAATTATGTACATGTATTGCAGGCAATAGTGGACAACAAGGGACAATTCTTAGATGTGAGTGCAGGCTGGCGAGGGTCAACATCAGAATCACAGATCTTACAACAATCGGACTTTTATCAACGAGCACTGGAAGGAAATTTATTCTCAGACAGCTCAGTAGAAATCGGAGGAGAAACGGTGCCTGTCCTGTTACTTGCAGGAATGAGGTACCCGCTGCTAAGAAATTTGATGAAGCCCTACCGCTCACAGGGTGGGACACTCAACAGTCAACAACGTCTGTTCAATAAACAGGTAAAGCAACAGAATTTTAAGATTTAACCCCTTGCGTACGGATGACGCCAAATGCCGCAAAAAAAATTGCCACCAGGCTGAATGACGTCTATAGACGCTATTTTCTGTATTTTCAATCCATTGTTGGATTATTGTGTCCGTTTCGCTTGGCTGCAAAGCCGACATGGCATCCCGGCGCTTCACTATAATAACCGTACTCAAGGGGTTAAAGGCCGTGTGGGCATCTGAAATCAGGATGCACTTAACCCAATTTTTCATTTTTGTCGGGAGATGAGAGCTCTTCCTTACGGAGAATGTTGACTAATGTTATTCTGCTGGAAAACAAATGTTGGGAAAAGTATTCACATTACAGTTGAAGAATTAACGGCCCCTTTAGTATTAAGATAAAATTTCCCATTGAAACATAAAAACACCCTTTTTCATAAGACCATATCTTAATGCGTAAGATTTGTTGCCTGTAACTCAAAATCAGGCATGAGAATCTTCCGTTTTTTTTCTCTCCAAATTTGTGGTCTTTGAGTTCAATGTAAATTTGAAATAAAATTTGGGGGGTGAGTTGTAAAGGGGGTAATGTTGGATTACCACTCTGGATCTAAAAATCCCCCTTTATTCCGAGTGAAATTTCTGAGTTGAGACATCGTTTTTATAGACCCGAAATCTTGAACGGACCGCACGATGACTCGTCCGCAGAGCTACATGTAGCTACACATGGCCATTTGCATGCGATAATTATGCGCGTGAAGCTTAGTGCGGCATGCATGCCGTGTCCAGCCAGGAATACTTGCACATGCGGCAAATATGGACTCGTATGGAAAAACCCTCTTTAGCGTGCGTATTGCAATATTGGGCAGAGCGAGTCCGTTGTTTGGGGGACTTGAAATCATGCAACACCGAAATATATAGTCGGGTCCCACCATCATTATTCTGTGTGTTGTCCATGCACCAAGTCTAGTAGCTTGACATGCATGCTTGTTGTAGTTGTACTCGATAAAATTCACAAACTGAAAAAGGCAACTTGAAGAGATTTTTCCACAAAATCCCGCCGATAACAAACAGTTGGATCAACAAGGATAGTCATTTATTTCAATCAAAACTTTTGACAAATTGTGACAAGAAGTGGACCAACGGTTGAGTGTGCCGTGTGCGATAAACGGAGGTGTGGATAATTCCACATGTGGCCAACGTGTTACTGTAATGCACCATACGCGTGCATGGGGCTGCTCGTCGGCCTGGCAATCCAGCGCGTTGTACGGCATGGAGTACCTTATCGCACCGCGACTCTGTGCGTGCAGTTTAAGATAATTATGGTGATCGCAAAACGTCAGTATCACTTTTTTTGGTTTAGTTTATTGCTTTTGCTGATTAAGAGGCTATCAATCATGCATGCTGTTTTAATACTTTCATTCTCATATACCTAATGTTTTTGTAATGTAAAACATAATGAGATGAGTTGACCCATTTGATTATTTAAAATGGGACGCCTTTTAAAATCACGATTTAAGGTCTGACAATTTATTTAACAAGTGATTTATTTTCATATTTTATTAAGGGAATCAGATATAGGGAATAACATGCTACAATTTTAATAAAGGTATTTGCGGTGGCCTTGGTGCCCCCTGCCGACACATTACACAATAAAGAAAAAAATCTGAGAAAGTAATTCAGTGTTGTTCAGTATTGCCAATGGACTAGTCATTTTGATTGCTTTTTCAAAGAAATGCAGAAAAAAAAGTAAGAATTTTCTCATAAATTGTTCAAGTTTATGCCTCAGAATGCACCACAGAGCATCTTCGCACTCGCAGTTTACGCTATAATACTGCACATGTACGTGTACGTGTACATAACGATTATAATATACATGTAACTGTATGATTACTAAGGCCCCCCGTTATACACTCCGTTCGCTTCGCTCACTAGAATATATTTGTTTACAAAATATTTTCAGGTTCTTTTTATCGACACCCATTCTCATGCCTGCAAAATAACCTTTGCCGATTTCTGAACATGTACAACCTTATTCAACCCTATACTCGTGATCTTTAATATTAATGTGCCATCATGTTGTAGCAGTGGTTATGAGTGTATTGAATGACAATGTATGCTGGTATGGCAGTGCTACCTGCATGGCTAAATAAATCAAAACCACAAGTTGCACTGCATGTGTATGGAATTTTCCAAGGCACTCCATACACGAGCATTTGATCTGGGGTCCACTACTGATACCTATCCAGATGTATTTTTTATGGAAGTCACTCAATACAAGGCTATGACAGAGGTGGTAGGGTTGGCCACATTTTAGGTTACCAGCCCTACCACCTTTACAATTTTCTAAATAGAGGATAAATCTTTCATAGATAGTTAAGAAATTATCCCAATTTTCAGACCTGTAGACCCAGGCAGGGTAACTTCCACTGTTAGTGAGACCAGCATTAATTATTAGTTGAAATATACAATGTAATTATTTTTGCAAATAATTTTTGTTTTACTTCAGAAGCACTATTTTGTAAACCTTACAACTCTGTGAAGTTGGTAATTCTTTAGGACATAATTGTAACAATGAGAACCATTTTAGCTCTGATAGTTATTTATCCCGAGTATAAGAAACAAATGAAAAATTGGACATGACAAATACATAAAGTGGATCCCTTATTAGAGAGAAATCACAATTTTTCTGTTCATTTTTCTTTCAGCTGAGAGGTGTCCTTATTGTCCGAGACAGCACATTTTCACGTCTCAAATCACGATGGCAAATCCTTCTGAAGAAGAATGAGCACAAAATTGCATTCATTCCTGATATTGTCACAACATGCTGTATTCTACACAACATATGTGAACAACGTGGCGAGCCATTTAGCCTTGATCTTGAAGAACCAAAGAAAAGCTTTTCACCATCCTTCCCATCAGGCCAAGATGATGATGTGAGTGCAGAGCCAATCCGTAGCACGCTTGCTTCTTACATCTCTAATAGGCTAGTGCCTGTGCAATGAAAAGGGTACCGTGTTTGGATTTTGTTGACAAAGACCCCTGGCTGGTTGTCGTCTACATGCGCATTTCTGCACAAGCCCATATTGGCATACCAGCTGGACAGAATGGGTTAAAAATAGTTTTCAATGATACCTGTCAGGGATTGAAATGACCGCTGGACCGAGTCAAGTGATTTTAGCGTTGGTCTAGTGAACTCTTGACCGAACTTGTCCGTTGGTCTCGTGATTTTTTTGCTATCAGTATCTATGTTTTACCTAAATCTGGAGAACTGAAAAAGCCCTATAATTTCTGGAATGGCCATTTTTAGTTTTGAGACGGGGAGTTTCTATCAAAACAGCATTTCTAACCCCTGACAACTTTAACCACTAATCTGAGCTCAACAGTCACCAATTGACCAGTGAAATAATAAACAACATGGATTACACAACGATAAAATAAACAAAAACGAACAGACGCACCACGTGAGGTGTGAACGGTACTACATTACATTTGCAAGTCTATTCGGTCCCTCTCTGGACTGGTGGAAGGTGCCAAGAAACAATGAAAACTGAGCTTACGGCTTGCGTATTTGTTATTTTAACCACTTCGAAATTAAAGAGTAAGGAATGCGTAGCACTGTTCAATACGTTGCTTTAATATCTTCAGCACACCTATCGATCAATATTAATAAAAAATGATACATTGAGTTTGTCGCGGTTTTTCTTTTGCTAGTCAATTTTATCACATTGCCAATATTCATTTTTTTTCTTATTTCCATCACTGCCTGAACTTGTAAGTTGTATAGTCAGGGAGAAAACACGGCCCGTGCCGGGCATGCCTTGCGATGGCATGAGTGGTTTCACCGGCCACGTTGCGTTCATGCCCCGCTATATCGCTAGCGGAAAAAGCGTCAACATTGTCGATCTCCTTTTCTAAGTCACACAGTAAAAATGAGTTTGGTTCCGTGGGGCAGAAATGAGTTTTATCATGATTCATGTCATTCTTGCACTTAATAGCCGACTTGTCGAGTTCAATTTGTCTGGTACGTTTTTATTAATTAAGCGATGCGAGGCATAATAGTCGAATAAATCGCAAACAGGAAACACTTCGGTTTCCACGTGTCCGAGTCATCAATGCACGTACATCGCAGCACACATGCACTATGCATGATCGTTTGCATGAGGGGAGTTCGTTGTGTTAAGCTGAACAGGCAACGCTACTCCCTCTGGACCATCGCTAAACCACACACATGGCTTAGCCGACTTTGGGGGGTTCAGGTTACTGTAGTATAAGCTACCTGGCTAAAGCTAGCCGCAGATTCAGAGAAAGAAGAAAAATAATGCACGGACGGGAACTAGTCTGCTTGGGGAATCGAGGTTTTGTGAAGGTTTTTACATGGGGCGCACATCAGGCCGTGCAGGCTAGCGCGATCACTCATCACGCGCACAGGCAATTACCAGTGCGATCTACCAGTAGGATCCGGCAACGGTTTGGTACTGAAAAATTGAGGGCTTGGTTCGGCAAGAAGGGCACAGCACAACTGGCCGTGAATAGTGCATTTTTACAAGGGGCATCATCACGGCAACTAAAAGGGCATCGACGGCACTGGCCGCCGTAGCCGTCATGAATTTTGAACCTTGTGTGACTGATTTTATTCTTCAAATGTTGCTGTATAAGCCGCAGAGACATTTTTCAGCGTGAGAATCAATGTACATGTATAAGCCGCAGGCCTATATTCCGAAAATTACGGTACATGTACTACCACACTATCCTATTTGGTTAATTGGCAAACTGTACACATAAGTGTCATGAAAGCTACTACCACATCACAAATTTTTGCATTTTTAAATTTATATGCAAGTTTGCCAGAATAAAACTAAGAGCCACTCAAGGTACAGGGCTAAATGTTATGTGTAGAGTTATCGTGGAGCATATTGACTTGACACATCAGTCTAACACCTTCTGGTTAGTTGGCATTGTCACAAACCATAATTTGGGACTATAATTAATAGAGGGTGTTCAGTGCAGGCCTGAAATTTACCGGAGTCATGGGTAATGTGTAAAAGACCCTTGCAGGTATTTTCAGATACTTTAAGTTGTAGAAAACACAGCATCTTCACAAATGGAATTTAACCAAAAACCCTGCATGATACAATAGAATATGTGGGAACAAATCAGATGTGTACATGTAACTCATGAAATGTAAATGTGCAATAACAGATTATGATGTACTCTTCGTGGGATTATGAACAGCATTAAATTGGTATCTTTTACAAACAATATTTCGCAGAGCACAAGTAATACATGTATAAATGTAAAAATTAATATCTTTGTTATTGAATTAGCTTTTTACCTATATTTTACATTTAGAGTGATCCCTGGCTTTACTGCATTATGGGTTTATGACTTCTGACTAGCGCCCACCTGAACAAAGATACTGACAATTTTGGAGACCGCCAACATAGGGCAAGATACATGTAGCTCAGTTAGTAGAGTGCAGGTTCGAATCCCGCTCGTGCTAGTTTTCTTTGTTTACTTTGAATTTTTTTTTAAAATATGTGTTTCCATATTGCTAGCTATTTAATCAGAGAAACCAAGTGTTCTGTTAACCCCTTGGGCACGGGGTGTCGCGGCGGTTCTGGCAGCCAAATCGAACTGCTACAATGTGTTTGTGAAGTCAAGCGTATCAAACAATAATCCAACAATGGATTGAAACTGCACAAACGGCGGCCAGTGGCGTCATCCGGCCTGGTGACACTTCTTTTTGCGCCCACAGGCGTCATCCGTACGCAAGGGGTTAATAAACAGACACACCTGTTTTTTTAATAATTATGACTCGACTGCAGAAATTTCTGAAAAGGACAAAAGTTAGGCCATTTCAGTGGCATACGCGGAGTTTCCCAGGTTATTTTACACACCCCAACCTGCATGTGGGATACCCAGGTTTACAGAAAAGGGGTCAGAGGAATCAACACTGGACGTCCTTATAATAGGGCCAGCGGTGACGGATACCATTCTGGAATTCAATTTCCAGTGGCTGTAATTTTGTATATGGAATGACGAAACAATTTTTTCTTGGCCATTGTGTAATGTGGGGCCCTGTTCCCCTATAAAAGAACAAAAATCCACTTTAAGGTTATTGGAATTGCCAAACTAGTTTGTGACATTACAAACCAACAGGTATGCCATAGATAAAGGGTAGGGTTTAAGTTTTTGAGGGAAATTTTCAGGTAAAGCGACGATCAAGACGACAAAACGCAACGCGAAAATAGATGGCGATCACTGCAACGTACACCGGCACAGTAAACACGCAGGAACATTGTATTTTCTACCACAACTGTTCAAAATTACAAAAAAAAATGTCAATAGAATTAGGAGAAGTCTGCTTTAGGTTGAAAAAGTTATTTTGGAATGAGAAAAAATAGCCTTGACTCTAATTTGATCGGAACTAGAGGGGCCCTACACTACACAATCGCCTTTTTCTGGATCCACACAATATTATTGAATGTGGCACTCTTGGAAATATTGACATCTTTGGGGATATACATTATCCAGCACTATTGTGGTAAAGGCCAAATTTTGAGATGGTACAAGGGAAATTGTGTCTCCCTTTTCACTGTGGAAAATAAAGTGTACAATGTATTAAAAAATGAAATACCTTTGTCGGGGGCACTGGCTTCAGCTTCCAACTGCAAGAAAGCATCATCATCACTCAACACGCTTTCAGCAGAAGGAATCTTTTCACCAGTAACTTGCATCAACAAATCTCCCAGGGATGAATGTTGATCGTTTTCCTGCACAGACCATTCAAAAGTATACATTTACCTCACTGTTCGTTATTAGCCAAATGATCTAAAAATAGATCCCTAAATTTAATGAGGGTACACCATTCTTTCATCCTGGCACATATCCATAGTATCCCAGGTCAGGTCATCGTTTGAAAGTTTCACACCCACGGAGTACACACTATGCACAAATATTCCAAACAGTCTGACATTTGGAATAGGCCATGTAACACTCCTGTTTTTTGGTGTCACCTGGTAGTACCTTTTGTGAAAGGACTTGCAGGGACTTGACTACAACTCTGGTGGCGTTCCATACAAAGCTGTTAACAGCTTCATAGACGCTATCATGCAAGCAAATAAAGCAGCCTCCCCGCCCCCCCCCCCCCCTCAAACTTGTTATTGCCATTTTGCTAGTTGAAATATTTTAATGAGCACTACATGTATTTGCAATTATTTGCAACGAACATAACAATTTTTGCATACTTGAACACAAACATACCGGTGTTAAAACGTGCGATATACCAAAGAATATCGCGATATTGCTTTTCGCAGCGTTCAATATTTATCTAAGTGTGTATGGATTACATGTAGTACAGATTACCTCGCTCAAAATTCCAGTTATTTCCAATAAATTTGACGGTAGAATAGTACATACATGTACATGTAACGTACGATGTACCATAGAGGAATAAAAAAAATCACATTATGTACTAAATGTGTTGTTTCTTGGATTGTTTTCTAAACCCTGATAAAACTTCTTCGCACCGTTCATTACAGTGTGTAGGTGTAGTCTTGGTCAAGTGCAAACAACAGCACTGAATGCTACTGTATTATTCCCAGTGTACAATGTACGTACATGCAGCTAACTAGTTGCGAACTTAGTCTTGAAAAAAGGCTACTAAGACCTGGGGGGGGGGGGGGGGGGTGGTTAGAGCAATTGCTTCAATAAACTAAAACCCCTGCGCGTTGCTTTGTTGGTAGCCTTGGTGAAGTGCAAGCAACCGCACTGAATGCCACCATCTTATTCCCAGTGTACAATGCACGTGCACGCAGCTAACGCGTAGCGAAATTGGTCTTGAGAAAAGACAAACACGTGCGGCGCATGCGTTGTACATGTACAAGTACAAGAAGAAATACAATCATGATGTGTTTTTTGACAGCTCACGTGTGATTGTAGGCATCCATGGTAATAATTATCGGCTGTTACTAATCAACAATGCCGAAATAGAAACAAACATTAGTCTTTCTGAAATGCCGTAAAGAAGCCAACTGAAGGTAAATGTCGTAGTACTCAAACTATACTCAACGAGTGAAGCCTTGTCAACCCGATCTCCGAGTTTCGGCTCTGTTAATATGGTACACCTTGCACCACTGAGCCTACTGAGTGAAAGAAATTCACCCAGCAACCCAGGGGGTTCATCAGTCTGGGTAAAGTGTACAACAATTATTATTATTAATGTAAAATATACAAGGTTGAAACAAGACAAAACACTCAAAATGAAACCAAACAAACAAGCATGTAAGGAATAAAGCGAAAGACAGAATGGGAGCCAAAAACAGATACAAAGAATAACCAAATACAATTAGGAAAAAACAGCCAAAAAGTACAACAAAATGTGGGGTCAGGGAAAGCAAAAGTAAACTTAACTACAGTCGAACACCTTTATAACAAGGTCCTTGGGACTTTACAATTTACCTTGTTATAACAGGTACTTGTATTATCAGTAATGGAAAACAAAGAAAAACAAAGACTCGGGACCTATTTTTTCCTTGTTATAAGCAGGATGTTGTATTAACAGTGCTCTTTTTAACAGGGTTCGACTGTACTATTACCTGCAGGTATGCTTCCCCACACATATTTCAACAGGGACAAACAGAAAAAACACACAAAACAACTACATGTATACAAATTGGCCCCAATAGACAAGCTGATGATGGCATAATCCGGATAACACTTAGTTTTCAGGGAAGAATGAATTCTTCAGATCTCTTAGAAAATGAGACGGAGAGTTAATAACGACAGAATCCTTGATATGGGAGGGTAGAGTGTTCCAAAGTCTGGGAAATCTACGAGAAGGGGAATGAAAAAGAGATTGAGTACGGGCAGGGACATGATGGAATGTGAGTGAGTTGGGGTATCTTGACTTGATGACAGTATTATCAGTTATGGATTCGCACTTGGGTTATTCCATGAAATTGAGACACACCACACATTTTGGCATTCTTTGATAATGTAATTGTTTTTCTTGTTTAAACTAAACTGACTTTAATGGTGATTATGGTATGAACTTTAAGAGTAAAGGGAAGGCTTTTGAATGATACAAAACATGAGGTCATTATATGTGATATATTTATGTTTTGTCACCAAGTGTGATGGTGTCCCGGGCTAATTTTGTGACATAAAAACTTACAAAGTACAAATAGGTATCGGAGGTTAAAAATATTAACTATTTTTTTCTTCTACATGAGAAGTTAGGAAAAACTGCATGTAACTTAACAACAAATCATATTATCAGTATCTCTTACATCTTTTTTGTTATATGGCTAACAAATCTGTGGTTAAGGAGGTAATGGATGGTGTCTTAGCTTTCTTACTTTTCATCAAATAAAGTGTGAATTAAATTTCTTTCCTTTTGTGTGATTACCATTTTAATAAAATTAACTTGTAGAGAGAGTCAATATATTGGACTGCCTTTTCAAAATTGGGGCAAAATGGACTCGGATGCAACGGTGGTGTCCCGAGTTACATCCTAGCAATTTTGGGAACTTTCTTCCATAATTTATCTGTAAGCAGTATGTGAAATGTCCATGAAACAAAGACTTGGAGTACCTCTTTTCAAAAACATAAAAAAGACCCCCTAAATTGGTGTCATGTGTTAGTTTTCCACCCTTGGAGTGGTGTCCCATGTTACATCCTTGCAGGCTTGCCAAATCAATTACATCAAATGTTTTAGCCAACTGTATTTGATGGGTATGTAAAAGGATAACATTTTCTAACTGCCACATACAGATTTGGATGCTTTAATAACATTATTATTTATGAATTATGAGCAACATAAACTAAGATGTAACCGGGACACCGTGTCCCTTGTTACATCGTTGATTTATCCATAGTAAGTCTATGGGAGTTCATGTGAAACTCAAGAGAGAGGACCCTAAACTAAATATTATGTCGCAATGAATCTAACCTATGATGAAATAGTTGTATAGAATCACATGTGGTGTAACCAATTTATTTTACACCAATTTAAAAATGTTACCAATATGTCACACATTGTGTCACAACTTCATGGAATGACCCACTTACAGATGCCATATAAACATTTGTAGACAAATGAACATGTTAGAAAATCTCATCGGGATGAGAGAGACAACCAGTTCAACCGGCCCAACCTATCCTCTACGACATCTGACCTCGCCTTTGTTTCAGAGCTATGCGAGTTGCGGTTCGCTGCACACGTTCAACCTGCTGCTGTTGGGATTGTGTGTGCGTGCACCAGGAGGGGATGCCGTACTCGAGGATAGGCAGGACAAGGGATTTGTAAAGGAAATAGCCTGGGTTGAAGCACCACCAGCTACTGTACGGATTAGCACGAGAAACAATGCTGTTGATATGTGAGTTCCATGTGAGGTCTGAACTGATACTGATGCCGAGATATTTGAAGGTGGGAGTAGTGGATAAGGGAGTATTACTGAGAATGTAGGCAGGATCGAGGATGAATGTTTCGACTGCAATTGATAGGCGAACAAAATATACCTTCTCAAATTGAAAACTGCTGAAATGCTTGTTCACATTGAAAACATTGCACTGATCTATGGAGGACTTTCTGTATTGCCATGTTATGATTTTGTTTTTAGAATCAGTTCAACTCTGATTTCACCAGTTTTCAAATTGAGACAATTCTTTATGAATTATGAATAGAACAGAGATGAGAACACTACATATGTTTAGTGAGTTTCATGCATGCAGAACTGAAATGAACCAAAAGAAAATGACAAAATATAATTATTTCCCTACCTACCTGGATTTTTTTTCAGACCGTTACCGGAAACACATAATTTTTTTGGTTTGGCCTTACAATTAGGCCTTTCTTCCTTGGTTGCAGTTTAATTCCTTAGGTGTATCTGATCTGTGACGGGCTTTATTAGGGACTTCAGTTTCATATTAAACACATTGTTTGGACCTTCATTTGATATTTCCAATAATTCTTCAAATCTTTGTTGGGTTACTTTGAATGACTGATTTTAGTATTTTTACAAAGAGTTCAAAAATAGTGCACTCTTGCATAAACTGATGGAAGAATTTAAAACACACCACCTTCTTTTCACTTCCCATGAAAAGTCATTTAGATCTAATAGATGTATATTTTTGTTACACCGGGTAATATGCTTAATTTAAAAACAAGTTGAACTGCATATCCATTGCATGTTTCCTTTTTTTAACCATTTCTTTCCTCAATGTTGAGACCCTGGGGTTAAATGGGCTGGAGATGCTTGATATTGTTATATAACAGTCATTATTAAGTTTGCCCATGTTGAGAAGGGTGAATAAAAGGCAGCTTTAAGTTACTCGGTGTTCATTACAATGTGTGTCATTGTATAAAGTTGGTAGGCAATCTTACAAGATCTGGTGCCAAATTATGGTTGCGGTTTCAAGCTATACTGTCCGTGCCATTTTAGTTTCAAAACAAAATTTGTTGTTTCTAGGAGTAGAATGAGACATCAAATAATTACATAACAAATGTCCAACTATTTGGGGCCCAAAAATCATTGTTTCCACACAGTGGATCTTTTATGTGTCGGAAGTACAAAAATGTGCGTGTACTGGCTGGTACTTCGCGGGCGATTGGAAATGCAGCAGTAAATTCGTTTACCAGCGATCACACAGCAGTGATTACATGACTCATCGAAAATGAACGCGCATGGTGAATTTCGATGTACTTACATGTATTCCAAAACGAATATTAGGTTGCAAAATGTTGATCTTACCATGGAGCTATAAAATCAGCTCCATGATCTTACACACACAAAATATATAAATGGAACTAAGAAAAAATGACATATTTAGCGACTATTTCGATGGAAATGCTGGGTTTTTAAGTGTACCCTCCTCACTGTTTTCAACTGTTTTTCTCAGTGTTGATAGCGTTGCAAGGTTTCCGCGGGGGAAAAATTAAATGTCGAACATTATTTTTATTTTTATTTGGTGTTCCCTGCCCAAACGTGACTGCAATATGAATATTAAATGACAAAGTACCTTCTATAAGAGCGATTACACCCTATTGTAAATTAATAGCCCCCTTATTGGCATTTTTCGTGCTTGATCACTTTTTGTTTATTTTTGGAATCGATTCCGAGTGGAATAGCGATTCTCAGATGGAATCGGAATCGATTCCAAAAATGTTGGATTCGCCCAAGCCTATTATGTAAGACTTTATTCGTATAATTTTCGTTATTAACTGACAGATAAACTTACGTCAGATCATTCTAAGTTATTTCATGTTTGAGTTCGGTTCAATTAACTTTAAGTCTAATGTTAATTGATTTCTTAGAATTAGTTTTATATATTTTGTTTGCTATACATGGGGCAAATTCTAAGATGTGGCCCCAAAGACTAGTTTAGCGGTAACCTGATTGTAAATAGTTATTATCAGTGAAATCTCCAAATTGTTAGTTTAATTATTATTCAAATTATTTTCTGTGATTTAAACTTAATAGTTTAGAAGTTTCGTTATATTGAAGATTACCGTTGCTGACCGAAGACTGTTAACAACTGTATTTATTTCTGTCTAAAGAGTTGAAGTTTACCTAGCAGTTTCCTTAATCTTGTATAACGACTTGTCACATTGGTGGAAGATCCAGGTATTAAGAATCTTCAAACGGCAAACTTCACCGTGCGGTCCCGCACCCTTCCAACCAGCGTGCCGAGGCGGGTCGAAAAGTCAAGATCACAGCCCACCACGTCCAGCTATCAGCAGGCCGAGATCACAACCCGGCCACATCCAGCTATCTAAGTGTCACCTTCTACATAGGGAAGTGAAGTACCTTGGTCACATAGTTTCAGACAAGGGTATTTCCACAGACCCTGAGAAAATTTCACAAGTGAAGGACTGGAAAGTCCCTACCAACCGCAAGGAACTACAACAGTTTTTTGGTTTTACCAGCCATTACAGACGGTTCATCAAGGGATATTCCAACATTGTGGCTCCGCTGTACAAACTTTTCAAGTGGCCTGAAGACATTTTTACTATAACTTACTTGTGGAATTGCAGCATGCATATCACGTGGTGGGTCACCTCTTGGTTCATCTGGAGGAGCATCAAGACATTGGGCCTCTGCTGCTACTTCACGCCTTGGATGCACAACATGTACTTCTTTGAACAATAAAAAGAGAGAAAAGAAGAGATGTCTATTTCTGTTACAGGAACAGAACACATAGGGCTTTTCTGCATTTGTTTTTATGATGTCACTTCAAATTTTGCATACTTGTGACAAATCTATCTGCCCACCAAGTTTCATAACAATTGGACATACATGTACCCTTATGTGTTTTAATAAATCATGCTTTTGGTGACGTAATTATGACT
The DNA here is from genome assembly GCA_037893225.1 of Hippasteria phrygiana. NCBI lineage: Eukaryota > Metazoa > Echinodermata > Asteroidea > Valvatida > Goniasteridae > Hippasteria > Hippasteria phrygiana. The sequence goes on along the minus strand of JAZGUH010000028.1, from coordinate 115,936 downwards.
GCACACCTTTTTCACATTAATTTTTTGAAATATCTATCACGTAACAAAGCTATTACAAAAAGAATTTCAAAGTTTGATGAGATGTAGCTTAACAGTTCAAAAACTGAAAAATCAATATAAAAATCGTATGTTTACATCATCATGACGTCACATCGATTTTCATCTATAACACAACCTAGTTTGTGATTTAGTTTTGTTTCAGAAACCCATGGGGTGAGATGGTCTACAAGTTAAGACAAGAAGTAGAAATTGTGACGGTAAGGTGGCATTTGTTAGGGTTTCCCCATGTCGCCAGCCAAGATGCTTTTCATCTTAAGTCTCCCATGGATCATCCTCCAAGTTTGCGATGATTAATGATGTTAAGCTTGATGGTAATAATATTTCTACTTTTAAATACGTTGATGATCTGTCAATAGTAGAATGCAGAAACTTCTCACAACCGTCAAATATTCCACAAAATTCAATAGACAGTCTTGTTGGATAGTGCGACCAAAATCAGATGGAAACCAATTAATCCATCGAAATGCCTCCACATGAATGTTAATTTTATGCGAAATCCACCCATTTGTCAAACATTTTCTATTGGTGCTCATAACCTTGTACATGTAACAGTGACTCAAATGAAAGTGTTGGGAGTAATTATTCAAAATGATTTGAAATGGGATAGAAATGTTGATAACATAGTTAAACAGGCTAATGATTCACATGTTACGTGTGCTTAAATGTCACGGTCTTCCATCTCATGATCTTATGACGATTTATACATGTGTACATGTTTTATTAGACCAATTACTGAATACGCTGCTCCAGTGTGGAATAGGGCACTGACTAAACAACAAATACCTCATTGAACGAGTACAGAAGAGAGCCCTCAAAATAATATTGGGATCAAATTATACAACTTACGATGATGTTTTAACTAATTGTAACTTACAATCTTTAACTGATCGAAGAAAATCATTGTGTGCGGCTTTTTATAAAAAAAACATCAGAGAACAAATCAATTTAAACAGTTCATTCCACCCAAAAATAATACTAGGGTCTTAAGAAACAACTTAAAAATTCCCGAAATCCGATGTAAAACAAAACGAATGCAGGACAGTGCAATACCATACTGAATTCTTTTTTAATAGTTTAATTTATTTTTAATTGTCATTTTTATTATGTAAATCCATTATAATTCAGTTTTACCTGTGAGAATGGATCAATAAACCAATATGAAATTAAATGAATCATTACCCATTTATATTATAGGTTTGGCCAAATCACTTTCGTTATTGGTCATTCAAATTCGCGTGGTTTCTACACATCTGATCAAATTAAAGTTTCTTTTTCACTGTTTGGGCATTTAATTTCAATTTTTAAGCACCCAAGATTTTGTTCCTAATATTCGTTTTGGTGCATTCAAGATGTCATTTATAATGGAAAATTTTGTAACATTTATTATGTAACATAAGAACTGATATGAGGGATGGGTGGATGATGTAACAAACTAATGAAATGAAAAGGGCTAATGAATTTTTTTTTTTCACTGTTGATCTTTTTTTGTTTTAAAGTTTGAAAATAAAAATTGGGGGGCATCTGTATTTTGACATGAATTATGAATCCTGTTTACTGTTCTCATGAGGTGAATTCCTCCCCCACAGAAGTGTGGGACGAGTCTACGAGCGATACTTACCCAAATAGCCACTACTTATGGATATTTATCCAGCCAACAGGCTAAATTCACTAAAGGTTAATCAACCATCAGGTGCCCTCTCGGGGACTACCCATCATGCTATGCGGTGCCTCCGCCATCTTAAATCCTCTTTTTTCTCGCGCCCCAGAGGTAGAACTCGTAACGCGGGATGCTATATGGGTAAGTATCATTTGTAGACTCGTCCCACTCTACTGTGGGGGAGGAGTCTACTTCACTCACTTAACCAAATAGCCACTACTTATGGATAGAATAGCACCGTAAATTGGCAGCTGGGTAGGCGAGATGCCTAACTGAACAAAAAAGTTCTCTACCTACCTTAAATGGGCTCCTAGTGATGCCGGGAAGAACCATTCAGCTGGGTAGGGCTCCTGGAGGAAGACTTACCCGTTCTGCCTCTACTCTGGAGCACGTCACGCAGGTAGAAAGAGGTGAAAGTCGAGAGCGACTTCCAGCACGCCGCCTGCCAGATCTCTGAGATAGGGACTCTAAAAAATGCCAGACGAGTCCTTCGACGGAAGCATCCGCTTTGGATGGCCAGTCCGGATTTGCTAACTTGATAGCCAAAACTATCCAGCGCGCAATGGTGTCCCTCGAGGCCGGATGATGTGGGGGTGCCGCAGTAATGAATAACTGAGTGCACACCCCCCTCGGCGGTTTAGTGCATGCCAGATACCACTTAAGGGATTGCACCGGGAACCATAGTCTGTCCGAGGGAACTAAGGAGATCGATTGAATTTCTGGATATCAGGTGGGGTGAAACCCGAGGTCTGATTTTTCGTCAAGAAGGTAGCCTTAGGGACCAGGCGGACTCCGCCTGGTTTCCAGCGTATGTGACCCGCTTCTAATCTGAGCGCATGAATCTCGCTAAATAGGCAAGCTTAACAGACAGATGAAGGAGAGACACCTGACTCAACGGCTATGGCACTTCGGCCAGAACGTCGAGGACTTGACTCAAATTCCAGGATGAGACTAGGTTACGGACCAGCGGTCTTTCATTGAACATCCCCCTAAGGAGATGTGTAATCGCTATGTTAGACGAGATGGAAGTTTCATCAGAGAAGCCTTTGTGGACTGCTGCAGTGGCTGATTTGTAATTTTTCACTGTTCCTATCGCCAAATTAGCATGGAACAGGGATAATAGGAAGTCCGAAACAACCGTTAGAGACGCTGTGAGCAGATCCACCGCTCGTTTGTCAGACCAACCTACTGTAATGTTGTAACCTACTGTTGTAGATCTGTCTTGTTGACAGGCGACGTCCCTTTGCGGCCAAGGCTGCAGCACCTTTAGAAAGGCCCGCTGAGCGGAGGGCATGCTTGACAGTGGTCAACACGCCAGGTGAAGATCCCCTGGCGCTGGGTGATGGAATTGGGACCAAGGCTGACGCGGCCAAAAGGGGGCGATTAGAAGGATCTTGCAATGTTCCCTCTCTATTTTCGGGAGATCAGGGGAAAGGCATAGGCGAACATGTTTGTCCACTTTATTGCGAGAGCGTCCTTGGCCCAGGCCTGAGGATGGTGGAACCTTGCGCAGAATATCGGGAGCTGAGAGTTGATCGCTGATGCGAACAGATCGATGTGGGGGCGACTTAGGATCGAGAAAATCTGATGAACGATCTCCTTGTGTAGGGACCACTCCGTGGGGATCACTCTGCCCCAGAATAGGGAATCGGCTACGCTGTTCTCTACGCCCGGCATGTGAGTTGCGCACAGGTCGACTTTGTTTCGGATCGTCCATTGAAACATGTCCCAGGTTAGAAAACACAGCTGAGACAATCTGGTGCTGCCCTGTCTGTTGATGTAGGCTACCACAGTCATATTGTCAGACCTGACAGGACCGACCGACCCACTACGTCTGCTTGGAAGTCGTGTAAGGCATTGACTACAAACTGGAGTTCCAGTATGTTGATCTGCCGAGACCGGAAGTGCTCGTCCCACCTACGGGCCACCTAACGCGGTGGCAGGAATGCCCCCCAGCCTTCGTTGGAAGCATCGGTGAAGATGGTGATCTGAGGGTCCCGTCGGGGAAACCTCAGTCCGCACCGAACGTTCCGGTCTAGGAGCCACCACCGAAAATGTGGGCGAATATGATCGGAAAAGCCAGAAAAATTGAATCTTTCTTTGGCCTGTAGTGTGCCAAAATGTGCATCTGTAGAGGACGCGTCCACTAGGCTGGCCATATGTCCCAGAAGCTGCAGCCAAGCCCGTGCTGGGGCGGCTGGAGCTGACAGGAAGAGGCCAATAAACTGCCGTAGATTGGCAATGCGTTTCCCTGTGGAAACCACGATGCCCTTGTGCAGATCGATATCCACTGGTGTCTGAGACGGAATGAAATGGGACTTCCCCCTCGTTTACAACGAACCCTAGAGCTGTTGTCAGCGTGTAAGTGTCCCCTCATGCTTCGAGCCGTCTCATCTTCCGATGTGCCGACGACTAGCCAGTCGTCCAGATACATGAAAATCATGATGTTCTGACATCGGAGGAACGTAGTGCCACTGCTCGTGTAACCCTTGTAAATACCCTCTGTGAGGTCGACAGAACGAAGGGAAGGGCTGTAAACGTAGGTAACGGGAGTGCGTTGGATGGGTGGGAACGCGGAGATACGCGTCTGTGAGATTCAGTGACACGGCCCACGCTGGCGTTGGAATAGAATCCAGAGTAACCCTGAGAGTTTCCATTCGCAAACGCCTAGGTTTGATAAACTGGTTGAGTGGTTTCAGGTTTAGAATCGGCCGCCACTTGCCCGTCCCTTTCTTTGGAGAATAGAAAGAAGGAAGAAAGGAACCTGTTTAACTGATCTTTCAGAGAAACGTGTTGGACAGCTCTCTTCCCAACAAGGGAGGAGATCTCCTTTTCCAGAGTTTGTCTAGATCGACCGGAACCGATGTATCGTGAATGTGGGTATCCGACGGAGGGGTGCTTTTGAATTCTAACTGGTAACCGTGGTTGACCATAGAAAGCACCCATGCGTCAGAGGTGATCTCTTCCCAGGACCCTACGAAATCTTTAAGGCGGCCCATGGTGGGGGCCGACACCGGCGCCACCCCCTGGCATACCGGTGAGGTGGGGGTAGGGACGTGGAGCCATCGCCGCCCCCCTGATGAGGCCTTGGCCATCCGTTGACGCAAGGGCTTAAAGGGTCTCTGCAGAGCGGGGCGGAAAGAGGGTGTACCTCTAGACGCCTTTTTCCCTACAGGCTTCGTCTTGGTGGAAACTGTCATTTTCCTCAAGCGCAGTTTGGCTGCAGTGTCGATACGACTGGCTTCAGTCTCGAGGATCTCCTGGAAGTTTCCGCCGAACAGATCGTTCCAAAGAAGGGAAAGATCTTCAAGCTGCTTCAATTCCTCGCTCCTTCATAAGGAATGTTAAAGGGCCTCCAGAACATTAGTCCTGCGGGACTTAGCAGAGAAGAGGAAACACTTAAAAGCCATCGCTAGTATGTCAGCTGGGACGGAAGTACCCTCTTCACACGCACTGACGATGTATCCAGACAACAGGAGGAAGGCACTCGTTGGAGAGCCGAACCTGGCCGCATCGTCGATTTTCTGCATGCTATCTTCAAACTTGGCTTTCCTTTTGTCCTCAAAGATAGCCTTAGTTGCCCCCTTGCCGCTATCGCCAGCCAATTTATCCTGCGCCGTGGCGGCGATAAGGGGGACCGTCAAGAAATATTCAGTCTATAAATGGAAACTGGAAGTAGGCCGCCGCCCTCGAGAGGTACGGGACCTATTTCTTGAGGGAGGCCATGCGGTGGACACGATCTATGCACAGGCTGTCTAATGGAATAGTTGGGAAGGCCGGATGGCAGGATTCCTCCATGCATGCCTGTCATTTGAATTAACGGCAGCCAGCTGCCTCAGCCGGTTCGCTATCCTCTGGTAGCTGCAAAACGCAAACCATACCCCAATCTCAGCTGGGTTTCAAACGAGGATAGTCCGCTTGGATCCGGGATCTCCTCGTCCTCGGAGCATGTGAAGGAGAAGGAGAACCATAAACACCAATCTCATCTGCATCAGGATCGTCATGGACAGAGGCCCCAAGATGCATCAAGGGGTGAAGAGAGATGCCCGGCGGTGACCCCGGAAGGGGACGACCGTGGACCGGAGTAAGAGGTACATCAGAGCCGGTGTCCATAGCATCCAGAAGCCAGAGCTGGGCTGGCTAATTTGGGCTGTCCCCTTGTTTATTCCAATGAAGTGCGGAGTACGCTGATTGTATACTTTAGATATTTAGAACGTTTTAATAGATTTTGCATCTTATCACAGATTTACTGACAGCTTGTCCATTATTATAAACTTAGACTTTAAACCGAGAAAATTGTTTTCTCCCCTATTTATATTTTTCTGCAAGTTGTTGAATCACATTTAATTATCATTTTAAAAGAATGATCCCGAAAAAAAAATGTTCGCTAAAACTGCTAGAGTTTTCAACCACAAGATTTTGTTAGATGAGAACATAAAAGTAGGCCACTGTACGTTATTAATCGGTATGTTCGATGTGACCAGAGAATTTCCCTTGTTCCCCTTTTAAGACAGACGATTTTTAATATTTTTAATGAAACCTTCAGGATGACTTTGAAATACTGGTAGTCGAGATTCACCTGGCTGGATTTGTACAATATTTGTACAATATTTAATCTCTCCATCACCAAATAAATGTACTCTCCAGATGCCACATGCGGTTGGCATGGAATATTGTTTGTTTTATTTTCGCACGCTTTGCAGTCCAGGGCGCCCTACACAAAGAAACTCTGGAGCTAAACCCATTGTATACATTTTGTTACATGGTATTAATCTTAAGTCCTTGTAGTTTCACAAGATTTGTGTGTGAAAGACGGACCAACTTACAAGTTCCATGCTCTAAAAAAGATGGACATTGTCTGAAACCTTTAAGTTAAACATCCCCCTCTATTTCTTCACAAAACCAGTTGCCACCCATAGTGGCCGCGGTGAGGCCAAATTAATGGAACCACGGTGCAACTTTCAAACTGTCACACGTGATTATTTCTTTCGTCGGCAATCCTTTACAAAAGAAAAACTCGCGACCATCGTCTTCATCAGTGTCGTCGTCACTCGACAGCTACGACTGATTCCGTTTCGTTTTCAGAAACGTCAGAAAAATCGCTAAAATATTCAAAATTAAAATCACTCAAACATGAAATCTTCGGCACCATAGGCAGCCATTTTTGCGCATGTGCGAAGTGACAAAATCCTTCCCATCATGCGAAGCGACAGAAGCTGGCTTTGCTGACCACGAGCAGAGGGGAGTTTTTACATAGTGGCTTATTCGATGCGACCGCTGTGACCATCATTGGACCTTTGAAGTCGATGCGTGCTATCTCCTTCTGTTTTCCCATCCTCCAAGAGGCATGTTCACACAGGATATCTCAGTTCAGCTTGGTAACATCGTATCTGATTAGTGCCGTAACGTATCTGTTCCAGTATCAATCTTTTATCTGCAAGCTTAGCTAACACAATACAATTAAAATGTACTGTACAAGCAGATGTCTCCAACCAACCGGAACGCTTGAATGATGGTTCCGAGGGGTTTGGACAGCCGTTGGGACAAGGAAGTGGCAATCCCACCACACATGGGTACAAGGAAGTTTCTGTTCTCCATCATGTGTCCCTCAATTCAATTTTAAAGCCTTTGGTCCTGCCAAAGACCACCACGGAAACCTCTTTATTCATTCCGTTTGTCACAATGTGTACCGGTACGACTGAAATTTTATTAACTTAAATATCCCCAGAATCTTATTCAAAGACTTCAAATTATTAAAGTGGACTCTTTGTAACGTATCCGTTTGTTAGAAGAGGTTTTAGAACACTAAACTTCAATAGTTATGTTAAAAAAATATGATTTTGTCACAAATCACATGACTAATTGTTTTATAGTTTGTGGTGAATAAATAAATAAATAAATACAAAAATTCGGTCCGTCTGTCATGATGTGTGGCAGCGAAATTCATAATTGACTAAAACTTTCTCAGATTATATTACAAGGCATACCTTTCTAAAAGTAGAACTGTGGTAACGTATCAGTTTGTTTGTTTGTTAAAACACTTTTTAGAAGGCTCAACTTCAAGTAGTTATGCCCAAAAATATGGGCCTGTTAGAGATCACCAATGTTGCATTCCAGTGGAGCTATTCAACTTCATGATTTTGAGATTAGATACATTTATCGTAAATATGTTATGAATTCCTAGTCCCAATTCGAACACTTTAGTGGAGAATGGCCCAGAAGTCGTAAAGCTTTCCCAAGAATTGAAGCAAATAAGGAAATGCATTAACAACACAGCAACATACTAACAAGGAGAAAAATGCTAAACTGTACGATACACATGAGCATATTCTGATTATCAAAACAAGCCACATTATTTTTGGAGGTATCTTCTGATACAATACTCAAAGATGATGGCGTTTCTGGTTGAAATATTTCTCGGAAGGATTGGTACTGGTCCATCTTTTATAAACAGTAAGCTTTTAGATTGAAACTAATCAATTTGGTTTGTGATCATTACCAACACTATATCATCACACCTTTACGGGTAGTGTACATGATTGGTCATTGTTGCAATTAATTTTCAGAAATGGGCAGATTTGGGGGCTTAGTATTTTATAGGAAATATTATTCCACTGACCTGTTCAAAGTTTTGCGTTGTTGGATGGCAAAAAAAGAACGAGAGAAAAACGGCGCTTGTTTTCAACCGTTGGGCGGATGATAGCCTTTAGTCAAGGGGCACGTTACTACCTGGATGCGTGACGCTTGACGATTGGAGGATTACAAATCGTGTACACTACGTTTAAGTCCATTAAGCATACACCAAAAAGGCCATTTAAAAACCATATACATACCATATTGTGGTTTGACAAGATGCTGTTTCTCCTCCAGCCTGGCTTCTTCCTTGTTCTCCTTGGACCTCATCAGAATACAGCAACAGCACAGGAAAAACACTAATACAGCAACACCAGCACCAGAAACTGAAAGAAATATACTTATGTTTGGATAAAAATGATCAAATAATACTTGCTTAACCCCTTGTGTCCAGCTGTTATTGATGGGGGCTAGTCTGCCAAGACTGGCTGTGCAGCCACACATAAATGCAAACAATAGGCACCACACTGAACAGTGGGGTCCTATTTATCGCACTTGGAGCAGCCCCCCCCCCCCCCATTTATGTGAATGAAAGCTTTGTTTAAGAAAGCTTGATCTATTAATTACACTCCCATTCAAGAACAATATAGTTGAAACATGAATGGATTGAGTATGTGCAGGAATGTGATTGGACTTTGGTAAAAAAACAACTGAAAAGGTCTGCGGCAAGCACGGACATCGCCGAAGCCATTAACGGCGTGGGTTCCGGGTTCCCCTGAAATTTTTTGAAATATTGATGCTGTGTGGTGCATAAGCCTTTCTGGGACATCTTTTGAGCAACAATATTTGCCAGATTCGTTTTATTAATCTTATTTTTTCAGAATATTATGGCTCATTTCAACATCAATATTGATTTGCTACCCATTGGTAATAAATAATCTAGTATCATCCTTGCATGAACAGCAGAAACATTTTTTCTTTTTCTTAATCTAAAGCACATCCCATCTATTGAAAGCATTGTTCTTGGTATTTCGCTCATATTTTGTTCCAAAGTTTAAAAAAATGTACAGGCTGTTCGATATCCATTTATTTTGAAACCAAAATATCGGCCAAAAATATCGCGATATTCGATATTATCGTGATGACGTCACTTTTTCCTTTACGGAAAAATGGAGGAATAAAAAAATACATTATGGAAGTCACCGCGACATCGTGAGATCAGGGCCACCGGGATCGGCCCGCTGAGATTGAGCTCTGGTCCGCCGCGGGATTCAGCTCACCGAGAATCGGGGCCGGCGAGATTGGGGCCGGCAAGATCAGGGCCGGCAGGATCGGGGCCGGCAGGATCGGGCCGGGCTACAAGGCTACACTCGTACTGTATGCATAGTCTTGTGTACACAGACATTGTACATGTACAATCCATGCAATGTCACGTGGATGCAATCTGTACTCAATCGGCAATAACGGCAATGAAAAATTTCTCCAAATCATTCCCGTTCATCACGACAGCGTCCAGACAACACAGGACATTGTCACGATTTTGATCCGATACAGCAGAATCTGTCACGAAATAGTCACGATTGTAATCCGACTAGAAAAAATTGGCTGAGTTTCCGGACAACGACGGGAGGCACCTAACTGTCGGGAGTGCTTGGCCGACTTCTCAGGACCTTTCCCGATCCGCAGGACTCTGTAGGACTCTGTTAGGACTCTGTTAGGACTCTGTTACGAACGTATACGACTGCGTTCAGACAATGATAGGACATTCCAGATCATTGAGGATTGTAATCCGACTTTTTCACTTTTCGTGTCGTAGCACTGTCTGATCGCCAACGGGAGCCATAATCGGGACTGTGTGATCCCCGCATTATAAAGCAAAATAGTGATAGCTAGTCCAATAGCTATCAACTTCTGTAAGCAAGATGCACAAGGCAACATTTCAACCCACATCATACCATTCAAAATACTGTTCTGTTTTCTTCTGAACCATGGGTAATTCAAGACATATACAGCCGGCCCTCTTTTGAATATTATAATAAAACCTTCATGTTACCTGCACCAATAAGAACCCAATCGACTTCGGATGATGGTAGAAGATTAGGAGGAAGGTCCACTTTGACACCTTTAGCTGGTAGAGCATCCCAAGGTTCCATGATCTGTATCTGTAGTAATGATCAAATAAATCCATTTACTCACATTATGGAATGAAGATGAATAACAATAAACTTTTCTTTGCACTATCCAAGAGAGGACATTAGACATCACAATATGTTTCCCTATGTCAACCCTTTGTTCCCCAGTTACCTGCCCCTTCATCTCAAAGCTTTCTCGCCCCCAATCTGTCTCTTTGTCCCATCCCACTTCTAACCTCCTCATCATCCCTTTTGTCCTTCTTTCATCTACACTACAGTGTATTGTGTTTAGCAATTCTGGTAGAATCGAAACATGAGGCCCTCACTCCTAACTTTTATCAATTATCGTATTTAAGTACATGTAACCATGGTGATATCAAGTCATATAAATAAACAGTAGTATTTGCTTTAATTGCAATTTTATAAACATTTACTTGCATCTGTATGAATAAAAATGAAGGAACTGCTTTTCCCACAAAGGTTTGTTAAAAGCTGAAAGTATTTACTTTATATTTTAAGCTTTTGCTATATTTTGTATGAGTAAACAGGAGTGAATGCTTCAGATATGAAGTATTTTCTGGTCATTTTTCCAGGCTGATTACGAGCTACCCTGAATGGGGAGAGGCAAATACTTCTGTGCAAGCAAGCAGGTTGGCAGGTAAAATGCATTATGAACAGGACAGTGTCACAAATCCAAATACAAGCAACTCGACCAGATTGAGGAACAAAATGTGGCATGTACGGCTGATCATTTCTTGGAACATTCTAGGGAACAACAACAGTGGGAATTTGAGGTTGTGTGTGACCCAGGTTTATAGATTGGAGTTGGAGAAGATCTTGGAATTAACTTTAACTACATGGACTAATTCTCAATGATGGAAGAGGCAGAGCCAGTTGAAACATGAATTGAGTATGTGCAGGAATGTGCATATAGACGACAACCGGCCATGTGGTCTTTTTCAAACTGCAGCTATGGCCGTTGTCCGCATTCAAGAAGTTAAACAAAAATCTTGAATACCATACAGAGCTAGTTTCCCACAACTGTGACTGATATAAACACTGCTAATGCAAACAAATCAATTGGTCCAGCAGGCGTAGACCCCGTTCCCACTAGATCCACCAATTGGGGGATCTGATCCACCTTTTGCCAAATTGCCGGATCAGATCCCCCAATTGATGGATCAGATCCTGCAAATGTGTTAGTGGGAACGCTAACCGTTATATGGTGGATCAGGATCTGATCCACCTTTCTTGATCCACCTAAAGACCAGGATACAGATCCCCCAATTGGTGGATCAGATCCTGCAATTGGTGGATCACGATCAAGTGGGAACGCAAAAGGTGGATCTGATCCGGCAATTTGACCTGTCAACATCCGGCTGGTGCACGAGTGGCGCGAAAAGTTTGCGGGCTGATGAACGAAGGAGTACGTTTAGGTGTGTAGCTCATGTGAACATTTCCCACGTGCACGACATGCACAATAAACAACTACTGAACTGTATACAAAATGTGTATACAAAATGTGTCACCACGCGTGCGCGATGCAAGCGTGCATGCATCCATTCAGCGTACATGTGTATTCCTTTCGTTCCGTACTGGAAAGTCGTCCGCTTCTAAACCTTTTTCATTCGTGTAATTTTACTTATTTTTCCATCCATAAATAATTCCATGTTAGTGTATAGCCTGCAGCGTGTCATAGAACAACAACAACCGTAGCAAAGTTTGAATTCGAGCCAGTACTTATAATATTACGTTAAAAAAGTTTGTAGTTTGTACTGTTCCAAGACGAAGATGGCGACCAGTACCACCAACAACAAGACGACCAGGATTTCTTCCTCCATGTTGAAACTTCGAACATCAAAACATCGCACATGTATTTGACCCGTCCCAGCATGCAACGCTGCCACAGAGCGCGCGCTCAGCAAGCAAGCGCGTGCGTAATACCGAACTCGGTGACCTTTCGGACTCGACACTTCCGTTCGAAAAGGTGGATCAAGCATAAGTGGGAACGCGACTTGCGGTTTCGTTGCGGTTAGACAACGGTCACACCAAAATGCAGGATCTTGATCCACTTTTCCCCAATTCGAGTGGGAACGCGGTCGTAGTGATCTTCATATTATGATATACAGCTGCTCATCAACTAATTTGGGCTGGTAATGGAGAGTGGCTTTAAGCACACAAAGGACTGGGTGCCACCTGGCCCACAAAGTGATTGACACAATGCACTAAGCCTTGACTCCTTGTTGTGATGACTGAAACTGTCCTGTTGATGACTTAAATTGAACTGTCAGTGATGGTGTCTAATTTTAAGTGTGTTGTATATCCATTGCCAAACATGTCTGCACTCTCCTTGTTACTGGATATTTCACCAAGGAAATTGGTAGGTTGTCATGTCTGTCTTGGTGTCGTGCACTTCAAAAACTGTTATCGAAGGGCATTTGGTGAACTTCACAGAGCAATTAAAGCGAGAGTGTTTTTTCTCCTTCACAATTTGCATGAGCTGGTGTGGCTGGCACTGCATGTGTATAGTTGGCCCAAGATGGAGAAGAGAGGACACAGACAATTTAATATTTGGTATGCTCCGGCTCGCCTCGCCGAGCGTTTATTGCCCTTTTGGCTTTCCTTTGCTTTCCTTTACAATTCCATGTATCGTCTACATTAAGTATACAAATGTATATTGATTACATGACATATATCCAGTGTTCGATTTAACTATAACTTTGCTTGAAACGTGATGGGGCCCCACAATTTTCAGGTAGTCAGAAAATGAATGACAATGACAGAGCATTATAAACACCAAGTCAAGCACTAAAGGTGTAAGCTTGTGAAAATAATTAGTCACAATTGTTTGTCTGCTGTACTAAACAGCTGTTATAAACTGGTTGTAGCGACAACCCAAAGTTTGATAAAACCAGCACAAGTTAACATTGCCGGTTAGCGATTTTGGGATCACAGGTTATAATCAAGGTACATGTTGCTATAGTGTGATCCAAATATTAGAACTAGGGTATACAAATTATGGCGATCGTAAGGTCCCTAGAAATTAGCCTGTGTGATGTGATAACCCCCCAAATCAACTGTGAATGAGTCCCTGCCCCTAACTTTATGCCACTCCCCTCCTACCCCCTAAGGTACAGGAGGAGGCCTGGGGAAGAGGTGCCCGAGGTTAGGGAAATGGCGAGAGGGGACAACTGGGACATGTAAATGGGCCCCCGCCTACCAACTTTATGGCCTTCCCATCCTACCCCCAAAGGTACAGGGGGAGGCCAAGGAAAGAGGTGCCTGAAGTTGAGAAAATGGCGAGAGGGAACAACCAGGACCATAAATAGGCCCCCGCACCCCAACTCCATGCCACTCCCCTCCTACCCCCCAAGGTACAGGGGGAGGCCTGGGGAAGAAGTGCCTGAGGTTAGGGGAATGGCAGAGGAGTCAACCGGGGCCATAACTACCTGGAGAGGGTGCCTGAAGTGTGTCAAGGAACGTGGGAGGTCTGTGCTATACTGAGGGTCCTCGTGCGAACCAACGACACTCACAAGTTACGTGAGCTGAGGCATAACGGAAATGGCAAAACCTACTCCAGCTTGGTGGAGTATGAGACATGTTGGGGTAGGTAGACGCCCCATGGTGAAGACCCGGTACGATGACCAAAGTGGTGCCTAGTAATACAAAGGCAGACCAAAATATCAACCAGGGGAATTCCGCCGACCACAAGGCAACGTGGCTAGCCAAAAACTGCAACCCTCCACCTGGAGGTGCACATATACACGTACCTACATGTACTAGGATTAGCAAATCCTGCCCCGTACCCCAGAGCCTAACCGTTTATGCCTGACCAATTATCTGTATATTCTTAGCCACTCCAGTGGCTCTTGCTCCAGCATCAGACCTCCCACAGCCTTAATCTGAAAACGATTAGGGATCCTAACCCCTGTAGGCGCTGCCACCATGTGATAAACTGACCATGAGTGGTTTTGTTGCGGAGGGTGGGAGGGATTTTTGGGCTATGTGTACGCTCAGCGAAGAAAGCAGAAAAGTGGCAGAAAGCGCGCGAATGCTACACTGCTCGACCATAACACGGTCTGGGATTGGTGGATGGTCCGACGACCGCATGCGACGACCCCATGGGACGACCAATCCGGAATCGCGTCGGATTGCTTCCTGTGCTGTTGGAATGTCTGCCCTTCCCCCCAGTGCCAAAGGGGTCTTCCGGAGACGAGCACCGGAAAACCATATTGGCCCAAGATGGAGAAGAGAGGACACAGACAATTTAATATTTGGTATGCTCCGGCTCGCCTCGCCGAGCGTTTATTGCCCTTTTGGCTTTCCTTTGCTTTCCTTTACAATTCCATGTATCGTCTACATTAAGTATACAAATGTATATTGATTACATGACATATATCCAGTGTTCGATTTAACTATAACTTTGCTTGAAACGTGATTGGGGCCCCACAATTTTCAGGTAGTCAGAAAATGAATGACAATGACAGAGCATTATAAACACCAAGTCAAGCACTAAAGGTGTAAGCTTGTGAAAATAATTACAGTCACAATTGTTTGTCTGCTGTACTAAACAGCTGTTATAAACTGGTTGTAGCGACAACCCAAAGTTTGATAAAACCAGCACAAGTTAACATTGCCGGTTAGCGATTTTGGGATCACAGGTTATAATCAAGGTACATGTTACTATAGTGTGATCCAAATATTAGAACTAGGGTATACAAATTATGGCGATCGTAAGGTCCCTAGAAATTAGCCTGTGTGATGTGATAACCCCCCAAATCAACCGTGAATGAGTCCCTGCCCCTAACTTTATGCCAAACAAGTTCCGAATTCAGGAACTTGCCAAACCCCCCCCCCCCCCCCCCGTCCTAATATAATGGGGGGGGGGGGGTGGGTGGGGTCTGTGAATGCAATAAGAGGATAGAGCATAGTGCGAGTGAATGGGAGCGTGTGCTATGAGCCCAGAGGGCCCTCCACCCGAGATTGGTCTCCTTCGCAGGGGTTAGACACAGATTGAAGGAAACGTCAACACCATTCTCCCATGCTTGCTCCCCGCCAGGCTAGTAGCCCCACTGAAGGTCTGTGTGGTGTGCTGTCGCCGATTGCCCACTTGCGAGTGGTACCTGTGGGGTGAAGTAGACAAAAGGAGAACAGAAAGGGGCATGCGGGGGGGGGGGGGGGGGGGGGGGGGGGGGGGGGGGGGGTCTAGCCGAAGGCAGGTGATAATGGGGCTCATAATCGAGCAGTGGTACTGAAATACAATGGCCCATTTTGGAAGCAACGAATCTGCCCCGATACAAGGCTAGTGGGAACTAAAGCCTGGGGTAGAGGTCCCTTAAGGGTTAGTGTTGTCTCTGTCCAACCGGAATTCTTTGGGGGGATCCGTCTAAGTGAATGGGGGGGGGGGGGGCAGCGGTGATAGTGGGGGACCTCGTGCGTAGGGGCACGAGTGCAAGACGTAAATCATCGGGGATGTAATAGTGCGGTTCTTCCACAATTGACACCTTAACCTACGAGCATGATCAGGGGATTGTCACTCTCAAGCCAGGGATCGTGGGAGCCTGACCGCTTGAATATCTGCCAATTTTTTCGTACTTGCTCATAATACGCACTTATTGTCTGAATGGACCAGTTTCTATTCCCAGTCGGGGATATTTCCCCTGTAGGGCGAGTGCCGCGACTACTGTGAAGAACCAGGCGGAGATGGGTTCACGCACTGAACTGATTGAGGCCGGGTCTCATTAACCAGTTGGCCTTGGGGAGGCCCCCACGGCATACCCCTCCTCAACGATTGTCTGTGAATCAGGGGAGAAGTTGACCAGAAAGAAAAACCCCTAAAATCGCAAAATCCAACAGGACCCCGGCTCAACGTCTATAATTTGTAAATGCCCAAGTGCACCCCCTTCGAATAGCCGTTGTTATTAGTCTATGTCCACTGTTACGTGTGGAAACACATTAGGAAACCGCTAAAGGAATTCCAGTTTGCAAGGGAGATTCATTAACAAATTAGGGGTCCTGATAAGGTCCTAGGGTAAGAAAGATCCCGAAATCTCGCCCCTTGTGATAGACCCGGTATAGATTAGGAATCATATCCCGACTATAGAAGCTGTGCAGAAAAGATGCCTGCCATGTATAGGTGTTCCCTCACTCCCCGTAAGCCACTGGTGGTGACAGGGTTGCCATGTACCTTTTATAGCATTTATTAGTCTCCAGAGGAAGATTCGTCCGGGAACAACTGCGCGACGCGTGGGAATAGAGAACTGATTCCCTGCGAACTGTGCAACCTAAATGTTTACATAGTATGGCAGATTCATCAACATTTTTAAGTTGCTTTAATTATTCGAGATAAATCACTGGAAAGTGTAAAAGCATTTGAAATTAGACGAGGGTTCAATGGACGTAATAGGGTAGTCCTATGCTTTTATTGATTTCGTTTATTTATTTCTTATTATTATAAGCCTCAATTATTTCGTATTGTTTAAAATATTGATGATGAACGAACATACACATTTTTTGCCGCTATATCAAATGTAACTCAGAACAGATCATAACTCCACCCCCTGATAAAAATGGATTCGCCCAGCTAAACATGTTGACCTTATATGTTCCGGACTAAACCAATGGTTACCGGTTGCAGTTGCGTCAAGATGGGTGGCTTGGTTCTGAATACAACTTCCAATGCCCAAACCGACAGGCAAAGAATAAGTCATTGATGTAGTATATTTTGAGACATCACATTGAATATAAAATTTCTCAAGTCAAATTGCCATTAGTGTACTAAAGTCAGTTGTTGGCACGATGGCTGGCTCCAACAATGGATATTTTGGCTGTTCCTTGTTAGCAGCCAGTATTGCAAACCATTGAACAAGACAAAGGCACCCTGGTTTCAAGGCCGCATTGACTTATTACATCAGCACAACAGGGTGAAAAATGTTAGTTTAATTTGCCACTCCATCGTTGTCCACAGTTGTACAGTCTGTCCGCTACAGATTCTATCGAGTTTGTAAGATAACCGCCTATTTTTTATTTTATGTATTTATTTATTATTTTTTTTTAAATAATAAAACAACAAACGGAGTTGTTGGCGTTGGGCCACGGTGGTAAAAGTATTAAATACCGTCCTGGGAATTTTGTAAGCACATGATTCATTACAGTCGAACACCTTTATAACGAGGTCCCTGGACTTTACAATTTACCTTGTTATAACAGGTATCTTGTATGGTCAGTAGTTGAAACAAAGAAAAACAAGGACCCAGGACCTATCTATTTATTTATTTATTTTATTTTTAAGCAGGATGTTGTACTAACAGTGCTCTTATTATCGGGGTTCGACTGATTTCCAGAAATGGCTCGTAATCTTTAATATATACTGCAACCCAAGAAAAGTATACTGAAAATAATCTTTCCAAAGTTCTCTTTGATTTTATTCATTTATTATTATTTCTTATTTTCTTTAATTATTTCTTCCTTTACTTTATTATTTTTTTATTATTTTTTTATTATTTTTTTATTTTTTTTTTTTTTATTTATTTATTTATTTATTTATTTTTTTTTTTTTTTTGACATTTCGATTTAACTGAATTGTCTATATCTTTCGCGTGTCTCCCACGATGGAATGATGAAACCTGCACTGGTTGGCTGGAATCCCACATTGGGAGTGTCTATCCCGTCCTCTGGTACAGACAAATGCCTCAACTTATTAAAGCAGGGCGAGACTTTGGCAATAATCGGAGTAAATGTTCAGTACTTATGGGAAGGTAAACTCTAGAACTGCATTTAAAGTAGGTTTTACGAAAAATGTACCCGATCCGGAAATTGAATTCTCAGTTGTCGATACAGAAAACCAATCACTAATGCCATGTTCTTGCACTATTTGCCAGCCAGATTTTACAGGAGTTTGTACTATTTAAATGATGCGACTGACGTCGCTTGAAATAGCACTCTAACGTTACGTCTATGCTGAACTGTGGGTGCTACCTGACTCGAGATTTAGAGGACGGGGACTCATAGCCTCGCGTCAGGAACATACAATCTAATGTACATTACAAATTGTTGGGGTCCCCCTCCCCTCTCAGGATTAATGGAAATAAATATGAGGTTAATCTAATTGGCCAGGGCAGGGGAAACTACGGAATTGTGTGCACGGGGTGACAAAACCAAAATTTTGCCTGACTGCACTAAACACCTCACCGGGAGTGGATTCTTGAGGTTGGCATGACGTGACATCTGCCCCGTTGTTCTGGTTACGTGGTGGCGGCCGATGTGTAGTGTTTTCCCCTTCGCAGTGCCTAGAAACCATTGATCTCCATGCAGAGTTTAGCTTCACCAGTAGTACAGGCAAATTTCCCGGATGTCCGACTTCACAAATGGGGGATGATACACACATCAAGCTGTCCGAATTGGGCTGGTGATGGGTCTGATCATAATGATGTTGGTGCGGGCTGGCATGCAGGCAGGGTGCAGGCAGGGTGCAGGCAGGGTGCAGGCAGATGTGCAATGTTACAATGTACTATGTAGGGCCAGGGATTCCCTGAAAAACCTGTCATGTATGGGCCAAAGCCCAAAAGTATGGAGCAGCCGCTCCACTGTGGGTGAAACAGGTACATGGCGCCAGATGTGTCGGCGTGGTCAGTGGTCGACCCCCGAGGTGGTGATGCCCAGCCATGGTAGGGGTGTGTTACCAGTCCGGCAGTTGGGGTTGCGTGCTGGAGCGGTGCAGTCGTAGGTGCCGTGCCCCGCGTGTCATGGTGTGGTGCACGCTGGCTGCTTCGGTCACTGGACAGGGGTTTGTTTGCACTGGTTTGGTGGCAATTTCCCGTGGTCTGCGGCTCACGATGGTTATACTTGTACTTTGTAGTGTTAAAGCAGGGCAAGCTGAGACTGTTTCCCAGCTGGCCGTCGTTAATGGCAGCTCTCTCAAAGTTTCTTAATCCTCCGTCCGTGGTTTAAACGAAGGCCATGGAGGCTGTCGCTCCCGTTGGGGCAACGTCTCGATCAACGGCGGCGGGCGGCTCGGACACGTAACGTACGTTCGTTCGAGCGACTGGCTCAGCCACAGATACCGGCACTGGAGGGCGCTGTTCATTGCCCCGTCGGCTGCGGTATCAACGCTATGCAGAGCTAGCTAGCCGGCCGGCCATGGGCGTCGTGTATTGCATGTCGTAATGCATGCATGCTGGTCAATGCCCGGCCCGTGGGTTTGCTCGAGGTCTGCTGAAGGCTGAAGCGCCCTGGACTGAGCTCGAGTTTGACGTGAATGAAGACGTTTTCCAAGCCGACCGCCGTCCTCTGGGATCTTCCGATAATGGCAAGTGTTTCCCCTTGCTGGGATATCTCGAGCGAAATTTCTAGAGGAGAAATTTTGCAGATAGTTCGGAGAAATTTTTTGGGCTATGTGTACGCTCAGCGAAGAAAGCGGAAAAGTGGCAGAAAGCGCGCGAATGCTACACTGCTCGACCATAACACGGTCTGGGATTGGTGGATGGTCCGACGACCGCATGCGACGACCCCATGGGACGACCAATCCGGAATCGCGTCGGATTGCTTCCTGTGCTGTTGGAATGTCTGCCCTTCCCCCCAGTGCCAAAGGGGTCTTCCGGAGACGAGCACCGGAAAACCATATTGTGTGCGTTTGCCTTTTGTACTCATTCCCTGTTGTTTTTTTGGGACCCGACTTTTGAATTATGACAATTAACACAAAGCACAAAATGACGAAAGTAAAAACTTACCACAGCAAGTTCTCTGGATTTAAGTGTAGTGGTGACCATAGTGTCTTCCTTCTTTGACTGAAATAATGGACACTGCTGACGGTGTACACTGTTGCTACCTTCCCTCTCAGGGTTACTGGTGAACAATGTTTTCAAAGGATGTATTCCATTATAGGTCAAACCTGCAATTAGAACAATGTGAAATAAAACTGAAAATAAATAACGAGCAACAATAAAACATATCATAAAAAAGGTAAACTTTACAACCATGGCTGCATATGCAACTTCTCTATTTTATTAATCTGCTTGGTGGTAACCCTTATAAGTCCATGAAACACAATGATGGCTTTGAATACCTACAGATGGGGCCAAGTTTGTGGTCATGTGTTCCCCAGTGTTGCATTTTTTTTGTTTCAGCAGCCAACTTACTTCCTTTAACCCTAACCCTGAATACACCAATGGTAAAAAGTTGTTGCATTTAGCAGTCAAGGCATGTCTTTTGGTCTGATGCATTTTTTGTATTTAGTATTATACATGTATAAGCCTCCAGCAACAAGGCTGGTACAGATGAGTTCACTGCACAGTGCAACATTGCATTCAGCAGGGTGCTCAGAGAATACCTCGTGGGGTTAGGGTTAATTTAACAAAATCTTCACACCTGTTAGACATCCTTGATATCCCTTCAGCCATTGCAGTCCATAGTCAGTCATATTCATTTCTACTCCACCAACTACCATCAACTTTCTCTCATTAAATTCAGTCTCTCCAGGATGATCCAATGTGTCATAGCCAAATCCAACATTGTCGACCTATTTATTTGGAAAACAAAAAAGGACAAAAACACAATGCTTATCACTATGAATATCACGCAGCATACAATGAGTGGAAAGTCACACTACGTCATTCTGAGTTACAAGCAGAAACAACAATTTTTGCCGTTAAGTAAATTTTACGATTTTAACATTTGAAGGTTTGAAAACACCTCAGTATTCTATCATATTCCAAAGTTTTAAAACTGAATTTAATCTCAATTTTTTGGGGGGGATTTCTTTTTCAAACTCTGGTTAATGTTCACAAACTTTGAGCTCCATTTCGTAAAACAAGGGGTCAAAGCTTTAATTGGCAACTTCAAAAGGTTATAGCAAAGCCTATGAAGGAGAAATACAGCAACAAACAATACATCAATTTAAAACTTGTTGCATGTATTTTTAGGAAATACCATAATATCAAATTTCAATTTTGCTACTTTCTTTTGTGGTGCCAGGTCATAAATACTCTCAACATTGTTGGCCAATCAAATTGTCATATACATGTATAAATTGAAATATAGAAGTAAGGCAATGGTACCCAATGTGTGAATCAAATTTAAATCCTGCTTTACCCCCAACCCATGGTTTACTACTAGTTTTTTCAATCTACTGAGTTCTGGTGTTTTTTACTGTTCAATTTTTGTTCCCAGTATGCTGCGGAAGAGCCACAATAGCAGATTGAAATGTAGACATTGTGACATAACTTTGGTACAAGTATATGAGTAAATGTTACCTGAACTAGATTTTCTAAAATATTAAATTCACTCACGTCAAATAGTACCCTGCTTCCAAAACGTTTGAAGACAACAGCATGACGGAAGGTGTCATTAAATGGCCCATGAAGTTGCAAAACAGCTGAGGTAAGGGAATGTTAACTTTGAATTAGTAACATAAAAAATATGCTGTTTCATACTCTTGCATATAACCCAGACAGAAACTGATAACGGTTGCAGATGAGTTTATTGATAGCATGTGCTTTATGTCATAAGTGAGGGTAATCACGGCTAAAACATTCAAGTTTCATCTCTGGGTAAACTCACCCACCCTGGGATTGGCTTACTCCAATCCACTTCTTGATGAGAGGTTTTTGGTTTGATTCAGGGTCAAGTGCTTGCATTGATGAATTAATGGCAGTGTGAAATGAGCAGAGTTGAGTATGGGACTTTACATTTGCCCCAGCAGCACTGTGAGTGTGCAGTGACAATGTCTTGATTTGGAGAAGTGAGTACAGCCGGACCACTTTATTAACCCTAACCCCGCAGGGTGTGTGGAAATTTGTATTGATATTGATGGACTCAGCAGTGTTAGGGTTAATTAATCACTTCAATTCCTCTCACAACAATAATTATTTCGATTCAACAATAATCGATTTTTGTTTTTTTACATTTTTGGATAGCCTAGGTATCAAAGAATCCCCCATTATATTTGTTTTTGTAAGAAAGCTCAATAAAGATGATAAAAACGAGAAATTTTGAAGTGTGTTTGTTTCCTTTTTTCACTGAAATCAAAGGATTGTATCGTTTAGGCAACAAAAAATTACCATGTTCCGAGCGCGTTTTCATAGCGTTCGCTTAATGCCAGTTCGTGAAGTTCGGTATCGTTTAAAAGAGCATTGCCCGTGTACCTATTTATAGCAATGACATCACTGTGTAGACGTCTGCCAGCCCCTAAAGGAAATAAACAAATCGTCCCTGTTGCATGGGAAAATCCATGTCTGGTTCGTGAACAGGGCCTATGTAAGCAAAATAAAGCCATTTCATTGGACGCCAGCTTGCACTTGGTTCCCACTGTTTACCTAGATACGTGATGTAGGGTTTCGTAAGCAAAATAATGGTATTTCATTGGACCCTATTCATTCAAAATATACGCGCGGTTTGGGCTGTTTACTTAGATACGTGACGTAGGCTGCGCTCGTCCAATCTGCATGCATAAGCGCGCCAAAAAGATACTTTTATCACACGCTATGGATGTGTAGCTGTATTTACGTACGTACGTGTATGTATGCATATCGCATGCACACATTGCCATTTTTTTCCTGACTTGGCTTGACCGTATCTTTTAGCCAGAAATGTTCAAATTTGTATGCTATTTGCGGACAGTTCTGTCAGTGTATAGTTCCCTGTATTGCAGTTTTATTGTTCCTGAAACAGAAGTACTGTACCGTTTCCGTGCTAACCTCTGTGTGATGAGAAAATTACTCTCAAACGGTAATGACATGAATGCCATGATAGTACAGTATCTGTTCGAAATCGAAGTTTGAAACATGCAGTTTACACTTCCATTTTTCCAAGATACCACAATAGAACTTATATAAAAAAACATTAGATTCGTGAATTTACCTCGGGGGAAATTTCAAAGTCATAGGCTGTTTGGAACTATATCGTTGCTATGGCGATTTAAATTGTGTATGTACACAGCATGCACTGACATACAAGTGCACATTATCAACGTAGGTGGCGTATCGCATGTTTTTTTTCAAAGCCGTTTTTCTCGAAAACAGTTCTTGGCCATCACGACGCGCTGTGTCGTCATTCTCACGTCATATTTTCGGAATGGAGTAAGGTACAGGAATAATATTGGTATCATTAGAAAGTTAATTTATCACTCTTTATTCTCGTGTAACTCAAAAAGTCAAAGTTTGGGGTTATTACTCATTATGCTAAAGCAGGTCACAAATACACAACGGAGTACCCAAAATAACGGACCAGCTTCCATATTGTCACTACCACTGATTTGTTTTCTCAACCATACCCCAAACAGTCTTCACTTTTCCAGCTGTCACCCCACACTGTAAGATGGGATCATTAAACATACACTTTTCAACTATGACAACTATTTAGATGACTTGGTCGTATAGGGTTCACAGATTTTGCGAAGTTAAACACTATGACTAAACAAAAGAATTTTAGACTGTAATGATGTGACTAATTTACACCCAGGCCCTCCCATCTAAAGTATAAAATGCAACATAAGCCACGTTCGCATTGCACTTACAATTGTAAAAAGTTATCGTGCTTAATTTTTAACATTCCACTGTGGGTATTCTTCCGTGCGTCCACACTTGGATTACAATGCTCGCGGAAAGTCCTTGGCACGTAAACTTTGCAGTGTTCAAAATGCACATTTACATTTACAGTGGCTGTCCACACTAGACTTTCAGCGATGTAAAACTGGCCAAGTAACTCTTCCGCTGCACGGTTGGCCCTGTAAAAGTTCCCCCTGCGGAGGGATAAACGGACAACCGATGATCGACACTTGACAATTTGGACAGTTAACCAGCTGTCCGCACTGGACTTAATTTGGTAAAGTTGACAGCAGCTAAAGACACAGCTAAAGACACTGAAATAGTTATTAACTAAATGTAAACAAAAATTATCAAACATACTTAACCCTATTCCAAGGTCAATGTGTGCTTCAAGGTCACCGTCACTCAGGACGATCATTAGCCTTTCCTCCACATTACTGTCTTCTCCATTCCTGACATAGAATAAAACTCCTGAAGGCTGATCAGTGCTGAATCCAAACTCAAGAACATCTTGTTCCAAGTCACTAGCCATTGTAAGAGGAATTGACAACAGGGATTCATCCTGGAACTGTGCACCATACTCTGGAAATAGTATAAACAATAAGATTACAGGACATGGCATTTTCTGTTTTATTTTTACAATTAGATATTGGCCTGGGAAGTCAAAAAGTTGTCCAGAGAACGTGCAAGTTGACCCCGAGAACGTACGAGAGTTTACGAGAAACTGAACTTTCGGGCACCTCGAATAGGAGCTTCAACGTGTAAAGCGAGTAGTTTTATTGTTTTGATCATTGTTTTGACGCTGTTCTTTTTACTGAAAGGTAAATACAAACTTTTAGAAAAATATTTTTCATATCAAATTAGGGAAAAGGAGAACGAAAAAGTCTAGTATGTCATACGTACGTCATTCCCCCTTGTTCTGGTGGTTCACGCGCCAGTCTTAATAGCGTAGACCATATGCAGTATAAGGCGGTCGTCGCATATGTTTGTACGTTCACTTACGTCCACAGCGTGGGCATGCAGTACAGGGGTTTTGGGGGCCGGGCTCTCTCTTTCCGACAATGAGCCAATCACGTTGCAACCTGACGCTCAGGTCAAACATTATTTCCTACTTTTCTTCAATAATTTAGATAGTCGTGCATGTTTTCATATATTGTAAAATGAATTTTGAATTTATCATCCATATTTATGGCCGTTTCATGGTTCAGATCTTCGTAAAACAAAGTATTATAGAAAACAAAATCAACCACACGTAAAAGTCCTATAGCCAAACAATCCAAAAGGGAAACCGACTAGGTAAATTTGAATACATTTTTAAAGAAAATGTTTCCCTTGTGGATTGCTTGACGAATTATAAGTTAAAAAGTCGCATCCTCATTGATCCCCACAATGTCACTTCCTAGGTTGTATCATAAAAATTGAGTGTGATCCCTGGCTATACGGCATTCTGGGTTTATGACTTCTGACTAGCACCCACCCGAACAAAGATACTGACAATTTGGGAGACCGCCAACATAGGGTAGAGCGCCGGTACGGTAACCCGGAGGTCGCAGGATCGAATCCCGCTCCTGCCAGTTTCTTTGTTCACTTTGAAAATTTATTCAAATTTACCTAGTCAGTTTCCCTAGTGGATTGTTTGACGAATTAATCTTGTTTTGTTAGTTACCCAACTATTCCCAAGGCTGAGTGTTAAAATTCTACTAAAATATGTAATATTTACAGAGAAATGAGAAGAAAAACCAAAGCATTTGACATCCGGATATTCAGACTGGCACCACACATAGTGCAACCTGTATGCAACCTGTATGCAACCAAAGCACCAAGGGCACCACTCTGAATTCCAACAGTCTTAATTTTTCTGTACATTATTATATTCTACTTTTGCATGATCTTTCCAACTATTTCAGAACAAATGCTTTTTGTAGCCCAATTGGGTGGCCTCAAGGGAGTGTGTCCATTTAAAGTTACACTTACCATCTGAATTTGAGATACTAACCTTCTTCACATGTTTTGCCTGAGGTTGTGGTCCCACTGCAGTTACAACTAAAGCTTGTCCAGTGCTCTGTACAAACACCACCATTCTTGCATGGATTAGCAGAACAGTGGTTTTCACACTTCAGTGAAGGAGCTTTGGAGGTAAATAACCCTATAAATAAATTAAAATATTACAGATTATAAACTTTGCCACCACCAGAGGTCCAACGGCTACTCCATGACTTGTTGAAGATGATGACCGTTAAATACTGTTAAGGAAATAGCGTTAAGGAAATACATCATTTAGAGGAATGCCACAGTGGAACACAAAAATGGAATACAATTTACATCCTAATAAACTGATTTCCCATTATGTCAATCCATGTCAAACATGGACAAGATAAATATGGATCAACAACAAAAAATGTAAAATTTAAATTGTTCCATAATTTTACAGGGTTGCCAATGCACTTGAAACTCATCTTCATAAAGGTTTTTAGCCTTATAACCTCTTAAATAGATGAAGTCTGAATACTAAAAGTAATTTAAAGTATTCCAAACATATTTAAATTCATCACTTTAGCCTAATGATTGAAGATAAGATAGCAGGACTAAAACTCTTTCCGCTTTCATTTGAATACAAAGCAATGTCGACATACTCTGCATGATGCGAACAATGTCTTGCAGTACCCAAGGTTGGCCATTGACAATAAGTCCTCTAACACATCCCTTCAGACCGGGCAATGATGTCATTGATTCTGGGGCACCTCCTATAAGGGTCTGCACCATCAGTTTGCTTGATGTCTTGGTCACAATGTCACGATTTGGAATCACAGTTTCTATAAAAAAAGGAGAAAAAAAAAAGTGTTTAAATATAGCAAGTTCTTTGTTGTATCCCTTTCATTGTCATTTAAAGCTTAAGAAAAAATTCACAGCAACTCAATATAAAATAAAATCGGGTTTTTTTTTTCAATCAGGTAATAAGAACCAGTATAGACTGCCTTAGACAATTGTATAATACACATCATAATGGGTTCCTCAACATCACAAATGGTTGAGGTTCAAAAAATGTAACAAATCTCAATAAACAGTTAAAGGAAACATGATATAGGATTTATATTGCATTATTCCTGCTTAAAACAATAAAGTATTATCTTGACAATGATATTTTGTGTCCAGAGACAATTATTTCCCAGATTAAATATGAGAAAACAATTTTTGAAAATGTTTTTCCAAGCTACTCCGCCCCCTGAGTGGGACCCTCATTAACATAAGTGTGTGACGTAGATCGAAGCACATTACCCATTCATCACGGGTATGCATTGTGTGTACATTGTACGACAAAAATTCTTCGTCCAAAATCTAAGCAAAATATAGTGGTTTTTCGGCCATGCCGACAAGGTGTGTGGCTGCTGGGTGCAGCAAAACAACGACGGGTGGAGTAATTAAGCCTTCATGTATTTCCAACTGAAGCGAAATATCGGAGAATTCGGACGGCGAAAGTGACAAGAGCAAAGAGGTCCAGCCCAGCAGCTTTTCAGCGTTATGTAGCGACCACTTTGAGCCGTCGTGTTTCGATACTGGTATTTTCAAATCCTTTGGGATGACCATTAAAAATATGCTCAAGTCCACTGCCATCCCAACAAAGTTCCCAGATGTGAGTAAGATAAAGGCGAAAGCAGTTAAACGGCCCATTCCCCGAGGAGCCTTCGCTAAAAGGGAGAAAATCAGGGTAAGTTCGATGTTAGTTGTTGTTGCAACTTACGAAATTGCACGTGTAGACCTAGTGTGTGTATACGGGCCGGGTCCAGACTATCGAGTCGATCCATGAATTTCGGTGCCTCGTTCTACGTCATGAACAGCGCCCTCAATTTGAGTCTCAACAAATTTCAAAAAGGGGGGGTCAATTTTTGAGCGGCAAATAATCACACTAAAACTTTGCTTAAACCAGTTTGGCTTTTAATTTACATTTAATACATATAAATGAATTTATTTATGAAATAAAATGTGATCCGGTCAATTTGAGGAACATGGTTCCTTTAAAGATATAGGTATATGATAAGACTTGCTTGGTCTAAAGTAACAGAGTTGGTAAATTTGCATTAAATTTTGAGAAAGTTGTTTTATTTTTATATCACTATAGACCAAAGGTACATGTACCACACTGAATTCCAACAGTCCGACTTTTCCAAACCAAACTGGTGTCCTTAAAAATATTTTTGTCAATGATTTTCAAGCAAAGGGCACATTTTCATGGGATGGTTGTGTACATTATTATACAAATAATAAATGTTTATGAGTGCGATGGTAAGAATAATTTCATGAAGTGACAGATTGAATGTTCCATTCCACGAGGCGAAGCCGAGTGGAATGGGACATTCCATCTGTCACCGAATGAAATTATTCTTACCATTGCATGAATGTGAAACATTCATTATTTGTTTTATACAACGCCTTAATAAATCCGACAGATTGCATGCATGGATTTCTTGGTGTAACGTTGTTAAAAGTGCCGTTTACCTTCTCAGTCCCGCATAAAACCGCGGCAAAAAGTGGTCCAGTTCCGAATCAGTTAAAGCTTTAATTGTTGTTCCTGCGTGTCTTGCAAATTCCTCTAATCGTTTGACTGCATATTTCATTTGTCTCTTTGTGTCAGCAGCATCAGCCTCGCCCTACGAGTTCCAATATTTCGTCGTCTGTTAGGAGAACAAACCGTGGCAGTTTGGGAAACTCGGCCGCCATGTTGTGTGAATGACAGCCCTGTTGTAGCGCCACCAATAGTGACCGCGAAATTAGGGAAGTTTTTTTGGTTCTATCAATGCGCGCGCACCGTTTGATATAACCATGTGATAGAACATTTTGGGCGGTGCGGGTTCGCGTCGTGTGACGGGTCGAATAATTCAATGCATGTGATCGACGATCCACCAATCGGATGGCGGGGATGTATTCAGGTGTTGTATAATATAATCTACTTTATGATCTTTCTAACCATAGCAATTTTAGGCTGAATGACGGTAGCCCAATTGGGTGCCTCCAAGGCAAGGTGTCTTTTTAAACTTGATACTAACTACTGTACATGCTCTTTTAACATTAAAAATATCACCTTTATCCTGGAATGGTTGAGCATGAAAGTCTGTCAGCAAATTAACTGGAACAGGTATCTCAGCCTTGCGTTGATTGATGTTCACTCCTGTCTTGTCATTTTTTCTGTGAACAGAAACCTCCACCCACTGGCCATCATTTAAAACACTACCTGTAATACAAAATAATTCAAAATAGGAAGATCTACAAATAGAGATGAAGCAATTCAGCTTTCAGTCTGATCTGCATAATTAACAAATTGAGCAAATCACAGAGATCATTTCATTATAAACTTTGGATTTTTGGGTAAGAATAAATACATGCAGCTCTAAGTCTGCCAATGAGTGACAAAGATTTTGCAACCAACACTTTCTTCATCAAACAAGCGTCCTCCTTTAGCAAACTCAACATAAACATTCAAATTATTTTGAAATTGTATACCTTACAGTTATGTAATTATGACGTCATCCTTTTGTTTCAATTAATTAATAGCTTTAGTAATGCTAGAGGTTAGCAAATAAATTTTAGAATCAATTTTTAAAAATGTATTAATTCAATTTTAAAATGTATTTAGGGTTCCACATAGTACACCCCCCCCAAAACAGCGAGATATCTTTAAACATGAGAACGTCTGATAGAGTAAATTCCAATAAGACTTGATATTATTGTTTTCTTGACCCTCCTACTATTATAACTATCACAACCTATCGAAAAACCAAATCCTCTCCTCTACCACAGCTTGCGGGTCTCAACCCGTCACTCGATAGGTTTTGATTAGGGTAGTTGGCTCCAATATGGCACCTGGAGAGGGAGGGTTAAGGTTCAACGAACAAATCTCTCAGTCTAAAATTACCAACGTTAAAGTGGCTTTGAGGAACTCACTGCAAGCACAATCTTATCAAACAAACAATCTTGAATTGAATTTACCATCAATCGGTGTGACGCATGCAGTTCCACAACCAGTGGAGCAGCATTTCATACCAAAGCTGCATTGTGAGTCATCCTGGCAAAGGGTGTTACACAAAACTGGCTTGTCCATTGATTGTGCTGGACATAAACCTAAATGTTAAAGAGCAAAATGTTCATAAAATCATACATCTGTGTAGATAATAATAATAATACAGGTTCTTATATATAGCGCTTTTAGCAAAAGCAAAGCGCTTTACACATATTATTACCCCTGGTCATCGGGCACATTAATCATTCCTGAAACCTTCTCAGCTCCCTGGGGAGTATACAGCCCCGGCTGCTATTTTAAGCGCACACGGGCTAATCAAACACATAACCATCACTGCCCTCATAGGTACCCATTTACTCCTGGGTGGAGAGAAGCAACTTGTGACAAAGTGCCTTGCTCAAGGACACAAGCACTATGACCCCCAGTAGGTCTCAAACCCACAATCTGCAATATCACTGAGATCTTGAGTTCAATACACTAAGCCACGAGGCCACAGCACTTCACTAGATGTGAGCCATTAGCTCAATGTCACTTCACAGCCCCTCTTTGACTGATTTCCCAACCCACCCTTTCCCTTTATCCTTCTTCATTCACCAGTAATATTGTTTTCCCACTTGTTTGTTATCGTCTATGCTCTTCAAACACATTCTACTAGCAATGAAACATCAGGCCCTTCTAACTTCTAGAATTTATAAACATTTCAGGTCATTTTATTGGCAAGCAGTTTATAGCAGTGTATCATTATTTCACCAAGTTCAATTGTGAATTGTCATTGTGAATCACTTCCAGACATTTGCCTAAAACGCTACATAAGCACTACTACATGTATTATTATTATTATGCTTTGTGGTCCATCAGAATGTTCCCGTACCTTAATAGAATGCAGGAATGGTCTGCTTTGTGCCTGGCCCATTTTCATGGAATCCATAACGGTTTAATGTATTTCACAGGTTAGCAAGGAATTTTTGCTTATGTGTATGCGTTTATCCCGCAACTAAGGATTCTGTGCTTACGCGGTAGCACAGAATCCGGTTTCACAGGATTCCAACTTTCACTCTGGCAGTGATAAGTTTTTTTCCTTTCATTCTTCTTGTTCTGTTTATATGAAGTTTTAAACATCTAAGACAACGTACATATCCGTCTATATAAACCTTTGCAGAACCATTCAGTGAGTAAATAACAATGTTCAAGTGCTAACAAAGCTACCAATCACATTATCATGGGCCAGCCTATAATTCCTGGGACTGGTACAACTAAGTTATATACTTAGTCCAGGATCTATTGACTTTGGCCTGACAGAGGGCACCCCATTTTGAGATCCATGTGAATGTTGCAATCAAATGGATTAGAGACATACCGTCAACAACACCACGAACTGACACTCTCTAGCGCGTGAGTGCCCGCACGCGCCCGTATTTTACAGAACCGAGTAATTTTTTTGTTTTCACGAACCGACACCCAAGTACAGCAGCGCACGCTAACCACATTTTCATTTTCACGAACTGAAACCATTCTTAATTTTACGAGTTTAGAGGTTTTCAGTTCAATGTTTCTGTAACCCCACAAGTATACAGATGGAGTAGATTCGTGTCAAAGCTTTTAAAGCGTTTTCTTGGAATTATATTTCCGCTACATGCTTGCGTGTCAATTCATGAAAACAAAAATTCTTCTCTAGTGAGTCAGTATCCGATGTGCGCGCGCACACCTGGGTGTCAGTTCGTGAAACCGAAATTTACTCAGTACGCGGTTTCACGCGCGTGAGTGTCAGTTCGTAAAAACGGTGACGATACTGTCCCTGTTCTTCAAAAAATTGATATTTTTTCTCTTCCAATTTGTTTCCTCTTTGATCATATTTTATGTCTGCAACCCTCAAAAAAGGCTTTTATTCTCGGTTGTTTTTGCGCATCTAATGAACACGAAGATATGCCCAAATTATTGTCTGGTCGGAAATAATTTAAATTACTTGACAACTAAATTTGGTTAGATTTTTTCGTTCGATGTTTCATTTAAAAGAGAATAACTTTTGCAATGCTAGAAAAATAGCAAATTAAAAGAAGAAAATTGGGGGTGAAACTAAAAAAAAAAGCACGGACAGTGCATCTTTTAATGGTTAAGTTGAGGATGGCTACACTGTTTAAGCCTGGCATTTGTGAATAGGATTATATAACTTACTTTCACTTGAATTGACTGCCACCGTATGAATATTCCTGCCAGAGTTGAATGTAAAGACAAACACTGTGCCATCTACCAGTTCCATCTGAATGAAGTTATTCCGGTTGTCTCTTGCATACATTATCAGTGCCTGGGCCTGGGTAGTTCGGAAGCCGAGTTGCAGATCAGATGTCAAGATATCAGTGCTATTAGGCTCAAACTCCAAGAAAAGACTTTCGCTGGTGAAGGAGACAACATCCTTGGTGTTGTCTAAAGAATGGAAAAGGTAAACACAGAATATTAGGTTCTAAACAAAACTGGCGCTTTCTCATTATGCTTGAGAACCTGTAAAAATGAAATCATCAGAGGGTCTACCACCAAGATATGTTCCATTCTCCTCGGACTAGTGTCTACGGTATTGAAGGCAAGTGTGCATCCACACTGAAAGCAGCAATGAGGCACAGTACACTAACTAATCCTCAATGTTTTGTAACTACCAACATATACAATGTATAATCTCTTTACAACATGCTAGGTTTGTACAAAATAATATAATAATTGGCATCTGTCTGTCTCTTCCAGACGATGAAGATGCTGCATAATTTGTTAGAGTAACTGGGCAGTATTGTAGGTAAACAATAAAACAGTATACATGTAGGGCTTGCAATATTAATAGAAGGAACATAAAAATGTTAGGCACTAATAGTCTCATTCATTTAGGCTGTTGATGAACATAATCTACTGGTGTTGGTTATAGTCCTGTTTTCTGTAGCACATACATCGGGATAGGACAAATGTCTTCTAATTTATCCCTGATGCAAAATTCCATCATCACATTAAAGCATACTGCTGAATGCTACACATATTAACTTGTACGCATCTTGCATTCACTTCACTAATAGTAGCATTTGCTTCATTCCATCTGAATAAAGCTACAAATACTACAAATTACAAACATTTGTTACTTGCTTTTAAATTAAGCAGCTCCTGAGCCAATAAAGAAAAACACATAGGGATGTGCTTTTTAGAGTTAAGTGAAGCTATTAATAGACTAAGGAGGTGACCACATGCTAAACAAATTACACTACCATTGTTGCAGTCATTGCCCGTGTGCGCTGGATGTGCACAACTGCAGGAGTATGTAGTCCACTTGTCAATACAACTGCCACCATTTTGACATGGATTAGAATCACATGAAGTAGTACAGCCAGCCTGAATTTGAAGATTTCTGCCACAATAAAATTCAAAATAAGTAATAGAATTCTTGATTCCATGAAAAAACAAATATTACTGCAGATTTAATGGACCTACGGAGTAATGACGTCACACCGTGTTTATCTTGTTGAATTCATGAAGCTAGACCACCATGGTATCATGGCATGCATTTCAGTATACAAGTTGGGATCAGGAAAAAACTTTTACCTGTTTTTGCAACAAACAAAAAGACTTTTGTTTTTCAAACTTATCAGGAAATAACAATGGTTTCCTTTAGGTCCCTAATACGAAGTAAAAATAATCCTCAAAATAAGAATCTACATACAAAGTACATTTTGTCAACCGTATACTACAACGTGGTAATATTTCTGCATGTCCCCACTTGGCAAACGTAGTACATGGTGCAACATTACATTTTTGTACTTAATTCATACAATGTAGGTCAATTTAGCACCAGATAGCCAGCAAAATTAAAAACACACATTGTCATGACTTTTCATGTTATTTTCACTCTCGGCCTTCCTAATACCTGGTTTATTTCGTTATTTACATCTGATGACTAAGCCCGGCCACAGTATCATTGTCTTAGGCTAATTTCACAGTATAGAATTACTGTTTCTATTAGTATGTTAACCCCTTGTGTCCGGCTGTTATTGATGGGGGGCTGGCATGCCAAGAACAGGCTGCAGTGTGCATCAGCCAAGCGTAGGCCGCGCCTGTGCATTCACAGGTAATTTTGGATCCGGATACCCAAACGCAGCACTGGTTCAGTTCTCGGGTACCCGAAAGTGAACCGTTCAGAAAAAGAGAAAAAAAAAATGTTCTTTCTACATGTAGTAATGTCATAAAAAATGGGCTCGAAAAAAGGTAAATGTAGTGTGCGGCCGCTAAAGAAAGAAAGATTTACTTTGTACATAACGAGCGTACAGCAAGCCGGCCGTAGATCCGACTTCATTCCATGTCAATTGACTTCCGAGAAAATTGAAATTAAATGCAGAATAAAAGCCTTTTTATTAATCCGTGGAGGGATTAATCCTGCAGTGTTTGTACGACTAGGCCTACTTACGAGTTACGATGTCGCAACAGCATTGGTACATGTATTTCGAAGGGCAGAGCCGCACGTGCACTGCACACAGGAAGAAAGTGCCCTGTGCTGATTGGACGCCACGTGTGCTGATTGGACGGCACATGTGCGAGGTGGACTCACTGAACTGCGTGATTGGTCTACTACGGCTTAATTCTTGGCCCATCTTCATGTGGACTTATTGGTTGTTCGGGGCGGGCCAGATGTCACAACGTTCGTATTAGCCTGTGATTGGGTGACTGCATGGAATATGCCACTATCTTCTTGGTAAAGGGTAAAGCTATGTCCAAAGCAATTTACTAGGGCGGTTCTTCTATGAAGGGACAGCGGTGTCAAAAATATCCAGCACAAGAAAAAAAATGGGGGTCATGTAGTGGACAAGGTTACGATCTTGGCTTTGTGCTTATTACTGATTTCAATTATTTCAGGGACACTATAGGACCTTTGAAGTTCAACATTAATTATGTTACATTTTATCATCAAAGTAATAGTGTCCTTACCGTGATTGTGAATTTGTTAATCTATTAGCAAGACAAATTAAATTTGACACAATTATTTTGATATCCAAAAGCTTTAATGAAAGTTTTGAACTTGAAATTACTTCTTCGCATTTATGAAGCGTAGTTTGGAAACATGCAAAAAAAAAACTTCAACATATCTTTCTTGCCTAAATATTCTTGGCGATTGTAAAACAGTTCGCACAATCATTCATTATCAAGTCTCTAAAAATAGGGGGAGAGGCAAAATAAAGTGTTATTCAGAATATTAAAAAGACTGCAGATTAAAAATTGAAACCAATGCAAAGAAAACCAATTCAAGACATTCTCCACTAAAGACATTTTCACAGCTACAGTCATTACCAGTCGTCCAGTCTCTAGAAAAGAATAATCATTTAGAAGGTTCAGATATTAAAAAGACAATGAAAAATTATTAAATATTATCTTCAAGCAAACTTGAATCCTCGATCCTGATTGGTCGATCCTTGGCAGCTGAGAGTGTGATAATAACTCAGATTGCAAGGCCCATATCACACTCCGTGTGTTGCGCTATTCTAATTCTGCGAATTGCACGATACGCAAAATGCAATACTGCATAATCCATTGGTAATTCAAAAGCTGCGCGTTTGCGTCCCATGTGGATCGTCACGTCTGTTTCGGCGAACACTTGTTACGTTTTCCAGATAGCTCCTGTTTCTCCTGTTTTAGAATGGCGAGTATTGCTGCTTTGTGTACAACACAAAAAGCAGTCCTACTCGGCTCTGAACACTCTCGCTTTGGCATATTAAGTGTCATTTACCTTGCTCTTTGGATGCGGAATGTTAACAGTCTCGAGATATAAAGTTAACATCTGCTGCTGATGTGGTGAATTAAAAATTTTGACAATTCAATCCTTGT
Organism: Hippasteria phrygiana; assembly: GCA_037893225.1. Classification (NCBI taxonomy): domain Eukaryota; kingdom Metazoa; phylum Echinodermata; class Asteroidea; order Valvatida; family Goniasteridae; genus Hippasteria; species Hippasteria phrygiana. The sequence goes on along the minus strand of JAZGUH010000028.1, from coordinate 80,116 downwards.
TGAGTTGTCTTGCTTATTGACTTAAGTTATAGGAAAATATTTATTTTAACTACTCGGCAAATAAAATCGGCAAATCTTCCGACTGTTATCGATGTGTGCGTGTGGTACAGGTTTTGGGCACAGCACCGTGCGTGTTCCATCTTTACTGCGCGTCAAGTTTGCTTGAAGATAAATTCGTTATCCCACTGTAGTGCGTCCGTGTCCCATATTCCACGAGGCCGAAGGCCGATTGGAATATGGGACTCTCTCCCTCTCTATGTCTTGTTTTTTTTTTCCTTGAAGGAAAAGAGGGGTGTGTGCCCCCCCCCCCCCCCCCGGATCCGCCCCTGAGGAACAGTGTTGGAATTGGATCAAGTTGTCTTTATTTATTTATTTATTTATTTATTTTTGGTCTGAAATCTTACATTGAATTTTTCACCGTAAGTTTCAGGTACCCGAACCGGAAAAATGGAACCGGATATTGAAGCCGGTATTCAGGTACCCGGATACCCGGCACAGGCCTAGCCAAAAGTAAATGTAAACAGCCGCCATCACACTGAATAGAGTGGTCCTATTCATCACACTTTGGAACACCCCCCTCCCCCCTTCGTTTGACTGAAAGCTTTGTTTGAAAAATCTCCATCTATTCATTACACTCCCATTCAAGAATATAGTTGAAACATGAATGGATTGAGTATCTGCACGAATGCACACATAGCAGGGGTGAGAAAGAAGACGACTTTTGGCAGTGTACTTACTCCTCATGTTCATAGTAATCAAACAAGAAGACGATGCCACCATTGTAAGTAAATTCTGTAATGCATCCTGTCAAACCACGAGTCCCTTTGGGTAACCTGTCAAAACAAACAACGTTTATTAAAAAAAAATATTTCAATAAAAGGCACAGTTACCTCACTACTTGCACAAGTAGATTTCTTTTCCACTGGTGTCAATCCCTCTTGTAAACTTGATTTTCCTAAAACTTTAAATATGTTTACATTTGTAACTCTTAGGTGGCAGCTGGATGGAAATTTCCCCTTGTTTTTTTCCCTCAAAAAGTTTTTTTTCATGGTTTTGTCGCCCAATCCCGTAAATCAGCAACATCCTTATATTGGAAAGTTAAAAACATAACTGTATATAGATTTATTTGTGCAAATATTCTTGTACATGTATTTGTCAAAATATTTGTGTATGTATGTAAATGTTCATGTATTTGTGTAAATATTCTTGTATTTGTAAGTATTAATGTTTGTAATCTGTCTCACAGATGTAGTTTTTGCTTGTAAATTTCACTTGACCCAACTTTAATTAAAAAGGTATGCAGGGCCCCAATGAAAACTAGTTTTCAACTGTTTGGGCACACCGTGGGTAAAGAAATGTTATAAATCGTTTCGGCCTGATTCTTTCTTTTATTGAATTAAAAACTCTTCCCATAGGTTAAAGTTGGATAAAGGGCTACCAGCTAGAGTGGAAGTAGCAAAGTTGAAAAATTAGATTATGATATTTCCTGAAGCTTTAAATGGCTGTATCCTGTCTTGCCACAGCTTACACCTACCCCATGCTATGAGTCTTGACCCCCTAATTGTTTGAGAAAATGAAGCTCATAGTAGTTAGTAAATTGTGCATAAGCCTACTACATGTGCTCAGTCCAAAAACAGAAATCATCCCAAAACAATATCATGGGATTGATTTAAGTTTGAAAACTTTGGGGCTTTTGGTTGTAAAAATGTTGAAATCCCAAAATCACCTTCCCATAGAAAAAAAAACATTCTTTCTGCTTTTCAGAAATGTCGCGGTGCAAATTTCCACTCATTTGGTTGCACCATGTGACATATATTTACCAAAACCAGAATCACAAAATAAAATGGATCAACTTACTTTTTCATTCCAGCCAGAAGAAAAGGTCCAGTAAACGCCTTCAGAGTGACTCCTTTCGGAATATTGAGAAATCCTTCACTAAAATCCACGGTGATTCGAATGTCAATCAGGCTACGTTCTACCATCACAGTGTGCCACTGACCGTCAGTCATGGGTCGGCTGGATATCACTTCACCGTCAACGAATTCACCATTCATTTCCAGCATCATGGTCAGAGTGGTCGCTGTACAGCCAACAAAATATGTTATTTAAAAAAAAAAACACAATCAAGCCACAATCTATTGTGCACTGCAAAAAGCAAGCACATGAGGCTTTTAAGCAGATCCATGTGAAAATTTTTAGTAATCCAATTTCAGATCAAGTCATTTCTTGGTGGCAGGATTTAAGAACTCAAACTCATGCACGAAGATCTCAAAGAGGAATTGATCGGTCATGACGTCAGTGAATCACAAGGTAAATTTGTTGGTGCACCAGAGTTGCCCTGGGATTGAAAAAAGTCTTCGAACGGGGTAATATCATGCCTCGTCTCAGTAGATGATAAAATTAATATCACCCATAGCCACTTGCTGAAATCGGCCTTGCCATTTCCCCGACTTCATAATTCCGTCATAGATTCAGAGTGCCCCAATAAGGTTTCCAAAGATCTCATCATAGAACACTTATCGTCTGGTCTCATCCTACTTGAATCAGCCAGCCAAGCTTTCTAATTAGCAGTTGCTCGTCAGTATACCTTTGACGTCAGTATACCTTTGAAGTCGTGGTAAAAAACTTCAATGCACTCAAGAAAAATGTTCCATCCATGGGTGAACTGTATGGGGCTCATTAAAAACAATATTCCTGTATTTCTGATTCTGTGGATGTCAGTGTGTTGCCCTGCTGGTTGCACTGGCCTTTCACGCAGGGACACCTTTTTTCACAAATTAATAAAAGGAACCTTAAAGTTAATGTGGCCAACTCCTCAGCACAGTGAACATACATATAACAAACATACTTATCAATGCCAGATCTTAATTATTTTCCTTGGAATTACTTCTCAAGAAAAAAACGTGAACAAAATCAAAGTTTAGAATTGCAACCCGGTTGGGAAGTTCAGTTAAATGCCACAGAAAATAGTTCCTATGTTTCAGCCATTTCGCCAGTATTTTTTTCTTCTTTTTTTTCTGGACTTTTTTGTTTTACCTACCGTAATTTTCGGAATATAGGCCGCGCGGAGTATAAGCCGCAGCACACAAAAATCTGTAAATTAAGATTTAAAGTTGGCGTATTAGCCGCACCGGTGTATAAGCCGCACCGCGGCGCTGACGACGTCCAACCACAAGTCATTATGTTGCATGCTGAAGCGCTAGTCGGACTCACTATTAATTATCGCGGCAACTCTTATTATCGCGGCATCGGAAATTACTCCTTTTTTTGCGTTGCCAACCGTATGGCGATTGTTCATCCAGTTCATCAGGCATTAAGGACTTCCTGCTAAGTTGTAAAAAAAAACACGATTATAAAATGTTGTGTCGGGACTTTTATTGAGTTTTAATGATTTTTAATAAATTCACTTTTTCCAAAACTGTTTTGCCTCACCGTGTCTGCTAAAAAGTACCGTCTTTATTTTAACATAAATCTTCAATGGTGGTCTGTCCATGGAAGTTCTATTGTCTGGTTCCCATTCTACAGCTACATGTACAAATGCAAAATGACGCCAAAGGACGATATTTCCACCGCGAAATCGTAAAAACTTACGGGAGCAAAATGACAGTGCGGTAAAAAAATAAAATGCATAACGACGACGCACCGTGTAAAGTGAATGGCGCCCCCAATCGTCAATCAGTAGACTTGTCTCAGTGAATGTTGTCGCCTTCCGGGGGGGACAGGGTGTTAAGAAATATCCTGCAGGCCTAATCGTCTTTAATCAACTTGAACTTGACAGGGAAAATATCGTACTTTATTCAGGGGATGTTTTGGTCAAACATTAACTATGAATAAAAAGTTGAGATCATTGTAAAAACCACTTACAGAGTCTGTACTCCGCCGAGCAACGGCGAGCATGTCTATTTTCACCGGCATCGCGAAGCAAATTCCCTTATGCATTATGCATCATGTATGAGCACGTGTCGCTAGTCGTTGTTTTGATTGGCCAAAGTAGATTTTGTTGCGCGCTTACATGTACGTGCTGGCAACCATTCATAAATTTGGGGGCCTTGCTAATTCATGCAAAGGGATGTTTATTGGTTTCGGCTTAAGATTTCAGTATAAAAGTAATGTTTCTTTAAATTTGATATAAAGCAAATACACCTGGAAGCAAGTAACTTTTTTTTCAAACACAAATATGATTTTTATTTCCCACATTATCATTTACTCCACTTGACAATGTTTTCGGAAATTCAACAACATCCCTCGTAGCATATTTGGTGCAATCCAAAACTAGGCACGCTCATTAGATCTGAAGAAAATAATTCGTTTTGCTGTAAACGAAAGATGATTTTTGTCTGGATTTTTCTCCACTTCAGGGAACATACGAGGACGAAATTAAATCGCCAGAATGACAATTGATGAATAATAAATATATATGCTGATAGATGAATATATTTTACTGAAAGATTTCAGCGGATTGCAATGGATTGTAATATTTCGGTAAAAATTCTCCTAATGTGAAAATGAACGTCGCATGGTGCCCGCGCGCGATTTTGTTACTACGGACAATACTGGTACCCGCGCCCCGGAAGTACGTGACCTTTCCGCAAAGATGTGGCGACAAAACATTATTGCAACAATATTTTGTTTACTTAAGAGGACGCTGGAAATGGACGTTGTGTACGTATTAAAGCCTACAATTATTGTAGGCTTTAATACGTACACAACTTGTATTTTTTTGTCACATTCGCAGACCGCAGATGCGGTAGATTAAGCCTCAAAGCAGTGGAGGTATGTGTTTATCATGATCCTTAATACTAATAATAGTTGACTAGCGCTTCGTTTAGTCCAAGAATTTTGCAATTTTGACATCGAATATAATCGATGTTGGACCTCCGATGTATCGATTATTGAAAATTCTGATAGCCGGACCCTACGTTAACCCGTGAAATAATAAACAACATGGATTACACAACGATAAAACAGACAAAAACGAACAGACGCACCACACGATTTGTGAGGTGTGAACGGTACTTACGGTACATTTGCAAGTCAATTCGGTCCCTCTGGACTGGTTTCCTTTATTTCCAACATGCTGAGGCGCGGCTTCTGTGACTGATTTTATTCTTCAAATGTTGCTGTATAGGCCGCCCGGAGTATAAGCCGCAGGGACATTTTTCAGCGTGAGAATCAACGTATAAGCCGCGGCCTATATTCCGAAAATTACGGTATGCCTAGTTAATCAATATCCTCAACATCAATTGATTTTATAAGTAGTACATGGTGGAGAAAGGACACAAAGCCTTCATCAGTAAAGGGCACCATGATCTTGATGATTTAAGAAGCTAATGACTTAAAAATGCTAATTCTACTCACCATCTTTTACAACTACAGTCAGTGATTGTGTGTTACTTTCACTACCCATCTGATGAAACAGTACAGCATTCTCCACAGTTGTACGGAACTTGAAGTACAAAGAATCACTCGTCCATGTGTCTAAGGTGATGTAGTCTTGTGATCGTGTGATGGTGGCTGTATGGCCCCTGTACTCTCTAACTACAGATGTAGAAAGTAAAATATGTAGAAAGTAAAATAAAAGTTGTCAGTTATGACACAAAAAAAAACACCAAAAACAAAAATTAATAATAACAACACATTAACATTTGCAGAAAATAATGAAATGTCATTTGTACACCAATTGAGATGCTATCTAGTTTTGTTATCTACCTGACAGAACTGCTGGACTCAAAACCTTTGCACCGTGCACTTTTAGAATATCTGCCCACACTCTCTTGAGACTATTAATAATTTGCTGGTGCTGATTTGAGCAATAAGAACTTAGAATAGATTTTGCCCTTCCCACCGTGGTGTTAAACTGTATGCTCAGCGCTTCCTGAGAGCCTGTGTGAAAACAATTCACTTACTTGGGTGGGACTTGAACCTATGACTCCTGCCTCCTCCTCCTGCTTACTTTTTCTCACAGGCTCTGGGAAAGCACTGAGCATACAGTGGTTAATTACATAGTAAGGGCAAAAATGTCCTCCAAGTGACATCATCTCCAATGCAAATTCCATCTTTACATTAATTGCACGGTATATACCTGCTGCTGTTTTCAGTTTGAATCAGAATTTAGAAGGGTGGGTGGATTGCCCAGGTTACTCCACCATCTCACGTGTTGGATCAGCGGGAGCATGGATTAAAAAGTTGTCCATTTTGGGGGAAAATCTTTTTGTAAACCGTTTTTAGGTTAGACCAGAAGAATTTGGGCAGTATCGGTCTAAAAAGGTAATTTAGGTCTGGAATTCATGAAATGAACCATATCTCCCTTACTTATTGACTTTTTTAGAACTATAAAGAGCCACACTTCTAAGTTACATCATCTCCAACGCAAATTCCATCTTCATACTGATTACGCAGTACCCACTGCTACGTTGGATTTGAATCAGCATTTTGGTCAGTATATGCTCTGACCATTATCAGAGCATACTGACCAAACACCAAAGCATACTAGGCATACCCACAACAATTTTCTCTGTAGTTGCATGTAAAGCCTCAAATTACATTGACTTTTATTATTCCAAACTACTTACGAGTGGTGGAACACTGCAGTGGGCCTAACGACAGTGTCCCTTTGGTTGTTTCATCACCAGAGGCAGCTGGCAACTTATAGAACTGCATGCTCACAATAGGCAATGATACCATATTGGTGATGAAGCCACGATCCACATCCCATCTTCAAAAAATAAAAAAGCAAAAAGAATGTTTTATTAAAACTCGTTTTCCAACATAAGTTTGAATATGGGAATAAAAGATGACTCTTTCTTCATTGTTCACAAAAGACCTTGCAAGGTCATGCCCACTGTTATTCCATTTCATTAATGCCTTTACATAGAGAAAAAAAACTCTTAAAAAATAGAGAACATAGCTTTGCACCCTCACTTTATTTTCATTTTTTACTATGCAAGATGTGAACGTGCCTACAAAAGGTGGTAAAATAAAGCTCTGTGCAATGTGTATGTGGCCGTTCCGCAAGTTGTTGCCTGTTGCATGTGTACATGCAAGCATGGCGGTATTAAAAAGGATCCGTTTTAATACCTCCATGATGCAAGCAAACTAGAGATACAAGATTTCATATGGGCGAGTATAAGTGTTGCCTGTCACATGTGAACCTGTTTGTGTTTTGTGCGTGCATATTTTTGCTATGTTCTGTAATAAACTAAGGTGACTATAGTTCTACACATTTTACTATTCTCTTGACGTCTTATCCCGCACATAAAAACGGAACACTCAAAAAAGTAATGAACCCACTTTCAAAAATTCTTCGTTTAATCACCGATTTGACACATTCTTTATTGCTTATGGATATACAAATGTACCCCTTTTGTTCTCTTCTTCCATTTGTCACATATTTTCTTGGTGAGCATTTCTATGAGTTAAATGGCACTATAGCACTGTGGGTCTATGCTTCCTATTGAAAATGTTACTAACTATTCACACCAATAAAACCCCCAAAATTATTATTCCCTGTATATAAGAGTTAGTTTTTTCATTCAATAGGAGACCTTTAACAATAGAGGACAATAGGGTCCCCGTATGAAAATCGTGTACAAAACCAATGAGGGCCCTTGCCAAAAAGTTAAAGTATGAACAATAGGACAATAGGAGGGCCCTGATTGCAGGCGTTTACATACTTGTGTGCACTGTTGAACAAACAAGTACTGTTTTTCAGCATTTAAAAAATCTGCCGGATGTATCATGTCATAAAACTGGATGTGTTATTATAGCAACGCCTCTATATTACACAGTACTTACTCTTTGACATTAAGGTCACAGTGACTGGCAAATGGTAGATTGTACTGATGAAGACTCCTCCAAGCAGCACTGCGTAAAACTGTCCATCCCTTAGAAAGACTTGGGAAACAATAATAATGTTAAGAACCAGCATTTAGAAGACTCATTTAAGTTTACGTAAATCAATTATTATTGCCCCTATCACTAGGATGAGTAGATGTGCAGATGACGTCAATGCCTACAGATTGGAACGAGCATCGCCATTTCGGGAGTCATATTTTTGTGACACACATCTGCCGCGCCGAATTTCAAACAAATTTCGAGCGCGCGTGTTCAGAACATTTTTACACTGCACATGCACATGACAATGGATAACATGCAGTCATGCAATCTGAATGCCATTTGACTGTCAAAATGGCTGTCTACACAACCTCAATACAGCCTCTGCTGTAAGTTGAATACACTGGGCTAATCAAACACATAACCATCACTGCCCTCATCATTCGGAAAAGATCCGATCTGGATCTGATCCAACATGCTCAAGTGTAAATGCAATTCGTGGACAGACCCCGCAATTTGACACAACCACATCTGGTATGCAAGACGCAGTGGATTACGCAAAGCCCGAAAGTCTGTGAAATTTGTTTTTTAGGTGATGCGTATGCTGCACTGGTCCTCACACGGTTCCATGTACACTATAAATGCATGATTGGTACTCCGTCCACACCATGTCATTCTCTCTCTTTTTATGTGCATGACATCATCATTTTGACAGCTCTTAAATCGTAAACAAACTACAAGCATTTACTTACGTTACGTTTTTACACTGATTGAATAGCGTGTGAAAAATGGCCGCAAGATCGGCTACTGCACACACTCAATAACCTCCTTCCACTGTAAATGGTGGATCGAAGCAGGATCGGGATCGAGTGTAAACGTGGCACAGTTTACTTGTGGTTAAGCTTCCCTGTGGTTTTATTACCGAGCAGTACCCAATCCCCCCTTTACCGGATCCAGTATAAACGCGGTGTAAAATACTTAAAATAATACGTCCAAAAGGGAAAATCTGTTTGATTAACACTACATGCAAAAATCAATTTTTGACATTTTAATGGAGGCTTCTTTCTGTAATTAACTGATAAAACACAAGCCAACATGATATAAAAAAAAGAAGTATACATGTACTTACAACAAGGGTGCTTCAAAACACCAGTAACTGAAATACTGTCGACATCTTTCAGAATTGAGGACGAGCTGCTTAAGCTGTTCATTTGTCATATGCTGGTAGGTGATGTTGAAATCAATACTTGGTAGGTGTACATCACGTACTAGAGTCTTGGCAGCAAAGTTATGTTCAACAGTTGTTTTGACACTTCCAGCACTGGAATGAATGTCAAACAATAATTTTCTATTATGGGTGACAGCCTTTGAAGATATACTGCCCTTGCTCTTTTTGAGTTTTACCCCCCAAAATAATCCTTTTTTTTTTAACTGCTATTTTCCTAGCAATACAAAAGTTATTCACTTTTTAATGAGACATCAAATGAACAAACCCACCCACTTTTATTTGTCGAATAATTATGTTACAAATATCAAATTATTTGTGACCCAACAAAAATTCAGGTGTACCTCTGTGTGCATGAGGTGCACGGAAGCAACCAAGAATAAAAAGCATTTTTGGAGGGTAATTGCAGACACAAACATGTAAGAAGAAAATACTGGGGATGGAATGGAACGGAACAGAACAACTTTATACATTAGCTCACACAAACCCACCCTCACAGAATACCTTTGATTCTTACCTGTAATTGCAGTTGACGTAAGTTACACCAAGAGGCCCTTGTCCATCCAAGTCCAACATTTTGACACCAGACACCTGATCCCCTGCATCGTAGTGTTGGGCGCAGCTTTGTTTGTACATTGCTTGGAAAGAAATATTTGATCAAGAAATGTTAAATAAAGCTTCCGGACTTGATGGTATGAGTACACGAATGCTTAAATTAGCCTGTCCAGTTATCAACTTGGAAATTGACCAAGTGAAAGGGATTAATTAAAAAAAATGGTAAGATGGGGGGGGGGGTGGGGGGTGGGGGATGGGGGGGTGGGGGATGGGAGGATGGGGGATGGGGGGTGGGGGATGGGGTTTGGTTCGGTTCGATGTGAAAATGTATTTAGCCCAATAATACCTGTCACCTTCTCAGACATCAAGTTTTATATGGTGCTTGGGAGCTGGAAAAAACACAAGTAATCATCAAGAAGAACACTGAACACTTTGGAAAGGGTTTCTAAGTAGTGGTCCTGCCTTACTTTACATGAAAATAACAATAATGTGACCCTCTGTAGCATATTGAGAAGAAATGTCCCATGTTGGATATTTTTAGACTGTTATGTCAAAATTAGGAGAAATTATTACGTGAAACAAACGGCACCATGCTGCATTCTCGCAGGAAAGATATTTTGAGAAAAATGGCTTTTAAAATATCACGCATTGCGAGTACCACCAACTTCACCATAAAATATCAACATTTTACCTGGAGATTGGGGAACATTCCTCATTACGCTCCAGAGAGCCACACATATTATGGACAAAATAATATAATAATCCTACTTACAGTAACTACACGCTGCACCAACATAACCAGTTCCTTCACAATTACATCTGGCACCTCCACTCTCTTGATTACATGTTCCTCCATGTAAACAAACAAACTGTCCTGCAGCACAAGGATTAGAGACTGGGCAGTTGTCTAATATCACACCATTAGCTGCAGCAGTATCAATCACTTGTGTTGCTATCACTTCCCTCTCTTGAAACACGATATGACGAACACAGCCTTTGAGACCTAAACAAATTGGACACAATTAAATAAATGGAAACTATAATTATGTATTGTCCGCCCTCTTTTCAAGTTTCACTCGAGAGATTTTTTTTAATTGCTATTTTTCTAGCAATGCAAAAGTTATTCACTTTTAAATGAATAACTAAATGTGCAGTGTAAGTAGGAACCTGATGACATGATGTCAGTGTTACATGGATTCCCTAAATTACGTAACAAGTTTGAACAGCGACCATTTGTCAACCACTTGTTCATTTTGCCGGGTCCGTTTCGCATTTAAACTATTCATAGGTTACCATGGAAAATTGACTTGCTCAAAGTTGATGTTTTTGTTTATCTGTTCTTTCGTGGCTGAACAAAGCCAAGAAGAAAAAGTTGCAAAGGAAAAGAAAACAAAGTAATAAGACAAGAAGGAAACCAGGGATTGAAGAGAATTAAGTGTTCGGGTTTTAGAAACTAACTAATTAACTTTGAGGTTGTTATCAGCTAAATTTACCAAAAACAGATAATGTTCACATGCATTTAGTCCTATTTAAAAAAATGTGACTGACTGCACTGACCTGTTCCTTGACCTCTCCACCCACCTCCAAGATAAAGAGATGAACTGGCTGTTAACTTGTAAAGGTAAGTTAACTTGGACTCAACACCATCAACTACCAATGTACAAACCCTGCAATAAATAATGAACCAGAAACAAAATGCATATTATGGGGTCGGGAGAATTCATACTCTTTGTTTATGTGATGAATTTTGGTGTATATTAGTTTGGTGCAATCAGTGGATCTGGGTTAATAGAGGACAATAGGGTCCCCGGTTGAAGGTGTTTACACACTTGTGTGTATGATCATGCTTTCACGCTTTCACGCACATTATTATTCACACAAGTATTGATCGATTGCGAAGGATGAGTTCACGATTGACCGATCGGCAGATTGGGTAGGAATGGATTTCACGATCAATTGATTACACCAGTTCCCTGCACAATCAGTAGATGGCGCCAACCCCGCACTGCATTATCATCCCAAAGCTGTACATGAACCAAATCCAAATGATTTTACATGTACATGCATGAATGATTTTTGAAACATGATTTTATTAACATACCTAGAATTTACAACAGAAAAATTGGAAGAAACAGAAAAGTCCCAGGAACGATTGAAGGAAAAATAATAAAAAATATGTGAGCTATCACAAAAAGTCAAGAATTTCTTTTTTTGAAAATGTTTAAATTGCAGCCCTGTTTTAGTTGCTGTTTAAATGTAAGCTTCAACTTAAAACAATGATCCTTATACCTTGTTGACAAAAAGGTCATCATGGCTTTGTTAGGGTCATGTCAGTCTACAGTCCATGCACTCGGCTTGGTCACTGAGCACGTCAAACTGTTACAATAAAGATCTATGATGATATAATCATGAATTAACGTGACATTCTCCCTTGTTTATTTCACTAACCCATCTTTCAGCTGAAGTACAACACTGTGCCATCTTGTATCGTTGATGCCAGAGGTAGACCTTAGTGTGTTGCGTGATAAACGCTGCCCAGGTGCAGTACCCACATCCAAATGAACCACAAGAGCCGAACCCACAAGCTCCATCTTAAAAATGTGAACACATTGATTATTTAATTTAAAATAAAACTTTCGAACACACAAAACACAAGAAATGGCCAAAAAAAAACCAGCACTGCATCTGTACTCGATACTCAAATATCAAAACACTGTAACTTACTTGAGCTAGCAAAGTACTCTAACATAAGGTGATCAACTCCAACTTGAATATCAAAGAAAGTGTTCGGACTTGACCATCAACAGACAAGTAAACACATTTTAAGCAGTCAAGTCTTTGTATCTTGTCACTTATAGGTGCAAAATGAAAAAAGAGTTAACTATGGCGGGAGAGCAAACATAAAAATGAGGGAATACTCTATGCTTACTGAAATAGTTGGGCATTCACTTAAACCCTTGCTCTATGAGCTAACATAGTTTAGGAACACGACAGCATATATGATCAGGGTTTTCAAGAAACCTTTTGTGACTTAAGCTTAATGACGACATTCAGGTACACCAATATACGGTCCCATGTGTGCTGTGTGTTAAGAAATGTGATCCGTATATGTGACCCGCTCTGGAAAAAGGTATATTATGTCGCAAAATATGAAAAATGAGTTTTATGTATGTTTGGAAAGCCCACAATGTAAGCTTTCAATTGGTACATGATAGAGCTCCAAAGCCCTTTCCGTTCTGGAGATATCAAGTTGTTGCATATTAATTAGTTCTATGGAGTTCAAATTGCACAACAGAGAAATCAGGCTTTGAAATAGCTAGTTCTTATACAATGCAATAGAACAATGTACTCTAAAAAGGTTATTTGTTCACTTTATTTACTGAAATCAACATTGCTGTGCACCAAACCTAAAACTTCAGATAATTAAGATGTCATTAAAGACAAAAACCAAAAAATGAATTTTGACGAAAAATTTCACCCTCTCAACATTGAAAGGGTCATTACACGTAAATGCATAGCGCGACTTATATCACCTTTTTCTGGAGCGGGTCACATATATGATCGGCTTATATGTGGACAAAAATGCAATCACGTTGTTTGCTCCTGCTTAATTCATGTGATGTGCATGTGTGCAGCTAACTTCCAATGTGGGGTAAATATATGGTGCCATATGTTGAACCTCCCCTCCCCCACACACACACACACACTTAAGAAATGTACCCAAAAAAATTCACCCCTCCATTGCTTTCTACTCATCAAGTCTATACCAAAATCTCAGGCTGTACAAATTATCAAAAATTGGGACCAAGAAATATTTTACATTTTGTTTGAAACTGCTGTAAAAATTGTTTCAACTCACAATCAAATATTTAGCATCAGAAATAGGATACTACATTTAAAAAATATTGTTTTTGGTGGATTCAAGACAAAGACTGTACATGATCTGTCATGCTAAATTACACTGGTTTGCTACCGAAGCATGCATTGATACAGAAAAAACAGCACGTTTTATGAGAGCAAACTTTTACTTTATATGCTGGCAATATCTTATAGGGAAAATTATATATACTGGAATAGATAAATCCAGATTGCACAAAACATTGTTCCCCAGTACTACTGGTGATAAAGACAAACCAAGACCGTGAGGTCTAGTGGTTTGGCCCTTATGACAAATGACCACCAATTACTATGCCAGCGATATTTGCTTAAAAAATTCAACATTCCCCATAATTTAGGATGCCGCATATATCAGGGGTGAGATTGGCCTTTAGGACAACCTAAAGGGCAACACCTCAGGGATTCCAGATTGCAAAAGACATTCTTTAAAAATTCTGAAACCACAACAGAAAATCCTGACAAATCCCACCCCTGAACAATTACGATTGGAAAAGCAGCCAGAAAAACTCATTCAGAAGTTTTAGATTAACAATAAACAATCACAATATATATTATCAATACTTGAGCAAAAACATACTCATTCAGTCTGGAAACAAGACAGCAAGACAGACAGAAAGACAGACTGAAATTGGAATAAAATCAGCTCCCTTACCCGCAACCTTCCCTCCATTTTCTTGTCCACATCCTGTAATACCAGCATAACAAGGCCATCTCCTTGTACTGTCTTTATGTCAAACCTGTCAATCAGAAAAGCAATCAAAGTTCCAGCTCCTTCAGATTGTTAGATGAATTAACAATACTATTGACGGTTATGTACATGCAGCACAACATCTAGCCCTCGTTTATTGAGAAATTCAATCACGGAAAGTGGACATTTATTTTGGCAGAAATTAATAATTTAACTGAATCACCTTTCTGCGTATCAGTGGCACAATTCTAAAAATGGATATTTCATAAAGCACTTTCCCTCAAGATTTGTTCTCTTCTTCCAAGCCAACATGTTCAGATTTAAAATTGAACACATAGTTTACTTTAATATCATGAAGTGTTTGACAGCATTGTATGCACATGAATATGAATTTGCCATGCACAAATTTGTCAAGTAATTTCTCCATTCAAAATGCAAAGTTTGGTGCACAAATTTTGAGTTTGTGCACAAACATGGATGAACCCAGCATCCACAGGCTTCACAGTTCACACATAGGATGAGTTAGTGCTCTAGTAATTTAATACAGCTCTATGGGTTAAACAAAGTTTTATCAAAATGCAAGCGCAGAGAAAAATACAGTTTACAAAATAGTATTGCTACTTTATGTTCCAATTAATTCTGGCCCTAAGTGTTTTCCAAAAATCATTTCACTCTTCTGGGGACCCAACACAATGAAACATTCTCAAATTAATATCGGTGACAATGACAAAGTTGTGAATGATAATTACATGATATTCAAGCTTCCATTTTTCCATCCATCAAGGACGAGTGTAGATTCATGTGATGGGAATGTAATAGGTGGATAACCAATCGGCCGACACTGGAAGATAGGCTCTCCACCAAAGAATGTTAAGCTAGAAGCATTCACAGACAATGCTTCAAGAACATTGAATTGGTCCAAGTAGATCTCTCGCAAGCATCCAACAAAATTGGCTGGTCCATCAAGTCCTAGGTTTAATGAAAAACAAATAAAACGTTTAAATAATTGATGACTATTACAATCAAAAATACTGTATTCGACAAGTTCAAAGAGGACATGTGTCCTTTACTGTATACATGAACCTCTCATAATTTAAATACCATAACATACAATGTAACCCAAACATGCATGTACCCCAAAATATAGGACCGTGTTGTGCAATTGCCGTTTATAAACATTAGCCAATGGGAGACTTTTGAGATGCTGTGTGGACCTTTTCTATTGTTGTAACCAGTCGTGCGCATGCTCAGAACTAGCAAAAAGGACCGGTATGTCTGCTGCCACCATGCAGCTTCTCAAAAGTCTCCCATTCTGTCTCTTGAATAACATGACAATCTTAGACAAACAAAATCTTAGACAGACAAAAACTTCCAAACATGCCGCATGTACTGCACCTTGTTCATTGAAATGCGAATATGATTCAACTACTACAAGTCACTTTCTTATTAACTTCAAAGAAACAAGAACAAGAGCAACTCGACTCAACCTACTATTTCAAAATGACTTAATCAAGTTTCCAACCACACATGACTTGACTCGTACTTGAGTGACTGTTAGACTGTTAGAATTCTTTGGCATGAGTGTAAGAAAAAAACACTTGTAATTTTTTTAATGATAAAATCACATGGCTGACACCCCATTTTCTGCAACACAGCAATGGCATACCATGCTTTGAATAGTGTGAACCGTACCTAGTACCTACACACTGACAAGCCATTCACTTTACGTTCCTTTGTTAGGGTTCGATCATCATGCAAGAATCTTAATGACACATGACAGAAATTTGACGTTTGAAGCAACTGCCACATTTGTGCTGAAAGTTTAAAGGGCTTTGCTAATCTTTGGGCAGAAAACCGGCATGGCTTTAAACATAGAATTTCTGCTGTGTCTAGTCCAATTAATGTACTTGATGACCTTTGATCTCACTGAACGAAATGGCAGCCCCCACAGCCATGAGCGCACAGTCTGACTTTATCCGAGTTGATTTTATTCGGTTGGGGAGAGTGGGGCAGGTTGAGCCATATTTTGGTTATAATGACCTGGCATCAAAGATACCAAACAGTCTTTGATGATTATATATAAGGACCAAATGAAGTACATGTGTACCTTTTGAGCGACATCAAGCAAATAGCACTCACTTGTAGTAACCATTTGAACGATCAAAGAAATGTTGATGAACTTGGCTCAATTTACCCATGGGTGAGGTAAGTTAAGCCATGCTATTGGATAAGTTGATCATGCAGTAAATTGTAATATTTAAAGTGTAAAAAGATATTAACCCTAACGTCCTACATGTAGGCATTCATTTGGGGTACAGTTACTGTACTACAAAATACTACACAATTCTCGTAGGCCAGTGTAGTAAGAGTACTGTATACTACAGTTTACTCAAGTAGTATTTTGTAGTATTTGATGATGTTAGGGTTAAATGACAAACAATGTGCAGTGATATATTATGTCTTGCATGGACAGAACAGTTAAACATGTTGGACAATATAGTTGAACATGCAAGTAAAGTCATTGGTCTAAAACAAGAGTCCCCCGAGACATTTTACAAGTGCCTTATGTACAATAAAATAAAAACAGTTCTTTCCGACTCTCATCATCCACTACACACCAAATTCCAGATTAACCCCAGGAGTAATCGTTTTATACAAAGAAGAATCAGGACACGGCGCTACGGCAGCTCATTCACCAGCAGCTATCGAATGGTACAATGATCGAGCAGCTGGAGCGATGAACTGTCGTGTGGCTGACTGATCCCTCATTACTAATCTTCATTTTTAACTATGTGAAATTTTTTGAATTTAAGTGATTTTTAACTGTGATTTTGTTTTTATTTTGTATGTCAAGGTCATTGTAATTTCCCATGCAAAGGATAATAATCCAATCAGATCAGATCAGATCAGATCAGATCCGATCCGATCCGATCCGATCCGATCCGATCCGATCCGATCCGATCCGATCCGATCCGATCCGATCCGATCCGATCCGATCCGATCCGATCCGATCCGATCCGATCCGATCGCCTCTCAGACAACCCTATGGGAATTTTGTGTGGTAATTTTTGTTTGTCTTACATTTTGTGCGTTCCACATGGAATTATAATTGATGTGATTAGACAAAAATTCACAAGCTGCATTGACGCGATTCGACCGCGATAGGTCAATTCAATGCAATGTATGACATATATCCAACTTCTTAAAACTTGATCTGCCACAGAAAATAAAGTTAAATTCAGACAATCAGTTCTAAAGTTCTTGAAGGAAAGGTTTTTTACACTGTATGCTGTTCATCCCATTCCTAAAACTCCAATACCACTATCTGACATTATTTATATAAAAATGTGGACTCAACTAATACCCGACTTTCATTCGCTCAACTTGCCCTACCCTACAATTTTAACTGAATTGGCCAAGTGTGACAATCCGGTGCTAATAATGAATGGCACAAATATGGAAAAATTAAGGTGCTATAAAAATTACAAATTTGGGGGGAGATAGGGTGGACAATGCAGAAATGTCCAACCATGGATAATTACATGTACCTGGGAATCCATTCAGGTACTGTCCACCACCAATAAGTGCTTGACCATCAAAATGGAAGTAAGTATTCCCATCAAGTACTTCTTGCTGGTAGCTCTGCCCATCTAGTTTTACCTCAAGGATTTTACCAATGTGGATGAAGGTCACGTAATGCCATCTAAAATAAAAACAAAGTTTGTGAATTCAACAAATCAGCAAATAAACACCTAAGGAAAGGCATGATAGGCTGAAGCAGAAGGTGATATGAAATATGGAATTAGTTTGTGAGAGAAGCAGTCTGAGTAAATAACCCCTTGCCTTCGGTTGTACTGATGGGGTGCTGGTATGCTAAGAACAGAGCTGTGCAGCCAAGTGTAAATGCCAACAATATGCACCAAACTGAAGTGAGTCGTCCTTTCGTGTGAATGAAAGCTTTATTTGAAAAAGCTCCATCTTTTTATTACACTCCCATTCAAGAACAATATAGATGAAACAAAAGGATTGAGTAGCACAGAAATGCACCTATTGACATCAACCGGCCAGGTGGTCTTTTTAAAAATGCGGCTATGGTCATCGTCCGTATTCAAGAGGCTAAATTTAATATAATCATTAATTAAGTTTATTTGATATTTTCCTGGCAAGGTCCAGCAGAATAAATGGCCATGCAATGTAGTGAAGTGACCAGACCTAATGTTTCACAAGGAGCAATTCGATCAAGGACTATAGTTAACCATAGTTCGACTAACTCTGATCGAACGCACGCTAGTCGACGATGGTTGGACTAGTCTAGTCGACGATTCGCGACCAGCCAACTGAGGTTGGTCGCATCGCTGGTTACCAATAGCCGTTTTAATAGCACAGTGCAGAAAGGACCAGTTATCAGAAAAATGACGAACAAAACGAAAGATGTAAGTAAATATTCAGCAGCAGTAAACATTCATTTTTTGTTACTTTGTCTTTCTTTGAACATGTTGAAATAATGCACAAGTTACCACTTGTGACATTGTTGATATATACTGAGCAAATATCGTCCGTGTCGCTTTCATCTATGAACTCGTCCAAAAACGTAAAACAAACTAGCCACCGCCATTTTCTCATGGTCGCGTTGACATGACAATAGTTCGACTAGAGTCGCTCGCACTTCAACTTCAGTGCTCATGCGCTACGTACATGTACGTCACGAACCAACCACTACACTAGTTAACCATTGGTCCTTGATCGAACTTGCTCAAGGCTGGTAGCTTGCATCACGACCATACACTATGTGCTAATGTCTAGCTGGGATTGTTAGAGTTGTTTGTACGGGCTTTATATGCACTTATCAGCACAAGCTGAATGATTTTCAATAAATTCTGTAACTATTTCCAGGAAGCTCAAAACCATTTGACTGTGATTTTCCTCAACCCCCTGGGCAACCATTTCTAAAATAAACTTAAACAATCTCCCTTTGACAGAGTCAGTTTCAAACACTATAATGTTGAGGTTTTACATCGATTATCAAGCAAGGAATTTTTCCTATTATTGGGTGGGTCTGCTGATTTTGAGGTACAAAATATCAAAAATTAATCATTTGATCCAACATTCCAACTTGGTATGACTTCTTGATTCATTGGTTATTGAAGAATTATGTTACAGATATAAAATGATTTGCAACCTGACAATAATTCCAGTGTATCTTTGTGTGCATTAGATGAGCGAAATCAACCAATAATTTTTTGGAAGGTTGCAGATGCCCAACATAACAAAAAGTAGGGTTTTGATAAATAAAAACATGTGAGAAGGAAGTCCTGCGAAGAAAAACTGAATTTGAGCACCGCCAGTATAACTTTAACATATATGTAATTGTGGACAATTCATGCTTAACTCACCTGTCATCATTGAGGGCAGGTTGGTCCTCAAAATTAAATGCATTTACAGATGTTCCCAGTTTGACATTTACCACCAATCTGCCATCCTTCAAGAAAATGGCTAAAAAGGTCTGAATAGGTAATGCACCAGCTGCATAGAACAGCACTCCTACTCGTTGCTCTCTCCCAGCCTACAATCAAAAAACAAATTTGAAAATCAGTGACCGGTTTTCCTTGCAAAAGCTGGTGGGCCGGAGGGTGAACGGTCAGACTGTTAGCCTGATGGCCTTGACCCGTTGGGGACCCAAAGGCTACCGCTGGAGGCCCAGTCACGCAGGGTGTGCCGGGGGCCTTGGACACAGAGCTTGGAACTGGAGCTTGTGCCGAGGCATCAGAGGGCAAGTGGTCAGGGGGGGGGGGGGGGGGGGGTGCCCTGCTTGCCCTTGAAGCTAACTGCCGTGGCTCCATGCTGGCGGCTCTTACCGGCAGGCTTCTTGATCGGCTGTTTGTCCCCGTGACTAGCGGCCGGCAGGGTGGGCTGGCAATAGCGCACCTCCCGGCCTATAGGGACTTATAATAGTGTAAGAACCATTAATTGTCCCGATTCTGTGCATGGTAGAGGTCAATGTATAAGCTGATATGAAGAGTATATATATATGTACCTTAAAACTCAAGTTGATGCTGATCTTGTCCCTCGGCATTCTGTTATCACTTGAAAACATGGTAACTTCTAAGAAGTTGAATCCTTGGAATGTAACTGCAGCATTTCCTGGAAAGAGAATCAACAGATGTCATTTAAATCTTCACAATTTTTACCAAAATAGAAGTAACAAGTCCTCGCAATATGTCAAACTTCCCACTTTTTGTCCAAACGAAATGACTTCAAGAATGTTCTGCAATAATAATTTCTTCTTTCTTTTTTCCTAAAGATTGGTGGATGGGTCATACAAAATACTAAAATCAATCATAAAGCTCTGAATGGTCTTCTTCAAATCTTCTGTACTATTCATAATGCAACCAAATATAGCAGTGGTGGTGCTAGGATCCAGTTTGCAGGGGGACCAGAGGGAATGCAGAATTAAAGAAGGAGAAACTCATGGCACTCAAACCCTGTAGAACCTCGAAGGCAACCCTTTAGTTGACCACCCCCCCCCCCCCCCCCCCCCAACCTTCTTTTACATGTACATGTACGATAAGAAATCCGTTATGCACAAATAACAACATTGCCATTTCAGCTATAGACACAGATGCTGACCAGTTTTCCTAGTGTCTTTATATGACCATGTGGCACCCGTCTAAATGAAGCATTATGTTGTATCAATTATAATGAGCATATTTCCCAATGTAAATGTATGCTTTTTGATACAACACAAAAATTGCTTCTGACCACTTCTTATGGAGCATACTTTGAATTTCTTGTAGTTTGTGATGAGTCACCCGTTTCAGGATAGTCCAGTAAGAATTGACATGAAAAATGCCCAACCCCGACATTTTTAATAGTTAACAACCGAATTTCTACTCAGAAACCTTTATATGGTTGCCCTGAACACACACAAACAATTCAACAATTTTTTTCCTTGGGGGGAAATGTGATTTTTAAGCTCTTAAAAATGCCGATTTCTACATGCGAATTGGAACAACGATTAGCCATTATACAGGCCCATCATAAGTTGGTCAGAATCCAATATGGGCAATAAAGCATTTGTCACGTAAAAACGATGTAGCTAAGTTGTTATATTTTTTTAATCGATCACAAGACTCAGTTATTGCCATATTTTAACCGAACTGATGTTATTAACCGGATTGATATTATTTTGCAGCCAGATAAAATAACTTGACGACAAAATGTGTCCTTACATGTAATTGATGTCTGATTTGAGGGTTTTATGCGATTCTTTTGAAAAGTTTACATTTCTGTAAAAAAAATTACCAAATTACCCTCAATACCGCTAATTCCATAACGTTTTACCCCAATTCTTTGCTGCTGTGGAAGCAATTAATGAGTTTTTAAAATAAAAAAACGTATTTCTTTCTCCCAAAGTTCTAATGGGGGGGGGGGGGTCGGATGGGGGTCACAAGTGGTGGAGGGGGAAAAGGCCTCAGTGGCAGGGGGTGTCACAATGCCCCTACACCCATTACACCACTCTAAAACGGTATTAGGATGAGTAATTGAAATAAATTTATTAGGGCCATCTCTTTCCGAAAATCTTAAAG
The DNA here is from genome assembly GCA_037893225.1 of Hippasteria phrygiana. NCBI lineage: Eukaryota > Metazoa > Echinodermata > Asteroidea > Valvatida > Goniasteridae > Hippasteria > Hippasteria phrygiana. Next base: position 58,332 of record JAZGUH010000028.1, on the reverse strand, counting down.
AGTTTTCAGGGCAGAAGCCGTTTGGTACTTTGATGATGATGACAATGAAATGCAATGACAACGACGACGACATCCTTAAAATACTCTTTTCTCATGATCATTTTGTTCATAATCTTCATTAAGTTTTTGCATTTGCCATTTTGTATTAATTTCAGTTGAACATTTGTATGGACCATTTCCCAATATTTCAAAGGGTATGATTTAGGTGTCAGAAAATACATGCCTTTCGATATAAATTGTGCATCCCTTTTGTTTTTCAATTAATTAACATATTTCCCCAATGTTGATTTTGGTTGAATTTTTATGGGAGGTAGCATGAGTTCCAATAAATACATTGCCACTAAAATTTGCCTGTTAACAAAAATGTCAGGGTCCTCGTCAATTCTTACTGGACTAGGAGGCATGCCATCAATAATTATTCTTTACTTTGTGCCTCAGTGCCACAGAGCAAACTTTTCATTTTGGCGCTTTAGAAATGTCATTAATTGACCGACCGACTGACCGAGCAACCGATTAACATCACAATATAGTGGAGAGGCCATTTTGAAAAGGTCAACACATCACTCTCAACAGCATAAGTGTCCTTTTGCTTGTGATGAACTGAACTGGTTAATAATGGGTCATTCTATAAATCTGAGGTCCAAACGTGTGACATTTTTTGGTGTCTTTGTAATAAACCTGACCTGTGTAATTTTCCATCAAGAATAATTAAAATTGACTATTTTTTACTTGTTTGGTAGGTACAGTAATTTTCGGAATATAGGCCACGCGGAGTATATGCCGCAGCAGGCAAAAATCTGCAAATTAAGATTTAAAGTTGGCGTATTAGCCGCACCAGCATATAAGCCACACCGCGGCGCTGACGACCAACCACAAAAGTCATCGTGCTGCATGCTGAAGCACTAGTATGTAAATGGTTCCACTAAAGTGTAAGCAGCCCGCGAACGAGTGGCAAAATAGGGGTCAATATCGACGCCATCGAGAGTCGGCAAACAGACAAAGCAATCCCACTGGTATACGAGTATCAAACTGAACGAGGACCGCGGTGCGTAATACCAGCGACGTACTGCCCATGGAAGTGCGGTTGCTATGTGGACAGCGCCCTCATTCGATGCTCACAGAGCCCAATAAACTTTCATAAAGTCCTCGAAATTACCAATTTTGGCGGGCTGGATGAGTGTCCTGGCTGGGTGGGCCGCACGGCAGTTCTTCTTGTTCTTTTTTTTTTTGACGGGGCGGGGGGGGGGGGGAATAAAAAAGAAAATGACAACTTTTTTCCAAGCGGCCAGCAAAAGTTACGTGGACGGGGATGATGAACTAATACATGTAGTTAATTTTGAAAAATAGAACAATTATGTTCTTTTCGACGTGAAAGAGTTCTGAAAATATAATTTATTTATGTATGACAGCGATTGATATCTCTTTTGTATTTTTGGTAGTCCTGAAAAGGACTGTTTGTTTTGTTCAATGATAAACTCTCAAGCAAAGTGATAAGAAAAGCATCCCTTGCTTAGAATTCTTCTCACAGCCTCTTTATCCCTGCCTTTAAGAAGGAAGCCAATATTGCAGCGTTGTGCTACGCCAATCCTGGGGGAATGATAAAATGCGCTTCTCTTGGGTTTGATGAGAAAATCAACGGCTGTGTTGACTGGTAACTCTTTGATGTCCATGAGCTTGGAGACTATTCTAGCTGCATCTCGCTTCAGACTGCCCTTTTTATTCCCCCCGACTATCAATTACTGCTACGGCGTTGAAGTCCCTGCTGTTGCGATCACGTCGGAGCTTGTAGCCTGAACCAACTGTTAGTTCATCACAGCCATAGTGGGGCATACTAACAGCCAACACACCTTCAATGACGACTTTCATTTTGCAAAGATCGGCAATTTATTCCACACCTTTGATATTGGCAACTTATTCCAGACCTCAGATATTTATAGCAAAACGGGGGATTCGGTTTGCCAATGTATTGTTTTCAATTCGGCCAATCAAAATCTATCTCTGGTTCCTGTCAAGCGTAATGGACCATTCCCGTAATAATGTATTGTTATCCGATCAACCAATCGTGATCTATCAGAGGTACCCGCCAAGTTGGTGAATCCATTCCAAAACAGTATAAAAGATGGTGTAACATTGATACATGTATTCATATAACCATTGTTATCCAACATGAAATCGAAGAATAGCTACACCATTAAGTTCAAAAGAAAAGTTGCAGAGTATGCAGAAGTGCACGGTAATCGTGCAGCTGGGAGAGAATTCAGCGTAGACAAGTCGATGGTTCGCCGATGGAAGAGGAACAAGGGTGTGATGTCCAAGTTTCCCGGCAAGATGAAGGCCATGAGAGGTGGGAAAGCGCACTGGCCCCTACTTGAGCAAGACCTGAAGGAGTTCATGCTGGGCAAGGCGGGTCGGGGCTTGAGCACCGTGATCATCAGGGCAAGAGCGCAGGAGATGGCTCGAGACCGCGGCATCACCAACTTCATCGGAGGTCCTGCCTAGTGTTACCGCTTCATGAAGAGACACGGCCTGTCTGTCCGACAACGGACTACGGTAGGCCAGCGTCTACCGGACAGTTGGGAAGACCTGATGATGGTGAATTTCCACGACTTCACTGAGCGCGACATCACGAGGCTGGCGTTGACGGCGGACAAGATCATCAACATGGACGAAGTTCCAATGACCTTCGATGCCCCCATGTCACGAACAGTCACCGAGAAGGGGGCCTCTACCGTCACCATCACAGGCCACGAAAAAAACCCACTTCAAGGCGGTCCTTGCTTGTGCAGCCAGCGGCAAGAAGCTCAAGCCGATGGTGATCTTCAAATGCATAACGCAACCAAAGGAGAAGCTTCTGTCTGGTGTTGAGGTGGTGTGCAACAAAAAGGGTATCTTTGATAATTTTCCCCTTTCTCTTACTTGATCTTTTTTTTCTGCAAATATTTTCTTCTGGGAACTAGAGTCTTGTACATTTAATTATGCATACATTTTTTGTTTGTTTCCCCGTTTTTCTTTCTTTTTTTGTCTGTTTATACAGGATAGATGAACACAGACGTCATGCGCGAGGGCCGAGAGATGTTTTTGTGGCCGTCCTGGTGCCTTCTTCAACAAGACATCGCTGCTCATCTTGGACTCAATGAAATCCCACAAGGACGAAAACATCTGTGAACTTTTTATGACCCAGCACGAGACATCCTGGGAGTCATCCCCGGGGGGCTAACCAAGAAGCTCCAGCCGTTGGACATCACGGTCAACCGTGTGTTCAAGCTCCACATCCGGCAAGCCTGGGAGAGTTGGATGGCAGAGGGGATGCACACATACACCGAGACGGGGAAGATGAGGCGGGCCACATACGCCGAGGTCTGCGGGTGGGTTACCAGTGCATGGAGGGTGGTCAAGACATCGACAATCGTCAATGGGTTTGTCAAGGCCAAGATCATCCCAGGTGCCGAAGAAGCTGACGCTGAGTTGGATGTGGAAGACACAGCGGCACTGAAGGAGGAGATGGCTGCCCTGTTCTGCAGTGACACCGAGGACGAAGACTTCAATGGTTTTGACATGTGAACACCTAAACGGCTCTTTTTAGAGCCACACATTTTCAAAAAGGAGATAATCAGATATCCCTTTGTGCAGTTGCCCCTTGTAATAAAAATGAAATAAAAGAATTCCCCATCATTCTGAATTCACTTTTCTCAATCACTTCCACTCTTCAATCTTTTCATCTTGTCTCTTCTTTTTTATATCTGTCCTGTGTCGTTTAAAGTAACTTGTATAAAAAAAATTTAAAATTAGGCCTATACATTAAAAAAAAACTTGGGTGGGTGATTCTCTCTAAATCGTACAGTAATTTAAAAACATGGGCGGGTGAATTTGAGGTTTTGAAGTGGGCATAATTATGAAATGGCATTTCAAACTTTACTTTAAAGGCAAAGAAAGAGTTGAGTTACTTTGATTTCTCCCGATTTATTCATTCACATTTTTATTCCTATTGTGTGAACTAGTGAAAAGGCATTAACCACTAATCTGCGGCGGCTAGCTACGGGTAGATACATGTACCCTGTGTCCGTTATCAAACGGCATGCCGCTAATGCGCAAACGGATTAAGCGCTTTACGCAGTGCCCTCTTTGGCGCCCGCTTTGGCATTTCAAACTTCACTTTAAAGGCAAAGAAAGAGGCAAGTCACTTTGATTTCTTCTGATTTATTCATTCACATCCAGCTCATCAGTCCTATTGTGTGAAGGCGAGTTGGGGGGTCAATATCGACGCCATTTTACCTGACTTCAATTTAAGTGTCTGGTTCCCGCTATGATATTCTTATTGAAAACGCAATTATCTTGAGTCGGCAAACAGACAAAGCAATCCCACTGGTATACGAGTACCAGGCCCTTTTCCAAACCTTGGCTTGGGCTTGGGCTTCGTCTCTAGCTATTCCCCAGTCCCACTGCCGATCTGAAGCCTTGAATATGTAAATAAATAAACAGGCTCTGGCTCTTGGTTAAAACAAAAGACTTTGATGTACATGTAGCAAAAACAACGTCCCAGATATTGCAAAATCTGGGGACATAAAATTACACGAAGCCGAAGCCCGAGCCCAAGCCAGTGTTTGGAAAAGGGCCCCGGTATCAAATGAACGAGGAGCGCGGTGCGTAATACCAGCGACACACTGCCCATGGAAGTGCAGTTTCTATGTGGACAGCGCCCTCATTCGACGAACTAGTGAAAAGGCATTAACCACAAACAGACAAAAACGAACAGACGCACCACACGATTTGTGAGGTGTGAACGGTACTTACGGTACATTTGCAAGTCTGTACGGTCCCTCTGGACTGGTTTCCTTTATTTCCAACACGCGAGTAGAGCGAACGTAAACGGCAACCTACGAAAACTGCCTGGCCCGGCGCCCAGAGCGCCGCCTGCACGCGTGGCCCGGGCTAAGGCGCGGCTTCTGTGACTGATTTTATTCTTTAAATGTTGCCGTATAAGGAGTATAAGCCTCACGGAGTATAAGCCGCAGGAAAATTTTTCAGCGTGAGAATCAACGTATAAGCCGCAGCTTATATTCCGAAAATTACGGTACTTTTCTTGGAGATAGAAGGCATTAAAGAATGTGTCCTGAATTGCAAATTCTTATACTTGTCAGATGTAACAGGGACACCAAAATTGGACCCCAAATTTGTGGAATGACCCATTAGGTATGATACCAGAAAACTTTTAGTTTGACATTTTGGATGGGTGGTTATTGCTTTCACCAGGTTTCCAAATGCTTTTTAATGCTAATATCCTGAAATTTCCTGAGAAATACCTTTGGGATAGTATTGGTAACTTATTCACACAGTTAGAAAATGGCTGATGTTGTTCAACCGCTTGGTGGTGCATTGTATTAATTATTAACCACCCCTACTATAACAAACGCCACTCACTGCATTTCATTGTGTACGGTTAAATCACAAATTTGTAATAGTGTAGAAAAGAAATTTGTTTTGAACACAATTCTTGTTTTGACAATAAAAGCAATCTCTTCACTTACTTTAAAAAACAAAATATGAGAATACCAACCTCGTATTTCACACTTCTCTCCATGGTAGCCAGAACCAAAACAGTCACAGTATGTACTGTCATATGAGTTTACACAACGCCCATGCAAGCATGGCATTTCTGAAGCACACCGATCCACACAGCCAGGTATAGTTCCCTCTGTAACAATAACATGTACATGTATATAAAAAAACTGTTGGACAAAGAGAATTGTTGTGAAAGCAAACATGCTTAACCAGTAGGGGACACAAGCTTCGGATTAGGAAGATTCGGTTTGGATTCCATCTAGAGCCCATTTCACACTATGCTCTTAATACCCAGGTAATTGCCGGGTTAATAAAAAATTTAACCCGGCAATTACCCGGGTAATGTTGAGCGTTCCCACTACAATTCTCCAGGTTAGAAATTTTCCGGGTTAACTGCCCCAAAACCCCACTTAACCCGGGTAATTTCTAACCCTGGCTCGCGAGGTGGGTTAACCCACCAATCTCGGGGTTAACGATGACCTTAAGACGATTCTCCGGGTTACCATCAGTAGTGTGAATGCTCGCCGGGTTTTCTTCTACCCGGGTAGGTGGGTGTGCTTCGTCATGTTTTATCGGCCAGCTTTGCGAAGGTGACGTAATTTATTAATTTATAGTACGGCCGCCGTGGCTGGTACCTCGCCTTAATAAGTTTATTTTTATGTATACTCAATGAAAGGCACCAGTCTTCCGTGGATGATGCCTCGTCTTAATAAGTACATTTTACATACACTTAATGCAGTTGAGGGATTATGCGTGCACACTGTCAACGCTGATCTGATTTTTTAAAATTTGCATTGTATGCTCTCGCTCTTACTTTGCTCTTTTACGATGAACCAATGGCTAGGGCAAAGGTCAAGCAATGCACATTCTCCGGGTTACCATTCGCATATAGAGTGAATGTGGCTACACGTTACCCGGGTGCCCGCTAAAGCAGGTAAAGCAGAATTGCGGGGTTAATTTTGTAATGTAGTATTGACAACTACCGGGGTAATAAATTACCCGGGTAAGTTCAAAGTAGTGTAAAACCCACATATGTTTCGTATTGGTTTGGACATGAACCAACCCAATGCGCATATCTGATGCCTTATTTTCTGTCCATGTAGTGCTTCTTTGCATCCGTCCATTAAAGCAAATTAATAATGCAGAAAACCTCATTGTTTTAAATTTCTTTTGAACTGTTGTCTCTTGCACTAATATGCACCTATCAATTGCTTTCCCCTCCCCCTCCCCCCTCCCCTCCCCCACCCCCCGGGCTGCCCTACCCAAGATGTGGGGATTGTCAATTTCAAAGTGACAAAATCGCCACCCCTGGGGCAAAATTTTAGTGACAATCCCCGACATACATGCGTGGGGCACCCTCACCTCATGGTTTTGAACTTCTGATGATGTGGAAACAATGGCAAAATGAGTGCCAAAAATCCCCACCATGGGGCTTGAAAAACATGACTAAGCCCCCATATACATAAGACCCGGGGCAGCCCGGGGCAGCCCCGGGGGGGGGGGGGGGGGGGGGGGGGGGAGGGGGAAGCAATTGATAGGCGCATTAGTGGTTACATCTCCACCAGTGTTCACTAGTGTTGCAGTACATATAATTGCTATATAATGAGACAAAAATTGCTTTTTGTCCTTTGAACATAATCTTTCTTACTTATCAGGTCTCACTTCATTAAGACAGAATGGAAACTTGTCGAATCTAGGCCAGTTTTCCAGTTATATAATCAAAAAATTCACCATGTTCACTGTCTATATACTTACCTAAGGATGTGGACTATTTATCAGGGGTGAGATTGGCCGAAAATGTTTTGGGGTCGCTGCGAGGACACCAGAGCAATGGTTGCTAATAATTACAGGCACCCATTAAAATACCATTAAAATGGCTTTTACAGGTAAAAAATACCTTTACGGTAACACCTCAGGAATTGCAGATTTCAAAAGAAATCCTTTAAAAATTCTGAAATCAGTAAAAATCCCGACAAAAAATCCTGAAATCAGGAAAAATCCTGACAAATCTCACCCCTGATTTATGGAATAATTCTGTGATGATGTTAACAAGCCAATGACTGTTGCTAATGCTTTTTACACTGTTGTTTCTTTCAGATACAAGTTTATACTGACACAGCATGACGTAACATACAATGTTATTGAATACACCCATTGTTTGTGTGTTATTTACTTTTTGCCCACAAGTTAATGATGTTCTTTACTATTATGCAGCTGTAATTTCATCATCAAGGTGGGTGACCATTTGTATACGCGTTATGCGCACTTACAGCCTATGAGAGCATTCGCGTTGACTGGGACCCAGATTCTGCCCTACCGAAAATATATAAAAGACTAGCTGGAACAGCATTTGGGTGCTCTGTTCGCCTCCAGAACAAGCCCTGTGGGAAGAAGCAATCTGGTACCGGGAAGACGAAAAAGGAAGAAGGAATAAGCAAGACGAAGAAACAAGAACAGAAGTAGCCAGAAGGAGAAGGGAAAAAGTATTAAGAGAAGAAGCAAGTTTTGTATGTATGAAGTTAGAAGACTATACCGATGGAACAAGCAGCAGCATGCAATGACCACTGATGACAGCTCAGCCGCGATGCACTTTGTGTGTGTACAAGTTCCGCGTACAAAGCAATGGACCATGTACTGACATTACACTTGCTACCAATCCGATTCGCACACTGTGTTCAAGCAGCAGCAATTATTAGGAATTATTTAAAACCCTCCTACTATTTAAAAGGTCAAAATCAGTCAAAATTTCCTTCCACCTCCCCTGCTATACTTTTACACAGACATGATCAGATTACATGTGGTTTTGTACTATGGCAGGAGGGTCAAAAACAATTCACCTTGACTGATTTTGACCCATACAACAACATGGCTCAGAATGTATGTTTGAATAGGAGGGTTTTAATGTGTATATTCAAGCTGACCCAATCTAATGAAGTGTTAAATTATTGTCTGCATCTGAAGGTTAACCCTTGCCTACGGATGACGCCATAGGGCGCAAAAAAACAGTGTCACCAGGCCGGATGACACCACTGGCCGCTGTTTGTTTAGTTTCAATCCATTGTTGGATTATTGTGTCTGTCATGCTTGACTGCACAAACACATTGTAGCGGTTCGATTTGGCTGCCAGAACTGCTGCAACACCCGGACGTCTCCCGTGCTCAAGGGGTTAATTGTGAAGAGGTTTCATTGTGAATTCTAGCCAGTGTCTGTACTGCCTGGCTGATTTATGTCCTTCTGTTGATATATCATTGTCTGTCTAGGGAGTCAAAGTAAATGATTAGGGCCAGACTCTTGGACAGACCCAAATTATATCCAGAGCCCCACCCCAGCCTTCACTTTTCTTTTCTTTTTTTGTGCCAAGCTGTAGTCCAACCAGGGTTAATAAAAATCATGATTTTTGTTTTTAAATCAAACAAAATCTGATTTTTTTATTTAAATCAGATTTTTTTTATTTAAATCAGATTTTTTAAAAAAAATTTTACCATTGTACATTTGCATAAAACATTTGTTTAAAATAAGTCAATTTGAATGATCATCACTGAAAGTAAAGTATAACCACACACAATTGTTCACGAAATCAGTACTTAAATCCCTTTCATTTTATATCATATTCTTTTCTAGAATACATAGTTTGTCTTAAAATCTGTTACAGCATCAGCATCATACTGCACATTTCTCAATCCAAGTTTATAACAGCATGGAGAAACTATACATCTGGTACAGTGTTTGTGGACAAACACAGGGCTGTTTTGTTTTTTTGTGTAAAATTATGTGATTTAAATGAAATTTCAAAAATGAAAAAAATTATAGAAAATTAGCCGATGACGTCATCATGACGTCACATAAATTTTCATCTAACACATGCTGGCATAACTAAATACCACGTTTTAACTTAATCTGACTTGTACTTTTGTAGATATATGGCTTCAAAAAATGCACCTTTAAGATGACGTCACATGACATGTGATGACGTCATCATGACGTAAAAGTTCGGCGCACATTCTGAGCAGTTGGTGTAAGTGTCTGCCTACGACTTGTCTAACGACTTGAAAAAAAGACTAGAGATCAACTCTTTATAGACAGCATGCCACATGAAAGCCATGGTTTCTGTCCTTCCCAGAATTCCTTTGTGTTATATTGAATTTGGTCACAATTTTCAGATGCCTGTTATTTCTTAATACTTGAGTGAGCCACGATCACGAAATTGTTGAATTAGGTAGAGAAAAATTCAATGTATACATTTTTTTAATCGGACCGACCCTTACATGCGTAAAAAGAAAAAAAATTGATGACGTCATTATGACGTCACACAATTTTCGCCTTTTAGGGCATATCTTTGAGACATACCAAAAGCTGTATCAAAAAGAATTTTGAAAATATCTTGTTTTGTTTGCGAGATATATTTAAAAGAATGTTACGATTTCAAAATTTCAAAAATTCATAACAAATCACGTGATGACGTCATCATGACGTCACTTTGGATTCTGCATCCTAGTGCCAGTATCTACCTACCCACCAATTTTCATGACGATCGGACCTATCCTTATATGTGTTTTAAAAAAGCACATTTTTTATGATGTCATCATGACGTCACACATTTTTTTCCTTTTTAGGGCATATCTTTGAGACCTACCAAAGCTATAACAAAAAGAATTTTGAAAATATCTTGTTTTGTTTGCCAGATATATTTAAAAGAATGTTACGATTTTCAAAATTTCAAAAATTCATAAAAAATCACGTGATGACGTCATCATGACGTCACTTTGGATTTTGCATCCTAGTGACAGTATCTACCTACCCACCAATTTTCATGACGATCGGACCTATCCTTATATGTGTTTTAAAAAAGCACATTTTTGATGATGTCATCATGACGTCACACATTTTTTTTTTTTTAGGGCATATCTTTGAGACATACCAAAGCTATAACAAAAAGAATTTTGAAAATATCTTGTTTTGTTCGCTAGATATATTGAAAAGAATTTTACGATTTTCAAATTTCAAAAATTCATAAAAAATCACGTGATGACGTCATCATGACGTAAATGTTCGGCACACATTCTGAGCAGTTAGTCTAAGTGTCTGCCAAGTTTAAAGCCAATCGGGTACACCAAAGTAGCCAAAGTGCCGGTAAGAAAGAAAACGTGCACAAATGCTATGGGCAAAAAGTCTGAAAAGGAAAAAAAAAAAAAAAAAAAAAAAAAAAAAAAAAAAAAAAAAAAAATACTAGACATCTGGTGCAGTGTTTGTGGACAAACACAGGGCTGTTTTGTTTTTTTGTGTAAAATTATGTGATTTAAATGAAATTTCAAAAATGAAACAAATCATAGAAAATTAGCCGATGACGTCATCATGACGTCACCATGACGTCACATACATTTTCATCTAACACATGCTGGCATAACTAAATACCACGTTTTAACTTAATGTGACTTGTACTTTTGTAGATATATGGTTTCCAAAAATGCCCCTTTAAGATGACGTCACGTGACATGTGATGACGTCATCATGACGTAAAAGTTCGGCGCACATTCTGAGCAGTTGGTGTAAGTATCTGCCTACGACTTGTCTAACGACTTGAAAACAAGACTAGAGATCAACTCTTTATAGACAGCATGCCACATGAAAGCCATGGTTTCTGTCCTTCCCAGAATTCCTTTGTGTTATATTGAATTTGGTCACAATTTTTTAGATGCCTGCTATTTCTCAATACTTGAGTGAGCCACGATCACGAAATTGTTGAATTAGGTAGAGAAAAATTCAATGTATAAATTTTTAATCGGACCGACCCTTACATGCGTAAAAAAAAAAAAATTGATGACGTCATTATGACGTTACACAATTTTTGCCTTTTAGGGCATATCTTTGAGACATACCAAAAGCTGTATCAAAAAGAATTTTGAAAATCTCTTGTTTTGTTTGCGAGATATATTTAAAAGAATGTTACGATTTCAAAATTTCAAAAATTCATAACAAATCACGTGATGACGTCATCATGACGTCACTTTGGATTTTGCATCCTAGTACCAGTATCTACCTACCCACCAATTTTCATGACGATCGGACCTATCCTTATATGTGTTTTAAAAAAGCACATTTTTGATGATGTCATCATGACGTCACACATTTTTTTCCTTTTTAGGGCATATCTTTGAGACCTACCAAAGCTATAACAAAAAGAATTTTGAAAATATCTTGTTTTGTTTGCCAGATACATTTAAAAGAATGTTACGATTTTCAAAATTTCAAAAATTCATAACAAATCACGTGATGACGTCATCATGACGTCACTTTGGATTTTGCATCCTAGTGCCAGTATCTACCTACCCACCAATTTTCATGACGATCGGACCTATTCTTATATGTGTTTTAAAAAAGCACATTTTTGATGATGTCATCATGACGTCACACACTTTTTTCCTTTTTAGGGCATATCTTTGAGACCTACCAGAGCTGTAACAAAAAGAATTTTGAAAATATCTTGTTTTGTTCGCTAGATATATTGAAAAGAATTTTACGATTTTAAAATTTCAAAAATTCATAAAAAATCACGTGATGACGTCATCATGACCAAAAAGTTCGGCACACATTCTGAGCAGTTTGTCTAAGTGTCTGCCAAGTTTAAAGGCAATCGGGTGCACCAAAGTAGCCAAAGTGCCGGTAAGAAAGAAAACGTGCACAAATGCTATGGGAAAAAAGTCTGAAAAGGAAGCACAAAAAAAAAAAAAAACTAGACATCTGGTACAGTGTTTGTGGACAAACACAGGGCTGTTTTGTTTTTTTGTGTAAAATTGTGATTAAAATGAAATTTCAAAAATTTCAAAAATCATAAAAAAAATTCCCGATGACGTCATCATGACATCATTTCAGATTTTGCATGCTAGTGACAGTATCTACCTACCCACCAATTTTCATGACGATTGGACCTATCCTTATATGTGTTTAAAAAAAGCACATTTTTGATGATGTCATCATGACGTCACACATTTTTTTCCTTTTTAGGGCATATCTTTGAGACCTACCAAAGCTATAACAAAAATAATTTTGAAAATATCTTGTTTTGTTTGCCAGATATATTTAAAAGACTTTTACGATTTCAAAATTTCAAAAATTCATAAAAAATCACGTGATGACGTCATCATGACGTCACTTCGGCTTCTGCATGCTGGTGGCAGTATCTACCTACCCACCAATTTTCATGACGATCGGACCTATCCTTATATGTGTTTTAAAAAAGGACATTTTTGATGATGTCATCATGACGTCACACATTTTTTTCCTTTTTAGGGCATATCTTTGAGACCTACCAAAGCTATAACAAAAAGAATTTTGAAAATATCTTGTTTTGTTTGCCAGATATATTTAAAAGAATGTTACGATTTTCAAAAGTTCAAAAATTCATAACAAATCACGTGATGACGTCATCATGACGTCATTTTGGATTTTGCATCCTAGTGCCAGTATCTACCTACCCACCAATTTTCATGACGATCGGACCTATCCTTATATGTGTTTTAAAAAAGCACATTTTTGATGACGTCATCATGACATCACACATTTTTTTTTCTTTTAGTGCATATCTTTGAGACATACCAAAGCTATAACAAAAGGAATTTTGAAAATATCTTGTTTTGTTCGCTAGATATATTAAATAGAATATTACGATTTTCAAATTTCAAAAATTCATAAAAAATCACGTGATGACGTCATCATGACGTAAATGTTCGGCATACATTCTGAGCAGTTGGTCTAAGTGTCTGCCAAGTTTAGAGGCAATCGGGTGTACCAAAGTAGCCAAAGTGCCGGTAAGAAAGAAAACGTGCACAAATGCTATGGGCAAAAAGTCTGAAAAGGAAAAAAAAAAAAAATTAAAGAACGGACGGATCAGACAAAATTTACGTACGATTTGTTTAATAGACATTGAAAAATATATAATACAAATTAAATTACAGGTAATCATATACCCAGGTAACACACATCCATGGCAAAATGCCACGATCATGAAATTTTGGAATTAGGTAGAGAAAAATTCAATGTATAAATTTTTTTAATCGGACCGATTTAACATGCGTAAAAAAAAATTTGATGACGTCATCATGACGTCACACAATTTTCTCCTTTTAGGGAATATCTTTGAGACATACCAAAGCTGTATCAAAAAGAATTTTGAAAATATCTTGTTTTGTTTGCCAGATATAATTATTTAAAAGAATGTTACGATGTTAAAATTTCAAAAATTCATAAAAAATCACGTGATTACGTCATCATGACGTCACTTTGGATTTTGCATCCTAGTGACAGTATCTACCTACCCACCAATTTTCATGACGATCGGACCTATCCCTATATGTGTTTTAAAAAAGCACATTTTTGATGATGTCATCATGACGTCACACATTTTCTCCCTTTTAGGGGATATCTTTGAGACATACCAAAGCTATAACAAAAAGAATTTTGAAAATATCTTGTTTTGTTCGCTAGATATATTGAAAAGAATTTTACGATTTTCAAATTTCAAAAATTCATAAAAAATCACGTGATGACGTCATCACGACGTAAATGTCCGGCATACATTCTGAGCAGTTAGTCTAAGTATCTGCCAAGTTTAAAGCCAATCGGCACCATAAAAGTAGCCAAAATGCCAAAATGCCAAAATGCCATTAAACCTTAAAGAACGGACGGATCAGACAAAATTTACGTACGATTTGTTTAATAGACATTGAAAAATGGTCGTTATTGAAAAACCTGTCAACTTTGTATCGCAAGAGGGCGGCAGTAATTTTTTCGAAACTACTCACTCGTATGTTGGATAGGGCGAGTTATAGAGGGCAGCACATACGTTTATTGGCTCTAAATGCATTCACTGATTTTGTCCAGTGACACAACCGTATACAAAACTTAACTAATAAGTAATGGCAAACAAACAAATTATAGGACAGTGGGTGGTGGCTAAGCATGCCTCTTTATTGTACTAAAGACGGCAACCTAACACACCATGATAAACAGACACAAGCATTAAACCTTAAAGAACGGACGGATCAGACAAAATTTACGTACGATTTGTTTAATAGACATTGAAAAATATATAATACAAATTAAATTACAGGTAATCATATACCCAGGTAACACACATCCATGGCAAAATGCCACGATCATGAAATTTTGGAATTAGGTAGAGAAAAATTCAATGTATAAATTTTTTTAATCGGACCGATTTAACATGCGTAAAAAAAAATTTGATGACGTCATCATGACGTCACACAATTTTCTCCTTTTAGGGAATATCTTTGAGACATACCAAAGCTGTATCAAAAAGAATTTTGAAAATATCTTGTTTTGTTTGCCAGATATAATTATTTAAAAGAATGTTACGATGTTAAAATTTCAAAAATTCATAAAAAATCACGTGATTACGTCATCATGACGTCACTTTGGATTTTGCATTCTAGTGACAGTATCTACCTACCCACCAATTTTCATGACGATCGGACCTATCCTTATATGTGTTTTAAAAAAGGACATTTTTGATGATGTCATCATGACGTCACACATTTTTTTCCTTTTTAGGGCATATCTTTGAGACCTACCAAAGCTATAACAAAAAGAATTTTGAAAATATCTTGTTTTGTTTGCCAGATATATTGAAAAGAATGTTACGATTTTCAAAATTTCAAAAATTCATAACAAATCACGTGATGACGTCATCATGACGTCATTTTGGATTTTGCATCCTAGTGCCAGTATCTACCTACCCACCAATTTTCATGACGATCGGACCTATCCTTATATGTGTTTTAAAAAAGCACATTTTTGATGACGTCATCATGACATCACACATTTTTTTTTCTTTTAGTGCATATCTTTGAGACATACCAAAGCTATAACAAAAAGAATTTTGAAAATATCTTGTTTTGTTCGCTAGATATATTGAAAAGAATTTTACGATTTTGAAATTTCAAAAATTCATAAAAAATCACGTGATGACGTCATCATGACGAAAATGTTCGGCATACATTCTGAGCAGTTAGTCTAAGTGTCTGCCAAGTTTGAAGTCAATCGGTAACATAAAAGTAGCCAAAGTGCCGGTAAGAAAGAAAACGTGTACAAATGCTATGGGCATTTGGCTGAAAAAGAAGAAAAAAAAAAAAAAGAAAAAAAAAAAAAAAAAGAAAAAAAAAAAAATCTTAACGGAAACAAGGGCTGTTTTGGAAAAGTTTCCAAAACAGCCAAAAAAAAAAAAAACAAAAAAAAACAAAAAAAAAATCTTAACGAAAACAAGGGCTGTTTTGGAAAAGTTTCCAAAACAGCCAAAAATCTTAACGAAAACAAGGGCTGTTTTGGAAAAGTTTCCAAAACAGCCAATAAAATAACAGGAACCCCCCCCCCCCCCCCTCCCACTCTACACAACCATAAATACCAGCATGTGGGCATGTACAACATGTTTTATTTTCTTTTAAAGTTGATTTTCTTGGAGTTAGAACAGATTGCATACAATGTACAACCCTTGTAAACCCTAGAGTGTGTGAAAAATCATCATCTGAGAATTGAGGACTATGTTAGGGTTAAGACATCATGGATTGCATATCAAACAATGTTAGGTTTAATAATCAGCTTCCATCTCATTCTCTGATCTTGTTTTCAATTATATAATCATGTTTATGTGCCCACATTACATTGAACTTATTGTTCCCCCCTCCACCTCTGAGGTGAGGATTGTCACTTTTGAAGTGACAAAATCCCCACCTCTGAGGCAAAAATCTAGCGACAATCCCAACCTAAATGGGTGGGGACACCCCACCTTATAGGGTGGGAATTATAATTTTGATGGTATTATGTATGGTTTAAGTTTTGATTAAAAATGCCTTGCAAAAGGATCGAGGATCGGGGTGGGGGTGTGGGGGTGTGGTGGGGGGTGGGGGGTCGGGGGGAAATCAATTGATCTAGAAGCATTACAGCATGCATTGAGTTAAACCATGGAGGAAGGAACACATACATGGAGTTTGAACGAACTGTACATCAAAGGTTCAGCGTAGGCTGCCGCGGTCGTAAACACAGCGGGTTCGTGGGCTAAATCTGTCATCGCATTAGCGCGAGCGCCCGCTGTTCAAGGACGGGATTTCCCGGATGTAGAGACACCGCACGTGCGCAGTACGTTCTTCCATTGGTCAACATGGCGTCTTGCATGTCTCACGGGAAGGATGATTTCGTTTGGTTCTGATTTGAGAGACATTAGCGACTTTTGCGAAGAAATTATGAACCCTAGCGAACTTTCGGATGGAAGTGCATGCCCATACAGAAGAAGACATGGGTTTGTGAACAGTCAGTACCACCCTGGAAATAATACTGGTACATTGTGTAACTTCATGAGAAACAGGCCTAATTTAAAGGGGACAATTTTTACTGGCTTTTGAGTTTTGTCTTTACACGCAAAATTTGTAAATATTGAAGTGTTTTGGAAAGTGTTTTTAAGCAAAGCAGGGGTTAAAAATAAAGCAGGCTGGTTTCCCCAAAATCAACATTAGAATGCCACTTAACTAAACACCGTCATTAAAAAGGGTTTGTTGATGGGGTTTTTGCATATATTTCCGCTCGTTTATTTTTATATTTTTAAATTTTCCCTTTTTTTTTATACAGCAGCAGCTCAAACAAATGGAACTTTGAGTCTTCAAGTATTGCCAAGCACAAGCAAGCACGCCAAGGAAGCAAAAGCCAGGGAAACTGTGGCCGACCCATCAAAGAAAACAAGAAGAACACTAATGGTTTATCAGTATTTATTACTGCCTCTTTTTCATTTATTGATTCAGGAGCGAAATAAAGTTGACTTGCTGGAAGAAACAAAAGAAGATTTTACACCCATATCACCAGAAGAAAATCTTAATTTAAAGATATGTTGCCAGCTATATACCATACTCATTACACAAGCGGTACAAAAAGTTGAAAAATGATACAGCTGCAATTTATTGTAAATTCTTAAAAACATGGCAGGTTTGCACAACTGATACGGCTAAAACCTTTCTTGAATACAATATACACGCATGTATACGAACCACTGGATTAGGGTACAAAATAGAGGCTTGTTTCATATTTCGGATACAGCTTTCTTACTTTTTCGGTATATGGAAAGTGAAACCAGGGCACTTTTAGTAATTGCAATTTACCACGTTTACATGAAAATCCTAAATAAAATAATCAAGATTCCTGTTTTGGTCAAAATACTGTAGTTTAAAGCATATTTAATTCAAAATACATGTACCTGTACCTGGTTTGCTTTCGTGTTCAGAACATTAACCCTATAACGTTCCGGAATCCCCCAATTTCAATATGATTTTCCACACACCCTAGGGAGTTAGGGTTAAATGTTTACAATTTGCCATTTTAGTCTGGAGTACTTCCAGGAAAAAATTGTGTAAACTACGTATTATTTTACATTCTCAAAGTTGAATTTACGACTATTCGAAAACCAAAATATCGTAAAACACTAATGTTTTACAAAGCTTACCTTATATATTTTATTAAGGAATGGGAATATCAATATTCAAAATTTCTGACAATATTTTGCTTGCTGGTGCTGGTGCTACATTTGCTTTTGCTGTAATTTACAGAAATAAGTGGATTTGGGAGTTATAGCAAATAGTTATTGCAGCACTGACCTGTTTAAAGTTTAGTGTGCATATATGCTAGGGGAACACAGGAAAAATTGCTTTTCTTGTAGTCTGGTTCCCTGACCCCATTTCAGACAAAACAGAGCAATTTCCAGACATCAGGTTGCGGAACACTTTTCCAACTCGGGTCGGCCGACCATCGCTGGAAATTGATTTGAAAATGACGGCAAATCAAAATACCATGATTTTATAAGGTGCTGGGACAATTATTTACTTAAAAGTCAAGTAAGGTATTTTATAATAATTAAGTACACATGTAGTATTGTTTTATGTTTGCAAATGTATGCAAGCAACTGTACATGCAGTGAGTTTGTTACTAAAATTTAGATCACCTTTCACAAAATTGTTTGCACTTTTGTACACGTATGTTTAGCTACTATCCCTTCACTGAAAATTCCATCATGGTTGCATAAACGCATTCTTCAGTGCCAATTTTTGCGATGTACAAACATTTACATGGACATTTCCTTCGAATGTATAGATAACAATGATCATACATGTAAAAGCAATGTCTGTCACAAGCCAATGTGGCCCATCAGGCCTCAATATTTGCTGACAATTTCTCCTTCGGTATTGGACGGCGCCCTTTTTCAATCGACCTTTCCACACCGCACAATCTGCAGATACCTTGCAGACACTGCCCGTGTTCTAGCATCCTCACTGAATATTAAAAGAAAAGAAGAAAAATTACTTTTAATGACATGTCTAAAAACATTTACAACCAAACCTTGGCACGTCTTAATTAAAGGATAGACTATCCATATCCCATACCTCCCCCAAAAAATCCTTTAAACAGATTTTTTTTTTTTTTTATTCTATACGTGGTGAAAAAAAATTAAAAAGTCAAAATTATGAATTAAAATTATCCAGTTGGGATAAATTTGAAGAAAAAAAAAAAAAAAAATACTTTTTCCATTTAAATTTACCCATGAAAAGCAATTTGGTAATGGTATGCAACATTCAAAAGATTTAAGCACAAATATTGATATGGCACAATAACCAATTGTTTTTATTCTTGTTAAATCAGTTCATAAAAAAGGCTTGTAATTTTTTGTCCGGGTTTAATCGAAAATATTTCCGACACTTAAAGCTATGCTAATCCAAAAAGACCGAATGAAAAAATTCATTTTCATGTCACTCATAGTCATAGAAATACGTCATACGATGATTCGAAAAAAAAATAATGACATGTAGGCCTACTAATAAGTGTATGCATTATTAAAAGATGTTCAAGAAATGAACATCGCAAAAGATCGAGTGACGTGCAAGGTATTTTTGATTATTAAAACCCACTAAACATTTACAAGGAGCAAATGTGCAAATAAATCCGTCGTCGTAGTTCAATAATCCTCAAATTTCATTAAAATGAACGCAATAAGTATTGTGGATGCGTGCCCGACCACTCATGATAGTTTTCGACGAAAAAAACCACCAAAAGAAATCCTCGATAAAATTTGTGGAACAAACTGGACACTAAATTTTAACACACGAACAGGCAAAGAAAAGCTAAACGAACGAAATCCTCGTGTTTTCAACCTCTGCCACCCTCTGGAAAGCCCCCTAAAATCGTAAAAATATCAAGTAATAATTTCCCAAATATGTAATCATATCCGAAAGGTATACAATGAATGTATCTTACCGACAGAAAGTCCGATTTTGATGAACAAAATACCAACATGTTCCGATTTTTTTGACGAATTTGCTGAAGAAAATGGCGCATGAAGAATGCTGACACCGGATCACTGCGCATGCGAAACGTGTTCTATTCGTGTGTTTGCCTTTATTGACTCCAATGCAGACCAACGATTCGTTCCTCTACTGTGCAGTCACTCGCGGCAGCCAACCCTGTGTACAAAGGATCTTATCGCGGTCGTAAAACTGTCCGGCAGTGGGCGTGCAGTGGGAGGCCTCCATGCCTTTACCACTGGTCAGCCAGGGTTGCTAATTGGTCAGTAAATACCCTGTGGGCTTTGGCGGGCCGTTCAAACTCCATGTGTTCCTTCCTCAATGGTTAAACCTATATACATGTAAGAGATGAATACTGTATAATACATGTAGGTAGTACATTTCTTCAGAATCATATGCATTGTACACAAGATAAATGTACATGTAGTACAATGTTTCAGGAAACTGGCCTTTTACATCCCTTTAGAGTAAGTGTGGCAGGGCCAAATTATATTGCTTGTTATTTTTAGAGAGTTGCTCCCCTGCTTATATTTTTAACATGTACTGTGGTTTATTTAGTTGTGTGTCCCCCTGGCCCCAGTAGCAGCATCTTCCCCCTTGACCACAGTTATACATGTACTTGTGTACAGAGTTTTAGCTTGCCTTTACTTAGCAGACCGGCGGAGAAGAGTGCACATGTGCCTCTTTCACACTCCTTTGAGTTGTGCGACCTGCCGTAGCCTTGTCTTTCGTCTGCTACAGTCCCCTGGTAAGTTTTATCGTCCAATTGTTGTTCTTTTTATATTGTATAATCTTATTTCGAGTTTCATTACAGTTTTTGATAGGTTTTATTTGGTTTAAAGCGAGGTTTTATCTTTGGAAAGTTATAGTTTCTTTTTGAGAAAGCTTTGAGATTTTATTTTATCATGATGGGTCCAGCGCATTCGCATTTTGTATTATTGTGATTTTCTTGCCTTTGTGATTTGAAATAAGCAAAGGAGTACTGTTTTGCCAATGGGATGACTTGAGTTTTCTTTGACTAGTTTTATGTTAAATTATATATATTTTTTGTACAAGTTATCAATTTCTACTTTAGAACTTTTCTTGTTTCTCTTAGGATGGTTTAATTGCCATGGAGAATTTCTTTTTGTGGAGAAAGACTTAATTTTTACCCCTAGAACATGTAGATTGAATGACTTTAGAGTGTATCTCTACCATTGTTTCAAGTAGGAGATCTGGTTTTCCCACAGAGATTTAAGTGTGCAAATTCCTTTCTGAGTGTATCATTTGAATGTTTATTCATGAGTAGATTAGACTTTCTTCAGCCCCATTTTCGCCTGTATTATATGACCACCTGTTTGTAACTTTATTGCTCTTTTCTAGTCTTAGACTTCATGGACTTGAGGAAGTCTACTTTAAGTTTATTGCTTGGCCATGTGCTGCTGTGGTTTCAGAGCCCTAATCCCTTATGTAAACTCATTAGATATTCACAAGAAAGTTCTTTGTTTCCAGTGTATGCATGTTGAGCCTGTGAGCTTACTTTACTTTATACATGTATAGGCAACATGTACATGTATAGCAGATTTAACCTTGGTTTCGATTTATCATGAGCACTTTGTTTTGATGTATTTCTTAATTGTATTCTTTCTTTTCTCTTTTCTTTTGATTCTTATAGGTTTCAATCAGAGTGTACCTAAGGTCCATTATTTGATACTCTGTGTTTGGTTTAAACTGTTCTATTTTTTTGTTGGTTTAAAGAGTTTTGAATAAGTTATAATTGTGTCTGGTTTTATTTTTCCAAGGTTTGAGTCACAAGTTCACTTCATTCTTAAATCCTTTTCCTAATAAAATAGTTCGCGACTTGTTCTTTAGATCCTGGTATTGCATTGTCTATTTTTGTGTCGAGTAAAGTCCCCATGGTGTGTCATTTTTCCAGGTTACATAAGCATAAGCGATTTTTTTTTGTTCCATTGATTTAAATCATGATTTAAATCAATGATTTAAATCAAGTTATTTAAATCAAACAACCCCGAGTCCAACCCCTTCCCTTTCCCTTTTCCCCTATCCATGAAGTCTACGAGGCTCTGACGTAAAGGACGCAACCCTACATCTTCAAGCTCCCTCTCCAGACGAACTCCTCTTGGACCAGGTTTACTGAAGATTAGAATATGCTATACTACGAAGGGTTCTCCTCACGTACAAACTTGCGTATCGGCCCGATACGCAATTATTTCTGCCCGATACGCAAAAATCAGGCCGATACCCATTATCTCATCCCCGATACGCACAATATAATTATGATAGTACGGCTCAGTATTATCTTACATGATGCAGGTCCACTGCATGGCGTAAGGCCTAACTTGCAGTAAATCTTCCTACATGTCCGTGTCGTACACAACTATACTGCAGATACATACACATCGCACCATGCACAATGCGTGGCCACACAGCACACATGCACAGTACATGTATCGGCACCACACTCGAGTTCCTGTGTGTGGCGCGCATGTGCGCATGTGTTCTTTTGGTGCCGGTCATGTGCTCAATACGCTAGCAGGGGCTACTTTTATGAGGGTTAACATTTTGCACTACACCATTTGCAGTGCTTACAAGATCGACCCCACACACGTCAGGTTTTTTTCATGGCCGTAGTTCTTTGTATTAAAGGCATTTACAACGGGGACGAGATTGTTGCATATTGTTACATGTTGTTGCATATCTGAAACTTGGAATGGCTCATTTTGTGTCTAGAATTACTAGTCCAGAAAGGAAAAGTGGTCATTTGATGAAATGTTGATATCCTACATTTTTAAAAGCCTATTAAATCTCTGTTTTTTTCCTAAGAAAAAGTACTTGAAAAGCCCAGAAAATGCACTAAAATGCACCAGAGAGCATCTAAAGTACAAAAATGTTCGGGGCCCTTAGGTGGGCCCAGAACCCCACGCCATCGCTTCGCAAATTGTCAGTTAACTACAAATTAAAGCACCCACAGTTTTCAAAAATCCTGGGGAGAACCCTGAAAAGGGAGTTCGTCCTATGACATCAGAATTGTTTGCTGCCCGCAGCAAGGACTTTTAGACAAATGGCACCAGCGGGCTAGAGGCGACTTGATAAAACTGCTCTCAAAAGTCAATCATCTTGAAGACAGAATGGAAAATGAAACTTGTTGATTCAAGGCGTTTTCCTGTTATCAAATCAAACTTTATTCACTGTGTTCACTGTCTAGACTTACCTAGGATGCAGACTATTTATAGAATAATTCTGTGATGTTAAAAATGACTTTGTTGCTAATGCTTGTTACACTGTTGTTTCTTTCAGATACAACTTTAATAACATTATATAATTATTACATACAGTGTTATTGAATGAACCCACAGTTTTCGTGTTATTGACTTTTTGCACACAAGTTAATGATGTACTTTACTAATGCAGCTATGATTTCATCATCACGGTGGGTGACTCATTTGCTTACGCGCTATACATTCTAATAGCTTATGAGAGCACATGCATTGACTGAGACCCAGATTCAGCCCTGTGGGAGGAAGCAAGCTCAGGTACTGGGAAGAAGATAAAGGAACTAAAGGTCCACGTCTGTTTAGAACAGAATGCGGGGCTTTTCCCAATTTTCCTTTTTATGGATCGAGCTAAACCTTTAATATGCCAACTTTGATTAAGATCGGATTACCAAAAAAACCAATTCATTACCAATTGATACTTCCAATTGGAACCAATTGGAATTTTTTCCAATTGTGTTTTGGCACTGGTCAGTTGGAACCAATTGGAATTTCTCCAATTGGAATTTCTCCAATTGGAAATCCTTTTCTCCAATTGGAAATCCTTTTCTCCAATTGGAAATCCTTTTCTCCAATTGGAAATCCTTTTCTCCAATTGGAAATCCTTTTCTCCAATTGGAAATCCTTTTCTCCAATTGGAAATCCTTTTCTCCAATTGGAAATCCTTTTCTCCAATTGGAAATCCTTTTCTCCAATTGGAAATCCTTTTCTCCAATTGGAAATCCTTTTCTCCAATTGGAAATCCTTTCTCCAATTGGAAATCCTTTCTCCAATTGGAAATCCTTTCTCAAATTGGACCAAATAAAATTCCCAATTGGTTTTTCAAAAGGAATAATCTCAAAAGCTAGACTTGCAAGCAAATTTTTTTTGTAAATAAATAGGTCACACAAATAAGTCACACATTGAATAATTGATCCTTTAGATGTATGTCCACTTTTCTATCCACCTATGGAAGTTACTCTTGACAAGAAAATATCAACGTGATACACTTCATCCTTCAAAATTAAAACAATTGGAGATCAATACTTTTTTGCTGTGTACTTTTCACTGAATTTATTTCCAGCATAGGCCAGGGCCAAAACAGTCCTGAATTTTTCCAAATCTAATACATGAATAATTTCACACAGGGAGTTAATGAAAAATGTATAAATACATGAAGCACCCGATATGCGATCAACATTAATTAAATAGGAAACTACCTAATTTCATATACATCATTGTTTCTTTTTTCTTAAAAATGGTAGGCAAAAAGGTATTTAAAACAAATTTTGGGACGGATACAAAACAAGTAAATTAAAAAAGGCTTAAATAGTTTTGTACTTTATAAACAAATGCAAAGAGACGAAGAAGAATGATTAAAATATGAAAGATAAAAAAAAACCTAAAACACATGAATCTTTAACAATGGAAATAGATCCCACCACAAATCTCTGAAATTTTACGGAGATTTAAGGGGGGAAACTACATTTTCGTTGTTAAAATATTTATAGTGAACAATCACCCCTAGTTGGTGCACTTCCAGAGACCTTAAATTGGACAATTTACATTGATCTCTTCAGAAAATCAGCTCTGAAAAAGTATAAATTTGTAGAAACTGATAAATCACCCGACGTAAAGAGAAATGTGGCGAAAAATTGAACTCATACATGTACATCAGAAAATCTAAAATACACATGGACTAGTGAAACTTGGTTAAGTGAAAATTTATAAAATAATTTTGTGGCGATCAATAGGCAAAAATTGAAAGTTAAATGAAACTATTTTTGAGGGTTAAATGGACTTTCTAATGGACTTAAAGCACGGGTGATCAGGGGGGACATGTCCTCCCCCCCCCCCCCCCCCCCCCCAATATTTTGGGAGTTGACGGCTATGGCAGTGTGTCATATACATTTTATTTTCCCTTTTCATTTGAAATTTAGACCGCTAACTGTTTTGTTATCTCTAACATACAAAGCAACAATGTGGAAAATCTTTACAGAATATTAGTCAAAATAAGATTGTGTAAGCCAAAAAAGGTAATGTCACCTCCTACTATAGTAACAATTGTAGGCTAATACCGCATACAAAAGGGTTTAACAAGTGTACAATTAAGAAAAGATCTTATATAATATACATGTAACTCGGAAGATCTTACGGGAGAGGACTTGAGCGAGGACTTGAGCAAGGACTTGGACGACTTGGGTAGCTCTGCATATGCAACGGATGAGGACGACTCCAAATGGTGCGGGCGAACACAGTTCGATGATAACGAGCTTGAACACTGGGCGAAATTCACCTCTAACAAACAGCCGGGGACGACACACACTCACTGGCTCCTGTCGCAAAAATATGGGGATATGAGACCCCAAATACTGAACCGTAGGCCTACAGATGAAAATGTATGAAATAATTTTGTGGCGATCAAAAGGCAAAAAATTGAAAGTTAAAAATCGACTTAAAGCACGGACGACCTGGGGGGGACACATCCCCCCCCCCAATATTTTTTGGGGGAACGGCTATGGCAGTGTGTCCCCCCCCCCCCCCCCTCAATAATTTCCCCTTTGTCATATACATTTTATTTTCCCTTTTCATTTGAAATTTAGACAGCTAACTAACTGGCTAACAACTGTTTTGTTATCACCCAGACACTAACATACAAAGCAACAATGTGGACAATCTTTACAGAATATTAGTCAAAATAAGATTGTGTAAGCCAAACAAGGGAATGTCACCTCCTACTATAGTAAAAATTGTAGACTTACCGCATACAAACAGCAATAGCGTGTTCCTTGCTCTATGGTTTAACATGTTGCTTGTACGTGTGATCGATAATGTCCAAAGACTTGTCCATCCATCCAGCAGTTGTATTTTTTACATGTCATGTACAGGTTGAGTGTGTACATGAGCAGTGAATTATGTCCACAGGCATAAATGTCATGCAAATATCCACGATTTTGACCCAGTTTTATACAATTTCTGCCATCAAGCATATACTGCACTGTTGCACTGATATTCAACTGACTGCAGTGCAGATTTCAAATTTCCCACACTGACCGTTTATCTCTGGTATGCAAGCAGCAAGGTCACCGTGTCATGTGACTTAAGTCTAAGTAACATGATACTCTTGATGATGACAGTACATGTAGGCTTTGGTCTAGCTGTACAGGCCTAGGGTCTGTACACATACACATGGCTTAGTAAACTGTTCTCAATGAAGAATTGGGCTAGCTGTATGTGTGGTGTACTACATGTATGTGCTGTTGCATCAGTGATTGCATGGTGCAGAATTGGTGTACAACACAATGTCTGAACCATGTGAAACTCATGAGTATGCGGTATTAAACAAAATGACGACTTGATGTCCTTTTGTTTCTTTGTCCTTTTTAATTACACTTTCTATTTTTGGGGAAAATGTGGAATTATGTAAATTATGGTTTCAGTACCGATTTCTAACCCCACCCCCCCCCCCCCCCCCCCCAAAAAAATGGTTTTGCATCGGTGACTGTCTTCGATGGCAGGATTGCTTATGTAAAATAACGATGGAAGCATGAAGTGCTATGACTGTTGCAGGCAATGGTGTAAGGTGGAGCCACTATTAATTAAAAATACGGAAGTTATCGGACATAAAATATACATGTTTATCTTAAATTCCAACTCTCAAGTTATATTCTTTCCACAAGTTATTGGAAATGAACTGAGTGGATTCCAATTGGAAATGAACTGAGCAGACGGGATTCCAATTGGGAATGAAATGAGCAGAGGGGATTCCAATTGGAAATGAACCGAGTAGACAGGATTCCAATTGGAAATGAACTGAGCAGACGGGATTCTAATTGGGAATGAAATGAGCAGACAGGATTTCAATTGGGAATGAACCGAGTAGACGGGATTCCAATTGGGAATGAACCGAGTAGACGGGATTCCAATTGGGAATGAACCGAGTAGACGGGATTCCAATTGGGAATGAAATGAGCAGACGGGATTCCAATTGGAAAAAATTATTACACAGGATTCCAATTGGGAAATAAATGAGTAGATAGGATTCCAATTGGAAAAACTTAATTCCAATTGTTTCCAACTCAAACCAACTCAACACCAATTAAGTACATATTACATCAGTTGGGTTCCAGATGAATTGAGTTGGTTGATGATTTTTTTTCCAATTGGAAAAGGGCACTCCAATTCAAACCAACTAAAACCAACTCGATACCAATTGAATCCAATCCATTCCAATTGGATATCCAGTTGGAATGAATTGGACATTTTGGTAAGGGGCTCAGGTTCTTAATGGCCCAAAATTTGTGCTCAAAATTTAACGTTTAAGCTCGTGTCACGTGATTATCATGATGTTGGTGTAAAGGAGCATAAAATTAGTTAGAGTTTTTACGTACGGTTCTCTAGATATAGGACCTTAAGATATAAACTTTTAAGATGACGTCACGTGACCCATGATGAAGTCATCACGAAGGCACTTGTCAAAGCAAACATTTGCAATGTGGCCTTAAGATTGGAGTCAATCTGATCCATGACAGTTTAAAATTTTGAGAGGAGAAAGAAATTTCAAACATTTAAAAATTCGTAGAAAATCACTTCACTTCGGAGTTTGCGTACTTGTGACAATATCTACCTGCCCACCAATTTTCATGATGATCGGGCAGGTCTACCCTTGTTTCAAAAAAGCACATTTTTGATGACGTCATGACATCACACATTTTTCACATTAATATGAAAGAATATGAGCTAACAAAGCTATTACAAAAAGAATTTTGAATTTAGCATGTTCTGTTGATGAATCTTTAAGGTTCAAAAACTTAGAAATTACTATAAAATCGTATGATGACGTCATCATGAAGTCACCTCAATTTTGCTGGTCTACCAACATACCAGGTTTGAATGTAATCGGACGTACGGTTCTCTAGACATAGTCCCTTAAAAAATGCACCTTTAAGATGATGTCAAGTGACACGTGATGACGTCATCATGACGGCATACAATTTCAGCTTGGGGTCTATGTTTGTGAGATTGTTTAGTGAGCAAAGTGCTGTGGACAAAATTTGTGCACAAAGTCTATTGGATTTGGGGATAGAACTAAAATAGAATCGGAACAGAAACAGAGCCTTTCTGAAAAATTTCGGAAAAGCCACCCAAAAAAATGCCCCCAAAAAGTTAAGACCCTCCTCTGGATTGTGAATAACGAGTGACCCGTTTGAAGCCTGATCAATAAACAGTATTTAAGCATGAGGTGTTACCCAAAAAATATTCAAAACTTAGCATTGGAAGACAAGACAAACATGCATTGTCTGCATGCAATTTTTGGGTGGAGATTTAAAAAGTAATGATGACTGCAACTTGTCATTGAAGAAAAGATTCTGCATAGGCCAATGTCATAGGCCAAATTATGTGCACACTAATGCACACTTGTGTATAAATGTACATGTTCTGTACGTTTGAGGACAAAAATACAAAGGAGTCGGTCTTTTGTCAAAATCGGTCCTTGGGCGTAAAATACCTGCTTTAGTCTATGGGGTTGGGTTATAAGGAGGAATAGGAAACACAAAGCACTGTGTCCTCTTTGTGTACTTACCTTGCACACTGTAATCGATTTCCTCCCAAGAATTCATGCCATCAGTCAAGAAATAGATGCTGTCCACACAACCAGTAAGATGCCGCAGGTCTTTTGACACCATGGCAGATGAGCTTGTACTTAAGCCTGCATCATTAGTGAACAGGGGAGATTTGAGGGAAAATGAAAAATCCTCGAAAGGTTCAGCTCTAGGCATGCGTTGCTGAAAAATACAAAACTGCATTTTCTACCAAAAGATACGGTTCAAAATTGCAAAAAAAAAAGGCTATTTATATATGTAAAAAGAAGACTGTTTTAGGATGCAGAGGTCATTTTGTAATAATAAAAACAATTTACGGACCAATTAACAAAATCTTCTGGAAATCTAGCTGGAAGACATCTCACAAAAATTTCTGAAATCTGGGAAAATATCATGAGAAATCTCACCCCTGAGTGAAGTGATATTGACCAAATAGGGCCTATGTCAAATAGGCCTGTTCCGGGTATCCGGGTACCCGGATACCCGAATGCCGGCGTCAATACCCGGTTCCATTTTTCCGGTTCGGGTACCCGAAACTTACGGTGAAAAATTCAATGTAAGGTTTCATACCAAAAATAAATAAATAAATACAGAGAATTCGATCTATTTCAAACTCTGTTCCGACTCAAAGACCCGAACTGTCCGGCGGTGTTTTGAAAACAATGCGTCAACAAAAATGCAGTGAATGGAAAGTATCAATAATGTGGTCGGCCAACGCTGTTTGTATCTTATCTATAGCTATCTTGTTGCTTATTATAGTCTGTCAATGGAAGTGAACTGCGGTTTACGCTGGGGCTAAACTAGCTCCGCGGTATGATCAAAGAGCGGGCGGGAGTAATATTGATCTTGAGAGAGTGAACGTTGCTCAGACACTGGGGCAGCGGGAATGGGAAGCGCTCTCCGTATTAGGCCTACGGGTATACGTTAAAACAAAAACAATAAAAGGCTTTGCTTGGAGGAGGCTTTGCTTGGAGTATTAAATTTGTTTTATGGTGTGTGATTATTTTGGTGTCCGACTACATGTACATGTACATGTACATGTGCCCTGTCAACTCGTACCCGAGTCAACTCGTACCCGAGTCAACTCGTACCCGAGTCAACTCGTACCCGAGTCAACTCGTACCCGAGTCAACTCGTACCCGAGTCAACTCGTACCCGAGTCAACTCGTACCCGAGTCAACTCGTACCCGAGTCAACTCGTACCCGAGTCAACTCGTACCCGAGTCAACTCGTACCCGAGTCAACTCGTACCCGAGTCAACTCGTACCCGAGTCAACTCGTACCCAGGTTAACTCGTACCCAGGCTAACTCGTACCCAGGCATGCCAGGTTAACTCGTACTCTGTGGATGATTTAATATTTAACCCCTTGCGTACGGAAGACGCCAAAATGGCGCAAAAAACAAAAAACAGTACCACCAGGCCGGATGACGCCATTTGCCGCTATTTGTGCAATTTCAATCCATTGATATAATTGTATAATAGGTCAAATTTAACATAATTAATGTTCAACTTCAAAGGTCCTGGTGTCCCTGAAATAATTGAAATCAGTAATAAACACAAAGCCAAGATCGTAACTTTGCCTTAATAAGGCGGTTACACTACATGACCCCCCATTTTTGTTCTTGTGCTGGATATTTTTCGCCGTCCCTGCGACAGAAGAACCGCCCCAGTATAAAATCGCTTTGGACAAGGCTTTACCTCTCTTTTTACCAAGAAGATAGTGGCACGCTCCGTGCAGTCGCCCAATCACAGGCTATTACGAACGTTGTGATATCTGGCCGGCGCCGAACAACCAATAAGTCCATATGAAGAGCCATAGTAGACCAATCACGCAGTTCAGTGAGTCCACCTCGCACACGTGCCGTCCAATCAGCACACGGCACTCGCTCCCCGGCCCCTGTGTGCAGTGCACGTGCGGCATGCAGTGCATGCATAAGACTGGTTGCCGCATTTCCATCATGCCTTCTTTGGCACTTAGTGGGCGGCGCGGCGGGAACCAGTACAGCATTGCTGCATTGAGCATGACACGCGTGTTTTCATCACGGTGATAGGAAATCACGCACCGAAAGGAACTTGTAATCGCGAAGGGAACTTGTAAAAACAACGGAGGTTTCTTTAAAAAAAATAGTGAATGTAAGTAGGCAAACAAATTACAAGCGTTTTTGACGGAAATATGTAATTGAGAGGCGTTTTGTGAAGACGGAAAATACAACAGGATTATTTTTTTTATTGATTTTTTAATGTTTTTTGTTTACTTGCCGATACAAATTTTAGGGTCGCAGCCGTAAAATTAGAACGGGTAACCGGAAGCAAAACTATTTTTGCGGGGGCCTTTTAGCGGCTGCACGGTGCACACAAGGACATTACAAACCTTGCTCTATGATTAGACAGTGTTTGTTTGTTTGTTGTTGTTGTTTGTTGTTGTTGTTGTTGTTGTTTTTTTTTTTTTTTTTTTTTTTTTTTTTTTTTTAACGGTCCACTTCCGGGTACCCGAGAACCGAACCAGTGTGGCGTTCGGGTACCCGGATCCAAAATTACCCGTGAACGCACAGCCCTAATGTCAAACTGGTAATACTAAAGTCCAGGCAAAATACATTATTTTTTAAATGAACCTCACACAAATTGCAACATAATTTTTTCACCACAGTGAATTTCTATAAGGTCCCTAGAATGACATACTAAAAGTCTTTAAAAATCCAAGTGGTGGAAATATGCCTAATTTGCATAAATCGTTAATACCTGCCGTGTAATATATTTATTCCCACATTTGAGTATATATATATATTTTTTTTGTTTAAGTATATTTTGGGAATTCTACTTTCATGTCCTTGCTTTAAATAACATTTTCTAAAGCATATCAGAGACCAGATGATTACGAGGACATAATAAAGATTAAAGAATTGTTACCATTATACCCTAAAGTTGCGCACATTTAAATTTTCCTCAGGTATCATCAAGTAGTCTCGCCAAACATCAGTATTAATGAGCTTCAAATTCACAAAGTTACCTGCTGGCACAGTTACCCTCACAAAAATCAATAGGAAATCATGTGAAAAACTAAAACATCTTGATATTTAGCCCAAAAAACAAAACGGGGGAATGTGGGCTTCCGTAAATTAGGCCCAAAATTAGGCGAAGGGTTGCTTAACGTGGGAGACTTGAACAAGTTCAAGGAAATTCCCCTAAATAAAAGAATGTTGCTTACAATTATGTCAACATCAAACAAAATTCTTACCGATGATTTTGGGAATTTCCTGTTCAAGTCTTTCACATTAGGCAACACTTCACCTATTTTTTAGCCCAATTTACGGACACCTCGTTTTTCCCCGTTTTTGTTTGCTAGGCTAAGTATCACAATGTTATCATTGTTCACATGATTTTCCATAAGGTTTTAACACCTTGAGTACATTTTTTTACTGGAGACGTCAGGGGTGTCGCGGCGGTTTTGGCAGTTAAGCGACCCGCTACAAGGTGTTTGTGCAGTCAAGCGTAACATAAACAATAATCCAACAATGGATTGAAACTGCACAAACAGCGGCAAATGGCGTCATCCGGCCTGGTGGCACTTTTTTTGTTGACGCCATATGGCGTCATCCGTACACAAGGAGTTAATAAGGTAACTGTGCCAGTCAGCAACTTGGTGAATTTGAAGCTCATCAGTACTGAGGTTTGGCAAGACTACTTGATATCTGGAGACAAGGTAAATGCGCAACTTTAGGGCATAGTAGCCATTTTGGATCGTTATGTTCTCATAATTATTCAGTCACTTATATGTTTTTGAAAATGTTATTGAAGTGTGACGGTTCTAATGCGAACCCCCTCTATATATTTAATGTAACGGTTTCGATGCAAACCCCCCCCCCCCCCATTATTTATTTTGTAATTACGTAATCATCTTCTATTATTTAAATTGGCGAGCGCCCTTTTGGTTTCTTCAACCAGTTCGCGCGCTTCCCACTAAACTCATTCTGTTCTCAGTCGAAGACCAAGTAACACAGCTTTATGAACTGTCTTCATTCTTTAACAGGTAATGATCTTTATATATTTTATTTCAACATTTCCTATAATTATAACTTAGATTGACTGATATTTAACACGCGCTATTCTTTAGTTTCATTTAATGTATATTGCCCTGTTGTCGATATTTTGTTACTTGGTCTTCGACTGAGAACAGAATGAGTTTAGTGGGAAGCGCGCGAACTGGTTGAAGAAACCAAGAGGGCGCTCACCAATTTAAATAATAGAAGATGATTACGTAATTACAAAATAAATAAGGGGGGGGGTTTGCATCGAAACCGTTAAATTAAATATATAGAGGGGGTTCGCATTAGAACCGTCACAGAAGTAAGGATGTGTAAGTAGAATCACCAAAATAAACTTTTTTTTTTAAATATAAAAACCAATATACCCAAATATGGGAATAAATATATTACACGGCAGGTATTAACGATTTATGCATATTTCCACCACTTTAATTTTTTTGGAATTTTTGTATATCATTCTGGGGACCTTATGGAAATTATGTGCATTGTGGTGAAAACAATTCTGTTGCAATTTGTGTGGGGTCAAACCTTATCGGCCTGGACTATACATACATGATTTTGTGATGCAAAATCTATATTTTCACACAAGTTTATTGTCTGAACAGCACAAAAAATATTAACATAGGACATGCAGTCATGTATAAAGTTCAAATTTTTTACAATTATTCATTTCCATTCAATGTTCAAAAGCACAAGCACTACACTAGTTGGTTGAAACTTGGTGAATACAGTTGTGTGGATGCTCTGTAATTTCTGTTGAATAAACTTGACATTGGTAAGGTGCTGTGGCCTGTCCAGTTTACTTGGTAAGGAAAGGGTTAAACTTGACATGAGCTCACCTCCAATAAACACTGCAGACATTGACTCGAGGCTTTGTTGCCAAGCAGTAATTGCATCATTCTGGTACAAACTGAGACCTACAGTTGTAGCATCCACACTAATCAACAAGTTTCCTCCCACTGCCTTCCTCGTGTAGTTAACAGTGTGCCACTCATCATCATTCAGCTTTTCATTGAGAGAGAACCTAGAATGGGGAAGAAAAAGTGACTGGTGCATAAAATAGCACAAACCGGCATGAAATTACAACGTGACATGCATGTATACATACCAGTTAAAATATGACATTTGTGATGTGTGTTCTTATGAAATCAGACAGAACTGGGAAGGAGGTTCAAATAATTGGTAGATATTCTGAAAAGAGTAGTCTCTTTACAATTGACAATGGTCATTCTATTGCAAAGTTATGAATGTTCATATCTGGGTAATGTATTAATTAATCATACTGAGTTATTGGCTTTTCCGCTATGAGCAGAAAAGCCTTTGTTTTTGTTCCGATTTTTTGTCTGGCTGCTTCTTGTTCTTCTATGACAAATCCCATAGACAATGTACATGTTTCAGTGTTCTATCTTGATGAAAGTTTCCATAGACTTGGATCCTGTGCAGAACTTGTGCATATTGCTCTGAAGTCATGATGATGCTGTCATGTGATGTCATCTTAAAGGTGCAATTTTGAAAGGCCTATACAGAACTATAGGTCCTATTGCATTCCAGTTTGGTATATGGCTTGGCCGACATGTGTTATATAGATGAAAATTGATGTGACATGAGTTTTTGAATCTTTATGCCATATATCTCATCAACAGAATATGCTAATTTCGAAATTATGTTTGTAATAGTTTTGTTAGGTTATCGATACTTTCATATAAATGAGAAAAATGTGTGATGTCATGATGTGGTTTTTTTTTGTTTTTTTTTACAAATACATACATAATGGTTGGTTCAATCCTCATGAAATGTAGTGGGTGCGTATATGCAAAATCCGAAGTGAATTTTGTTACGTTTTAAATTTGATTCTACTCTCAAAATGTTAGTCATTGATCAGATTGACTCCAATCTCGACACAGACCAAGACCACGTTGCAAATGTTTGCTTTGACAAGTGCCATCGTGATGACTTCATCATGGGTCACATGATAAAGCTGCCAGTTACTTGTGACTGGCTTTATGAAAGGACTTGTGAAAGGACTTGCAGGGACTCGACTACAGCCATGGTCTGCAATAAAAAGGGATCACACCCCGTTTTTCTACAAAAAACTGCTTGTATATCATTTTACATTTTTCCATGATCGAGACATTTTTGGACTATACCATTTGATTGGAACATTCTGAAGTCCATTAGAATTACACGTAATTGTTCATCTGAAATTGCCATTTTTCTATGGCTCTTGCTATATAATGACATCATCATGTGTCATGTGATGTCACATTCAAAAGGTGTTCTTTTCTTGGGCCTAAATCTACAGAACTACAGGTCCCATTAGGTTAAAACTGGTTATGTGCCATAATAAGATGAAAATTGAACTGACGTAATGAAGATGTTACATAACAGTAAGATGCATATTTTGAAGCCTTTATCTGCAGAACTATAGGTTCCATTTGGTTCATATTTGGTGAGGATCTAAACAGGGACATGTTAAAGGTGTCATGTTACATATTAACATTAAAGGTGCACATTTTGAAGCCTTTTATCTGTAGACCTATTAGGCCAAATTGGTTCATTTTGGTATGCACACAGAAAGGGACGTGTTATATTTGAAAATTTGTGATGTCATGATGACATCATCACTATGTTAAATTGAGAAACATTATGTAAAGTTGCATGATTTGAATTTCTATATGTTCATAATAGGTTCAAATGGGTTCATATTTTATATGCACATATCTCGTTAAAAGCACTAATTCCAAAGGTATATTTTGGTCAGAATTAGAAAGCTGCGGAAAAGCCATGTGTTCTGTACTCCTGAGAGACACACAAACTCTAGTTTGTATTTTCCTTGGCCACAGCCTATGACTATGGTAATCTCTGACAAGGAATCCTGCTGTTCCAGATGTAGAATAGGTAAAGCATGGTCATAACTGGGATATTGACTGACAAACCCTCTTTAATTAATTCAATATGGCTGGTTTGTTTAAGTGTGATGAAGTGGGATGCTTGCACTGCACAGCAAACTAGAGATGCGTATTCCAGAACAGCTACATGTAGGTCTGTGTAAACACTCGGGGATAGGGTTGCAAAATTCCTGGGAATTTTCAGAGTGGAAAGTTTCCACCGGAAATTTTGGGAATTAGGCCCTAACAGGAATTAACGGGAATTTTCGGGAACTTTCAGAATTTTCAAAAGATCTTAAATTCAAAGTAATTTATAAGAACATACAATCATAGCCTGGAATAATAACCAGTTTCATCTGTTTGCATGTCCTCATCAGTGTTGAAGTCGAGACCACAAAGTTCGAGACCAATACCGAAACCAAGACCTGATGTCTGAGACCGAGACCAAGACTGTGACCTCTGGGTTCGAGATCGAGACCAAGACCGAAACTTTTCCATCGAGACCGAGACCTCAGACAAATCAGTACTGTAAATAATAAAACACTTTTCAAAGCCAACTTGCTTTATTTTCAATGCCGGGATTTTTAATGCTGTCCAACTGCTGTGAACATACGTAGCAAAAAGCCAAATATACCGTTAAATACTACCATGTAATTTTCCGATTCCGGATCCATGGGGTCGAATTTCACCAAGATGAGTTGGCCTAAACTTATGAGCCGATCTCAACTGCTCAGTAAAGTGTGATCTATATGCCGATATGGTTTTGGTCACTTCCTTGAACTACTTGGTTAAACTTTGTTGATCAATGAGACGTGATGTAACAATGTGTGAGCGGATCAGGCGAGAGAGGGCGCTATGCAGTGCTATGATGGTTGTGATGAATATCGCAACAAGTGAATAAACAAGTAGCTGGGTTATAACATTCTCCCCCCTTTAGAAAGTCTACTGTCCAAAACTTAGAAGACATGCTCTAAAACCAAATTCAAGATATGCAAACATGTGATTAAAAATACATGTACTGCATGGCAACTGAGTCCAAAATGAGTTTTTACATTTAAGTATGAAAACTAATGCCAGGCTCCTGCTAAGAACTGGAGCCCTAAGCAGACTGAGGGATAAATTAACATGATGAACTAGCCAACAATATAGTCTTTAGGTTAGGCTGGCATTTCCTTTCACGTGTCGGCCTACAATGTAGGAGTAGGACCAGTTGGAATGTCCGGAGTGACTGGGTTCAGGTGGGAGTGGTTCCGGTGGGAGTGGTTCCGGTTGGAGTGGTTCCGGTGGGAGTGGTTCCGGTGGGAGTGGTTCCGGTGGGAGTGGTTCCGGTGGGAGTGGTTCCGGTGGGAGTGGTTCCGGTGGGAGTGGTTCCGGTGGGAGTGGTTCCGGTGCGACTGGTTCCAGGAATGGATGGTCATCCCTTGAGCCCAAAGCAGGTGGGGATGGCGACATGACATCAACAACATTCCGTGGTTGCTCAGACAAGTGTGGTTCCATTTAGAACTGGTTTCCAAATGGCAGTGTCGTTTCCACATGGCAGTGTCGTTTCCGTAGGTGATCTTGGTGACGTCGACATGCGCCCATCCTCCATCTGAATAATGAACGAAACTGGTTATATGCACTCCATGATACGCCTCCACTTGGCTCCACTGGGACAGCTGAAATCCTTGGCGAACACCAAATCCCCTTCCACAAACAGGCAATCTTTGGCATGCACATCATGTTGCTCTTTCCGTTTGGCCTGCCTGTAACGAACCGCTTTTCCTAGATTGGGTCTCAGGAAATCCAAGTGTGTGGTGAGCTTCCTCCTCATCAGTATTGCGACGGAATATCGTGTGGTGGAGTGTTGAGTGTTGCGATAGTGGAACAAGAACCGAGCCAGCTTCCATCTTCCTTAATCCATAGGGCCTATACCGTCTGCACAGCCCGTTCTGCTATTTAACCATTTGATGCTAGATGTAGGGATCTGTTCGGACTTGTGAAGTCGGTGCCATTATCAGACACCACAAGTTCCGGCAAACCGTGGGCAGCAAACATGGTTCAAAGCTTGGCAATAGTGGCTTGCTAGGTAGATGTATCCATGGGGATGGCTTCAATCCACTTGGAGTATGCATCGATGACAACAAATATCATCTTCCCTGAACAGGCCTGCAAAATCTATGTGGAGACGGCTCCAGGGTTTTTCTGGGTAGGGCCACATATTCATTGGAGCCTGTGCTAGATGTTTTCGATACTGTTCACACTTGTTACACTCTTTTACAACTGTTTCCAATTGTTGGTCCATTTTAGGCTACCACACAAAACTTTATACGGGAAATTCCCGGATGGCCCTCATGGAGCTTGCTTAGAATGGCCTCCCTGCCCCGTGTGGGTACTACCACTCTGGATCCCCAAAGAATCATTCCACTCTGTAAACTTAATTCGTCCCTCCGGTGGAAGGTTGCTCCATCGAGTCCATCCGTTTTGTAGTTGGGTATATGTAGTCCAGTGTGTTGGGTCTCTTCTTGTCCAGGTGGCAATGCAATTTGTTCTGTCGAGCAGACTGTGACTT
The DNA here is from genome assembly GCA_037893225.1 of Hippasteria phrygiana. Taxonomy (NCBI): domain Eukaryota; kingdom Metazoa; phylum Echinodermata; class Asteroidea; order Valvatida; family Goniasteridae; genus Hippasteria; species Hippasteria phrygiana. Next base: position 20,088 of record JAZGUH010000028.1, on the reverse strand, counting down.
GTCAATGTACTCAAGGAGGAGCACCAACTCTCCTGAAAGTGGTATTGCTGGTGTGACTTGATACAAAGGTAGCCGGCTATTAATAAGAGCATCTGCATTGATGCCCCTGCTTTGTACTTTAAAGTGTAGTCATACGCACTCAGGTCCAATTGTCTCAATGACAGTTTCCATAGCTCATCTGAAATGTACTTGCAAGTGTGTCGCTTGTCTTTTGTATCAGTGCTTTTCAAAAAGACCGGATGCGGTGTGGAGACAATTATGATACTCTCAACATGAATGTTCGACAATCCATCAGAGATCACTGCTACACAGTCTGCATTTCGTATTGTCTCAGTTACCTCCTCATCAACACGGTGATACTCAGCTTCCAACTTGCATACTCAGTGCATATCTAGTCAGAGGAGAATATGCTGGACACAGATACTGTAGTGTTGAAAAATCTTTTCCAGTACACATTTGCTGTCAGCATAAGTGATGATCCTGATGCATATATTGCTCATGCTAAGCTTTCATCTGCTCTCTGCTTTGAGGTGGTACTTATGGAGTCGAAGTAGAAACTTCCACTGACGGATGGTGTTGCAGATGCAGTTTTGCTGGCAGGAGAAAATGGACAGCCTAATGTAGATGAAGAAGATTCTGCAGCAGCCATTGATGTAGATGAACCAGGGGTAGCAGACAGACCGATAGTTGCTTGCTTAATGCACCGTTTTCTTTGAAAACTTGTCACATTTGTCCAAGTGCTTTTGTTGTTTGGTGGCATTTTTAACTTATTGCTTTTAGCAATATTTGCACGTTTTTCGTGACGGAAAAATGCTCATAAATGTTGGATGGCACTTAGGGCCTAATTGTGGTATTTTCAAGTACTGAAGCAGAAAGGATACAAAATCAACAGACAACATACTGCTTTAACTACTTATAGAATTGTGAAGCAGTTAAGCCCTGAAAGGGAATTTTGTGCTGGGAAAACTCACTCATGAAATTTCTTCATTAGGTTGGGAATTTCATGAGTGGGTTTTCCCCAACTTTAGACAGTAAAACACACTCAAATTTCTTATGGTTACAGAGTTATGGGAATTTCCCAAAATAAGCAACAAGATGCTAGACTTGGGAAATCCCCCATTATAAAAAAATCTTAGTCATTCTTTTTCGATACTGAAACAAATCTGTGATAAGAACATATAAACAGGCCCTTTTCTTAATTGATAGCACTAATCTAAACATCACTTATAATTGGGAAAAGAATAAAGATAGTTATAATTTGCTTTCTGGGTGACTAAATATTAAAACAAAACAAAAAACAAATTAACATAATAAATGTCAATAATTGAAAATTTCCAAAATTCCCAATATTCCCGGGCCTTCAAATTTTCAGGAAACTTTCCAGGAAACTTGACAAAATTCCCAGAAACTTTCCACCCCTGGCAGGGGGCATTAAAATGGGTAGCAATCTTTTAGCTTTGTGTGTAAAATGTGGTGCATGCATTTTGAATGCAGAAATTACTTGACAAATTTGTACATGGGTAGTAGGGTTGGAAATTCAAAAGGTTGCCAACCCTACCACCTCTGATCGTAACCCTTTACCAAGAGTGGCATTTAGCCTTATATTGGGTGATTTCAATAAAATCAATGTTGCATGAATGCAGAAAGTTCCAGTTTGGGGTTTGACGACCCCTTCCCACTATGAATCTCAACACCGTGAAATTGCGGTAAATATCTAGTTTACCGTGAATTTTTTTTTTCACGGCGATTACACAGCAGATTATCGGTGAAATCGCCGTGAACAAATCCCCCGGTGCGACCTAAGGAGGACGCCTTAAGGTCAAGCAAAACACCGTGAAAATGCGGTGAGTCCCTCCTTGTGGTCTAGCTCATTAACTTTGCAGTAGAGTTAATCCGTTAAGCGGTTCATTGATTTTATGGCCTAATCCCCTCATAAACAAGTACCGTAATACCTGCCTGAGTTATGTGGATAGCGACTCTAGCGGTGACAAGATGATTGTGTACATAACTTTCAAAGGGTTATTTCGCTCCATGTTTCGAATAACAATAGAACTCTGGGTCTGGGGAGGCTGATGTAAAAACGCCGTGAAACTGCAGTAAACTTTTCCTCCGCTAATCTGGCAAATTTTGCACCGTGAAAAAGGGATTAAGTGCAGTGTAAAAAAGTTTCACGGTGGTTTAAGGGGAAACTCTATTTTCACGGTGTTGAAATTCATAGTGTCCCCAGTCACAATTTCCATTAAATAAAATTTAGAAACATTTAGAAATACCTGAAAAATCAACAAACCAACCCCACCCCCAACCCAAGAAATAATACAAAATAAATAAGTAGACAGAAAATGTGGGGTATCACTTGGTTTGCCAAGGCCCCAAGAAGAGTCAAGGTGGCATTTTTAATTTCTTGTTCTTATGTGAAGATGTATCTCTAGCTCTTTGCCTATTGTAATCAGCAACTTTTCATTAAGCCCACAGGCATATTGTAGGCCTATAGAAATAAAATGTGACAAATGAGATTTTTTGTCTCGTTATACTTTTGCATAATCTGTGAAACTTCTCACCACTGCAGAACCCAAAAGAAACGAGGACCTAAAATTTGAAAGTGGAAGGTGTTTTATCAGGATCTTTGATTGGATATAACAGCTTCACTTGCTACGGAAAACTATGAAGTTTCAAGTTTACCCCTTCAATCGAGCTGCACCATAGCCTTTTGTGGATAGTGGGGAAAGATTTTGCTATACCCACACCTAAATGGGTCAGAAACAGAAAAATCTGACAAAACCACGATCAATTCATTTTAGAATTGTATAAACACATGGCACAGCCTTTATTTAGGTTTGAGCCCAAGACTTTTGTCAGGAAATTTGTGTGCAACATAGGGGAAGAAAATGTGTGTTTAGGCCTACTGTGTTGCTCTTGGCACAGTGTATTGTCACTTAGTGTTCACATGGCCTACATGTCAATTTCTGCCTCATTTTTCACAGATTTTGCCAACAAAAATCTTGAAATCCCTGGTTGTGCCAAATGTAAAGACAGTTGTTATCAAGGAGGGCTATTTCCAAGATTTTGCCACTGACCCATTTGGGTCGGGTATGAAAGCAAAATCTTTCCCAGGCAGTGGTCACACTTTTTACGGGGTGATTCAACATTATACATTGTACATGAATTCAGAAATCTGAAACATTCAAGGCTCCATCCATCATCCGTGTCACAAGAAATAGTGAAAAACCGTTCCAACAGTGGTTTTGTGCACACTCACTTGTTGAAATACTAGTATGCTACTGTGTTTTGGAAGGTTTTCAGATGACAATTCTCTCAAAGACTGATGACAGCTTCAGATGAAAATATTTCACAGGAGAATCAATAGGAGGCCTGCTGGTGTCACTGTACAGGCTTAGTATAGTAATATAAACAGTACGGGAATTAGTAATACCTTTTAAGACTGAAGCTATTTTGTTTTGTGATCATTACTAAAGCTATATCATAGGCCTACCTTTAAAAAAGGATTTTAAATAGTAAAATGTTACAGGGGTGAGATTGGCCAAAAATGAAAATTCCACGAAATCCATGAAAAATCTGTTTTGTCTAAGGTATGATCAGGGAACCAGACTACCGTGAATTTTTTTTCCTCTGTTTTCCCAGCATCTATGCACACAAAAATGTTGGCGATTGTTTTTGTGTAGTGTAGGGCCCTGTTACCTATAGGCCTAAGGGAACAAAAATCAAATTTTAGGTTATTGGAATTGCCAAACTAGTTAGCGACATTACAAGCCAACAGGTATGCCGTAGATAAAGGGCAGGGTTTTAGATCTTGAGGGAAATTTTGGGGTAAAGCGACGATAAAGACGACAAAACGCAACGCAACGCAAACAAAAAGATGGCGATCGCCGCGACGCACAATAAACACCCAAACCCGCGTTGATTCGCATGGCAACTGCTGTAAAGCGCTCACAAGAAAATTGCTATTTTCTACCGCAACAGAAGTCTGTTCAAATTTTTTTTAAATGATGTCAGTAGAATTAAGAGAAGTCTGCTTTAGGTTGAAAAAGTCATTTTGGAATGAGAAAAAATACCTACACTTGACTCTAATTTGAAAAAAACTAAAAAGGGGGGCATAATCGCCACATTATTTGCTAGCACACTAATCACTATAAAATACTAAATCCATTTATTTCTGAAAATTACAGCAAAAGCAAATGGTGTATACCTTTAACCCTAACCCTAAAACAAGTTTAACCCCACCTGACCCTATTTCTTACCATAATCACCCTTACCCTGTTTCTCGTTGTTTGGTGTCTGGCTGGGGCGGCACTGGGCCTTTCAGTTATAAACTGATCGATCATGCAGCGCATCCAAAGCACGTGCACACGTGTTGTCAACTAACTAAGAGCAAGTTCGATCAAGGACCAATGGTTAACTAGTGGTTGGTTCGTGACGTACTAGCGCATGAGCACTGAAGTTGAAGTGCGAACGACTCTATGGAGGGACCGGGAACCAGTCTACTGGCCAGTTTAATATCGGTAGCCCGCCCTCTGTTGTAATTTTTTAATTTTCAAAGTGAACAAAGAAACTGGCAGGAGCGAGATTCGAATCTGCGACCTCCGGGTTACCGTACCGGCGCTTTACCAACTGAGCTATCTTGCCCTATGTTGGCGGTCTCCCAAATTGTTAGTATCTTTGTTCGGGTGGGCGCTAGTCAGAAGTCATAAACCCAGAATGCCGTATAGCCAGGGATCACACCCAATTTTACGATACGAGTACGACCTAAAAAGCGGCATTGCTTTTTAGGTCGTACTCGTATCGTTAAATTGGGTGTGATCCCTGGCTATACGGCATTCTGGGTTTATGACTTCTGACGAGCGCCCACCCGAACAAAGATACTGACAATTTGGGAAACCGCCAACATAGGGCAAGATAGCTCAGTTGGTACAGCGCCGGTACGGTATTCAGGAGGTCGCAGGTTCGAATCCCGCTCCTGCTAGTTTCTTTGTTCACTTCGAAAATGTATTCAATGAGAACAGCATAATCTTTGTTTGATGGGAAATTACCGTATAGGCCTTTAACACTAATAAAGTTTGCATTATCATATGGCGTAATTCCTGTCGCAACAACAAGATTCGGAAACACTGGCGACGGAACGGGCCCCCCAACTTTTTCCCATTCCCCCCCCCCCCCCCCCCCCCCCAATTTTTGCAGTTCTGCACAAGAAAAACATACAAAAGGGCAGCGGCCTGCTGGTCATACACAGAGGGTTTATACCATGGAGAAATATATTTCTCCATGGTTTAACGAACAATAGGGAAAAGGAGTCCGATTTTCATAGGAATCTGATTTTCATATGACACCGGCGCTGCTTTGCCCCCTCCCCCCCCCCCCCCCCCGACTTTCAAAAGTTAACCGCACCTGTTCTGAAATGATTTAATGGTTGAATGAATATCCAATCCATATATCCAATTATATTCCAATTGATGTTTTCAGTGCAAACAAATTGCACGACTGAATGTCTCCAGACAAAGGAATAACAGACTCGAAACTTTAGTTTAGTTTTGTGCAAATTGGACTCGGATTTGCCTCGTCCATAAGCACGACCCTAAACTGGGTCCATTGGACGAGCAAAGACTTACGTTTCAAGCTGATCGTCAAGGAGATGACTTGCAATTAACTGTCCACGTTGAAGTTCAAACCAAAACTGATAAGGCGGTTCGTCGGCTGTGTTGTTAGCATAGTAATGGAGGTATAGTAGAGCATCAGCCTCGAGGGTCTTGAATCTAAAAGACGCTCCCTGATTCGATGCCGGCGACCAATCGGGAAAGAATGCCACATATGAAGAATCTGTTTTTGTAAAAGTTATTGACTTTGCTGTGTACAAATAAAAGTAAAGCAAAACCACCGAAGTGAATAACTTGTGAAGTTGCACCATCTTGAGCCCCTCTCCGGTTGCTAGCAGGGAAAGAGAACGAGTCAGCAGCAGCTCAGCTCTTATAAAGAACCAGGTCACTGTAATGTCTCGATACCGTCCTGCCCACTCGTGACGAAGCTCGTTCGGGACTTACAGGAAAGAACAATTACGTAGTAGCCCTGCAAATTATCATTTTTGTCGGTTTGACAAGAGTGCGTCCTGCTTATTCATCATCACAGCCTTTTTCTCTGGGGTTTGCTAACTAGTAGGCCTATTTTTAGCTAGCCCGTCTTGAGAGTGGCCCTCTGGAGTCAGGGTTTTCTCAGTTATAAAGGAGTTAGACTTGAGTAAATTTATGCGCATAAAGAAAACGAATTCCCGGAATATCATGAGCCAGCGTCTGGCTAGGCGCGGCTATTTCTGTGCGGACTTGGGGCGGTGGGTTATTATTAATTTTTTTGCACAGGGCCTTTGTATAAAAATGTTCACTCAGCCACAGAAAATATTGCGCTCCTCCGTGATTGCCGACCACCCCCGAAACTATCTTGTTGCCCTATAATGTTGGCGGTTTTCTTTGTTCGTTCACTTTGAAAATTTAGTTTTAATACGGTAATTTTTTAAACAATTCCACGGCGCATAGTTAAATGCACAGGCTGATGGAAAAAACAACAGAACGATTAAGAAACCCAATCAATTTCAACATTTTGCCTGGATATTCTGCCAACTTTAATTAAATACATTACGGACGTGTAGGAAAATGATTACGAAATCAGATAGAAAACATGGCCCAAAAATGCCTACGCGCTATCCCCATGGGTGGCTCTGAGTTCCCCTTGACACCGATTCTCAAAGTTATGATTTTTGGCCTCCAACTCGATGTTGGAGTACTCGTAGTCTAGTCGTACTCGTACTCGAGTACAACTCGAGTACCACTAAGTATTCCGCCCAAACTCGATTTTCAGTATTTGGCTTTTTGTACTCAACATATGACCGCCTCAGCAACTCCTCGGATCCTTGGTTTTGCAATGCATGTCACCTCACCAACTTTAATACCCTTCTTCAACTCCTCTTTCATGTCGGCGTCCGGATCAGATGCCCTGTCTCCTCCTGAGTCCATTTGGAATGCATCTGAACTTGAATCCGCCCACGAGGTCTACTGTTGATGGCACTGGTCAACTCAATTCAAGTTCTTTTGATTTTTTGAGCACGACGAAAGGGTTCATCATTGCCCATCTAAACATTGTTTCCCTTGTTGCTCGCATTGAAACCCTACAAGTGGAGTTAAGGAATGGCCCTGTTGATGTCCTTTGCCTTAAGGAGACAAGATTTTCTCGAAATATTAGTTCCGACGAAGTTATCATCAATGGCTACAAACTACGCAAGGATAGAAATCGACACGGAGGAGGTGTGGCTATGTACATTTTAAACAAACTTCATGCAACTGCAAGAACTGACATTAATGAGGACTCTTTAGAATCTATCTGGTCAGTAATTCATTTACCCAAGACTAAACCTATTCTTTTAGGGTCTCTTTATAGACCACCCTCGGCATCTTTAGATTATATGTCTAATCTTGAAAATCACTTGTCTAACATCGCTGATCAATTTCATAATTATATTGTAGTTACAGGTGATTTCAATCTTGATCTCCTTGTATCTAAGTCAGCTAAGGTTATAAAAAGGATATGTCAACAATTACAATGGTCCAGTCTTATTACTACTCCAACTAGGATCACAGAAACTAGCTCGACTTGTATTGATTAAATAAAGTTTTCTCTGTTGGTAATATTCCTACAGGGTTGAGTGACCATAAACTAAATATGCCCTTCCTTAACAGAGAACTTGTTCATGAATTAAACGTTGAAGGCCACTGTTTGTGTGAAAGATCTCAAATCGGTTGTTAGCACTTTCAATTATTTTGTCACTGGTATAGCCAAAACATTGGCTGGTAAATTTTGGTATGCTGGCTCATGTTTCACACCTATTCCGTTCCATGGTGACCATTTATGCTTTAGATGAAGGTTTTGTGATTGAAGAGCTTTCCAGGTTAAAATTGGCTAAATCGACTGGTATTGATAAACTTAGCTCTAGACTTTTAAAGGTAGGGGCTAAACAAATCTCCATACCTTCGATTTACATTGTCAATCTCACTATTGATCATGCTAGCATACCTAGAGAATGGAAAAAGGCGGTTGTCCATCCTGTATACAAGAGTGGTTGTAAAACGGGTTGTAAAACGGATTGTAATAACTATCGCCCTATCTCAGTATTGCCTTTTATATCGAAAATTCTTGAGAGGGCTATACACACTCAGGTTTATGGTCATTTGCATATTAATGACTGTCTCTCACATGCTCAATCCGGATTTAGACCTCAGCATTCTACCCTGACCACTAATGTATAAGGGTTATTTAGTTGGTGCTGTTTTCTTAGACCTTACTAAAAGGCATTCGATACTGTTGATCATCACGTTATATAGCCAAGTTATCTCAGTATGGAATCCAAGGGAAAGAATTAGCATGTTTTGAAAATTATTTGGCTGATCAGGAACAAGTTGTTATTGACTCGGTTCAATCTAACAGTAATAAGATAACTAATGGAGTCCCCCAGGGTTCTATTCTATAGGCCCTTTGTTATTCATCATTTTTATCAATGATCTACTAGATTCTGTCTCTCGGTGTAAGATTGTCTTATATGCTGATGACACAGTTATCCTTTATGGTTCTGAACAAATTTCTGATATTGAAAATACCATTAATCATGAGCTCGTAACAGTTTCTGATTGGATGTATTTGCATAGATTAACTTTGAATATTTCAAAATCTAAGGCTTATGCTCTTTGGTCCTAACTAAAACAAAATCACCTCATGGTTTCAATGTTAGACTTAATGGTGATTTATTAGAGACGGTCACTGAATTTAAATATCTTGGTTTGTTGTATGATTGTAATCTTAAATGGAGCAAACATATAGAGGCCTTGTGTAACAAAGTAGCTCAAAAGCTTGGAGTACTAAACGATATGGCATTTTGTTAATCGGTCAACTATAGGCCTACATATACTGTAGCGCCGGTGCCGGTCGGTCGGCGGAGGGCGCTAGACCGGTACCACAGCAGGGCGGTTGTAGCAGAGCCCCTGCTGGTCGGCTGGAAGGCCCGTTGCCGTGCGGCGCACGCGCGGTGACCCGTTTCCCCTAGCAACAAGCAGTGTGCGATTCCCCCCATTTTGTGTGAAGTCCTGAGTGTGTTTTGTGCTCGAATAAACGGCCTAGAGTCTTGATAACCTGAAGAAAGTGTGCCGGAGTGTTCTTTTCAAGTGTACTGGAGTCCCGCGCACGGTCGACGCTACATTGGAGGCAGCGGTGACATACCAGAAAGGAACAAATACGGTAAAACTTCGAGTTCTTGCGACATGAATCCACTGGGAAGGGATAGTCTGGTGTCCGACTCGCCACACGGCGCGGACACAGACTGGGATACAGCTCCACACAACGCGGACCGTTCGTGACCCTGAGTGAGTTGGAATCCTTCTTGAGGGATAATCAAGGGAGTCTTCCTCGGGATAAGAGGGAGACTGGGGGGTCATTGGGATCGGAATCTCTCATGTGGGAGGACGGGGAGAATAGAAAGCCCGAGATTGTCAGAGAAGGGGAATTCGTTACATTCTATGTTGCATTTGCATCGATTCCCCTCAGACTAGTTACGAGTCCCTCAGTGGGCCGTCCCACGCCGCTGACTTCGGGGTGACAGACGCTCTGTTCCACCCGGAACGTTGCCGAGTCGCACCGGCCGGTGTGGCGGGGACAGTGCTTCACGGCGGGACACCGCACGACCCTTGTTCCGGCGTGCCGGACGCCGGGCCCCGCGAGGGGCCGCCCTGTGCTGCTCACGGCGACGGGGCAAACGCTGCGTTCCACACGGAACGCCGCCAAGCCGCGTTCGCCGGGGCAGCGGGGGCGGAGCCTCGTGTGGGAACGGCCTGTGAGAGTCACGCCGGTGCGCCCGATGGGGGGCCTCGCGGGGGGCTGCCCTGCGCTGTACACGGCAGCGGGGCAAACGCTGCGTTCCACTCGGAACGCCGCCGGGCCGCGTTCGCGGGGGCGGAGCCTCGTGTGGAGAGGGCCTTTGAGTTTCGCACCAGTACGCCACAGGAGGGACCGTGCCGCGCTGGGTACGGCGGCGTGGCGGACAAGCCGTTCCACACGGAACGCGGTCGCGCCACGTCTGCCGACGCAGCGGGGGTTCGTCCGGAGACGCCCCACATTTGCTACACCGGCGTGAGTACCGGGAACCACGAGGAACCAACCCCCGGGGCAGACACTATCACAACGGGAACCATACCCCACACGGGAACGCCCCAGTCTACATGCCCCACGATGGCAACGGTAGAGCCCCCTCAACGGTGCCGGTGTGGCCAATCACTCCGCACGGGAGTCTATGGAGGGGAGCCACTCCGCGTGGGAGTCAATGGCACGGAGTCACTCCGCGTGGGAGTCAATGGCGCGGAGTCACTCCGCACGGGAGTCTATGGAGGAGAGCCACTCCGCGTGGGAGTCAATGGCGCAGAGGCACTCCGCGTGGGAGTCAATGGTGCGGAGGCAATCCGCACGGGAGTCTATGGAGGAGAGCCACTCCGCGTGGGAGTCAATGGCGCGGAGGCAATCCGCACAGGAGTCTATGGAGGAGAGCCACTCCGCGTGGGAGTCAATGGCGCGGAGCAATCCGCACGGGAGTCTATGGAGGAGAGTCACTCCGCGTGGGAGTCAATGGCGCGGAGGCACTCCGCGTGGGAGTCAATGGCGCGGAGGCAATCCGCACGGGAGTCTATGGAGGGGAGCCACTCCGCGTGGGAGTCAATGGCGCGGAGTCACTCCGCACGGGAGTCTATGGAGGAGAGCCACTCCACGTGGGAGTCAATGGCGCGGAGGCACTCCGCGTGGGAGTCAATGGTACGGAGGCAATCCGCACGGGAGTCTATGGAGGAGAGCCACTCCGCGTGGGAGTCAATGGCGCGGAGGCAATCCGCACGGGAGTCTATGGAGGAGAGCCACTCCGCGTGGGAGTCAATGGCGCGGAGTCACTCCGCACGGGAGTCTATGGCGCGGAGTCACTCCGCATGGGAGTCTATGAAGGAGAGCCACTCCGCGTGGGAGTCAATGGCGCGGAGGCAATCCGCACGGGAGTCCACGGAGTGAGACAGGCCAATCGGGAGGGGTGACCCGGGATCGCGGGGTGGCACCACACGGAGCCCCCATGCGGGACCGAGGCACCCTCCACCACAAAGGGGGTGCAGACTACCCCTGGTACCCACGGTGCCGCCGGGCGATCGGGAGACATACCAACACCACCACCCAGGATATGAGCAAGGAGACAGCGGGACCGGGACATCCCGACCCGGGGAGTCAGAGGCCAGTGATGCTTCCCGACAGGTTCGACGGGGGCTCGTCGTGGTCCGACTACTTGATCCATTTCGAGAGTGTTGCGGCGGTCAACCATTGGAGCGAGGCCGAGAAAGCAATGTTCCTGGCTTCCCATTTGAGGGGCACGGCCCGGGAGGTACTTGCGGATATGGAGCCGGAGGCGCGAGAGGAATATTCCTCCCTCCTCGAGAACTTCGAACGACTTTTCGGGGTGGCCGCCCAGATCCCATTGCACCGGGCGCAGTTGTCTACGTGCGTGAGAGGCCGCGGTGAGTCACTTGGTAGCTTGGGACAATCAATTCGGCGGTTAGTCAACCAGAGCTACCCGAAGCTACCCACACAGGCCCGCGAAGATCTGGCGGTGGAGGCCTTTCGCAACGCACTAGGGAATGAGCAGTTGCAATTCCACATCTTCTCCAGAAAAGCGGCGACATTGACCGAGGCAGTCACTCTTGCGGCCGAGATGGAGGCCTTTCTCGAGTCACAGGCGCACAGGAAAGGGAGGCCAGGGACCAAAGACGTTTGGCTGGTAGTCCAACCTCCAACCGAGGAACACAAACCGGCTGCCGGGATCGGGTACGTGCAGACCGCCCGCCCCCCACTGGCGTGCTACCGGTGTCACGAATTCGGACACATCTGGCGGTACTGCCCTAGGTGGAGGTCGGCTCCCGACCGGCAACGGGGAATGACGGGAGCAATGCCGAGACGCCAGGACCCAAGCAGAGAGCAGGCTGCTCAGGCCAGACCGATGGTCGCAGGGGTGCAGGTGATTAAGAGGACGGATCCGACGAAGTGCCCCCACTGCGAGAGGGCGTTCAACCATAACCATAACCTCCGGAGGCACCTTCGGACGGCGTGCAGGGTACTCCACCCGGAATGTCCCTACGCCTGCGCCCGGGGGTGCGGGAGAACCTTCTACAGGAAGGACGTCCGAGAACGACACTACCCCTACTGTGCTGGAGTCTTCGTGGGATCGGTGAGTGCGGAGGTCGATGAGCTTGACGTCCACGCCAGCGACGGAGAGATGGACGCCGCTCCATCCCCTCCCCCTCCGACGTCCCACCGGGAGGGCCGCGACCACCCGGAACAGCCCCCCACTCAGCCGCTCCGAGCGCAGGGCAGTCGCCCTCGCCGTCGCACCTTACTCGTCAGAGGAGTCACCAGGTCCCCGAGTCTCCCAGCAGGTCGGGGGACCGTGTCCACCCGGAACGCCCCCCAAAACCGTCCCACTCGGAACGTCCCTCGGAGGGGCGACCATCTAGGCCGGGAAGCTGCGTCCGCCCGGAACGCTCCCCGGCGCCCCCCTCACGACACCATTGGAACCGGCGCCAGGGCTGGAGAGGCCGACCGACCCGGACGGAGGGAGAGGTGTGAACGAGATCCTCTACGCCACCTGGAGCGCCTCCACCTCCACGCTACCCCAACAACGTCCCACGCCGCTTTTGGGAGGAACTGTTGCGACAGACGGAAGTCCAGCGGCAGCCTCCGCCCACCAACTGAACTGGATGCTGTTCCCCCCATTGTGTTTTTGTTGTCACTGCGGGCGCCGTCCGGACTGGGTCTTTCTGGGCGTCCGGTCATCGGTGCTGGTCGCCTTGTTCGGGGACGAACAAAGGTCCTCGAAGGGGGCAATGTAGCGCCGGTGCCGGTCGGTCGGCGGAGGGCGCTAGACCGGTACCACAGCAGGGCGGTTGTAGCAGAGCCCCTACTGGTCGGCTGGAAGGCCCGTTGCCGTGCAGCGCACGCGCGGTGACCCGTTTCCCCTAGCAACAAGCAGTGTGCGATTCCCCCATTTTGTGTGAAGTCCTGAGTGTGTTTTGTGCTCGAATAAACGGCCTAGAGCCTTGATAACCTGAAGAAAGTGTGCCGGAGTGTTCTTTTCAAGTGTACTGGAGTCCCGCGCACGGTCGACGCAACAATACTTTATAACACAATTGTTCTTCCCCATATAGATTACTGTATTCCAGTTTGGTTTAATACCTCTGAAAAGTATCTCAAAAAGATTCAGATTCTTCAAAATTGTGCGGCTAGGTTAGTTTTGGGTTTCCAAACAAGAGACCTTCACGTCAATGATCTGTTTAACAAACTTCGATGGATGAAGATTAACCAACGTAATATGTACTTTAATGCCACCTTGTTTGTATCAATCAGTTAGCTCCTTTGTATTTGTCCTGGAAGATCCATTCTCATATAAATATTCATTCATACAACACTCGTTCTAATGCCAACAAGAACATTGCCTTTAACTCAGTCAACACCAACTTTGGCAAACGTATGTTTGGATTTTCTGGTGGTCATATCTGGAATAATCTTCCTTTAATCGTAAGTCAGGTTCAGTTTTTAAACTAAATCTTAAGCAACATATTTTGAATTAATAATGTCATGTACTTTTGGTACTTGTCTTTGTTTTATGTTGGGACGGTGTCCGGTTTCTGGTCGGCATGTGGCTTCATGTTTTGTCGAACGCTTGACGGGCTTTTTGGAGCGTTGGGACAGTATATACTGTTTCATTAATGCTGGGCGTTGCATGGGGTCTCGTGATAGACCTCGTAATGGGTTCGCATCCGGTTTCGGAGCAGTTTGTTGGGTGTCTGGTGGGGCGTGTGGTGGCTGCATGCTGATTGGCGGTCGGATGCTGTCCCAATGAGGGGCTGGGGGCGGGTATTGGGAACATATGATGTTATTGTTTTTAAACTACATGCAAACTGAATTGTATCTACGTATAAGTGCAATATTGTTCTATTTTTTTGCTATCGTTTCCGTTTATTATTGTGCTATTTGTAGCATTTTCTATTTTTATTTGCGTATTTTTATCTATTTTGTCTTTCAGTTTTGTCCATTAGTTTGTCATTAATTGTGTTATTTGTTGTCTACTTGCATTAATGATCTCTTAATCTAATTTAATTTTGATGTAATTTCAATGTGAGGGCTCCTTTGGAAAGCAGTTTTATTTAAACTGAAATGGACTACCCTCGGTAAAGATTACAATAAAATAAAAAACTCGTACCCAGAATCGTCATTTTGTACTCGGTACTTGATACCCGTAATCGGAAAAAGATTATTTTCTCTTTTGATACTGCACCTTTGGACTCGAAAGTAGGCCTACACACACATAAACAGTTCTTGGGCTGTTGGGTGAATTTCCAAAGGAGAAATTTCTGGCTCAATAGAGGAATCCCAAATTGACGAAAATAACACCGATCTGCACACTTCCTGGTTTGAAAGCGAGGATCTCAATGCCACAGTAAACCCTTACAAAAAAGTTCTATAGAAATCTATAAAAAAAAATTCTGTAGAATTTCTATATGATATTCTATAGAATTCCTTTATAGAGTTTCTTTACAGTTTCTGTAGAGTTTCTTTAGAGTTTCTGTAGAGTTTCTTTAGAGTTTCTGTAGAAAATGGGCCACTTCTCTATAAGACATTTTATAGAATTCTATAGAAATTTTACAATTCTATAAAAGATAATTCTATAGAATGTCTATAAGATTCTACAGAATTTTTCTATAGATTTGTATATAATTTCTTTAGAGATCCTCTATAGTTTTTATAGAATTCTATAGAAAAATTACCACTTTTCTATAAAACAGCTAATAGAATTCTATAGAAATATGACCACTTTTCTATAAAACATCAAATAGAATTCTATAGAAATAGGACCACTTTTCTATAAAACACCTAGTAGAGTTCTATAGAAATAGGACCACTTTTCTATAAAACATCTAGTAGAATTCTATAGAAATAGGACCACTTTTCTATAAAACACCTAGTAGAGTTCTATAGAAATAGGACCACTTTTCTATAAAACATCTAGTAGAATTCTATAGAAATAGGACCACCTTTCTATAAAACATCTAATAGAATTCTATAGAAATATGACCACTTTTCTATAAAACATCTAGTAGAATTCTATAGAAAGATGACTCCATTTTTATAAAATGTCATAAATATTTACAAACTTGGTAACTTTTCTAAACATTTTAATTAAATATCAAAGTGATACACTTCATCCTTCAAAATTTAAACAATTGGAGATCAATACTTTTTTCTGTGTACTTTTCACTGCATTTATTTCCAGCATAGGCCATGGCCAAAACGTCCTGAATTTTTCCAAATCTACTGTACATGGAAAAATTTATAAATACATGTATAAGCACCCGATATGCGATCAACATTAATTAAATAGGAAACTACATAATTCCACATACATCATTGTTTCTATATTTAAAAAATGGTAGGCAAAAAGGAATTTAAAAAAACTTTGGACGGATACAGAACAAGTAAATTAAAGAAGGCTTGAATAGTTTTGTATTTTATAAACAAAAAAAGGAGACGAACAAGAATGATTACAGTATGAAAGATAAAAGAGCCTAAAACACATGAATCTTTAGCAATGAAAAAAGATCCCACCATAAATCTCTGAAATTTAACTGAGAATTAAGGGGGGAAACTACATTTTGGTTGTTAAAATATTAATAGTGAACAATCAGCCCTGAAGAAGGCCTTTGTGAAATTTTTACTAGTATATACATTTGTGGAAACTGATAAATCACCTGACGTAAAGAGAAATGTCCTGGCGAAAAATGTAACTCATACTTCCGAAAATCTAAAATACACACGGACTAGTGAAACTCGGTTTACTCCGGACACAGATGAAAATTTATGAAATAATTTTGAGGCGATCAATAGGCAAAAATTAAAAGTTATAAAATAAAACTATTTTTGAGGGTTAAATGGACTTTCTGATGGGCTTAAAGCATGGGCAATCATGGGGGACACCCCCCCCCCCCCCCCAATATTTTGGGAGTTGACGGCTATGGCAGTGTGTCCCCCCAAAAAAACAAAAAGATTCTCCTTTGTAATATACATTTTATTTTCCCTTTTTATTTGAAATTTAGACAGCTGGCTAACAACTGTTTTGTTATCACTAACGTACAAAGCAACAATGGGTACAATCTTTACAGAATATTAGTCAAAATATGATTGTGTAAGCCAAAAAAAGGAATGTCACCTCCTACTATTGTAACAATTGTAGACTTACTGCATACAAAAGGGTTTAACAAGTGTACAATAAAACAATTAGCTGGCATGTGTGTTCCCTACAAGTTTGTTTCTTGTACTCTGTCATTTGCCTTTGAGAAAGAACTTGCTTAAGTTCGAAACGTCAGGCCAGCTAATTTTTTTATTTGTATATTTCAGGTCCATTCAGTCAGTCAGCAGTTTGCAGCAGTTTTATTCATTTTCAAGTGTACAATTAAGAAAAGATCTTATATAATATACATGTAACTCGTAAGATCTTACGGGAGAGGACTTGAGCGAGGACTCGGACGACTTAGGCAGCTCTGTAATGGGCGAAGACTTGGACGACTTGGGTAGCTCTGCATATGCAATGGATGAGGATGACTCCAAATGGTGCGGGCAAACACAGTTCAATGCTAACGAGCTTGAACACGGGGCGAATTCACCTCCAACAAACAGCCGCAAAGAGACGAAACAGCGGGGGACGACACACATTGGCTCCCGACGCAAAAATATGGGGATATGAGCCCCAAATACTGAACCGTAGGCCTATTACACAGATACAAATTTATGAAATAATTTTGTGGCGATCAATAGGCACAAATTTAAAGTTAAAAATGGACTTAAAGCACGGGCAATCCGGGGGGGGGGGGGGAGGGGGGGGGGGGGGGGGGGGCCAGGTCCCCCTCCCCCAATATTTTCCCCTTTGTCATATACATTTTATTTTCCCTTTTCATTTGAAATTTAGACAGCTAACTGGCTATTAAACAACTGTTTTGTTATCACTAACATACAAGCAACAATGGGGACAATCTTTACAGAATATTAGTCAAAATAAAATTGTGTAAGCCAAAAAAGGGAATGTCACCTAGCTCCTACTATAGTAACAATTGTAGACTTACCGCATACAAACAGCTTGTGATCAGCGTGACGACATGGTTCAACCATTCCTTCCTCTATAGTCTATGGTTCAACATGTTGCTTGTATCTTGTACGTGTGATCGATCATGTCCAAAGACTATTCCATCCATCCATCCAGCAATCACTAGTGTATTTTTTACATGTCATGTACAGGTTGAGTGTGTACATGAGCAGTGAATAATGTCCACAGGCATACATGTAAATGCCATGCAAATATCCATGATTTTTACCCAGTTTTATACAATTTCTGCCATCAAGCCCATACTGCACTGCTGCACTGACATTCAACTGACTGCAGTGCAGATTTCAAATTTCCCACACTGACCGTTTATCTCTGGTATGCAAGCAGCAAGGTCACCTTGTCATGTGACTTGAGTCTAAGTAACATGATACTCTTGATGATGTAACAGTACATGTAGGCTTTGGTCTGTACAGGGTCTGTGTACACATCAACTTCCTGTTTGGCTTAGTAAACTGTTGGGCTATAGCTGTGTGGTGTACTTACATGTATCATGTAGGAAGGAATTTCCTCCATGCATGTACGTGTTGTTGCATATATTCAGTGTTGCATGGTGTACACCCAGAGAGGTACATTATGTACCAAACCTGCACCGAATTATGATGTGGTGTACAGACACCACAGTTCGGTAAGGGAAAACAAATGAATACTTTGAAAATGCTTATAATCGCTTCTTTAAAAATCATAGTCCTCAGCCTTGATCTTGTTAGTAAATTTGATTGAAAAAAAAAAGATTTGTTAAAGTATTATATAGTGTAGCGTCGACCGTGCGCGGGACTCTCGTACACCCTGAAAGAACACTCCGGCACACTTTGTCAAGTTCTGAAGGGCTCTAGGCCGTTTATTCGGGTAGCAAAATACACAAGGCCTCACACAAAAATGGTGGAGGATCGCACAATGCTTGTTACTAGGGAAACGGGTCACTGCGCGTGCGCCGCACGCAACGGGCCTCCCCAGCCGACCAGCAGGGGCTCCGTTGCAACAGCTCCGCTGTGGGACCGTGCTGGTGCCCTCTACCGGCCGGTCAGCTGGGGCTCCACCGCAACGGTTCCGCTAGTGGTGCCGTGCTAGCGCCCTCCGCCAACCGACCGGCACCGGCGCTACATTGCCCCCCGCGAAGACCTTTGTTCGTCCCCGAACAAGACAACCAGCACCGATGACCGGACGCCCAGGAAGGCCCGAGCCGGACGGCGCCCGCAGTGACCACCAACACACACAAAACAAAACAAAAGGGGGGTTACACAAAAGTCCAGGGGGGGAAGGGAAAACAACATCCAGTTCAGCTGGTAGGTGGAGGCTGCCGTTGGACTTCCGTCTGCCGGAACAGTTCCTCCCAGAAGCGACGTGGTACGTTGTTGGGGTAGCGCGGGGGTGGCGGCGCTCCGGGTGGTAGCAGTCCCCCCAGAGAGGGCTGGGCGGACACGGAGGGATCTACGAAGTATTGGCCATACTGCTGCCCCTGGTACGTCTGGAGGAGGTGGACGGGGGCCTCGTAGGTATGGATCACTCGTGTCCGCCCCAGCCGGTGGCCACGGGCATCCACCCCGTGGGGCATGTGCTCTAACCGCCACTCCTCCCTGAGGTGTTCGCAGAGGGCCGTTTCCATGTGGGTGGCGGAGTCCCGTGTGATGCTAGGCGTCCGGACGGCCGCGGCTCTGCTCAGCTGGAGTCGCCTCCCGTCCGGGAAATGCACGCTGGTACCGGCCGGAAGAAGAAGAGGGCGTCCGTCCCACTGTGGCAAGGGGGCATCGGGGGGCGCAGAGGGTCTCATCGGCACCCCGCCCTCCGCTCGGACCGGTCGACCCCTCCCGCCCCGGCGCCGGTTCCAACGGCCTCGCGGGGGGGGCCCCGCCGGGGAGCGTTCCGCACGGACACGGCTCCCCGACCCAGATGGTCGTCCCTCCGAGGAATGTTCCGAATGGGGTGGTCGGGAGAAGCGTTCCGAGGGGCCGCGGTCCCCCGACCGGCTGGGAGACCCCGGGACCTGGTGACTCCCTTGCCGAGTGAGGCGTGGCGGTGAGGGCGACCGCCCCGCGCGTGGTGTGGTAGCGTGGGGGGGCTGTTCCGGGTGGTTACGGCCCCCCCGGTGGGACGTCGGCGGCGGAGGGGGTGGAGCGGCGTCCATCTCCCCGTCGCTGGCGTGGACGTCGAGTTCGTCGACCTCCGCACCCACCGATCCCACAAAACTCCCCGCACAATAGTGGTGATGTCGCTCCCGGACGTCCCTCCTATAGAAGGTCCTTCCGCACCCCCGGGCACAAGCGTAGGGACATTCGGGGTGGAGTACCCTGCACGCCGTCCGGAGGTGCCTCCGGAGATTATGGCGCTGGTTGAACGTCCTGTCGCAGTGGGGACATCTCACCTGATCCATCCTGCAGGGGGGAAAAGAAGGAAGGTCAGTTAGGTGGAGGCAATATCGACTGGGACGGATAATTCTCCGTCCGGCCCTAGTGACTCTGCCGGTAGCCGGTTCCGATGGCGTAGGAGGTGCCGGCTCGCCTTCCCCCGCCGCCTCGCCGGCCACTTCGCCGGACTCCGGTTCCGTCCCGCTCGGCTCGTCGGGGGTCGTCGCCGTCGTCTCGGCCGGTGGTGGTGTCCCCTCCCCGTAGGGAGTCGGGGCCATCCCGGGGTCTTGACCTTCCCCGCTGTTCGCCTGGTCGTCCGGGGCAGCTTCGTTCGCCGGGTCCGATAATGGGACCCCCGATCGGTCCGGTGTCCCCGGCGGTCCCTCCGTGGTGGTACTGCCTTCTTCCGCCCGAGATCCCCGAGTGGTACGCTCCCACCAGCCCACATCGGCGTCGCCCAGGTATGGTTTC